>CM070542.1:18531032-19731032 GCA_036346415.1 Raddia guianensis | reverse complement strand
CTTAGGTATGATGGGGCTTTGGCATGGATCTAGACTCTATGAGCCTTCAACTCTGATCCGACATGGATCCTTACTCCGCGAAGATAAGAAGGTCAATAATGAAGCAGAAGGAGAAGACTCGCTTCGAGTAGGCCAAGGCTAGTGATGATGATAAAGGCAATGTTGTTGTAGTCATTGAACAATGGAATTATCATAATGTCAGTCAAGCAATTGTACTAGCCACTTTCTCCATCCCAATGGTCTATCCAACTTTGGTGTGTGATGCTACCACTCACAATTGTCGATAAGGACAAGGAGCCCACCGCCGACGACTGTAAGAGCAAGCTCCCGAGGGGCTTATTTGGTTTTGGCAATTGATGGCAACTGGGCTGTAGAGCTGGATCACGCCAAGATTAAGGATATTTGTTTTCTAGTTCCTTTGATTTCTTGCGTGTGTGTAGCCTAGGGCCATTATGCCTGCCGATTGTCGAATCTCTAGCTGTAGGGTCCCACAGAGCACATCTCCGGTCTCTTATCCTCATTCGTCTTCGAGAGAGTTTGGGATAGGTCCAGGGGATTCCAAGGGGTAGCCACTTCTCCGAGGTTTCGTAGCAACTAAGCCATCCAAAAACTGAAATCCTTTGTGGGCGCGAAACTTTCCGCCTAAGCCTACGAACCTTCGCGCCCGTTGAGCTTAAGTTTGGCGCCAAATATTTATAAATCTTCAAAAATATCTTTGTTTCGGGCAATGCTACAAAAATAGAGGATTTTGTGGGCTGCTGACCGAGCTGGGGCAACTGGGCCCGGAGAGTCCGGCCCATGGGCCTGGACAGTCCGACCCAAGTGGCCCGACTCGGCCTCCATGGTATATCTGTAGTGTTTCGTATTTTTGAGAGCCTTTCTATACTCGGATTAAAAATATCAAAACATGAAAGTTGTAGAGAATTTCGAGGCGCATCGTTTTCTTGTTGACAAGTTTTTCATTTGAGCAACAGAAAAAATCATATAAATTCGGAAAGCTTTCAGCAGCCTGGGGGCCTGGGGATGCTGCCGAAGTGATGCCTTCGGCCGGACTGTCCGGCCCTGTAGGCCGGACTGTCTGGCCCAAGTGTTTTCCTCTTCAGCTTGCAAATTCAATTTCCAGTAAGCCCCTGCCTTCGGCCGGACTGTCCGGCCTTGACGTCCGGACTGTCCGGACCCTGTTGTGTCTCTTCTGTCTCGAATTGTATTTTCTACAGGGAGCGCTTGCCTTCGTCCGAACTGTCCGGAAGTTGTCCGAGAGTTGTCCGGCCTAGGGCTTGAGTTTGAATTTGAGATCTATTTTCTAGGGTTTCAAAGTGGGGAGTATATAAGGGCTGTGCTGGTCGTGGGAGAGGAGTGTGAAGCTCATTTGTAACTCTAGCCACCAAGAGAGCTCCTCCCATGGTTCCCATCTTCACCTAGGGTTCCATGTGCTTGAGAGATTGAGTGAGAGAGAGTGAGGGAGAAGGAGTGAGGAAGAAGAAGAGAGCACCCCTAGTCTCCTCCTCATCATCCCCAAGGTTCGTGCCCTCTCCCAAGGTTGTCTTGCCATCCTTCATGGTGGGATGAGGGTTTAGTGAGTTGTGGTGTTTCTGGTCTTGTGCTCTTGGGATTCTTACCACCGAGAGACGTCGTCATCGCCAAGCTCCATCAAGCATATCACAAGCAAACCCTTCTCCGTGAAGGTCACCGTGCTTCCCACGGTGCTTCCTCTCCGTCCGTCGAGGTGTGTAAAGCCCGTCATGGCGTCGGCGACCACCTTGCTTTCCAAGGTGCTCTTCTTCATTGCGTCGCAGATGTGTTAAATCCTCGGTGTGCTCGAGGTCGGCTTCACTTGTGAAGTCGGTGTTTCGGGGTCCTTCACGTGTGGAGGCTGCCGATTCGTGTGAAGGTTTGGAGCTCGCCTACCACGTGTTGCTGAAGAGTTACCACCAAGTGGATTGAGGGCTAGGGACGATAGAGTCCCGGCTTCCTTGACCGGAAGTTTTCTCAACGTGAGTAGGTGCTTGCACCGAACACGGTAAAAAGATCGGTTTGCGCCTCTCTGTCTCATTTACTTACCGTATCTTGATATCCACTGCCTGCGAGTGTCTTCGTGCCTCCTACACTTGTGCTCTGATTGTTTCCGCCTACTAGACTTGTGTAGGAATTTACGCACTAACTGTGTGTCTTAACTTGACTAAGTGACTAAGTCAACCAAAAGTAAAAATTAAAATAGTCCGATTCACCCCCCTCTTGGCCTTAGGTTCCTTCAACGAGGACGAGGAATAGAAGGAGGAGAACAAATTGAGTAGCAACAACACTTCTGGGTCTGATGGCCCGTTGATGATAATTAATGTTGGCTCTGAGGCCATCTTTAGCAATGTGTCCCATTAGCCCAACCCTACTATTCTTTTTCCTTTTTTTATGAATGATTTGGCAGCAAAGCTTGTCATTCAGGGGGAAAACGAGAATTTCGATATGGTTGTTGAAGATGTTAGACATAACTTCTATAACCGGGTGCTGATTTCTTGCTCTCTTTAGCATTCCTTCTCAGTGTGCTTGAGTCAGCTTGGGCCTTGTTTGTTTCAGATTAAATTAAATTTTTTATTTTTGTATAGGCCAAATGTTCTAATATTTTGTAGTTATTTTTGTGGGTTTTTAAATAGTTCTTCTTAAAGTTCGCAAAATATTTTTTTCATAATTAAAAAAAAAATTAAAACGTCTTTCGAGTGGGGTCACAAATTTGTTACAGTAGAACTCAACTCAACGGTAATCTGAAACAAGAGCAGATTTCTGCTCCGTGTAAACCAGTATTTACGCTAATTTCACTATTCGCAATGCCCCTACTTGTTTTTCTTACAAAACCACACTATGGGCATGTTTGGTTCATGGCCTTGTATGGCCATGAACATTAATTGGTCATGCCATTCTAGGGCATGACCAATTTGTTGGCAAATTTTCATCGTTTAGATTGTAGCCAATAAAATATGCTAAATCTGCTAATAGAATCGGTAGTTATTTGGCTTGTTGCTAATGAAATGTGCCAATTAGTATTATTCAAATATAGAAAAATGGGTTAATTATGATTGTATATGAAATATAAAATTTGTTTCATGCAATTTGTACACTATTTGAAATATACAAATTATTAAAAATTTAAAATTATAAAAATTATAAAAGGGTTGATTATGATTTATATGAATTATAAAATTTGTTTCATGCAATTTGGACACCGTTTGAAATATAAAAATTGTTTTAAAAGAAATTATAATTTTTTAAAAAAATTTAAAAACTATAAAATTATAAAAATGGGTTGATTATGATTTTATATGAACTATGAAATTTGTTTCATGAAATTTGGACAATGTTTGAAGTATATACAAGGATGAAAAAATAAAATCAATTAAAATTAACTGCACAGCTAATAACTAGCTAGCTGCTTGCGCTAGCTATGTTTGCGTCGCTGTTCGATGGACTCGCATGCGTCGGCTAATTGGCACAAAGGCGTAGGCGGTCGAATCAGCCGCCCGCGCCATTGGCTCGGGCTGTATTGAAATAATTTGGCACGGCGAGTTTTGCATTGGCATGCCAATAAATGGCTGTGGACCAAACTTGTTTCAAATCACCAGGATGAGCGAACAATTGGCATGGCAACCGACAGCAAACATCCAGACAACCCCTATATACCATCATTCTCTCTTTCTTTGTTCTCTTCTAAAATTTAGTGCCAGTGCACATGCTCCTGACAAGACAAGCAATGCATCTCTCTCGCAGCCGGCCTTGACCTCGCCGTCCGTGCGCGGAGACCGGCCGGCCGGCCGGCGACGGTTCATGGCCTCATGGCCAACATCCTCCGTTCACCGGCGCGAGGACGTGTACGTAGCGATGCCACTGTAGTGTGTGCGACTTTCAGCAGCGCGACGTGACGCCACCGTACTTGCAGTGTACTGTGCATGGTAGGGACGAAGTGGTATTTCACGTACGAGATCAAAATAACCAATGCATCTCCAGATTCATGGGAAGGCGCGGATCGAGTAGCACGCGGACGCGGTTAATCACGGGCAGGAGGAGGAGCCGTAAATCCCGTTAAATTAGCTCTTGGCGCTCATGTGGACCTCACGGGATACATCATACAGATGCAGTTGCTAGTGGCGCCAAGAAAAGAAGACGATGGTATTTCACCACTTGGAAATAAACAAGTGATAGTCAGTGACAAAGGCCAGTTTGATTCGTGGCACGGGAGCTTTCCGTACGACTTGCTCCGAGTGGCGAGCATACTACTCCGTTCATATGTAGAAAAAGGGCATTTTTTCGGTGCATAGTTACAACAAGCATTTCTTAAGCTATCACGTCACCTAAGAATCACAAAAAACACTGGTATTTTATTGCACTGTATTTTAAATTATACTACCCCCGATCATAAAAAAAAAGTCGCCGTTAACTTTTGACACGTCTTTAACCATTCGTCTTACTCAAAAAATTAGTGCGAACACACATAAATATAAATCATGCTTAAAGTACATTTATTAATAAATCAAATCACAACAAAATAAATGATAACTTACGTAGTTTTTTAAATAAGACGAACAGTCAAAAAAGTGACCAAAAGTCAACGGTGACTTGTTTTTATGACTGGAGAGAGTATTTAAGTAACGATGAACCCCTCCCTCGTTATTGATTAGCACGCCAACCCATATTTCATCGTACAGACTCTTAATAGGCTGTTTGGTTAGCTGCATTTACAGAGATTTACATCTATAGATGCAGAATCTTGTTTTTTTATTGTGTTTGGTTGCCTGCATCTGGTTTTGAGCCTGCCTCTGTGGATGCAAGATTCTCCATGCAGCCTGGCTCTGGAGAAACACAGAAAATGGACGTTTCTATGGATGCAACACATACCGGCCTCATGTTCTGCGCATGGGGCCACAGTCAGTCACCATATCAAGCCATGCATGGACTGCCACGTAGCAGGTAATTTTTTTTTCTTTTTCATTTTTTTCTTTGTATCTTTTTAATAGCATATCTGATTACCGAACAGATTATAAAAATGGATTTCTAACATTTTTTCGAACAAAACTAGACCACACTCGCAATATAAATTTTAAAATAATTAAATTTCAAAATATGTGCCTACTAAACACTCAACCAAACACTGCTCTCAGATTCAGACGTCTCAGATCTCACCACTGGCCGAGCCTGGACGGGCCAGGCTCGTAAGAGAAGGCAACCAAACAGCCTATAAGTAACATTTGAAAAAATTGCATGCACCTGCCTAGCTTCCTTTGGGCAACATACAATTTTTTAAAACTTACGTTGTGCTCTGCTATCTTGAATATGATTAAACAAGTGAGGTGGCCCGCGCGTTTGCGCGGCTAGATTTGTTTTGGTATATAGTGTTTATCTCTAACTCATAATCTATCTCTAACATATCATATCGGATTTAGAGTTTATCTCTAATATATTATATCAACTTTAGTATTTAATATGAATTTCTAATATTTTCTTTTAATCTAAGCCGCATAGATCTTTTATTTTTTTCTTTGATTAATCTATCCCGTTATAATTTGGCCCCACAGTTGATTGAACGGATAAAATAACCATATTATATCATCTTTAGTACTTAATTCGAATTTCTAATATTCTTCTTTTAATCTAAGTCGTTATAATTCGGCCCCACAAAATCAACAACATAGATCTTTTATTTTTTCTAGATTTATGTGAGAATTTCTTTGATTGATCTTGGCACTCTAGTATTTAATATGAATTTCTAATATTTTCTTTTAATCTAAGCTGCATAGATCTTTTATTTTTTCTTTGATTAATCTATCCCGTTATAATTTGGTCCCACAGTTGATTGAACGGATTAAATAACCATATTATATCATCTTTAGTATTTAATCCGAATTTCTAATACTCTTCTTTTAATCTAAGCCTTTATAATCCGGCCCCACAAAATCAACGACATAGATCTTTTTTTTTTCTTGATTTATGTGAGAATTTCTTTGATTGATCTTGGCCGTTATAATTTGGTCCCACCGTTGATCGAACGGCTGAAATAATTTGGATGATGTGGACGAACGTGGTGGCTTCTTTTTCCTCTCCTTTATATATATATAACGAGCAAGCTGACCCGCGTGTTTGCGCGGCTAGATTTGTGTTAAGATATATATAATATATCAGATTAGATTTAGAGTTTATCTCTAATATATAGTTCAGCTTCAGTAGTTTGTTATAGAGATTAATATTGACCGCTAGATTTACATAATAATATCCATATTCAACGATGTAGATTTTTCTTTTTTCTATGATTAATGTGAGAATTTCTACCACTTTTCGATTAACGTGGGAGTTTCCAGGATTTTAGGATAAATGTGGTGGCTCCGTTTAACTCTGTTTTATATAGATAGTAGGTAGATAGATATATAGATGCTTAATTATAGCAAGATGTTTATTTAGTTCGAATTGTGTTATATGTGTGAGTGTTATTCTCATGATATCTTAATATATGATAGATGTCTTATGGATTAATGTGGATCAAGTTGAAATAAACTTGTTTCGAAAATTGGTTTGGTTGTTTAGGTGACCAAAGTTGATCGACATTGGCAAGAGGAACAAGAACTTGGTGGGAATTTTATGGTCTAGATGATCAAGATTTTGTGCGAGCTGATCGGACTTTGTCAAGACACATGAACGGTGGTCATTGGCAGCAGAAGCTTCGAGGTGCACAAGCCAAAGCAATTCAAGAGGAGTTGGATGTGTGGTGAACTTGGTGGCAAAAGAAAGCAAGGAACAACTATAGTCTTCAAAAAACCATAGAGCATGTTTAAGGGGTTTATGTCATCGTTCATGTTTGGGAGATAGATCAAAATAGGTTGTTTGGATGTTATTTGTGAACTGCTTTAAAAATCATGCAATGTGAGAGAGAAAATCCTATGTCTTATCGGGTTTCAAGTGAGTCCATGTGACATGAGAGGTGGAACACTATGCGGATGGACTACAAGTAGGCAAATAATTAACGGGTTGTTTGTCGAGTACTACCTTGATCAACAAAATTGTCCCGGCCAAACAGAAAGCAATGAAAAGGAAGCGCAGAAGCTGCCAGGGTACGTGTTTGCCATGTGGATGGTACATCAACAAATAGTGGTGGATTTCTCCTGTTTGCTTTCCTTTTTTAAAAAAATCTTTTTGCAGGTGAAGTTTCCTGTTTCTACAGAAGTAGCGTACACGAGGTATATGCGCGTCACTGCTCCTTCCATCCTGCGCAACTGCATGCGCTCGAAAAGAAAACAAAATCTTTGCTGGGTGCTAATACAGCAGGGTGCCAACAGAAAAAAAGATGACAGCTGATCAACGGTGCAAGAGCATCTGCAGTACTATGTATAGTCAACCAGTAATTTTGAAGATAGATATGTCATTTATAAATAGTATACGAACATTATCTTCAATAAACTAGTCTATAAAATTTAATATGGACTCACATGTAGTATACATGCGTATTGAAATAGTTATAGAGTGATTGTAAGTTAGTAGCTAGTCAGCCTATATCTCTCTTCTCCATTTCTCATCAGGGCCGTTCCTGAGTTTTTCGAGGCTCGGGACGAAATCATAGATGAAGGCCCTTAACATAAGTATTAAATTTTTTTTATAATACCATATATCAACTAAAAAAACAACATTCAATGCATTGTACAAATTATACCGATAAATAAAAGTAAAAGTACAAGTAAGATTTTTTACCTCAAATAATTGTGGAGGTCATCAATTATGCCAGTTCATTTCTGTTTATGATGTCTACAACCAAAGAATAGATTAATAAAATAATAATATGATTTTAATTCTCGATAATCTAATTAATCATCAAAAATTAATTAATCACTTACTCACCTGGCGAGCGTGTGGACGTGTGGTGATTAATCTAAAATAAATACGTAGAGTAGCAGTGCCGATGCCGCGAGCCCGCACGTGATCGTGATGGGATCTGCAACAGCATTATAGCAATTGTAAGATTCGTTGGAACTCGGAAGACAGAGATTGAATGAACTTATGAACCGCGAGATTGGACAAAGCACAAACCATGAAGCAATCAAGATCAAACGACGAACCGTGCGGCGGCGGCGGTGCTAGTTCGACACTTCGACGAAGCCACGAAGGGAATTGGAATCGACACACAACCATCAGGCATCGGCTGGCCATCATATGGGCCCTTGGCGGCTGCGGCTTCGCCAGTTGGCCCATTGCGGCATAAGGCATTGCCCTAATTGGGCCTTTGCCCTTTGGCTGCTGATTGCATGGCTTGCGCTGAGTTGATGTATGCTCAGATCGCCGAAATCACGGAGGCGGAGCGCCACGCCTGTCGCTGCGTGTGTGTGGGGGGAGGTGGGTGGGTGGGGCCCCTGTCCGTGGGGGCCCGGGCGGTGGCCCCGCCGCCCCGAATGGCCCTGTTTCTCATATCCAAATAAGCAAAACGTTGAGTTGGTATTTTTATACCTAGCTAACTAGGCGAAAGCTTTGGTCGATCGACCGACCTAGACTTCATTTATGTCGATCTAGCCACTATTTACGTCTTCTTCTCAGTATTCATATATATTTTTCTCTTCTCTTTTATTTGTTGTAGTATCCCAACTCTCTAAGTTATGGCTTTATTGGCCATGCTCTTATCGTGCTAGCCAGCACGCCACGTCGGCACTGATGGATTTTATTTATCGGTAGACATGACAATACATTACGAGAAGCGAGAGAACATAGGTACCGAACCTACTTAGCCGACTGTTAATCACCAAAGATCTTGCTGGCCACTACTAGTACACCACGGATCTTTCCAACTGACTGGCCGATTAATCTATCCATCGACCTAGCCATGACTCGGGATATATATATCACCCTGACCTCGCCGGCCGTATCCTGCCTACTTCTTCCTGGAAAGCAAGAAATTCGAGCGCAGCAATCACTCTCTTTATTTTTCCGAGGTACAACTCGGACGAACACAAGCCCATTCCCAACTCCCAAGTACCCGTCACGCCACACAGGCATACGCGATTAAGGCACGCCACCACACAGGCAATTAAATTAAATAAAAATTTGTTATTTTTGTATAAGCCATTTGATGTGGTAATTTTTAGTTATTTTTGTGGGATTTTAAATAATTCTTCTTAGAGCTCGTAATTTTTTTTTCATATTTTTTTTGAACTCTTTAAGATATCTTTCGAGGGGTCACAATTTTTTTAGATTAAAGTTTTCAGCAACTTAATTCAGCTCAAAACAAACAAGTCCTAAGTTAATTAGGCCATCACCAGTATCAATCACTATTCATACATCCTTTTCATTATTCATCCACATTTCTCTCTCTTATATTTTATTCGTTACAGTACTAGAACATTAATTCTAACTTTGCATATTGTCCTAGTACTGCAATGAATAAAAATAGAAAATAGAAAAATTATAGTTAAATAGTAAAAATAAGGTGTAAATAGTGATTGATCGATCTAAGTTAGTTCTAAGTTGGTGATGCTCTTAGACATGCCCTTAAGAAAAACAGGAACACCATCCGCTGAGCTCAAGGAAATGCACACAACTTTGCGGCTGGGCATCAATTAAGCTTTAGAACCATCAAAAACCATATTGTCTTCGTTTTGTTTTTATACCCATTTTACGCATTATTTTTCTCCACGTTTTCATCATCTCTACCAGTAATGATATAAGAAAAAGAGAGAGAATTCCTTTCGTGAGAGAGTGGGAGAGAGAATATGAGAAATCGCTTTTGTTGATCATCATGACTGATTTTTAAAAAGTATCGGTCGATTTTCTCACATACCTAAATGCTACTATCCTATGAAGATGTTTGAACTCTTAACCGTCTGATGTCAAGCCGATCACGCGAGGAATGATGTGACAAAATTATCTTCGTGAAATGAAAGAGAGGGGGAAACCGTTGCATGGTGATAGTCTTATACGTACGGCTCGGTCGTCAAGTAGTCAAGCGCAGCAATCAGGTGATGCATGTATGATATGGCTAGCATGGCCGGTGGACTGATCCAGAGAGCTAGACGATGGTATGTGCACACTGCATCGCGGATGGAACGGGTGGCACCCACGGCAGTGCATGACAGGGACGCGACGAAGGAATCACCATCGTTGACACCGAAAGTGCACAGGTTAAAGCGATCGAGATGAAGCGCGCATGATGTGTACGTGATCGATGTGCGTTGCAGTCGAGTCGTCATCTCTTTGTCTTGGTCGCAGCCTGCTACGTACAGTGCTACTAATTGATAATTAAGCCGCGGGCTCTAGCTTAGCTTGGCTTAGCTTAGCTGCCTTTGGTGATCACGACGGGAACCTGACGCACGTATATATCGCCGTGATGGTGTCTCCCTGCCTCCTGCCGCAGCTAGCTAGCTGCTAGATGAGCAGCATTAATACTTTAATAGCATAATATGCATGTACATTTGTAAATTGTAATGTTCTTTAATGTTCTTTTCTTAGGGTTTTTTCCCCCCCTTGCATGTAGACTGAGTGGTCCTCCTCCTTTTTGTTGCTACATGCAGTATATATTTGTGGTGGTCTTGCTGCTGCTGTTTTTTCAGACAGGCGATAGTGCGTCTTTGTTAGTAGTATTTATTTATTTATTTATTTAATTTTCAGAGGTAGCAAGTACTCGCAAGTAGCGGCCTGTGTTTTTGCGTGTACTCTTGTAAGCTGTCTTGGACCTTTTCCCTCAGGTCAGGAGAAGTCTAAGCTCGAGCAGTGGGCTGTGATTGTTCTAGGCCCGTTATGGGCGTTAACGGGCCAGACCATGGATGTTTTCGATATACACAGCCCATGAGATCACTTGTTAGCTTGGCTTGCTACATATACCGCGTTGTCCTGGTACAAAGGTTATTCTGTTTGGATGAATATTTGGGATTAATTCTGATCAGCGTATTCTGAACCACCGATCATTGTTATCAAGTCGCTAGCTACATTTTATATATTCTGAAAAATATGGCTGTTTCTCTCTTTCCAGACATATTCTTAAGTGGTTATATATAGATATCCTTATATATATATACTAGCTACTTCCTCCGTTTCAAATTATAGGTCGTTTGACTTTTTTGATACATACTTTGACCATTCGTCTTATTCAAAAAATTTTATAATTATAATTTATTTTTGTTATGATTTAGTCTATCATGAAAGGTACTTTAATAATGACTTGAGTTTTTTTATATTTTCACTAATTTTTTAAATAAGACGAGTGGTCAAAGTACGTGTCAAAAAAGTCAAACGACCTATAATTTGGAACGGAGGGAGTACTAGCTAGCAGTACAAAATATTTAATAATTTGCAAATTTGCTCTAAAGCCCTTTGTTGTGACGAACAAAAGCAACATCACTCATTCTTCGATGTTTTGTAATTTTACAGTTAAGACTGTGCACATGTTTAATGTAGAGGCTGAAATGTTTGCGTTATCTAAAATATCAATCTAACAATTCTAGATTAAAATCCATGCATGCAAGCTACAGCAACAATTGCATGTACCGCTTTCTGACTATGTATATAAAATAAAATACACAATTTTGAGATAAAAATCAATAGAAATAAGGTCCATGTCAGATCCAAAAATGTTCATATTATCTATAACCAAAAATATAAAATTGAAATAAAAACTAAGAGTCCACGTCAGGTTAGAAGAAAGAGTCTATATCAACTACAATAGAAAAACAAAAATTGTGTAAATTTGGAATAGAAAATTATAGAAATAAGAGTAAATGTCAAATTAAAGATTAACATAAATCTAGCCGGTGTAAATACGTGGAAAGTTTGATATAAAATAGTTCAATTCCTACAGTCGAGAACTTTGCATGTTCCACTCAGGAACTTAACTACTGCCGGGCTAATTAAGCGCACCATCACCTTATAGGTGTTAATAGGCATCTCCCGACATATAAAATTCTGGATCCGTCATTGCTGCTGGCAATGCATGCATCACAGAACCAAAAGTAGCCTGCAGATTATATATATGGACTGCACATCTACTATCTGACTAGCGTACTTATATTATCGAACAAGAGCAAGAACACTCAACAACGCCATGCAAGCAAACAAAATTTTGCAGGCCGAGGAGATTAACAAACTCTCTCGATGATTTCCATCACCACCCATTCACCACTTGCACACGCTAATTAATCAACAGTGCAGCAATCTAATAATGGGCTAGTAATAATTAATTTGCATCTTCGTTGCATGCGATAATGCACGTGCTCACAATTCACAAATCGCAACGTCAATCGATGTGTTGGTGCTTTAATTCCATGGAGATCGATGGAGGTATAGCTCGGTCGGATCACCTCAGCTTCTCGAGCTTCCAGCTCCGCCTGTCGAGCGGCTCGCTGCTGCCCGTAACGTCGTCCAGGTCGGTCCGTGTGATCTCCTCGCTGGTGGCGGTGGACACGGCGGCGGCGACCGGCACGATCTCCTTGGCCCGCCGCTCGCCGGCGTGCCTGAGCATCTCGACGACCTGGGCCATGGTGGGCCGTCCCTCGGCGTCGTTCCGCGTGCAGAGCATGGCCGTCTCGACGACGGCGCGGAGCTGCGCGGCGTCGAACTTGCCGGCGAGGCGCGGGTCGGCGAGGCGCTCCCACCGGCGGCGCTCCACCAGCGGCGCCGCCCACTGCACGATCTCGCGCTTGACGCCCCCCGGGAGCTTCTCGAGCGGGCGGCGCGCGCTGACGAGCTCCAGGAGGAGGACGCCGAAGCTGTAGACGTCGCAGCTCTCGGAGACCTTCCCCCACATGGCGTACTCCGGCGCGAGGTAGCCGAGCGTCCCCTTCACCCGCGTCGTCAGGTGGGACACCCCCTCCGGGATCAGCTTCGCGAACCCGAAGTCCGCCACCTTGGGCACCAACTCCGCGTCCAGCAGTACGTTGCTCGCCTTGATGTCTCGATGGATTATGTGCGGGCTCGCCTCGTGGTGCAAGTACCTGCACCAAATTGATACCACCATAGATGAACAATGTTCACGATGTATTACCAAAAAAAATGAAAAAGTATCACAATATGTATAGACCAACATCCTTTATATTTTACCCATCGATTTATATATAGAAATAAATATCAAGGAAAGTGGCGGAGGCCATAGCCCAGTGGTAAGGCGCGCAGGTGGCGGCCCTGCCCACTTAAGATCGAGTCACGAGCATGTGTCTTATTGAGGGAAATTTTCTGTTACAGCGACATCTAAGATTACCAAGCCAGTGAGCCAGTACAAGTCGAGCGGCGGGGAAAAAAAGCCGGAGGTTGCGCGAAACAGGGAGAGCCAAAGCCGGAGGTGCGCGAAGCAGGGAGCTGCGGGAAAAATGAAAAAAAGGGAAGAACGGCGAGGCGTGAGTAGCCGGAGGGATGAGAGAGGTGTAACTAAGAGGAGCTGCGAGAAAAGTGAAAAAAAAGGGGAAGAATGGCAAGACATGAGAAGAAAAGCTGGAGGGATAAGAGAAGTGTAACTAAGAGAAGGGCATGTGTTTAGCCCTCATAATAGAGAGCACCTAAAAAAAAGGCATGTGTTCGGCCTTCGTAGTAGAGAATAGAAAGTTGTAACATGAAAAACCTTGTAACATGTTTTCGTTTCAATGAAATAAAAATCGGGGATCTTTCCCCTTGTTGAAAAAAAAAAAATCGATCGAGGAGAATGGATGAACGCTTAAGTGGTATTCTATCCCTACACATCATTTCACTTCACTGGTACCTTTCATTTTGTTCTTTACTTTAAATTCTCTTCACATTTTTAATCAAAATATTCCTCTACATTCTACGCTCTAAAAGATTCTCTCTCACCGATCTATTCTATTCAAAGTTATTACGTTTTGATTTGAAGTACCTGCTACGCTGCTCTACCGGTGACAATGGCGTGAAGCTAGGTGCAAATTAAGATGAGGGGATTGAGGGCTCACGCACGCGAGGCCTTGGGCGGCGCCGATGGCAATGGCAAGGCGGCGGGGCCAGTCGAGGGGGACGTGGTGCTGGGAGGAGGGGGTGCCGCGGTGGGGGTGGAGGTGGGTGAGGAGGCTGTGGTTGGGCATGTAGTCGTAGACGATGAGGCGCTCGTCGGCGCCGGCGTAGAAGCCGCGGAGGCTGAGCAGGTTCCGGTGGCGCACCCGCCCCAGGATCTCCACCTCGATGGCGAACTCCATCTCCGCCTTCGCCGTCATCGCCTTCAGCCGCTTCACCGCGATCTGCACAGCAATTAGCTACGCCAATCAACACCATGCTTGATGCTTCAGCTTCCAACAAGCAAGTCCGGCCGCCGGGGCCGGAAACGAAGGGATGGTCACCTACTCACCTCGACGCCCTTGGAGGTTCGGCCCCAGTAGACGGTGCCGAAGCCGCCCTCGCCGAGCTTGTTGCTGTCGTTGAAGTTGTTGGTCGCTTGCAGGAGCTCCTTGAGCGTGTACATCTCCCACGGGTACTCCACGCTCCGGCTGTTCTTGGCCGGCCTCGCCGGATTCGTCCTGCTCAATCCCCACCCCAAAAAACTCTACTCAGCTCGATCATCCATGCATGGCAGCGAGAATCGAAGACCCAAGACTCACTCACACGCGCGTTCATGGACAATCCATTATCCATGTGTATATATATCTACGTACCTCCGGCTCTGACGACTGGCTGCGGCGGCCGTCTCCGGCTCGGACTCGCCGGTGACGCAGCAGAAGCACCGGCTGATCATTTCTTCACGCCGACCGGCCGATCGATCGATCGATCGATCGATTTGCAAGATGGAGACGACACGATGGATTTGGATGTGGATGTGGATGGCCGGAAGCTGGAAGCAGGGGGGGGAATGTTTCCAGGGCTTGATTCTTGTATCTTTCTCCGGGTACAAATTTGTCCTCCTCGTGTTTGCCTCCGGCCTGCCCCGTGTACGTGTGCCGTGGCCTCTAGAAGGGCATGCATATCTTCCCTTTATAAGCACAAAACAAGTGTACTGGGGTACTATGCTGTCCATGTATGGTCTGACTCCGCACCAAACCTGATGGCTTGAAGGTTTCAGAGGGAATTAACTTGGCAAATGTGTAGTGCTGCTCTAGTTGGAAAAAGAGAGGAATTCTTCAGCTGATCATGTCATTGAGAGTTGAGACAAGACGGGACGATCCAATGCCATTTGCCGAAAAGAGAGGGAGAAATTCATTGACCAATTCAGGAATCTAGCTGAGCAGCCCTGAACCTGCTGAATTTGTTTGGGTTGCTTTGATTTTCATCGTGGCGCTATTTTTCCTCATATAAATTATTTCAAGTTTTTGGAGCCCGTTTTAAAAATTTCCAGCTTCTACTGTTGTTCCTTAAGGAAAAAAAAATATAGTACCCCTAGTTAAATTAGGCTCCTTTAATTTGGAGCACTGGATTCCACAAGTTATCTACTCCTACATAGCCCCCACGGTATAATGAGAGAGGGTGATACCGACATGTCTTTTTTTAATATTTTGTAAATATGTTTTAATATTTGTATATAACAGTGGGCATCTTGCTAACTGTTCTTTCACAAAAAAAACCCCATAAAATTCAGTAAAATCCTTGTGTTCTAGGTAGGTCTTAGCTCCACAATAACAACATAAATTTTAAATTATTGATTGCATGGCACATGACCCGTGCGTGCTGCTGACAAGGTCAGAGATGGAACCCAGCTCCAGTCAGTCAGCTCTGTTCTCTTGGACAGAGTAGTCAACATGCATCATGAGAGAGGATCAGTTCAAACAGCACTAGAATATGCCGTCGTTTTATCAAGTGGCCTAATGCGTTTGGCTAATTTGCTTATCTCGAATAAGCCGGCCGTTCCTTCCTTAGATCCAGTGACTGATTATAAACAGAGGAATGCGTACCTAATCAGCTAGTGACGGGTGCCGCTTCCATTTGTTAATAGATGAAGACGCCAGTTTACATTGGTCCATAAACCTCATGAAAGGCTAGCTATGAAAGAAAATAAGATCATGGAAGGCTTCTAATAATACCTGACAACGAACCACTTGAATTTTTTTAGAAGTAAACTACTTGAATGTTTTTTTGGAAATAAACTACTTGAATCTTGGTGCAATATGCGAGGAAGCTACAGAGGTTAGTTGTATTGTAGGGCCAAAATCAGTCTTCCTTATGGTCAAAATACAATCAGCCTACTTGGCTGTACGTAGAATGTATTTACGTGAATGCGAGCTCCATGAGCAAAATGACATGATGACGCCTTGTGTGAGAGTGATCATGAACAGAGGAAGGGGAAAAAAATAGTAGAGAGAGAAAGATGCACTGAAAATTGGCTTCAAGACTTCGTGTCAAATAACTAACATTGACCATTAGGCTTAAGTTAAATATGCTGACTGCGCGCTGATTGTGTGAAAATAGGCAGGTTCAGAGAGAAAGCTAGGGTTAAGGAATCAGCCGTGACAACTGACGTCTTGGCCCAATAGTAAACCGTTATTTTTCCTCACTTCTATTGTCCGCCGCGAACCAGAGTGGACCCATTTCGTACAACGCTGGTTACGACCTGTGATTCTGAATGCAGCATTGCGGAGCGTTATTTGCTCAGGTCAGGGCAGTTTCACCGTGACCCATATGATTCATAATTTTCACTTTGAATTATCACTAAAAATCATCTAATTCACAGCAAATACCAGCAAGGCAACAACACCTATAACTCTAAACATACTGCTAAAACAATACGACGACACCATTACGCCGGCCAAACACGCATTTCACAGGTTGTCCTGTGAACTTTGACGGCGGAACAAAAACTGCACATCAATTGAACAAAGCAACTGTAGGCCTATAGTTCATCGTTCGTGAGGACATGCATCAGAAATCTCTCCAAGGGAGGAGGGCATCAATAGCTCCGGCTACTGCTGCCACTACTTTGCTTAGTCGAAGAGCACATACCGCACAAAGGGCCACTTCTATACCAGCAGGGCGCTCCAGTCCATAGGCTTTACAATGTGTCTACTCACTCAAGTAGCAACCACGGATGTACGGGTGATCATACTTTATATACTTCGTCCAGTATGGTCGGTACTTGGTCATTGCTAACTCCAACCATGGTTTCATGTTCCCATTGTAATGAACAACAGCAGCATTATCTAGCTCGGAGCGGTCTATGCTTGGGTTGTATCCTAATCCAAGGACATGCCATGATTTGTCAAGGGGGTGTGTCAACTTGTAGAACGTCAATAGGCCAGGTGGAAGTGTCCCAAGTTTCCAAAGAACCCTATCTTCATTCTAAAAGAAGAAAAAAGAACAGTTAGGATAATGTGAGATAACATGTTTGAATTAAAACATATTTGCATAAAATTTTATTGTGAAAAACAACGCAATCCCAATGAAGAAGGTAGTGATCTCACCATGTTTTGCCACTTGTGGTAGATCCCAGTAATATCTTTCTTCTTCCACTCCTTCAGATCAAAGATGTTCATCCCATAAGCCCAGCCACAGGCATTAGGATCAAAGTTCCGAGCAATATGTGGATTTGAAAAATTAAGATACTTGTCAAAACGGTGGAAACTCTGTCCACAGGTCTCCACGGCACCATTGACCTTTCCATTAAGATCAACATCCCATAATCCTGTCAAATCTTTCTGCACAACTATGTCATCATCAAGGAAAAGTATCTTATCCAACTTTGGATAGACCTCTGGGAGATAAAATCTCAAGTGGTTCAGCATGGAAAGGTACTTGGGGTTACGATACTTTAAGTTTGAAGAACCTGCTGAGAGAGTGGTTGGACGATCAGCCTTGAAATAGTACTCTTTCATGGCAGCAGACTCAAGTTGCCGTAAAACAGGACAGTACGATGAGTTCAACCACTTAAATTCATCCACATTCTCAACATGGATGGTGGCCTTGCCAGGCGGGTTAAGCAAAAACCACATGTTCATTGCTCCAAAGTTCAACTTATCAGTCACAAGATGGAAAACGTGTTTCTCTGGCTCCTGAAAAAGTTATGTCAAGTATCATTGTTAAGAGCAGCTAAAATACTAGAGTGCAGTGAAAACATAAGAATGGAAGTTACCTTGGCATTCATAATGGTTGAATTCACAACAACAGAGGCAGCCAATACATTGTCTGAGAAAAGTGCATAGTGGTACAGGTCTGGATTTTCCAAGTTCTCACATCTCGGGAACTTTCGCTTCTCCATAGGGAGGAGAAAGTAATCTATTGTTAAGCGCATAGACAAGCAGTGAATGCTGTTTGGAATTGTCTTTGCAGCCAACTGGCTAAGGAATGTACTCTGCTTCTTCAAGCTCCTGACCTGTTCATCTGCTGACTGAAGCATCACTCTTAGTCTCTGGGTTATTGCATTGCAATCATACACTTGTTCTCTAGCCTTAGATAAAACTTGACCCATCAATCTGATTTTCTCAGGTGCACTGCAAAGTAGATTATTTGTGAAAAAGGGAACAAGGTGAGAAATCTAGTGAAAAAGGATGCACACCTGTGATGGAGGTCAGCATCGATAGTAGCTTCTCCAACAGCCCGGTGGCTTTCCTTAATTCTGGTTTGTAGTTCTTGATAAAGATCATGCTTGTTCTTTGATTTTGAAAGCACAGAATAAACACGTGCCATGATAATTTGGTCCCTCATCAACCTAACTGTGGAGTCTGAATTCTCATTCTCATTCTCTTTTCTCCATATGCTGTATTTTCCAAGGACAGCAGAATCAACAGCCTTCGATCGTTCAATAGCCGCATTCTCCAGTTTAACACGTGCTTCATCATCCTTCCAAACCAAATCCATTGCCCTCTTTTCCCGCCTTTTCTCCCGTAATTTCTACAGGGACCAAAAAGTGTCAATATAAGAGGTCATAGCGCATACCAGAGAAATGCATATTACCATTGACAAGAATATAGCAATGTATATACAACAAGGTTAAATACTTACCCTTCGAGCTATTTTTTCTGCCGTGTCTACTTTATGTTCATCTGCAAATAAAAGAACCTCATTTTCAGGTATACCCAACCATATAATGTAAAAATAAAGCTTTCAAAACAAATCGCACTTAATTTTATACCAGGATCATCTTTGGGTGCTTTATCTGTAAGGGGTAAATCATGTGCTGCAGAACTGTTTTCAGCCTTAACCTTGCCTTCAAAATCTATACTACTATTGCTCTTGTTATCGGCTAGATCATCAGTTTTCCAAGAGGGAGATGCATGATTCCTAAAAAAGTCAAGACTCAAAGCACCCCCCTCTTGTTGACTAGCAGCTATAGCATCAATTACCTGAAGACCAACAAAATGTATAAAACTATAAGTAGAACGAAACTGAAGACACTTCAAAACATTAAAATTGTTTACTATGTGATCAGAATCACAAATCATGATTAATTGGTTATTGAATTTCCACGACGTCCATATACATAATTACATGCTGAAAAATACTCCTAAGAGGCAGGTCCAATAAGTGTCATGGGAGATGTCACTAAATGATCGTTCAATCCAAGTGTGATATACTGACATTATGAAAAATAAAACACACTAGCATAGGACTGAAGACAAATAGTCAAGTGCACACACTGCTAATCCATTGCCGCATAATCAACAACAAAAACCAGAAAATTATAATACTGATTCCAAGATTTCTTACCTCCTTAGACAAAACTGATTTCAGGTTGTTTGTTGCGAGTTGATCTTGCCAATCTGTTTCCTACATGGCAGACTTTAAAGTAAGACAAATACAAAAAATCAGGCTAGTAAGGCATCTATCTTCTTTTCAGAATAAGTAAACACCTGATTGCGGTCCTTACTCTTGGGATCTGCAGGTAAACAATAGAAGCCATTACTTAATTTTCTCAAATTAGTACTATATATATGCAAATGCAAATAGTATAACAACGTTCATTGTAGCACAAAACAACATAATGTAAATAAAGTTGTTGCCAATTACAATTACCTACAGAGCTCATTTTATGTATGAAGAACTTGTCCTTCTTTACCTTGCTGTTTAATTTGCACAGAAATTTTAGGTTTAATTTGTTGCAGCACTAGTACAATGCCATCTGTGTACACTTCTCTACTCCTAACAGCAGTCTCTTTCCCCTTCTCACACATCCAACATAGAAGCAACATAATGCAATGCTGAGACTGTGAGAGGAGAATGATTTCTAGGCTGAATAAGACAGGAGAACGATTTCTACATTATGATTCCTTCACAATGCCATATATTACCTTATGCATCCACGGATTCACCACAAAGTATCATTGGTAGCAACACAATTCCAACCCAACACATCGATGCAAAACAGCAATACATAAACATCTACACATTCCATTCTCTCTTTGAACTAACTCGGAGAAGCGCGTCAGAATCGCAATATAGATAAATGCTAACGATTACCACCCAACATAGGCGCCAAATCACGCAAATGGAGCCGAAATTAAGAACCGACGGCGGCGCCGCCGCCACCGCGCCACACATCATCGGGGGCTAAGGGAGGCGAAACGGACCGGAGGCAACGTGGACGTGGCCGCCATTGCGAGCGACCAGGAAGAGCGACGGCGCGAGCACGAAGAGGAACACGAGGACCACCACGGGCGGCAGCACCCCGGAGCCGGACGCCGCGCGCCTCCCTCCTCCGCCACCGGCGGAGATAGGGAGCCGCTTCGGGGAGGGCATCGGCGCTGCGAGGGCGGGGCCCGGATCCGGGGCAGTGGCAGCGGCGGCGGCGGCGGGCCGGAGCGCGCTTCCTTTTCCCTCTCGATCGCCTTGGCAGAGTGGGAAGGGGAGGAGTGGCGTGAGGAAGACAGGAACGGAAAGGAAAGGCACCCGAAACCGAAAGACGAATCCAAGGCCCAAGAGTCGCGGAGTGTGACTCGTTGATCGAGCAATGGGCCTACAGCTGACAGCCTGGCAGAGCAGGTCGCGCTGGCCTGATTTAGTGGGTCGGGCATTCTTGGCCCAGGAACCAGGCAAAACGTGTCATTCATAGTTATTAGGTTTTCGAAATAAATTCTAGAAATCTAATAAATTATACAAAATCATAGAAAACTAAAAATTAAATAAAAATATCTAAAAAACCACAAAAATATGTAGAATCTATATGTGCAATAAGAATATTATATTTATGTGGAAAATTTTATGCCAAATATTACATTTCTACTAGGTCTTTTGATGGTTCAATAAATCAACTATTTAGGGGGAACTAGTTTATCTTGTGGGAAAGTTGGAGGAAATTAAGAAGAAAAGCATGTTAGTTGGACCTTTAAATTTTAAATTTAAACTTAGTTTGTCATACGAATTTGAGTTTATTTCAAAGGTCAACACCCTTTAATATTTTTTCCTTAATTTCTCTATTCTTCCAAGAGGTTAAAGAAAATTTCCCCATTTTTTAGAAGGCAAACTATTTTTCCATAAGTACTTGATTTATTTAATCAATAAAAATACACTCTATCATAATATATAATTTTTGCATATAAGATTACGGATCAGGGTAAGGTGACAACTTTGGCTTCTTCGGTGAGTGCTCCTAGATGGGATGCGACATCGGTGTCTCCGATGGAGTGTTCACGTGAGATCAAATCATCAGTGTTGAATCTGGCAGTGGCATCGTTACAACAACACAGATCATATCTACTTGCCAAAGAATCACCATCACCTCAATCAAGAGCCAAATCTCTACAAGGAGGGCAACCGGAGCCTATTTTATGTTGGGAACATATCCAGTGCAATCAAGGTTACGGTGCAATCATGCAACCGAATTATCAAAAGTTGTAAAAAATTCTGAAAAAATTTGTATATATACTCTTCAATTTACTCTACCTCTGTATAAAATTTCAAGTTCAAATTCATTCTATATTGAAAGTTATAAAAAAAGATAAAATTCTATCAATTTTGAACTCATCAAAGTTGTCAATTTTTTCTTTTTTATATAACTTTTAATATAAAATGAATTTTACTTTAAAACTTCATACATAGGTAGAGTAAACAATGAAACACATCTGCAAATTTTTTTCAGAATTTTTCACAACTTGTGATAGTTCGGTTGAACTCATCAAAGTTGTCAGTTTTTTATTTTTATATAACTCTTAATATAAAATAAATTTTGTTTTGAAATTTCATACATAGGTAGAGTAAACAATGAAGTACTTCTTCGAATTTTTTTATTTTTTTACAACTTTTGATAGTTCGGTTGCACGATTATTGCACCGGGATATGTTCCCTTTTATGTTTTTATGATAGTTATATGAGTTGGATGCGTAAAAAACTTATGCATGGATTTCATCTTGTGGTTTATCAGCAGGCTGGTGGAGAAGCATACATGTCGAGTGGTCATGTTTTTCTACCTTTTGAGAAGTTTACCTCCAGTGTCATTGTTAAAATCCCCGTAACACTGTTACACAAGAGATGAGGAGACAATATTGAGCTGCATGCCCTAACCAATTCACCCAAAAGCTTAAGCTGGTGGGGAAAGGAGGGCAATTTACTTATACTTTAACACTCCCCCACACGTGTAGGCTCCCCCAGGCCTAGGGATGGCAATCGGGTGGGTATCTCCGGGTACAACTCTGTCCAACCCGAATCCGAAACCCGAATAGCGGACCAAAACCCGAACCCAAAATTTGTCTCGGGCACAAACGAGCACCCATACCCGAACCCGATGGGTACCCGAAACCCGACTGGTACCCGAAACCAAACATGATCTAGATCTCGAGACAGAGGAGCAAAGGGCGGGCGGTGGGGTGGAGAGGCGGCGTGGCGCCAGCGTGGTGGAGGTGAGGCGAGGGGCGGCGCGCGGGTGGAGGCGGAGGCGGCGTCGCGTGAGATGCGGTGGAGGTGGAGGGCGGGCCGACGTGGTGGAGGCGGAGGAGGGCCGCGCCGAGGAGGTGGAGAGGCGAGGCGGAGGCCATCGCTTCGCCGCCGCGTGAGATGAGAGAGAGGGCGGCGTGGTGGGACGGGAAGTGAGGGGGAGGGAGGAAGGCAGAGGGAGGCTGGGGACGGGAGAGTGAGGCCGTGAGGGGGCGTGGCCGCGTGGGTTGGGTTAGATGGTTAGGTTCTTTTCAGCTCTTATATATGTCCAGATACATGGGCCCATCTGTCGGTGAGAAAATTCGGGTAACCCATGGGTACCCATGAGTACAAAACGAAACCCAAACCCGAACCCGAAATTATCGGGTACCCGAACCCGAAAACCCATGAGCACGAACTGCTACCCATACCCATGCCCAATGCTAGATGCCCGGGACCACGTTACTATTGTTTCTTTCTCCTCCTTCATATTGACCTTTTCGATTTTTGCCAATAAATGAGGAGCTACAAAAGGATTCGTTTTTTTTCGTGTCATTTGTTATTTCTAACTCATATTTATGAGACAATAAAATATGACAAAAGCTATATCAAAAACTGGTTCACGTAGGAAAGTGCGTATTGGTTTGCGTAGGAATGCGCGTTTGGGGAATGCTCATTCAATGAGCATTCTCCATATTATGCCTTGAAGAGGACTCGAACCTCCACGCTCTTTAGCACGAGATTTTGAGTCTCGCGTGTCTACCATTTCACCATCAAGGCATCTTGAAAGTGAATCGTATTCCATGAATATGATATCTATCTAATGTGATATATTCCATATATGACAAAGGTGGAGTGAAACAAGTTGGGAAGAAGTTGTTAATAAGAGATTGCCCAGGGAAATAGGTAAAAGAAATTTCCATCCAAGATTTAATAACTGATCAATTCTCATCCTGGGTAAAGTCCATCTTATTGTGATAGAAATGAAGAGAAATAAAGACTGTATTCCAAAGTCAAAAGAGCGATTGGTCTGCAAAAATAAAAGATTTGTTTTTTCGGGAGAAGTAATTTAATCGTTCGAATTTTTTCTTATTTTATTAGTAGTCTTATAGTAGTTTTAGATTTTGCATTTTGATGAGCCTCATTTTGGGTATTTTTGCCATCCCTACCCAGGCCTCAAACGTGGAATAAAGTTTACCTCCAGTGTCATTGTTAAAATCCCCGTAACACTGTTACACGAGATGAGGAGACAATATTGAGGGAAAAGAGGGCAATTCACTTATACTTTAACACTCCCCCGTACGTGTAGGTTCCCCCAGGCCTCAAACGTGGAATAGAGTGGGCGACTTATTTAATTGCGTTGGCCAGGACTCGAACTCGAGATCTCTGGCTCTGATACCATATTGAGCTGCATGCCCTAACCAATTCACCCAAAAGCTTAAGCTGGTGGGGAAAGGAGGGCAATTCACTTATACTTTAACAGACAAGATGCTACGTACGTTATACAGGATTTTCGGGTCTAGTAGATTGCAATATCATAGTCTTTATATTGTTTTTAGTAGAAGTTAGTGATTAAAACTCATTGGTTTGTGTTCTAGTTTGACTTGTAATTTTAATTATTAAATAATGAAGGTTATTTGATTCTTTAAAAGAATCTATAGCAAAATACGTGTAATAGGTCAGTCTGATAGAAGTGACGCGCGTCGTATACTACCCGGCGTTCTGCCGTGGAGCATTCCACATTTTCTCCTAAGCAGGAGCACAGCCACAAACCAGTTAAAAAAAAAAACACTGAGAGCATACGCCGAAGTCGTTTTAGCAGCCGAAAGAAATAAGCAAATCAGGAACGCATCAACTATCAATTAAACACGGCCAAACAATGTAACACCCAATCACACGGCAGCAGACATGCTTGCAGATTCCAGCAATGACGCAAAATCGAAATTTACCTTTCACACTGTCACACATCGAACCAACCATCGCTGCAGGAATCCACCAATTCGCGAGAAAAATCCAGAGTCGGTTTCCTCATACGGGCACGCAAGCCTGAAAGCTACCCAAAACACTCTCTTAATTCAGAGCACACGATTACCAAACTCTCAACGACTTCTCCTGCCGTTTCCCCAAGAATCCCGAGCCATCCTGACATCTCAAGATCGCGACATGAATCTGCCACACCGATCGATCGTTACGTGTGTGTGTGTCTATAACCACATAGTTAACCATCTAGATTTACAAATTACATGTGCTGACATTTGGCTACACAAATTAATCCAGTCCAGTTCAAACGTGAACGAATTGTACAGATGAAATGTGCCTGCATGTTCTTGATCTTGCTATCTTGCAGCAGCATCTCTTGATGTACCATCTTTTGTGTTTGCATCCATGCAGGCTTGCTGCTTGCCAATCTAGTGTTTGTATTTACATGACCACCGTATCAATCGCCGTAATTAACTAAGCTAATCAAAGCATGTGTGCACTAGAGCTGAGCTGAGCTGAGCTAAGCTAAGCTACCAATTAAAGAATAACGCAGGCGTGCACGGTCTTTGGCTCCACTGCATGCATGCGTCTGTGTAGCGGAGTGCGTGTCTAATTAAGCAATTCGCTGATCTACGTACGAGAACCACTCGCCGGCGTCACTGCCGCGCCTGGCCGGCGGCGGGGGTGTCGGCGGCCGGCGCCATGTCGTGCTCGTGCGGCCAGGGGATGAGGCTATACGGCGGGAAGCAGCAGTCGCACTGCCCGGGGCACCGCCGCGGCCACTCGCCGGCGGGCATCTGCTCCTCCTCGGCGGCGGCGTCGTCGTCGTCGGCCGGCGCGGCGGCGTCGCGGAGAGGGCCCCAGCATTCGACGCGGTTGAAGCGCGGGAGGTTGGAGTGGAAGTAGACCCACACGGTGGCCTCCTCCAGCTCAGGGTGCCGGCTGAACAGGCTGCCGTCGCCGTGCACGAACGCCTTCAGAACCTGAATGCCCGGCCGGAAGCAGAGTCAAAGAGGGAGGTTATGACCAACAATACGGCATACTATCTTCAGTGACTGCACAAAACCTTGATCTATTTGATTCTGCAGTTAACATTGATTCAACTTTTAAGAGCCAAGCATCCGTTCAGCTTAATTAATTTAGTTTTCCTACAGCTACAAAGCTGAATTCACACTAATTTAATTCAGAAATATGAATTATCTGCCCAAAGTTTGGACAAACTATAGCATCTCTGATCCTGTAGTACCTGACTAGTGACTAGTGAGTAGTGTGACTCGTAGCACTGACTGATTAGTGATTACTAATTAATGGAATGAGAGGCCAAGCTCTACGGCTAACCAACATGTTTTCATTTTGGGGGAACAAAAAATAATCGTGAGTTCGTGACGCCGACACGACGTACGATCGTGTCTGATCATCGATGCAAATCATGCTGCTGCTGCTGCTAATATCGAAAATTGGCCATCAATTTGTGGTCCAAATCCTTTTCTTCTTTATAGAAAAAAAGATGTTGCTGTGAGTAGTGTCATGTCGCCGTCCAAATAGGCCTAAAGAGCTAGGGTTGGCCGTACGCGCATGGGAGCGTGCGATTGGCACGGGGACACGTATGCAGGTACACGTACCACGGGGAGCTCCTTGCGGAAGATGAAGTAGCGGAGGCCGGCGATGAGGTCGAGGAGGAGGTGGCCGCCGGAGATGTGGCAGTGGACGTGCAGCGACATGCGGCCGCGCAGCTTCTTCCACTCCGCCACCACCTCGTCGCGCTGCAGCCTGTGGTACCAGCCCTGCAGCTGCGCGGCGTTGATGGTGTGGGACACGGCCAGCGTCAGCCTCGCCGTCACGTCGCTGTGCGTCAGCGTGTACGTCCGCGGCAGCTTCCCCGGGTGCTTCTCCTCGTCCACCCCCAGGAACAGCACCTTCAGCTTCGACGCCTCGAAGATCGCCGGCCCAAACAGCCGCGCCGCCTTCAGTTCATTCACAAACAACCACTTCGATCGTCAGCTCGATCGCCACAGAAAAAATACAGATCGAGAGATCGACAATCTAGGATGGCGGCTGATCGATCGATGGATTTACCGGGACGACGTATCGGCGGCGCCGCGCGTCGTTGGGCCGCCGCCGGAGGACGACCACCGAGGCGCCGGCGGCGCACCGGTGCTGGAGCAGGGACATGGTGGAAGCGGCGGCGGTGGGTGAAGTGGTGGCAGTAGCCATGTCTGGCTGCCCCTTCGCCTTAAGATCCGACCACGGCCCGGACTAAAAGAGAAAAGCTGCCAATTTTAGGCGCAGACTCCCCACAGCAGCAGCAGGAGCGAGCTCGCCGGCTAATTAATCCTCGCCCGAGCACGGCGAATCTTGCACGCCTCAACCGGAAGAAGAAACGATGGGATTTACGTCGCCGGCCGGCTACAGGGGTGGGTTGCCGGGGTTGCTGGCTACCTAGTAGCTGCTGATTGGCTTCTGGGTCAGTGACAGTTCGTTGCTTGCAGTTATAAGAGACAGGGAAAAGGGGGTGTGCACAGTAGGTGAGGTGGTGGTGGTGGAGTGACGGGTCGGGAAGCGTCGCGGTTGTGTGCGCGGTCGGGCAAGCTCGGGGACTCGGCTCTCGACTCTCGATCGTCTCGGCGGCGGCGCGGAGCAAAGCGAAGCTGAGGAAGAGGAGGAGGAAATAAGGCGGAACATTGTGACGTGCGGGAGTGGCAAGAGATGGCGTGCGCGCGCGAGACGCGTGCGCGTGCCATGTGCGCCGTGGAACGAGGAACGCTCGGCTGCTTCGCCGTGCTGCCATGTGGCATCCCTCTGACCGTTTCACTTGGCTCCTGCCTTTCAACGTACTGTAACACCCCGCCCCCCGGTAGTGTTCAGTACATTGCGTACCTGTTGACTGCTCGGTGGCTAAAAAACCCGGATTTCCCCCTGCGTCGCCGTACGTCAAGCGGATTTTTCTGTTGGCAAAATTTTGTCGAAATTTCACAAATTTCGATAATTTCGGTTCAGACCAAATTTTAAATTACCTCCCGATTTTTAAAATTTCGATTGATTTTTTAAATTAAAACTAACCTATAGAAAAGAAACCATAATATCCTTTTTTTCGACAATGTACGGTAGCTTGGTGAGTAGTATACAGTGGATCAAACACGAGGTCCATGTTTGTCCGCTCAATGCTAAAATCGTGCTCAGCTCCATGCAACCTCAAATATTATTTTTACAAAAATGTCTCTAATACTTTTTAAAAATAAACAATCAGCCACCTGCTGTCGGCAACGGCGGTGACCACCATCGTGCCAGCGTGGTAGCACGACTGCGAATCGGCATGGTTGAGAGCACTGCCTGGGTGGAGGTTGGCTGCAGTGGATGGGTAGAGTGGCCTACTCGGTTAAGGGTGGTGTGGGATGCCGCATGGGAGGTGTCGACGGTTGGGATATCGGCCCCAAGTCAACTAAGGATCTTGAGAAAGTGAGATAGAAGACACTGCCGAGCAAGGCAAACAGCAATCAACGAGCAACAGGGAGACACAGGGTTTTTATCCTGATTCGGGCCTCTCCGGGGAGATAACAACCCTACGTCCAGCGCTTCTTTATATGAAAGAGGATTACAAGGAGAAAACTCAACGAGATGAACAAGTCTCAGCGAGATTATGGGAGTACAAGAAGTGATATACGATCTTGGCTTCAAGTCATCTTGGATTGGCCCTCTATACGCCACAAGGGCCTTGCTTATATAGTGTCGAACAACCAACCTATCGAGGGATAATCGGGCCGGACTAACCACGAACTCGTAATGAACTCGTATACATACCAAATACATCCCGCAGTAGATAAGGTATACTCCAATTCTTGGGGATCACGACGTCTGCTCCAATCCGGGAAACCAACGTCCGGGTCTTCACGTAGCCGTGCAGAACTCTTGTTCGAGCCGGACTCAAACACGAATCATAGGCCATTACGCACCGTGCCAACCAGAAAGTTGTTCGGTAGGATGCGCATAGGCTTGATAGAGCCCTCTAGGGAGCCAGGCCGTAGGAGGCTGTTCGATTGGACCGTCAGGGAGTGGGCCATGGCAATGAGCCGTGATTTTATCCCCGACAGGAGGGGTGGCTCGATGACGGCTAGCATGACACCTTAAGTGTGCGTTGGCATGCTTGCGCGTCTCCCGAGCGGTGGACGTGTACGGCGGAGCGGGCAAATATATATCTTTTAACGTTTTGAGCTATTTTTTAAGGGCCATTGATTTTCATATTTTAATCTTACCAAACTTTTTTATATGTGAGATCATCATCAGGGGCTCATCAGGGGCGGATCTAGGTCAGAGCCCCACCTACGTTGTTTATAACAGTGGAGACCCATCTTAGACACACTTATAAAACTTTAGACTTAGACCTTGAGCTAAACTTTAGCCACTCCTATTATTTTTGGCTACATCCGCCTCTGACCATCATGTCGTGCCTTAATTAGGTTTAGGTGCATGTATATGACACTAATTTTCCCCTGGAATAACCAGGGCCGTGCCTGAGGGGGGGCGAGCGGGGCCGCCGCCCCGGGCCCCCCATGGACAGGGGCCCCCACCCCCCGGCTCGTTGCGGTGTTGCGCATTAGCGATTCGGTGCTGAGGCCAGCGAGCTCCTGTTGTGTGCCTGTATCGATTGATCAAGTGCTAGGCTGTCAGTGCTCGATTCAAAGTCTAAAACGTCCAAGTGAGGGGATTGCCCATATATATGGTGATTGTGGAAGCCCAAAACTTCAAATCAATCTAAGCCCTTGGATATCACATGCGATGGCCGATGGACGTGACAGCCCACCGCCGCGTCGATTGCAAACTAGCACCGCCGCAAGGTTCGTTTGTGATTCCTCGTCTTTCAATCAATCTGACTCACGATCTGGCAGTTCGTTCAATCGTTCATCATCTTCACTCTTCTGATCAATCTTGCGAATCCCATCGCGTGCGGGCTCGCGGCATCGGCACTGGCACATCGCCAACTGGGGCAATTCGCCAAGTGATTTTTGATCAAGAACGTAGGTACGTAGTTGACTAGTTGATCTCGTCTCTTTAAACTAGACTAGATTAAAATAACATGCCCAAATCAATTCATTCTATATTTTTATTGTCTATTGATCTCTTGTCAACCCTAGGTACACATGTCTGCCATGGAGGTTTTTGAGTTTGTCAGGGAAATGAACTGTTATCCTAATATTTCTGTTGCTTGTCATATCTTATTTACTGTGTCGGTGACTGTGGCATCAGCTGAAAGAAGCTTTTCAAAGTTAAAATTATTGAAGAACTATTTGAGGTCTACAATGTCTCAAGAAAGGTTAAACGATCTAGCAACTTTATGTATTGAGAATAAATTATTGGATGATATTAATATTGAGGTCATAATTGATGATTTTGCATTTAGAAATGTTAGAAGACATTTCTAAGATGATCTCTACAAATATTTTAGGTAAAAAAATCTTACTTGTACTTGTACTTTTGTTTATCGTTATAATTTCTACAATACATTGAATGCTTGTCTTTTTAGTTGATATATGGTATTATAAAAAAGCTAATACTTATGTTATGGGGCCTCCGCCTATGATTTCGCCCCGGGTCCCCAAAAACTCAGGAACAGCCCTGGGAATAACCCACAATAGACGATGAACTCGATTTACGTTTGCGTACCATCTCCTTTGGTCATTTTTTTTTTGTTGTTTTTCTTAAAATGATTAACTTATAAGTGCAACAATATTGGACGGCATGGGTGATATACTAATATGCAAGTCAAACCCCAGGCAAACCGATGGCATGCTACTCCCTTCGGTATCAAATATGCTCCTTCTATTATGAAATAATAACCGTTTGGGACATTGACATGGTCTTCAAAATAGAACTTTAACCATAAAGATTTTTAAAAACTTATTTATTATACACATGAGCGGAGCCAACCAAGGTGTTGCGGTGTCGTGGCACCCCTTAAAAAAAAGAAGACCCCCCCTCCTCAGTCATCGCCTACCCCATGTCCCCTAGCCCTAGGAGACCAGGCGTGCGAATAGACAACCAACCCTAGCCACCTCCGCCTCAAACCCTACGGCCTGTCCCCCGCCGCCCGCCGCTCCGTCTGGCCGTCTTTGCGCCTCCGCTCCAGGCTCCAGCAACTAGCCTCAACACCCCGGCGCTGCGCCGCCTTTCCCCCGGCGACTGGCCCCGCCGCCCCACCCGGCCAGATCTAGGCAAGCTACAAGCCGTAGCTCTCCAACAGTCCAACACCAAGCAAGCTTCAAGCAACAGCTCCCCAAGCAGCAGCTGCCACTGCTAGGCAACTAAGGCAAGCTCTCCAATCCCCATGACCCCATCTCTGCATCTCATATTCTCATAGTCATAGCACATAGAGTAAGTCTCAAATTTTTCATTGAATTGTTGTTTTAGGGCTTCAGATTCAAACTGTTTGAATTGGATTTGCCAATTTGGGGCTTCAAATTCGGACTGTTTGAATTGGATTTGCCAATTTAGGACTTTATTTGAATTTATCATGCTGCTGCTTTGGAACGTTTGAATTTTTGTACGGCTCCATAGTTGAAACCCTGGCTCCGCCACTGATGCACTAAAAATTAGGAGTATAATATTATGAAAAAATTTCAAGAGGAATGTATTCGTATACGATTTTTATGTTCTCAATTTAAATAGTTATAAGTTCTTTATGGATAAGTTTTAAAACTTTGACTTAGGATAAGTATAAAAAGACTACTATTACACAATGGAGCGAGTATATCGTTTAATTTAGATGTACGCATTTTAAAATGTTCAATTTTTATCTCATGATCTTTAAAAATATGCTAGACATAAACATCATATAAATCATCTTCACAATTACTTCTATGCTACTATAATTTTATCTATTTATCAATAAATTACGAATGTAATTAATAATTAAAGTTGTACTTCTGGACCATATCTTAATGCATTCTTTTCTGGGAAACAGGAGAGCAGCAGCGCTATATTTCGGGTTAACGGGAGTGACGCGTTAACCTAGTTCCAAGATATTTTCAGCGAGAGGTTATCGTTCCATACACGATTCCAAGTGGCATATGGCACGTGTAAGGACACTGCACGGCACTGTTGCTTAATTAGCTATACTACAACTTCAGGTAGGTTAATTAACTACAGCATGATATGAGTACTAGTATGTGCAATCCTTTGACTAAATCCGTGGACTTGTACGAGTTCGTTCGTATGCAATGGTACAAAAAAGCACGCAATATTAATGCCGCGCAATATGGCTCGATCTCTGTCTGACAAAAGAAGAAACGAACATTCATCACACTAACCACTGGCATATACGGCCACGTAAGCCGGACGATGGAAGTAAAAGACTCGTGCGTTATCTGCTTGCTTCTCTCCTATCAAGATTGGATGATATGAGTGGAGATAAATTCAAGGGACTACTGCACCGGAATCTTTATCCATTCTCTGATCTCCCTGTGTTCCTAAAATTGAGTTTGAAAAAGAGGGGGAAAAAGTCTTAATGTTTTACTTTCACTATTCACAGCTCCATCTCTACATTAATAGACACAACTACAATAGAAAAATATGAGCCATCATTATGTCAGAATAAATGGGTTTTGGACCATGTATTAGAGAATTTTACATTCTGAATCTTAAAAGCCTATAAATAAAAGGAAACATGGAAAATATTTAGTACTATACTATTAGTTGGAGGATGTCCTTTCAGGACAATGCAGAAAACCGACGACTTATTTTACGTCGTTGGCAAGATATTTTGCTCCTTCAGAAGGGATATTCGTCCAAGTGATCTTTCTATAAATACCGAATGTGCATCGCTCTGAACGGTATAGAATAAGGGCAAATTAGTTCATCTTTTCTGCTATGCTACCACATATTACTTTCCTCCATCCCGCTACTTCAGCGTCCACCGGAGAGCTAGAGAGGTCTGCGAAACCCGTCGCATTAGGAAAAAAAGATTTTGAGAAGCACTCGACACGACTACTTGCGATCCGTTTCCGCCGCATCGTCTACTTTCTTTGTCGTCGTGACAGGGTCATCTTTGTCTCTTCCTTGTTTTGCTTCCGAGGAAAATTGATACATGCTATTTTCAATCATGTTGATTATGGTCCTTTGTTGCACATGAGTATATTTTCAAGAGAATATATGTGACGTTGTTTCATGCATGTCTAGATTATACTTGTGCTACTTAGGCTATGTTCTTTTCTGTTTAACAGCTTAACGACTAATCTACGTTTTAAAAAGACATATAATTTGGATTTTTTGAGTTCTTTTTTTCGTTGTTTTGAAGGTGGGTCCTAACGCTTCAAAAACAATTCAAACGAAATGGATCTAAATCTCGAGACAACCTCGAGAAGCTCTCAAAATTCAGTCGTTTCAGCCATCCAGCTGTTCGGTCGTTCATATCAGCTCAAAAAAATAGGACTTTAGTTAAATTGTTTATTTAGTTTGTCATGATTTATTTCGTCATTAAATTGAATTTGAAAGTGCCGTGTAGTCTCACACATTAAACATTCCCTAAAGACATGAAGAAGATAGATTATTTGTTTTAATTATTTGGTTACCTTTTTAATGCTTTTGAACAGCCTCAAAGTCACACGTGAAAATTCAATTTCAGCCTCCAAAATTTCATAACTACACCCACCAAATATTTCGAAGTTAGATTGCTGGGTAAGCCAATGTCAACGTAGCTATATTAATTTATATCCTATTTAACTTTAAACTATACGAAGGACACCCAAAGGACGATAAGAACAAGAATAATAAATTACAATCCATTTCAGCAATCAGTTCCAAATTAACAGGCTGCAAGGACGTACGATACGAATTCAGCAATTCCAGCCGTCGACGTCGGGGGGGCGGTGGCTCGCGCGCGGGGGCGACGTGGGCGACCATGTGAAGCAGTATACGTACGTTTTATGTGATGCTTGCAAGGCACAGCTTGGGCTTGGCTGCGCTGCGCGTGGCCGATCCGATCCACACGGGCGCGCGCTTTCGAGCGAGAGGCGTTGGTGGAACGGCGCGCGCGGCGCTGGTCCACGCACGCACACGCAGCCTCGCGCTCTCGACACGTTACGCGCGCCCGGTGGGTAGCCATGCACCGCGGTCGAACCAAACAGCGACGGGCCGACGGCTCCAACGAGCTGCACGCGCGCATGCCGGCGCGTCCAGGGCTCCAGGCTCCAGAGCTGTGGACAGCAGCTTCCCTGGAAGGCTGCAAGAGCTCCATGTGCATGCATGGCTCGTGTACCATGCAGCTGGCGAGTTTTGTACAAAGAAGACGGGAGAAAAAATAGTTCGTATGATTTTATCCTCCGTACTTAGAAGGAAAAAGGGGGTTTGTATGCGTGTATATGCATATCTGCATGCCTCAGTCGTTGCTATCCTCGTCGCACCTACTAAGAACGCGATTGACATCTTTTCATGTGCATATCTTTTTTATGTTCCGGGATGTCGGGAGAATTTATCTCCATAGACGTAGAATAATGGTTTAGATAATTTATCACTAATATAGAGCATAGATGTCCAACAGACATGTGGATACTCGATTTTTTTGTGTTCAGAGATATAATGATTGTTCACACGTGGAATATGAGTTCTATCTTAGCAAAGCTAGCCTCCAGACTGCACACATTTCACTTCTAACTTTTACCCCGTACAAAGCCTATTTTATTACAAGGGGTTAAATCATTGTATAACACAACAGAGTTTCCTAATCCCATCCGTATCATATATAGCATCCACACTATCTTTGTGCTCTATCATTTATTTTTGACTATAAGAGTGCTCTATCATATTCATGATCGGTCAAACCGCTAGAGTTGCATAAAGATGTTTATGTCCATATCTTTTCAATATATTATGAGAAAGCTTTATGTGGTTTAGAATTATGATTACTCAAATGTGTCAGCACAATTAGAATGTTTTGATATGTGTAATTTTATATTAAAATTAATGGTACCTAGTTCACAAAGGTAACTTTTATATTATAACTTGTATTACAAAAACTACAAAATTTTAACACCAAGTAAAACATGATTTTACATAAATTTAAAAAATTGAATCAACTGATTTAGAGTTAAAATGTAGAAGGTACAATTTTCAAAGTTTTAAATTGCAAGGGAATTTTGGTCATTATAGTCAGCTTTCTAACGATTTGCTTAACGGAGCTAACAGTGATGGCATAGAAGATATCAAGCCGCAAATGTGATGGTGTACAAGGATGGAGTTTGAATATCATAGCATTAATGGGATTAGGAGACTCTGCAGTGGTATACAAGGATTTAACCATATTACACATGATCTTTAATTCTACAAATAATCCGACTAAAATTAAATTAAAATTGTATCCACTCTATATTTGTAACCAATACTACTAGGTATTATTCATATTTGTATTCTTATTAGCATCAATTTGCCTTTTCTTAGATACAAATATAGAATGAGTCATATCTAACCATCCGATCTGTCGGTACATTCTATACCAGGGTCTTCACACCCAAGGGTATGACCGGTAGACCTAAGCCCCCGGAATGGTGGATAATATCAAGAATGAATAAAAGACTCAGCGGATGGGCGCAAGGCGGGCTACCAGACCCTAGTGCCCAGGGAGAGCACTACACATGGCGGCTTGGTGAGCACGTAAGGCGGGCAAACAGGCCCCAGCGCCTCCATGGACCAGGTCGCGTGGTGGCGCGGCGAGCACGACGTGTGGCGGGCGAGCAGGCCTCAACGCTCTAGCGGAGCACGCAACGTGGCTGCTGGGCGAGCACGGCGTAAGGCGGGTGAGCAGGCCCCAGTGCCTTCATGAACCAGGCCACCTAGCAGCGCGGCGAGCACGACGCGTGGCGGGCGAGCAAGCTTCAGCGCCCTAGTGGAGCACGCTACGTGGAAGTTGGACGAGCACGGTATAAGGCGGGCGAGCAGACCCTAGAGCATAGACTAGCCAGGCCACATGGCGGTAGGGCGGACACAAAGCTCTCTTGGGCCCCGTCAGCAGGGCGTCCGCGGGAGCATAAGGAAGCTTCATGGTGAAGGCTTCGCTTTCTCACGACGTATCGGTGGCATTAAATGCAGGGGATTTGGCGTGGGATAAGAAGGCAAATGAGGGTGTCGCTGGCATGGTGTCAGGCGTACCGTGCTTGTGCTGGCGCCACTGTGCAAGGCAATGATGGTCGCGGCTCGTGTATGGTGGCGTCAAAAGTAGTCAGAACATACCGTTGGAGAGAGGATGGTGTGGGCTCGGTTATACTGCGCTGTACTGTCTGTCAGCTACAATGGTAGGGGTAGTAAATGAGCTCTCTTTCTCGCGGGCACGCGGTGCCTTGTCAGCCCTGAGTATATAAAGGGAGCAACGAGCACTGGGAGGGGGGATCCAAAAAAGAAGGGCAGATCCGATCAGAGCCGATCCGATCGAACGCTCAAACACTGTATACACTTTGTTCATCCACATCCAAGAGCCAGTGCAGGAGTAGGGCTGCTATCCCTTGGGAGGCCCGAACCTAGATAAATCGATGTGTGTGATCCATCGGCTAATTTTTCTGATTCACAGTCAGATCAGTGTAGCATGCTGAGGGCGAAGACCCCCTCTATCGAACACCGGACACCCTTAGGACAAATTTGTCTTGTTGAAATACACCGACACGATCTGATTACGTCCCTAATGGTGGATTCCTCCCCTTCTTGCATTGCTGGTATGTGTTGTTTTGCGTCCATGCCTTCACTCCCTTGCACGTAGGCTATCTAAAAACCATGGCTCCACCATGGCATATAGACAAACCAGATCACAATGATCAGATGCCATGGAGTATATATTCTATCCAACGTCCCTGTTTAGTGTGCCTTTTGATAAGTTTGCAAACCACCTAGATTTCTCTCCTTTGATGGCTCTAGGCCTCTAGCATAGCAAAGTACTCAACTGGTCCCCTCCAAAACATGGACAACACTCAAAACTCATTGCGGTTTATATGACTAGGTGTTATTTCAACTAGCCCCCATATAAAATGGGATAACCACTTATGGTCAGATTACTAGCAACATGATTGCTTCCTAAAAGCGCTAGTCCTATGACTTTTCTCCATGTCAACAAGGAATAAAAAAATGTTGCCAGCACCCCGAAGACACCCATATTCATTTCAATCCCCAAATGATAATTGAGTTTGTTGAGATTTGATAGTGGTTGTCCTCAATGAACATGCAAACTAATATCCTAGAAACCGGTCGACATATAGGCTCTAATGTATTAGGATATCCTAAAATAAAAAAAACCATGATACAGAAATCTTAGGCACCATCTAAATGCATGTTCTTTGCAAGGCTTGTGGCACAGTGATAGATCTCGATAACTGATATGTTGCAAAGATGCCACAGGGCACATAATTTTTTGTCTGTCCTACTACAAAAAAACTTGGAAAACCTCTCTTTAACCGCCCCCCCCCCCTCGAGTGCAACTTCTATGCAAGTTTGGCATGACATAACTGACCAGCTCAATGTAGCCCGTTTAGATCCCCATAATTGGGCATACCGTATCTAGTTCATTCGGTAGGTATTGCATGAAATTTTACCCGCTTGCCTCGACATGGCGGGTCCTCTGAGTGCTTTAATGAGGGCAACACTAGGCTTTTTATCCAAGAAAAAATATAACAACTAACACTAAATTCACATGCCTCGACGTATGTGTGTATGATACGTGGAATCATCTGAGTCTATGACAGTGAGCCAGGGTGTCACTGACTCACTGGTGAAAATGCAAATTTTTAAAAGTATCATACCTTGTAATCTCCCACCTTTATCCAAAGTAGTTTATACAAGCTCTAGAAGCACATCCGTTTAGCCTTAGTGCTATCCCAAATAAATAAAAATGTCTAATTTTTTTTTACTCTCACGACATATTAAAGTTAGCTGAGTGGAATGAATAATCTGATTGAGCTGAATGGTAAGTTAGACTTTGAAAGGTTATTTAATCTATTTCTCGAAATTGGTATGCTTCGTTTATGCTATTTTTAAAAGTCTTTAGAGGTGTCTTCGTGATAGAAAAAAAAATTGGACAAAAAAATTAAATTGGCTTTCTAACCACATAAGCTTAAGCCACTCTAAGTCAGGTTGCCAATCTCAAACCTTAGCTAAAAGCCTCAAATAGTTTTCAAGGCCCTTTTATGGATTTTTTCTTTTAGAGATTGCCGATTTAGAATTTTTTATTAGTGAATAATGTAACCACATTTTTTATATGTCATTGATACGGAAATTAATCATTCGGTCATTGGAGTGGAAAATCCTTGAGCTAATCATTCGGTCATTCCTTTTGAATAGGACATTATTTTTTTGGTGGCACATAGGGTGATGCTTAGTATGTGCTAGCGCTAGAAGGTCAAAACCGTCCCAGGTAGGCTGTTTAATGTGGCTGGGTATAGAGACTCCTGTAAAAATTTCGAAGCAACACAGAAGTTGCCTAACCAGCTTATGTTGACACTCGACGGTAATCAAGCCTGCCGAATTTAAATTGACTTGGTTCACGACGCATCGCATTCGAAACAATCTCTACTTCTATTCAGCTTCAAACGGTAGACGTACGAGATGCATGTAACACGTTTTTTTTTTTTACTAAAAGGAATGGTCGTGGACAGGCAGCGTCTGAAAGCAAGGGACAATGGAGCTCGACGTTAGTACGTATACGTCCCACAATTTCGGACGCTAGCTAGTGATTAGCGAAGTAACACTCGGTCCGATACGGCACTAATTGTCCGAGTGCATCCACTGATCCACGCATGCTGGGTTCTCTGCTTTGAAACGTTCTTCAGAGCATCTCATAGAACCGGTAAAGTTAGTTATAACATTGTACGTGTCGAATAAAAAACGATTATTTAATAGTGTATTTTTAATCACGGTTTGTAAATTTATATAGACCCACGGGTCATTAGATGCGGGGACCTACGCTCGAGACTAGATGTTGGTCTTGGGGGAAGCTGCATCGCTGTGGGCCATGAGATGAATCGGATGACAGCGGGCTCTAACATACCTGCATGTTCCAACCTCTTCTTGATGCTTGAACCAGTCCCCTGAACCCATATCTACAAGTGGAGAGCATAGCCCTTAGTTGCGAGTTCTCTAATTCTGCACATCTACATGGTGGGATAATTTGAATTATGCAGTTAATACTTTACATTATCTGGTGTATGATTTATGTTGTCGACAGTTCTTTCCCCACTACGATATGACTTATTAGAAAGCACCTGTCCTTGCAATACTGTGTTTTGAGGAAGTGAGGTCCCCCAAAACTACAACATTATGCATTTGCATCGTTTGTTCCCCTTCGGGGCCTTGAAAATTTCGGCTACAATAGCCCGACTCAAATGATCGAAGAGGTGTGGAAGCTTGAGATCGAAGATCAAATGTCTATTTGTGTGCTGCTGTGGTGTTGGTGGTTTGCTAGGAACAAGCTGGTTCATGGTGATTCTACTTTGTCCTTAGGACAGATTCTTCATATCATTAACGATAAAGAGGAGGATTGCACTACTCTAAGGGGAGGAGGTGTTCCTCATATCAGGAGCATGCCTCAAGTGATGTGGGAACCTCCAGAAGCTAGATTCATAAAAATCAATACTGATGCTTTCTTCAAGGTCAATTCGAATAATGGAGGTTGGGGAGCTATGGCACGAGATGAAAACGGGCAGGTGTTGTTCATGGCAGCAGGAAAGCTTGAAAACATCATGTGTACCTCGCATGCTGAAGCTGCTGCTACTTTATTTGGTGTTCAGGTAGCTCAAGAGATGGGTGCGTGCAATGTGTTAGTTGAAACTGATGCAAAAAACCTTGCTATGCTTCTGGATTCCTCGGAAGAGTATAGAGGTGAGGATGCAGTGATTATTAGGGACATAAGAACTATCAAGATGATGGGTTTTAGTAACTGCAGGGTGAAGTACATCAATAGGAAGTGCAACGCTGTTGCGGATAATCTGGCTAGGTTGGGGGCTGCTTTTGCTCTGGGGGACCCAACCATTTGGCTGGAAAATTTTCCTCTTTCAGTTTGATGTGGTTGCAGCTGAGTGATCGCTGGTCACTCCCTAAAAAACTACAGCATTATGCATTTGCATCGTTTGTTCTCCTTCGGGGCCTTGAAAATTTCGGTTCTAGGAGGATATGACCAGTGCGTTATTGTTGTTTCGTTTGTGAATTTATATATGCGCTGGTTCATTCACCTTGCGTTCTTGCCGTGTCCTTTTGCCTTCTCTAGTTGATGCGCGTTGATTCACTTGATTGCTTCGCGGGAAACACACGTTAGTTCATCGGTGTTATTTTGTTAACGTTGGTGGTGGCGACGATCTGTTGGAGGACAGGAGCAAAGCAGCTAGCCGCTGTGCACTGTGATTAGCTGCGCTACTATGTAGCGGGTAGAGATGGCAATGGGGCCCCGATCCCCGTTCCCCGGTGGGGAATTCACCCATTAGGGGATGGGGATGGGGAGGTTTTTTCCCCCGCGGGGATGGATATGGGGAAAATGCATTCCCCGTCGGGGATGGCGGGGACGGGGACGGGGAAATATTTTCCCCGCGGGGACCCGGCCCAATACCCAATTATAGCTAATGTGCTTGATTTAGCCCACTTATTCAAAGGAACAAATCAGGCCCAATAATACTCTTCACGTGGCTATAGCTAGGTTAACTCCTCCCTAAGCTTTCATTCCATACGTCGCCACCTTGCTGGCTTGCTGGTTTCTCCAGGTTCCCGTGCAAGGAGAGCAGGACTGCAGAAGCAAGCTGTAACATCCCAAATTTTCAAAACCAAATTTGGCACGTTAATAATTTCATTAAAATGCATAATTAAAATATTAAAACCATGTAAGCATTGAAAATCATCTTGGCATCATCATTGCATGCAACCTTCTGGAATTGGTTTGAGTCAGTACTTTTAAAGTGAAAATCATTGTCTTGGGTGTCAGTTGTTTAAAGGTATTTTAAATAAAATTTGTCAAACTTTTGAAAGAAGAAAAGAGAAAAACAATATTGAAAATAAAAGAGAAATCTCTTCTTCACCTCTCGCCGAGTTCCTCCCGCCCAGCCTTTCTCCTCCGCCTCTACCTCCGTCATGCTGCCCATCTTCCCGCCCACTCGCCACCAAGCGTCTGTTGTTGATCGATGGGCCCGCGCCGCCGCCTCCCCATCCCCTCGCTGACCGGCGGGTCCCACCGGTCAGATCCTTCCCGTCGTTGTTTGCTTTTCTCGCGAGAGCCTCTGCTCTCTCTTCCGCTCTCTCCATCGCCGCCTTCCATGTTTCTCCCTCCTTAGTCTGCGTAAATGCGCTGCGCGTCCGGCAGACGCCGCGTCCGTCGCCTCCGCTGCGTCCGGACCCGACCTGCCTCGCCGTCACGCCTTGCCGCCGCGAAGCGCCGGCCTAATCCGCAATAACTTCGCTCCGACGGCGCCGCTGCCCTTTAATCCGCCACCCACTCCCGCCGCACATGAAGGCGCGCTTCGGCCTTGCCGCTCAAGACCGCGCCTTGACCTTGCCTCGCCGCGCGCCATCGCCCTCGCCGCCGGTGCCGCTCGCAGCGCCATCGTTTCGCCGCCTGAGAGCAATAGCGAAGGTCTATCGGTGTCCGCCGGCGCCATTGTGTTTCACCGGCGACTTTAATATCGAGCCGTTTCCGCCGAGCCGCCATCGCCTATAAAACCGGCCCTGTGCTCTCCATTGTCGCCTCGCCTAGCGCCGTGCCGTGCCCGACCCTTCCCCTTGGTGAGCTTGCCCTCCTTGCCCTCTCCTCCGTCACCCTCGTCTCTCTCTCACTGTCCCTCTCTCTCTCAGGAGTCCCGGAGCGCCGTCGAGCTGAGGAACGCGCCGCCGCCCGGATCCCCTGTTCGCCGCCGCGTCCCTCCGTCGCGCCGCCTCTGGGGTGAGTCTCAGTCGTCGCCGAGACCACCTTTAGCATCGCCTTTGCCCCCTCTTCCTCTCCCCGCGCGGAATCGATCGCCGGTGGCCGGATTTGCCCTGCCCGTCGCTCGCCGTCGCCTCGGTTCGAGGTTGATGACGATGGGGGAAGGGAAGAAGCCCAGACAACTCGGCCTCTGGGCGTGGCCTTCGCCGTTTGGGCCGACCGGCTTAGCCGGATTGGTTCTTTATCTTCCAAAGCTAATTCAAATGGTTCTAATAGGAAAGATTTTGTGTAATATATTTAGGCTCTCCCAAAATTCGTAAAAATGCTCAAAAATACTTTGCGGCAATCTGGATTTTATAAAATATTAATCAATGCCGCACCCTTATAACCATTGCATTTCTATTAGTCCAAGTGCTTAGGTTCATTATTTCATGTGCATGCAAAATAAATTAACATCTTTCTCTTTAAATAAAATGCATAAAAACATTTTATGCCTGATGTGTTGTTATTTTCATTTGTATGCTTGGATTGTGCTTTCAGTAGGAGGCCAAGGTGTCAGAGACCCGACCGACGTCGCTGGTTGTTCCTACCCGTCGTCCGACCAAGGCAAGTCCCCCTTTTGATCATATTGAGAAGCCATTTTCGGTTATTTAGAAAATATTTATTAGATTTGAAAATATGCATGCTAGTTTAAAAGATAAACGCCGATTTGCTAGAATTAGTTATTATGCCAAATAGAAAAGGTAGGAAGTATGGTAGGATAAACCTAAGGTTAAAAATATGAATTGCTAATATTTAAACGCCTTGTTGAGGTAGGATAACCGCTAAAAATCATTTATGCGGAATGATACAATCATTTGTGTGAAATGAGATATTGTTGAGAAATGTTTGGGAAGGACGATTTAAAGGATAGCGATCAAGGGTGATGCTTGATAGGAAAAGATTTTCCTCTTACCCCAAAATCTTTCCGACTAGGAGATATTTTGTCAATTGTGCAAGATATGGCACCGGTTTTACTGGGCTAAAATATAAACTCTCCCTAGTCTAAGGACCGCCATCCTATAATCCTATGAACGGAGCTATTACTGAGACGACCTCGAGCTCCGGTATGGGACGGACCCGATCGTTGGCCCTCGTGGTTGATGGTCTTGTGGCGAAACATCGTGCAGGTGCGTAGCCTCTCGAGGGTAAAGCGTACTCCACTGCAGAGTTAAAAGCGTCATGATAGCCGTGCTTTCATGGTTATGAGCGCAAGCGATGGGACTGATTATATGGTAGATTCTTCATTTAAAACCATTTTTTGAAAAGGATTTAAACAAAGGAGTTGAGAAAGGATTTGAGAAAGGTTTTGAGAAGGATTCCGTTTGAGCTGGGAGCCACCGGTGACATTCCGAAATGGGTATCGGCCTATCGGAAAGTGTCACGCGGAAAACCGGACCTGGCAAGTTTGGAGAAAAGAAAAGAAGAAAGAATTTTGTTCTCGCTATGGCACTGAGGCCAAGTGGCGAGAACCGTTTGAGAAGAGCCCAAAGAAAATGTTGAGATTGAAAGTTTCGAACTTGCTTTGTCAAAACTAGGATAAATAAACGCATTTCTGCAAAATATCCTAAGCCCTCCTCTTGTACTAAACCCCATCCGCATATATATTCTCGACTTATGAGTACATTTGTACTCACCCCTGTTTTCCCTTTCCCCTTTTAAAAAATTTCAACACCATGAGCTCCCCACGACTCGCTTTGAGGAGGACTCGGACTACGAGGAGGAGGAGGACTACGAAGACGAAGAGTAGGGTTGCGTGTCGCCACCGCCGTTGTTCGTGGATTAGCCTGCTAGCTAGAATAAAGTCGCTATGCTAGGACCCTGTGACCGTCTCTGTAACTCAGTATCTACTGCGTGCCGTGCTTGATGTACTTAATGTGACTCCTTTTGGGACCCGTAGTCCCCTATGTTGTAATAATGTAATTCAAGGCAATGTATCGATTACATTTATGTGTGTACTAGCCATGATCTGCTGGGACTAGTACTGTTTAACACATTAGGGTTCGGTCATTTAGACCGGGTCCGACAGAAGTGGTATCAGAGCCGATCGGCCCTAGGACGTAACCCTTGAAAAATAGAGACCTAATATTTTATAAACGAAATTCTAAAATTTCCCTGTAAACTTTGCTATGCATTTTCGTAACTCACACCATTTGTGCCAAAATTGTAGATGCCGGAGTTCACCTCTACTTTTGGACTTTCCTACGGAAGTTTTGTACGCCAGCTGCTGTTGCTGCTGGGCACCCTTGGCTTTAGCGACCCCACCTTCCATGGGGCCGTGACCACTCGCCGTGGGCGCGAGTGTTGGGTGGTGGCCGTCACTATCGCTCCCGCGGGTCAGCCGTTCACCCGAGGAGATCTTCGCTTCACCACCACTCGAGTCAACTGTTCCGACGCCATCCAAGACGTCGCTCGCCTGGCTATACACCGAGTCTGCTGTTCGTTTCGCCACACTGCACCGCACTGCTCCGCTACTTCCTCGCTCGCCGTCCAATGAACTGTTCGGTCACGCCTTCACCAAGGCGAGATCGACCGACCATCTTCCATCTCGTTGAACTCGTCAAGTCTCTAGACGACGCTACACTCTCACCCGCCGAGAGTCAGACGCTCCTACGAGCAACCGCCAAATGGAGCAAGTCCGGAAGGAGAACCGCGAGCTTAAGAAGCGCGATTCTCGTAACCTCTTGGAAAGGGCCGCGCTTCACAAAAGGATCCGCCAGCTAGAGCGCGAGAAGGAGCGTCGTCGTGGTGCCGCTGTTGCTGCCACGGCTTCTTCTTCTGAGACTCCCACTCACCCTCCTGTTGCCAAGAAGGACGTTGGTACCTCCACCGATCCCGTACCCGAGGATCCTGCGGACCAACTCCTGTGCTCTTTTTGCCTTACCCCTGGGGACCTTAGGCTCAACCTGGGTCCGTCAGGTATTGTTGCACCTCCTCCCACTCTTGCTGAGCGCCAGCTCACCCCACTTGCTACTCGGTCCCCGCCACCGGGCTGGACCTTTGCTGTACCCATAGACGAGGACGAAGAAGACGAGGAACCCACTGAGGTCGTCTTTGAGTCCGACTACGAGCAGATGTAGGCTCGTAGTGTTGCCTCCTGTATCCTTTGCATGGGTCGTTGTCACCCTTTTCTTTCTTTTTCTTTGGCTTTGTGTCTTGTCCGCCGCTTTGCCGCGCTTTGCCGCCGCACGCCAATAATCGGCCCGTTCCTTTAAGAAGGCCGCCTACTTTCATTGCCGCCGCCCGCCGCAGATTTCGCCTCGCTTTGCCTTGCTCCGCGTCGCGCCACCGCCTCGCTCCCGCCGCCCCGTCTTTGCTTCTCCGTCGCCGACGATGAGGAGGAAGCCGAGATTCGTTCTCCGAGTCTCGCTGCCCATGAGCCTCGCCATTCTCCGAGCCTCCCGCCGCCCCGAGTCCGCAACGCCTCGAGCCTCGCCGTCGGCCCGAGCCGAGCGAGCCCGCCTCTTCCTTGAGGAGATGAGGCACTTTCGCTTTGGATCACCATGGTAGCTATCTTCCTCGGATAGCAATTACAGTGGGTCCTGTGGTTCGATCTTATTAGTGTTCCGTGCGGTGGTGTACCTCAGATCGTAGCTAGAACGAATGCATGGATTGACGCATCGCCCGCTGTGGTACGATCCTTTGATTGTATCTTTATAAAACTGGTTGAGTTGTGTGCTTATATATCGTGCTGTTGTATTTTAAAAAATCATGTTTTGGATGAAAACATAATCCCCTTATGCTTATCTCGTTCCTCCTATCTATCGGATGGTGATCTCCGCGTGGTCGGAAGAAGAGATGTTTCCGGCCGAGGTCGTGGTAGTGCCCCAAGTCGAGCAAGTGCTTCGCACCATTCTCAGGAGCACTCCGTCCACAACAATCAGCCTTCTGTGGGAGGACATCCTCGTGCTCCTGCTCCTCCGCCAGCTCCACTGCCAAATCCTCCACAAAATGCCCAACCAAGATCCCAACCACACTCCCCCGAGCGCCAAACCGAGTCCAACCACCCAATTCCACCACCACCACCTCCTGAAGAACCCACTACTAGAGAAATGATGCAGATGCATTTGCAGATGGTCCGCGACTTGTTCCGAGAGCGGAACCATCCTCCCGCCTCCCGCTCCTACCCATGCGCCCGCTCCACCTCCCGCTCGCTCCGCATTAATGACTTCCTCCGATCGAATCCTCCTAAGTTATTTGGTTCGTGATGCCTTGGAAGCGGTGATTGGTTAAAGGAGATTGAGAAGAAGCTCATCATGTTTCAATGTGGAGATCTTTGAGAGTGTCCACCTTGCAGCCCATCGCCTTGTTGGGGTTGCCTCCGCCTGGTGGGACACGTTCTGTGAAGCCCATGATAACCTTGATGCTATCAGCTGGGCTGAGTTTGTTGAGGCCTTCGAAGAAAATTATGTCCCTGAAAGTGTTAGGGAGGCCAAAAGAAGTGAGTTCCACTCCCTCGTGCAAGGTAGCATGACCATGCACGAGTACCTCACAAAGTTCACCCTTCTGGCTCGATATGTCCCAAGGGACGTGAAGAGTGATGCTGATAAGATGTACTTCTTCAAAAAAGGCATGGACCCTGAGATACGTGCCTTGATCGACTCTTCTGAATTCCCAACTTTCAAGCAAATGTTTGCTCGAGCGGTTAAGCAAGAAGAGAACCGCCCGGTGCGGTTGTTCCGAAAGAAAAGAAGGGCACAAAGATGATGGTCACTCTGTTTGGTAGTTCCCGCTTCAAGGCAAGCGCCTCGCTGGCATGCCATTCCTCCTGCCTCGCGACCGATGGGTTCGATCGCGACCTGCTCCACCTCCACCTCCGCTTGTTCGCACCAAGCCTCTTCTCCACAAAAGAAAGATTTGTCCACCATAAATGCTTCGCTTGCGGCCAGTTGGGACATTATGCCACTCGTGTCCCAACAAAACTCCCCGACTCCCAAGTTAAAGTTTGTTGCCTCGAGATCCCCGCCTTCTAGGATGGGTCGGGAATCTCCACCGCCAGATCCGCTCCTGCCGTTGGGCGTGGCGCGTCAACCACGCCATCTTGAGGATGCCACGCCGACCCCAACGCGTGATGGGTAAGTTTTTATATGTGCAATTCCTGCCATCGCCCTTTTCGATTCGGTGCAACGATTCATTCATCTCAACATCTTTTGTCAAAAATCACGAGTTAAAAACTGATGCACTAAAGAATCCAATGCTGGTTAAATCTCCGGGGAAAACCATGAGGTCCACCTTGGTGTGTCCTGGGGTTAAATTAAAAATTCAAGACGCCGAGTTCGTGGCGGACTTGGTGGTGATAAACTCAAGGGGAATTGAAGTAATCCTGGGTATGGATTGGCTAACCAAATATAAAGGTCAAATTGACTGTGCCACCAAAACTGTCAAGCTGATCAGCGAGACTGGACGGGAGGTCCAGTTCGTCGCAAATCTCTTCCCCTCGGATCTTATCACTCTCAATAAGATGGAGATGTCTTCCCTTAAAACCACAGTCGTGGTGAAGGAATTCCCTGATGTGTTTTCGGATGAGTTGCCGGGAATGCCCCCTGACCGGGACGTTGAATTTGTGATAAACCTGGTCCCTGGTACTGGCCCTATCTCCCAAAGACCATATCGCCTATCTGCCAATCTAATGGCTGAATTAAAGAAACAAATTGAAGAATTGCAAGGAAAAGGATTTATCCGACCGAGTGTTTCCTTGGGAGCACCGTAATCTTAAATCAAAAGAAAGACGGATCTCTCCGCATGTGCGTGGATTATCGATCTTTAAATGAAGTAACAATCAAGAATAAATATCCTCTTCCCAGAATTGATGATCTGTTTGATCAAATGAAAGGAGCTTGCATCTTTTCAAAAATCGACCTGAGGTCGGGTTATCACCAAATAAAAATTAAAGACACCGACATTCCAAAGACAGCTTTCACCACAAGATATGGCCTCTATGAGTTCACGGTGATGTCGTTTGGTCTGACCAACGCTCCACCATATTTCATGAATTTAATGAATAAAGTGTTCATGGATTTTCTGGATAAGTTTGTGGTGGTATTCATTGATGATATTCTAATCTTCTCTAAATCTGAAGAGGAGCACGAAATTCATCTTCGGAAGGTTCTGGAGAGGTTAAGAGAAAATCAGTTGTATGCCAAGATGAGCAAGTGTGAGTTCTGGATGAAGGAAGTGATTTTCCTTGGTCATGTAATATCTGCCGGAGGTGTTGCCGTCGATCCCGAAAAAGTCACGGCAGTTGTCGAGTGGAAGCAACCTAAATCAATAAAGCAAGTAAGGAGTTTTCTTGGATTGGCGGGGTATTACCGCCGATTCATTGAAAATTTTTCAAAAATCTCTCGTCCCTTAACCAACCTCCTTAAAAAGGAAAATAAATTCGAGTGGAATGAAAAGTGTGAGGCCAGTTTCCAAGAGTTAAAAAGGCTGCTAACCTCTGCTCCGGTGCTAATCTTGCCTGATATCCGCAAAGATTTTGAAATATTCTGTGATGCATCTAGGCAAGGCCTAGGTTGCGTGTTGATGCAAGAAAGGAGAGTTGTGGCTTATGCATCAAGGCAACTCAAACCCCACGAGCAAAATTATCCCACTCATGATCTCGAGCTAGCCGCTGTGGTTCATGCTCTAAAAATTTGGAGACATTATCTAATTGGCAATAGAACCGAAATATTCACCGATCACAAAAGTCTTAAATACATCTTCACTCAACCTGATCTCAATCTAAGACAAAGAAGGTGGTTGGAGTTAATCAAAGACTACGATGTGGGAATTCATTATCATCCAGGCAAAGCCAATGTGGTGGCTGATGCCTTAAGCCGGTGTTCCTATTGCAATCATCTCATGTTTAAAGAAGATCAACCTGAACTAATTAAAGAATTATCCGACCTCAACTTGTAAATGGTTGAGGTGGGCCAAATAAATATGTTGGAATTACAACCCACCTTAATGAACCAAATCGAAGAAGCTCAAAAAGGTGACGAAGAAGTCCTTGAAATTAAAGAGAGACTTAAAAAGAATAAGGCACCGGATTTTTCCATAAATGAAGAAGGAACCCTCTGGTTTAAGAAGAGAATCTTTGTACCAAACAATAAACCCCTTAAAGAAGTAATTTTAAAAGAAGCTCATGAAAGTCCAATCTCTATCCATCCCGGAGGTACCAAGATGTATGCTGATCTGAAAACCGCCTATTGGTGGACTGGAATGAAAAGGGACATCGCTGAGTATGTCGCTCTCTGCGACATCTGCCAAAGAGTGAAGGCCGAACATCAGAGGCCTGCTGGTTTGCTGCAACCGCTCAAGATTCCTAAATGGAAGTGGGAAGAAGTAGGGATGGACTTCATTGTCGGGTTACCCAAAACTCAATCCGGCTATGACTCCATCTGGGTAATCGTCGATCGCCTCACCAAAGTTGCACACTTCATTCCTATCCGTACTACCTACACTGGAAGCAAGTTGGCTGACTTGTACATGAGCAAGATAGTCTGTTTGCATGGGGTGCCAAAGAAGATTGTCTCTGACCGAGGTACCCAGTTCACCTCCAAATTCTGGGACAAGCTCCATGAGTCGCTTGGAACCCGTCTGAATTTCAAAGCTTTTCATCCCCAAACCGATGGTCAAACCGAAAGAGTTAACCAAATCCTTGAGGATATGTTGAGGGCATGTGCCTCGCCAACCCAACTATTTGGGATAAGCAAATGCCATTTCTGGAGTTTGCTTATAACAACGATCATCGATCCAAGATCCAAATGGCACCCTATGAAGCCTTGTATGGTAGAAAGTGCCGCACCCTTTACGTCTTGGCAGAGACCCGCGAAACCAAAGTGTTTGGTTTAGATATCTTGCAAGAGGTCAAGAGCAAGTAAAGCTAATCCAAAGAAAGGTCAAGACACCCAATCCAGCAGTAAAAGTTACGCCGATAAGCGTCGACGTGACTTGAAGTTTGCCAAAGGAGATTTTGTGTACCTACGCGTGTCCCCTCTTAAAGGCATGCGTCGGTTCCGTGTGAGTGGCAAACTAGCTCCAAGATATATTGGTCCTTTTCAAATCTTAGCCCGTAGAGGCGAAGTGGCGTACCAGTTGGAGCTACCTGAGTACCTGTCAGATGTGCACAGTGTGTTCCATGTATCGCAATTAAAGAAGTGCCTTCGTGTGCCAGAAGAGCAGTTACCATTGGATAAGGCAGACTTGCAGCCTCATTTAACTCTTAAAGAATATCCGGTCAAGATTCTGGATGTGGTTGTGCGCAAAACCCGGAGAAAAATGTTTCGGTTTTGTCGTGTTCAGTGGAGTAACCACTCAGAGGCAGAAGCCACTTGGGAGCGTGAAGAAGACCTTGCACCGAAGTTTCCGGAGTCAAGTTTCCCAAAGAATCAATCTCGGGACGAGATTCTCCTTAAGAGGGGAGGTCTCAGAATATCCCAAATTTTCAAAACCAAATTTGGCACGTTAATAATTTCATTAAAATGCATAATTAAAATATTAAAACCATGTAAGCATTGAAAATCATCTTGGCATCATCATTGCATGCAACCTTCGAATTGGTTTGAGTCAGTACTTTTAAAGTGAAAATCATTGTCTTGGGTGTCAGTTGTTTAAAGGTATTTTAAATAAAATTTGTCAAACTTTTGAAAGAAGAAAAGAGAAAAACAATATTCAAAATAAAAGAGAAATCTCTTCTTCTCCTCTCGGCCGAGTTCCTCCCGTGACTTTCTCCTCCGCTCTACCTCCGTCGCTGCTGCCCATCTTCCCGGCCCCATTTCGCCCGGTAGCTCTGTTGCTGACCGATGGGCCCGCGCCGCCTCCCCATCCTCGCTGACCGGCGGGTCCCACCGTCAGATCCTTCCCGTCGTTCGCCCTTTCCTCGCGAGAGCCTCGCTCTCTTCCGCTCTCCTTCGCCGCCGCATTGTTTCTCCTCCTTAGTCCGCGTCGTCGCCTCCTCGCTGCGTCCGGACCCGACCTGCCTCGCCGTCACGCCTTGCCGCCATGAAGCGCCGGCCTAATCCGCAATAACTTCGCTCCCGTGCCGCTGCGTGCCCTTTAATCCGCCACCCACTCCCGCCGCGCACATGAAGGCGGCTTCAGCCATTGTCGCTCAAGACCGCGCCTTGAGCTTGCCTCGCGCGCCATCGCCCTCGCCGCCAAGCCGCATACAGCGCGCCATCGTTCGCCGCATTGTAGAGCAATAGCGAAGGTCTATCGGTGTCCGCCGCGCTCGCTGTGCTTTCACCGGCGACTTTAATATCGAGCCGCTTCGCCGAGCCGCCATCGCCTATAAACCGCCCTGTGGTCTCCATTGTCGCCCGCTTAGCGCCGTGCGTGTCCGACCCTTCCCTTGGTGAGCTTGCCCTCCTTGTCCTCTCCTCCGTCACCCTCGTCTCTCTCTCACATCCCTCTCTCTCTCAGAGTCCGGGCGCTGCCGAAGTGAGAGAACGCGCCGCCGGATCCCCATCGCCGCAAGGCGTCCTCCGTCGCGCCGCCTCTAGGGTGAGTCTCGATCGTCGCCGAGACCACCTTTAGCATCGCTTTGCCCCCTCTTCCTCTCCCCGCTGAATCGATCGCCGGTGGCGGATTTGCCTCGCCTCGCTCGCCGTCGCCTCGGTTCGAGGTTGATGACGATGGGGAAGGGAAGAAGCCCATGAGAACTCGGCCTCTGGGCGTGGCCTTGACCGTTTTGGGCCGACCTGCTTAGCCGGATTGGTTCTTTATCTTCCAAAGCTTAATTCAAATGGTTCTAATAGGAAAGATTTTGTGTAATATATTTAGGCTCTCCCAAAAATTCGTAAAAATGCTCAAAAATACTTTGCAGCAATCTGGATTTTATAAAATATTAATCAATGCCGCACCTTATAACCATTGCATTTCTATTAGTCCAAGTGCTTAGGTTCATTATTTCATGTGCATGCAAAATAAATTAACATCTTTCTCTTTAAATAAAATGCATAAAAACATTTTATGCCCGATGTCTTCGTTATTTTCATTTGTATGCTTGGATTGTGCTCGAGTAGGAGGCCAAGGTGTCAGAGACCGACCGACGTCATTGGTTGTTCCTACCGTCGTCCGACCAAGGCAAGTCCCCCTTTTGATCATATTGAGAAGCCATTTTGGTTATTTAGAAAATATTTATTAGATTTGAAAATATGCATGCTAGTTTAAAAGATAAACGCCAGATTTGCTAGAATTAGTTATTATGCCAAATAGAAAAGGTAGGAAGTATGGTAGGATAAACCTAAGGTTAAAATATGAATTGCTAATATTTAAACGCCTTGTTGAGGTAGGATAAGCGCTTAAAAAATCATTTATGCAGAATGAAACAATCATTTGTGTGAAATGAGATATTGTTGAGAAATGTTTGGGGAAGGACGATTTAAAGGATAGCGATCAAGGGTGATGCTTGATAGGAAAAGATTTTCCTCTTACCCCAAAATCTTTCCGACTAGGAGATATTTTGTCAATTAGTGCGAGATGGCACCGGGTTTCTTGGGCTAAAATATAAACTCTCCCTAGTCTAAGGACCGCCATCCTATAATCCTATGAACGGAGCCATCTGAAGACGACCTCGAGCTCCGGTATGGGGACGGACCGATCGTTAGCCCTCGTGGTTGATGGTCTTGTGGCTAAACATCGTCTGGGTGCGTAGCCTCTCGAGGTAAAGCGCACTCCACTCGCAGAGTTAAACTGTCATGATAGCCGTGCTTCGCGGTTATGAGCGTGCGATGGGACTGATTATATGGTAGATTCTTCATTTAAAACCATTTTTTTGAAAAAGGGATTTAAAGAAAGGAGTTGAGAAAGGATTTGAGAAAGGATTTTTTCTCCTCGCCGCCGCCGTCTCCTCTCCTGGAGCTTCGCCTGACTCCTCGTCACCCCGCGCCGCCAACTCCCCTATGCTCCCCAGGCCGCGCCCGCCTCCGCCCCGGAGCGCCGCCGCCCCTCCTCTTCCCCGGCGACGGCTCGGAATGCCGCCGTCATCTTCAGGAGCTCACGCCGGCGCCGCCCCGTCTCCCCCATAGCCTGCCCCCAAACCCTAACTCGCCGCTTCTGGCCTCTCTCTGCCCGTCGCCGCCAGTGCTCTTCTCCTTCTCCCCGATCAGTCTCCTCCCTCAGCCGCCGTGGGTTCTCCTGCTGCGCATCAGAACCCCAGGTATGAAAAGTTCCATTTTGATATCTTGTAGGATTTGTTAATTGATCTATATTAGGAAACAAAAGGCAGTGATCTGTCAGTGAAGCACTGTAACAAAAAAACTGTAGAATATGCAAATCTTGAGTGGTTTTGTAACACCTGTTCCATCATGCCAAGCACAGTAGTATCAGTGGTTACTGCCGGGTCGGCAATATAAATTAAGTAACTGTAACATATAATGTTTTAGAGTCCAAATGTAGCAACTTTAGATTGCCCAAGCTAGATGGCTCCAATGGTTGGATGAGTGCTCTGTTTAGATGGCATTGGTTACTGCTGCCTACCTGTATGGCTGTATGTTCTCTGTTTCGCATGCTGATTGGATGATATTTTGCTTTTGATTTGTATCGTGGTGCTTTCAGTCAACCCACTGTATCAGCTGGTCGGGCTTGTGCACAATAATGCTGTCTGAAATATTACGAGGGTTTGCTGTTGGATGTGCTTTCCGAAACGGTCTTTTTGCTATCTTTGCAATTCATCTCACCTCTGAGAATTATATGCTTTGTTTAGAGTTGATATCAATAGTAGTATGTAAAGATAGTGATCAAAGGTCGTAGATTGCACTACTGGTCAATGGTAAAAGCTATCTATGGATGCTAACATATTCTTATTGCAATCGCCATAGAAAAAAAAAATCAATGCACATTACCAGCATGAGGTTGTGAACATGTTAACGATCCTGCCCATGACAGGTTGTAGTTGATATAAGTAATTCTGCTGACCCAGTGCTGTTGCCGTACTGTGTAACTTAAAAGCGACATACAAGTTAAAATTACCATTTGACCAGGTTATGATTCTTTGTCAAATGACTTTGTTATTTGTGGTGCTACATATTGTCACACAATGATCTACAAGATCTTCTTTGTTGTTGCATTGCACCCTGAAGGATCTACTATATTTTTCAGTGGAATTGTTCTATTGTAAGTTATTAAGTGTTGTTATGTCGGAATCATCAGTTGCATCACACTTAGTGTTATTGGTTTAGGTCACCTTGTAAAATGAATTAGCCTGCTGCTATCTGTATATTGTCCGCCAATTGCATAAGTATATTAGACAAATGGTTTGTATACTGAGATATTACTAATGTGGTATAATTATGTTGGATCAGGTTCTAGGCTTTTTCCTTTTTAGATGTATGTCTTTGCCACGTCAATGTGTATCAACTGCATGCTCAATTGTTGCCCTTATCCTGACTAAAAACTTAAAGCACTGTTTCTGGTCCTAATTGACAAATTATCTACTTATTTTGATCAAAATTATCTTCTGTACTCTACTCCTCAGAAATTATGCAGGTATCAAGCATTGCCCACAACCATGGATTTGGTGATTTTGACAGACATCGGTACAGAAGTTCTGGTCCAATGTCTTCACCAAACCCCAGGTCTAATCTTGCTGGCAATGGATTTGGTCCTTGGAGTGGACTGCGCCAAGAGGTCTGCATTCAACAAAACTTGTTTGCAGTCCAATTGATCACTCTTTTGGACTATAGAAGTGACAATGCTTTCACTCTGGATTATTGTCTGTATAAATGAACTTGTGCGTGCTTAAGTCATAGTGACATTTCAGTGTCACAGTGTGCTACTATGATGTACCATGTAACATGTGCTCTTTTGGGAGAGAAAGGATCGACTGATTTTCATGTTGTGCACATGCTTCATTTTTTTTTACTCTTTTGTTTATTTCTATTTCCACAAGATGCTATGTGCAGAAGTGAGAGTTCCTATTGGTTGTGCTCTATTCATGACCTGATAATGTGCATGTATTTTCTTATATGCATTGTCTATACATATCAAGTTGCTTCCTGATTTTTGTGGTCATGAATTAAGCTATTGCCGCTCTCTCCTGTGTTTGGTTGAGCTTTTTTGGCTTATGTATGTCAATCACTTAAACCATTCTGAATGAATACCAATTGCTTTAGTATTTGTTGTAGATTGGGTTCGTCCGAGGTTACAGAAAAATGTGTTATGAATTTGCTCTGAATAGGGGTGGAAACGAGCTGAGCCGAGCCTGGCTCGGCCGAGCTCGGTCAAAAACGAGCCGAGCCCGAGCCGGCTCGCTATTTTGGCGAGCCCCAAAAGTGGGCTCGGCTCGAGCCCGGTAACACCTCCGAGCCGAGCCACAAGCCAAAGACGTTTCACGTTTAAAATATGACAACGAGCTGAGTCAGACCGAGCTCTGTCAGAAACGAGCCGAGCCTGAGCCGGCTCGCTATTTTCTTGAGCCTCAAAAGTGGGCTCGGCTCGAGCTCGGAAGCACCTCCGAGCCGAGTCGCGAGCCATGAGCTATTTTTCCAGCCCTAGCTCTGAACAACTATATCTACGTTGGGGTATACGGCTAATACAATAGAACAAAGTTATTTTATGATTGATCGTCTATCAAAAAGATTATAGCAACCATTGTCTTGGCTGATATGTACACTTTTTAGTGCTATGATGTGTTATCAAAATTACATGGGGCTTCACCGCTTCACCCACGCGCTTCCGCTAGTTATAATCATATGTGCGTAGTTTAAGAGGGTGGGACAAGTGTTTCAGCAATACTCGGAAGGTCCAATACTTCAAGAAAAAAAATTAGCAACAGTAGAATAGACGAAGCATGACATGCCGATATAAGTAAGAAAAGTTGGAAAGGATAAGGCATGATATGGGGATGTAGCTCAGATGGTAGAGCGCTCGCTTAGCATGCGAGAGGTACGGGGATCGATACCCCGCATCTCCAGATTTTAGTTTTTTTTTTTGTCCTGTAATCTCTTGAAACAAGAACCTTAGAAATTCATGCCTCTCTCGGCTCGATCTAAACAATAGGCCCAACAAACAAGCTAGAGAACGGGCATTAAACAATCTAATAGGTTCAACAAACAAGAAGACGGGCATTAAATAATTTAAACAGCAAGCCCTCAGCTCGATCATCTAGGATTCTAGGCAGTAGTCAAAACATAAAACAAAACGAGCTGTTTTTTACTCTCTCTCTCTCTCTTTTTTCCTCTGTAAGGTGTGGTTGATATGCAATTTGAAGATGAATCATGGCATAAGGGCACAAAAGAAGGCTACTATAGTATAGTACAATATTGTCTGGAGCCAACAGAAGCTGTGTATCCGTGCTTAATAATATATGGAAAATTTCTCTCTGACGGATGAATATACGCAAGAACGTCCTACTGTGTCCGATATTAAGAGATCGTACTGTGCCCGTAGGTAAAAAAAAGATGCGTTCGGTTCTTTGAGCGCTAAACTCAGCAGCTCCTCGCAGGGCCCTGTTCCTCAGCCTCCTCTTCAATCTGCTCACACGCTTGGTCATGAAAGTAAACAATACCATCGTCGTGCAAGCTAAGTGTGGGCCGACCTATGTGGAGTCGATCCAAAATTGGCCGAGGCGTGCCTCCCCCACCCTTCTGCAGCTTACAGAGCAGCTCAGAATGCGCAGGGGTGCTATGGGGAGTGATGTCAGAAGCTTCGACCTTGGAGTCCAGTGGCCAATTCTCCTCCTCTGAAGCCGCCATTGCCGTCCTGTGCCATGTGGCAGCAGCCCAACCAGTAGGGATATTAGCAGTGGCATCAAGATTTGGGCCTGGCGGGAGCGGCGGAGGCCGTCGTCGTCGCCGTTGCCGCGGAGCACATCGCAGAGCAGGGCACCCCGTCAGAGGTGGACGAAGCCCACCGTGCTGTTCTTTTTTTTTTTTGACAAGGGGAAACCATCCCCGATTCCATTCCAAGCGAACAGAATTACAACGTTTTTTGAACCTGCCATACGAAGTTAACCCCTAAACAGTACTGCTAATAACCGAAGATCAGATGCACCCATAGACCACTTACAATAAAACTCCAACAACCAATATCCAGCACCAAACAAAGTACAGCTAACAGACATTTTTTTAACAAAAACTGCTAGCCAAACAACACAGCCCCCTTCCTATTTTTCGAAAAAGGAAGCTTTATAAAAACGTCCAAGCACAATACATCAAGAAGATACAAAGTCTTGACATAACTTCCGGTCTCTGCAAACACACACAGCCAGATAACAAGAGAGACAAACACACTCTAGTGGCCCTCAATCCGAAGACTAGACCGCCACCCATGTGCCTGGGAGAAAAAATCATTGGCCGTACGCACCAAAAGTCGCGAACCCTCCGTAGCCGACTCTTGTAAGTCCGCCCTCTGGAGGATAGCCCAACTCGTAAGCCAGTGCGCCGTTGAAAGAATAACCTGCAATGAAAAAAAAGAACTCCTTTTCTTTTAAAAACCAAATCATTCCTGCAAATCCAGAGTGACCAACATAACGCGACAGCTCCTAGCAGAAATAAAGGTCTCAGCCTTTCATCAAAGCCCTTTAACCACGAACCAAACATCATATCCACACCGGTTGGTTGTTTAATCCCAGTGGCGACAAACAAAACACTCCAAACCGCACGAGCAAAGCGGCAATCAAAAAACAAATGCTTAATTGTTTCATTCTTGTGACAAAAGCAGCAAGTCTGACTTCCATTCCAATTTCGTAATAAAAACTTGTGGAAGTTAAAGGCTCCTTTGAAGATAAAAATTTTTCTTTGGTACTTGCGGCGTGGAGTTTTGCTTACAAAAGATAATTTAGCCAAACTTTGGGATATCAAAAGATATTAACGCAGAATAATGTGATTTTACCGAGAACTGCCCGTTTGATGTCAGATTCCAGTAAAATAAATCATGTTCATGGGTTAATTCAACTCCGTCAATGCGAGACAATAAGTTGTTCCAAGCAATCAGCTTTGGGCCAATGAGATTTCGTCGCCATGAGAAGGTTGGGGGTGAAGTGCCCAACACCTCCGCTAATGTTACGAATTTAGGTCTGGCAATGTTGTAAAGGGAAGGGTATTGATGCATGAGAGGGGACAGCCCCCTTCCTATGGGAAGGGGGCTGTGTTATTGTCACTTCACATCCCAAACAAAAACTGCTAACCAAACAACACAGCCCACTTCACATCCCAAAGCACTTCATAAATCTAGCTCCCATGGCGCACCCTTTGACTGTTATTGTCAGAATCCATCAACATATGTCCCTCCCTCTGTTTAGCCGCCAATTTCTAAAGCATCTTCTTCGTATGTTCCACTCCCAAAAACAGAGTGTCTCTGTTTCCCTTTGAATAAAAACATGCTCAACAAGTAACAAAAGCACAAGCCGAATGTAGTATTGTCAACGAAGAATGAACCACATACCCCTTGGAAACACCATTTATTTCTAGCTAACTAAATAGCCCATAATATGGAAAGAACACACACCCCTGCAAATTTTTGCCATTCAAGCCAAATTTGGTTAAACCAAATTAAAACCCTACCAAACCTTACAGGACGATTTTTCGCTTTGAAGCAAAGAGTTGTTGGGCTTTTGCCTCTTGGGCCGTGGCCCATTTGCTGAGTAAATTAGAGAGAGGAGAGGCTGCGGCTGGGGGCTTCATCCCAGGTAGGTTTTCCCTACCTAGGTGAAGGCTAGCGGCGGTGGTTTGGGGCTGGAACAACCAGCTCCGCCTGGAGCGGAGGCGCATGCGCGCATGGCCATGGTGGCCGGGCTTCTTGGAGCTCGTTGTGCCGACGCTGCCTATAAGGGCAGTACTCTCTCTCTCTCTCTCTCTCTGTGTGTGTGTGTGTTTTTTCGGTGTGTGCTTTACCGAGTTCCCTCTCTTCTCCTCGTCTGCGCTGCGTCATAAGTGCCTTGGCGCCCTCGCCCACGGTTAAATCTTCTTTGTGATGGTGGTCTACCTCGACGTGGTTCTCGGTGGCCACGGGGTGGTCGCCATGAGCTTGCTGCTGCTACTCTCTGCACTTTGGGCTCCTTCCGTGGCCTTTGGCCGTAGTAGGGGTGACAGCATCGTATCTCCGAGTCTTTTCGTTGGTAGTGCGTTAATAGCACGGCGATCTGATTTCTGGGACAGTGATTTCATCGCTCTTTGCCTCTGCTTGCCGGCTTGATTCCGGTGCCCAGTAAGAACTTCGGCTTCTTCTTCTTTACTGTGTTTGTGCACTGTGCTGATTGAGGTGAATTTGGGGACCTTGCCGTGTGCAAAAGGGGCTGATTCATCTTGATTTGGGTAAAATGCATTCTGTGGGATATAATTGATTAGCTCGGTGATGATTGCTTAACTTGAGGATTATTAATATGTTGTTAGGTGTATTTGATAGATCTAGAGTAGCACTGTTAGTATAATTTGTTTTTGGTAACTCAATATGTATGGCATAGCACTTGGTGTTAATTCATATGATCATCTTACTGTTGGTCGATCACTGTTAATTGGAAAAGTTTGTGCTGTCAATAATGTCTATTATTGGTTATTAAGTGATTGATTTGTGACCTTAGCAGTGCTGGTTTTCAGGTTTTGTTTCGGCTAGGTTGCAATCTAAGTTGAACCGTTAACTCCTGTTAGACCTAGTTGTTGTTTGCCATACATATTGAGTTTTGGTGTACCACATTTGGGTGCAAGAACAGTGCTGTTCTAGAATATTAAACCTGATTTCAGATTTAATAACATATGATATTTAAAGCTCAAATTATTTGTTGGAAGGCTAAGTTATTTAGCAACCCATAATTTGCAATCTGAGAGCAATGCTAATATAAACCAGAGCTGTATGCTGTTTTGATTGGATTAATGAATGCCATGTTTTCCAAGTTAATGCTGATCATGATTCTATTTGCTTCATTGCTTATATTTGAAGGATTCATGATTCTGAATTTAATTCATGGCTTTGTTACTTGTGTTTTATTCAAAGTGAATTGTTTATCTATTATGCTCAAACTACGATTATTTTAACAAGAGTGACCACACTTCAAATAACTCTAGCAGTCGAACACCCAAAAAACAGATGATTCATATCTTCATTTTGAGAACAAAAAATACAATAGGGGTTTCCAGTCCAACCCCTGCACACTAGTTTATCTTTAGTCAGAATGACCCTATGGAAAATCAACCAAACAAAAACTTTAATTTTTAGAGGTGATTTCATCTTCCACACCAAATCAGGCCATCTCAGATATGTGTTCTCCTGATCACAGATAAAACCATACATACTTTTAGTTGAAAAGCCCTTTTTCTGAGTTGCCAACTTTCCATCTAAAAACATCCTTACCTTCTGCAAAAACAACCAACTTACATTTTTGTATCACTCCCTCCATGAATCCATTAACTCTGCATCTAGCCACTGCCTGAAAGGAAGGTTCCAATCTATCTGCCTCGCCCAAAAAACCAAAATATTTTAACACTCATAAATCTCAAATATTTGAGGGAGATTAGCCTTATTTGAATAAGATCCAAGCCATCTATCCTTCAAAATGTCCACTAATCTATCATCTCCTAACTCAACTACCCTATTACACAAATATAACTCCCTAGTAAACATAATGTTTTTCCAAACTGCAGAATCTTGACATTGTTTCTAATTTGAGACAGAGGTTTACTTTTAATATACCTATTTACCACAAAAGTTTTCCAAAGACTCTCTTTATCAGAATCAATCATCCACCACCATTTCGAAAGTAAGCTTATATTCTTAACCTGTGAACACCAAAGACCTACTGACCTTTTAGAATTGCACAGTTTTTCCCATCTCACTAAGTGATATCTTTTCTTAAGACTATTACTACCTCCTTTTTTTTGTTTGACGTCTTTGACTTTTCGATACGTCTTTGACCATTCGTCTTATTCAAATTATTTTTGTAAATATCATTTATCTTGTTGTGGTTTGTTTTATCAATAGAGGTACTTTGAATATGTCTTATTTTTTTGTATCTTTGCACTAAATTTTTGAATAAGACTAATGGTCAAAGACGTACCAAAAAATTAAAGGTGTCAAACAAAATAAACGGAGGTAGTACATTGCCAAGAAAAAGGATCTTTCTTTTTCACGGTGCCATTCTCTCCTCCGATCGATCGTGATCACCTTGCTTCTGCTCATGTGCTGCTGCTGCTTGTCTAGTGTGATGGTCTTGAAGGTCCAAGCATCGTCCTCAGAGTGCAGGCGCACGAGCTCGAAGTCTCGAACTGCCCGGGTATCAGCTCCTCGCTCATTAGAAGTGCGGCGATGGTGTGGGGCTCGTCGTCGCCGAGTTGACGGCTGCCGCGGCGCAAGGAAGTGGCTGGAGCAGATTTTTAAATTTGGATCTACGAAGACAAAAAAATACGATAAAATTTTTGCGCCTTGTTCATAACAACGACACCGTCTCTACTGACATAAAGAAATTAGACACTCCATGGTTATTACTTACTCCCTCCGGTCACAAAAAGAAGTCACTGTTGACTTTTGCACATGACTTTGACCATTCGTCTTATTCAAAAAAATATAAATATATAAAAATATAAGTCATACTTTAAATATATTTAACAATAAAGTAAATCACAACAAAATAAATGATATTTACATAACTTTTTTGAATAAGACGAATGGTCAAAGGTGTCTTAAAAAGTCAACAGCGACTTCTTTTCGAGACCGGAGGGAGTACCATGGAAGAGGTGTTCTGGTCGGGTGCCGCCATATGCAGTCGCGGATCGTGGCAACCAAGCAACAACGCCGATATAGGGGCTCACGTGTAGCAGCACAGGACGGCAACGACAGGACCGCATGACGGCAGGAGCCGGCCTGCAGGGTCGTGTCGTGCCGCCATCGCTGGATGGCAGGAGCCGGGAGCTCGGGAGGTGTCGAGACGGGTAGGCCGCAGGCGCTAGGTGGCGGTGGGAGTGCCTCGGTGCCAGAGTGGGAGCTGGGGCATGGGGGAGTCATGCGTGAGACAAACAACGGCGAGGCCGTGAGCCAGAACAGGGACCTAGGACTGGCAGGTTGTGAGGCGCCGAGGCTTGCGACGGGCAGGCGGGAGGTGGATCGTGGACGGCAGGGCCGCAGAGGCCAGCGGGCAAGTGGTGCGGGTCCTGCGGGAGACGGGAGAGTGGGGACTGGGGACCTTGGTGGCTTTGGGGGCTTTGGGGCTCGTGGGAGCCGAGAGCTGAGAGGCCATCCGCGTCCGTCATGGATTGAGATCCTCTACAATTATTCCCCATGGTGTGGTCACTGACATATGGGTCCAGGCCCACATGTCAGTAACTCAACTGCAGAGGGCAGTAACTGCAGAGGATCCGCGTCCGTCACGGCGTCACCCATTAGACGAAGAAGGTAGATGGCGGACAGCGAGGCGACTTGGTGCCTCGGCGGCGTCAGCGACTCGTCAGGACTCCAATCTTTGGGTCTCGGCAGCGGGCAGCAAAGCAGGTTGAGAGGCCTCTCGGTGGAGTTGCCTCTACAGTTAGCTCAGTAATTAATTGACTGCTCACTTCATTAGGAGAGTTGATGGTTGGGTCGTGTCATTGTTTGAGGGCCATTGGCCCGTGTAGTGGTGAGAGAGGGTAACTGTACACCCTTGACCCAATGTGGGCCTACCCAAGTGTAAGGGAAAAGAGGCGCGGATATCCTCTGTCGGGCCCACATGTCAGTGCCTGTAACAGTACTACCGTGACGGCAGAGAATCCCAGGAGGTAAAAGGGTAGGGTGTCACCAGGAGCTTCTTGTTCCCAACACGATCCTCAAGAAAGGTCATTTTCATTGAAGTGTAAAGTATCCACATACACTGCATCCCTCTGCTCAATTTTACTATTAGCTCCTCACTCTATTTTTCACCCTATTTCTTACAATTTATACTATATTTTAAAAATTTTATTCTCTCTATCAACTACTACATTCAAAATTAGTAAATTACAATATTGTGAAGTGTCTGCCACGTATGCTTCGCACACAGGTCCTGATAGGTTTAATCATTTAGACATATGTGTTCAACTTGAGAGGGCAAATGATGAAATGATCAATTACCCTTTTTAAACTCTTGTAGGACAAAATTGAACAGGTGAATTATTTGGGACTGTCTATTGCACAGTCGCCTGTTTTTTTAACAATCAGTCGATTTTCTGGACCGTTGGATTAGATCAGCCCCGCGTCCCCCCACTCTTTCTCTTACTTCCCCCTTTTTTCTCCCCTCCACCGCCCCCGACCCCGACGGCCCGCCTTGTTCGCGCTCCATCTCCTCCTCCCGCCGCCTCTGCCGCCACCGCATTGGCGCCTTAGCCACGCCGCCTAACCTCCCCGCCGACGCTTATCCCGCCTAACCTAACCCGACTGCCGCCCTAACCGCTTTCACTTTCACGGCCCCGGCCGGCGCCGCCATCGCCGCCTCACTCCATCCTCACCAACCGCTGTCATTGCCTCTGCCATCTCTATAAGCCCGTGGCACCCCGAACCCCACCTAAACCCTAACCCATCCATGGCGGCGCCGCGGCGGCGGGAGAGGAAGATGGCGGGCGGCGCTCGGGTAAGTAAGAAATCGACTGAAATTCCCCCCGGATTTTAGTCGACTGATGATTAGCATTCTCCGAATTGTTTTACCAGACAAGATTATTCACTGCGCAGTCAATTTATTAGTTGGTCAAGGCAAGAGCCAGCTCAAGCGTCCACTGCACATCGCGGGTACTCGAGAAGCGGCACGTCGCCTCCGCTGCCGCCACGTCCGCCGGCCGCGGCCTCCGTGCTCAGCCCGACGGCGACGTCGCACCTCAGGTACAGGTCGCGCCACCCACTGCTGAATGGCCCGGCTTTGTACTTGACCCGCCCCATGACGACGAGCCGGAGGTGCACGCGCCGCGCCGCGCAGTCTGCCGCCAGTGCGTCCGCCGTGTCGGGCGACACCGGCACGGCGGCGCCGCCGAGCAGCGGCGACAGCACCACGTCGGCGCCGCGCTCCTGCGCCACCGCCGGGAGCCGCGCGGGCGGGGTGACCGGCTCCCCGCGGTACGTCACGTAGCCGACGAGCCCGTCGTAGAGCACGGCGGTGCGGTCGCTGGGGTTGTGCAGCAGCAGCGTGAACTGCACGCTCGCGGAGAGCTCGTACGGCGGCGCCGCCGCCGACGAGGAGGAGGCCGAGTTCCCGGGGCCGGCGAGGCGGTACACGGCGGCGTGCGCAACGGAGGCCTGCGGCTTCAGCGGGCGGTAGACGAGGAAGACGGCGAGCGCCACGACGCCGGCGGCGGCTGCGACGGCGAGGGCGGCGGCCAGGAGGCGCCCGCCGCGGCGGCGCGGGCGGTGGACGTCGCAGAGGTGCTTCTTGGAGACGGTCTCCATCGCTGCACGCCTGCACCTGCACCAGGCTGGCCTGGCTTGTTGTCCCGAGCTTTATGGCCGCGGCCTTGGCATGCCACGTCTCGCTTCATGCTCAGGTGTTTCTTTCGTGCGCAGCATCGCAGGCTCGCAGCCTCGCAGGGCACGGCGGCGAGGTAGACGTACGTGTAGGCAGTAGGCGCAGGCGAAGACGTGCGCCGATGGAGAGAGGCCTCTGGATTTCGAGCTGTTGGGGGGGAGCGAGCGAGCACGGACAAAAGGCGTACCTGACATTTCGCGGCGGGAGCGCGCGGGCATGGAAGCCGTGCGCGGCGCGTGCGTAGTAGCGGAAGGAGACAAACCGCGGCCGCAATGCAATGCTTCGGTGTGCGCGAGCCGCGACCGTCTGGGCATGGAAACCTCTCGCCCCCCTGTTTTTTCAATCGGGATCACCTGCGGAAGTGAGTATAAATGCACTATATGTATTTTGACATGGAAACAGATTATAACTTCTATAAATATGTCATACGGTGTTCAATTTGTACGAACAAATTTTGTAATTCATCTGAAATCCTAAACAACTCATTTTAAAAAAATTTAAAAAAATCATAAAAATTGAAACAAATGAAAAAGTTTCAAAAATGGGTTCTTTAGGGACGGTCAGGTGCCACAGCTCGGCTCCTCTCGGCTTGTCCACTCTAGCTGAACGTCAGCTCCACCGCATTCTACCATGAGTCCACTCATTGACGCGGGGGGCATATGAAGTCAAATGATCGTAATCCTCCAGCAGCGCGGCCATGCTTATATAGCATGGACAATTTGTAGGATATGCCTTCAAAGGCACGTCCTCATCAAATATAGTCTCTTCTACATGAAGGAGTTTCATTCTTCGGTCTACTATAGCATTTTTGTTGCCTATGGCTCCAAACCTGACCCATCGCATGCCAAAGCATTGTGCTAGGCTGGCTCGATGGAAACATAGTAATCAAACGCTTCCACCGAGCCAGGCACAAGCGAGCCCATGTGCGTGCAAGAAGCGTTCATGTAACATAGAGGGAGTTCTAACGTTGACGGCTAGAGAGCACACTAGACGACTATGACAAAACTTTTTAATCACATTGGTATGGACATAAACTTTTTGATCCAACCAAATTGAGGGGCCCAAAGATATCTCCCTCGTTATCAAAGAGGACAAATTCTGTCTTGATTGTTCACCTCCCACAGCATGTTTCATACCAAACAACTTGAAAATTACTTTTTCAATCCCTTAAAGTTGATTTCATTTCCACGGTAAGTCCCATCCCATGATTTTTGCCATTAAGTGCTAAGCTAGATGCTGGAATGAATATATTATAAAGAAAATTATGTGTCGGTGTAATAAATACCGGGGTACAAAGAGTCCTGAGAGGACAAGGCGGGCCCTGGCGTCGGTCAAAGGGCGAGCAAGGCCCGGCGCGTGGCGAGCCCCTCCCCTCAAGCGGGCCCCGCGTCAAAGCGGGCGAGCAAGGCCCCACATGGGCGAGCCCCTCGGCCTTCAAGGAGGCCCCACGCGTCGCAAGTGGGCGATCAGTTCCCAGCGCGTGGCGAGCCCCTCAGAGGCCAAGAGGCCCCACGCGTCAAAGCGGACAATAAGGCCCCGGCGTGGGCGAGCCCTCAGCGCTCAGGAGGGCCCCACGCGCCAAGCGGGCGCGTGGGTGAGCCCCTCTCGAAGACAGCGAGGGCCCCACGCGCCAGGCGGGTGCGTGGCGAGCCCCTCCTCAAGAGGCGAGGCGAGCGCCCCAGCCGGAGTGCGTGGGCGAGCCCCTCTCAAGACCAGCGAGGCCCCGCGCGCCAAAGCGGAGTCGTGGGCAAGCCCTCTCAAGACCAGCGAGGGTCCCAGCGTCGAGGTGGGGCCGCGGCAGGAACGTTCTGAAAGAGTCTTCAGGACGAAGGCTCCCCCTGCTGCGAAGGACGAAGCACATTTAATGCGACATCACGCGCGGATAGACATCTGAAGAAATGATTACCTCTGATGACCCTCGCAGTCTGGAAAGTACTGCCACCGTGGGCGCAGAAGAATTGACCGGCAGAGAGAAGGTTTGCTTAAGATGATCGCCCGCGTCAGGAGGAGCAGGCTGGGCCCCGCCCGCAGTCTCACCGGTGTGTCTGTCTTGGTCGAGGTCGCTATGGCGCACGCGAGGCTGGCGCTATTGGGCGACGATGAGCACGCTGCGTCTCTCTGTCGTGTCTCACCTGTCTTGTCCGAATCATCAGAGTATCAGACTACCTACCCCTCCCCGCTCTCTCCGTCGGTTTGAGGCTTGTATAAAAGGGGGAGGAGGACGAGCAAAAGAGAGGTTCCGAACACACGCAGTTCACAAGCACCCTGTAAACACATTCCCATTTCAACCACAATCGAGAAAAGAGCCTTAGCAGAGTAGGACTATTACCCGCGAGGGGTCCGAACTGGTAAATCTGCGAAGTCGCTCCTCGTTGTGCCCGACGCCAAATCGAACCGAAGCTTGATCGAGTTGGCTAGCGACTAAAAATCGACCAGGTGTGATCCGCGATGGTTGAGCGGAGAACACACCGTCGATGGCGCGCCGAGTAGGGGCGCTTAGCATCGGTTCAAACTCTTCAACCCTTCTTCAGCGGCGATGGCGGAGCAAAGCGATCCGCGATGGAGCGAAGCGGCGCTAGAGCCGCGCCACGGGTCGGCCGCGGGCGATGGCGGTGGATCACCCGGCGGTAGCCGCCGCCTAGTGGTCGAACCTCTGGCGGAAGTACCGCCCGGCCAAGTTAAGCGGCGCTGGCCTTGGAGGAGTGCACACAAAGCACAAAACCTCCATGCGGCGTGGCCTTCTTTGAGAACCCACCGGTTCCGGTGACTCCGGACTCCGGCGGCACCGTGGTTGGCAACAGCCCTTCGTCGATACGCGCCGCCGGTGGTGCAAGATTCGGGCGTGGGAACCGGTGTTTCCGCTTCCTCCGTTCTTTATTGCCCTCGCACTCTCTCGCAGATCTCCTGGTGGGGCGAGCTAAGACGACAAGAGCAGGCGACCCTCACGGGGCTCGGCGGCAGCGCAGCAGTGGTCGTGTGATCTCCGGTCCCATCGGAGGACCGCCACTTGCGATGGAGAAGACTGCGTGACAAGCTCCGCAAGGGCGCGACCGAAGGCGATCACATTGCTGCCGCCGCGACACGGGACGACAAGAGGGCTCCGCAGAGCTGCCCCGCCATGAGGGTGGCGCTTCTTGGCGCCGTCTAGGCGACGGGCGGCGGGCGAGGACGCGCCCAGAGCAGAGGCACTGACGTCGGGTGCCGCGCTTTTCTAAGGAGGCTGCGCATGGCGTCGATGGCGGAACGGTTTCGTCCCGCCCCATCGAAAAGTATGACGGCTCCACCAACCCCGATGAGTTTTTGCAGATCTACACGACGGTGATGTACCGACAGAGGGGTCGGGAAGGTTCGGCGAACTACTTCCGCTGTCCTCACCGTGAGCTCCGCCGTGGCTCATGAACCTGCCCCCGGAGTCCGTGGGGTCATGGAAGGAGCTCTCGGAGCTCTTCGTCACCAACTTCCAGGGCACCTTCGAGCAGCCCGGAGTAGAAGACGACCTCCACAACGTGGAGCAGAAGAAAGGAGAGTCGCTGCGCGACTATATTCGGCGCTTCAGTCCAGTCCGCAACACCATCCCTGACATCTCCATCGACGCCGTGGTCACGGATTCGGAGAGGCGCCGAGACCCCAAGGTCAAGGAGAAGATGGCCACCCGCAAGATCAAAACGACGGAGGAGCTCTTCACCTTGGCGCAGAAGTGCGCCCTTCAGGCGGAGGCTCGCATCCGCCCGGCTAAACAATTGGGGACAACATGGCGGTGCGAGGCCGGACCTCGAGGAACCCGGCGGCAAGGACAAGAAGAAGCACAAGGCGGCCGAGACCGGCAGGTCATGGCCGCCGAAGCGACGACGACGACGACGGCGGCCAGCGCAAGAATGGGCGCGGCGCGGGCGAAAAGAGGAGGACGCGGCGTCGTGGTATCCCCCGTAGGGCGGCCGGGCGGCGGCCATGGCGATCGCCGTGGCGCGGACGGCCCAGCGGCGACGAGGGCGAGACCGTCGCCCGTGAGTGGGACGGAAGGCCTTCTTGTCCCATTCACCGCAACAACTCCCACGACTTGGCGATTGCCATGTCGTCAAGAAGATGGTGGACAAGCGAGTCCACGAAAGCAGCAGCAGCAGAGCGTCCGGCGCGGCAAGGGCAAGGAGGCGGCTTCGCTTGGTTTTCAGCAGGAGAGCGCCGGTTGCCGTCATCCTGCCGTTCGCCACCTATCCGCCCCACGCTAAGCTTCAGCGCGTGCGATGAGGAAGTGTGCGCCGCCGTGCCCGGCTTTGGGTCGAGAAGGCGGTGGCGTGGTGGAACAAACCGATCGCGTTCGGTCAAAGCCGATCACCCACCAAGATCGCCGACCCCGACATCTCCCGATCGTGGTTGCGCCCACGGTCCGTAATGTAAAGTTAGGGTGGGTCTTTGGTAGACGAAGGGAGATCCCTCAACCTCCTGTCCGACCGGGTCGCCAAGGCGCTCCAGATTCAGCAGCAGGAGCTTCGTCCAACACTCCGTTCTTGACATTGCGCCGGGTCGAGTCCGTCGGCTGGGGCGTCGATCTCCGGTGACGTTTGAGGTTCGACAACTTCCGCACCGAGATGCTCGAGTTCGAGGTGGCGGACTTCGACCTCCAGATAACGCCATACTAGGTCGGCCGGCGCTGACCAAGTTCATGGCGGTTTGCCACTATGCGTACATGGTGGTGAAGATCCCGGGGCCAGCTGGCCCCATCGTCTTGAAGGTGGACCGCCCGGAGGCGCTCCGCTGCGACAAGGACGCTCTCGCTTTGGCGGGGGCGATCGGTGCCCAGAAGGCCGAGGCTTCGACTCTGGGAGCTCCTCCGGCGAAGACCCGTGCCTCCCCTCGCTCACAACGGAGTTTAAGGCGGTCTCCTGAAGCGAAGTCGGACCGGCGAAGACCGTTCGGGCGGGCGCCTCTCGGCGCTAAATAGGAAGGCGCGCTCGTCTCCTTCCTACCGTCTAACGCAGACGTGTTTGCGTGGCAACCGTCCGACATGGCCGGGTCCCGAGGAGGTGATTGAGCACAAATTGGCGACGTTCCCTCAAGGCGACGGTCATGCGAAGGTCCGGAAGCGATCGGTGGAGCGCCCGAAGTTATCCGCCAGAGGTGGACAAGCTCTTAAGGCGGGGTCGCCCGATGTCGCCCATCCTGTGGCTCGCGAACCCCGCCTCGTCAAGAAATCCAACGGCGTTGGAGAATGTGCGCGGACTTCACCGACCTCAACAAGGCGCGTCTGGCGAAGGACGTACCGCCTCGCGATCGATCTCTTCGTCGACTCAACGGCGGTGCGAGCAGTTGTGCTACGGACGCGCGTACCGGGTACCACCAGATTAGCATGGTCAAGAAGATGAAGACAAGATCGCTTTCGTGGCGCCCATGGGCGCTTCATCGCTACACAAGGATGGCGTTCGATGAAGAATGCAGCCCAACCTATCGAGAGGCCATGCATATCGCTTCACCGCCCCAAATAGGCGAAACCTAGAGGTGTATGTCGATGACCGTGGTGAAGTCCAAAAGACGGAGGAGTTGATTGGCTACCGGAAGAAACCTTCACCAACCGAGAAATCTTGCATCAAGCTTAATCCGAGAAATGCGTGTTCGCCGTTCCGTCAGCAAATTCTTTGGATTCCTCGCTCCCGAGAGGGATAGAGGCGAACCTCGACAAGATCGCAGTGATCGAGAACATGAAGCCCCGACGCGACTTGGCAGATGCACGGTGCTTGGTGGGTCGCTTAACCTCCTGGGCCGCTTTATAGCTCGCCTGGGATAAAAGTCTCCCACCGCTCAAGCTCCTAAAGAAGACCAACCAGCCGAGTGGACGGCAGAGGCGCAGGAGGCGCTCGACGGTCAAGAAGTATCTCACCTCCCGCCAGTCTTGGTCACCCCGACCCGGACGAGTCACCGATCTCTCGTCGCGGCAAACCCCAGCGGTTAGCGCGTCTTTGGTGGCGGAAAGAGAAGGCGTTCAGCGCCACATTTACTACGCCAAGAAAGTCCTCCACGACGCCTTGAAACAAGGTATTCAAAGACCAGAAGATACTCTACGCCGGCCGACGGCGTCCAAAGCTACGCCACTACTTCCAGGGCGAAGTCACAGTGTTGACTAAGTATCCCTGCGGTAGATCCTCTTCAACCGCGAGGCGACGGGTTGCATCGCCAAGTGGGCCATGGAGTGGCAGAATTCGATCTCAAGTTCGCTCCCGAACGCCATCAAAGGCAAGCTCGCGGAGTTCGTCAACAATGGACTCGTGGACGCAGAAGTTGAACACACCCAAAGACCTCGCCGTGGACTCTCTTCTTCGACGGCTCATTCGGCCGGAGAAATTTGTCAAGGGCGTCGTCCGGTGTCTCCCATCGGCGATGTCGTCCGGCACTGGTGGTCTTGGACTTCCGCGCCACCAACAACGTCCGCGAATATGAAGGATTGCTCGCCGCTCGTGGTGGCTTCACCTTGGCATCCGGTGGCTACAAGTAAAGGCGACTCTCTCTGGTCATCAACCAGCGAGGAAGGATTTCTCCGCCGGATCTGTCATGGCGGCCTACTCGGCGAGGTGCGCCGGTTGGAGCGGCACTTTGAGGGTTTGGGCTTCGTGCACGTTCCTCGCCGTGACAACTACATGGCGGATGAATCGCCCCCATTGCCTCGCCGAGGCACCTGCTCCGCTAGGGTCTTTGAAGAAAGACTTGCGCCGCCGTCCGCCGCAATTCCACTCGCGGGACGACGCTTTTCCGACGCAGCCCCACATTCGAGGAGACGTCACCAATCTCGCCGCAGCCCGGTTGGAGGGAGGAGGCGAAGAACCGCCGAGGCGGTTGAGACGGAAATGCCGAGCCGAGCGAGTACGCCGCGACAATGTACTGTAACGTCGTCACACTCGTCCGGGAAGGTCGGTGGATGGATCCGATCTAACCTACTGCGGGATGGAGTGATCCCGACGATGACGAAGTCGGCCGAGAAGATAGCGCGCAGCGCCAAGCGCCACGCTCGTTGGTGGGGACTCAGACGCTGTGGCGCAAACGGAGTTCTCTTGACCGGCGCGTCACTCGGGAAGCGGGGAGTGCAATTCTCTCTGAGATCCATGGAGGCATGTGCGAGAGCCATTCGGGGAGCCGGGCGTTGGTTGGGAAAGCTTTCGCCACGGCTTTATTGGCCTCTCGCCTCCGTGATGCCTTCGAGCCGTGAGAGATGCGGCGTGCCAATTTCATGCTAAGCAGATCCACCGACGCCCAGCGCCGCAAACCATTCCGCTTTTCCGCCGTTCGCGATGCGGGGCCGACATTCAGGCTCGTTCCCACGGGCGACCGGAGGTTACACACATCTATTCGTCGCCATCGACAAGTTCACTAAGTGGGTTGAAGCCTCGCCAGTTCCGGCGATCATATCCGCAGCGGCTATCAAGTTTATGAAGAGCATCTTCGTCCGGTTCGTGTCGCTAACAGAATCATCATCGACAACGGCGCCGCTCAAAAGCGCTGATTTCCAAGACGGTGCGAAGAGTTGGGTACAAGGCGTGCTTCGCCTCCGCTTCGCATCCAAGAGCAATGGGCAAGTTGAATGGCGAACGCGAAGTACTCAAAGGGCTCAAGACAAGGGCGCTCGATCGCTCGAGAAGCGTGCAAGCGCTGGTGAAAAAGTCCCCATGTGTTGTGGGCGCCGGACAACTCCTAACAGAGCCACCGCGAGACCCCTTCTTCTGGTGTATGGCTCAAGCGGTGCTCCCATCGAGCTCGCCTTTGGGTCCCCAAGGGTGGCGGCGTTCAGCGAAGACAAAGACCTCGACCGCGCCAGATGAAGTAAATCTCCGGAGGAGATCCGAGACAGGCGGCGATCCGGCCGCCAAGTATCACAGAGCATCGCGCCAGATCAAGCAAGACGGGTGTGTGTGAGAACACTGGCAGTGGGCGACCTCGTTCTGCGCAAAATCCAAGCGCAGGCGGGGCGCAACAAACTGTCTCCCCTATGGGAGGGCCCCTTCAAAGTGGTCTCAGTCTCCCGCCCAGGCCCAGTCAGGCTCGCTTTCGAGGATGGTCGCGAATTGGCGAACACTTGGAACGTCGATCAGCTGAGGAAGTTCTACCCGTAGGTAGTAGTTCCAAGAGCTTTTTTGGCCCTCCTTTGGAGCCGAGCGGCGAGGTCTTCTTCCTTGGGCCATAAGGGTTGAAGTAACCAGATGCTCGAGGAAAAGCTACCACTTTCAATGTAAAGCTCTGTCTAAAGCTTTTACGATCGGTGGCTTAGCCTTAAAAGTCTCATAGAAAGCATTCTCACGAAAGTCGGTAGCGAAAGTACTTATGGCTGATGGCCCCTTAGTTGCAAAGACAAACGCTTATAACTTACGCTGGTGCGAGGCGAAGCGGACGGAAGGCGGGTTCTAGCCCGGTGTGTCGGCTCGGTCGAGTAATGCGCCAACAATGCACCGCGACTAGACCACTTCCGAAAGCTAAGCGCTCGTCATGTAATGTTTAAGTCGGGTTGCGAGAGGTCATAAGGGTTGAAGTAACCAGATGTCTAAGGAAAGCAGCGCTTCACTTGCGCGCGAATCGCTCATCTAAAGCCTTTGGCGGTCAGTGCCCCAGTTCAATTCCGCAAGTTAGAATTGTGCGGTTCAAGTGAGACTCACAACAAAAGAGCAAAAGTTTGTTTGCATTGATAAGCAACGCTATAAGGCAAAATAGACAGGAGTCTCGCTACTCCTCCTCGTCTTCGCCTTCCGCCGAGCGCGCCGCCCATCATGGATACGTAGAGGTGGCGGTGTCAACCCGCTACCGCTCAATCCGTCGATTGGCTAAAGGCTCCCGGTGGCGGCGCCGAGATCAAACGCGCGCCTCGAAAGCAAGACAATTGCTCAAGATGAACCACGCCGCTTCAAGAGCGCCTTGGCGACCGTCTTCGATCGCCGCGTCCGCAGCGCCGCCGAAGACCGCGCAGGGGGCGGCTCGTCGGCGCCAACAGATCAAGGCAGCGCCGTCTCCTCCAATGAGAATACAAGGTAACTTGATGGATGCGAGGCGTCCCGAAACCGTGGTAGACGCGCGCAAAGATGTCGGCGAGGGTTCGAGGCTTCGAAGTGTACCAAAGTGAGGTTCGGTTTGCTTGGCGGCCGAGGCGTGGCGGCTTAGGCCGCCGCTGCCTCGCGAAGTCATCGCTTTGCCAGCGCGTTTTTAGCTGCGGCCCGCCCGCGGCTTCGCCGTGGATCGCTCCGCCAAAGCAAGGGCTTCTCCCGCGTTGCCAGTGCGGGAGAGGTGTGAAGCGCCTCGAGCGCTTTACGCCGGCGTCACGGCCGAGATGGCGGCGCCAGCGGACGCGATGGCGAGGGTTCTCCGGCTGCGGCGCGGCGAACTCTCCGCCGCAGTGAAGCGGCCCCTGTCGAAGCGAGCGGCGAAAGCGGTGAAATTTGGCGAAGTCGCGGAGCGAGCTCGATGCCCAGCGTCCGCCTGTTCCAAGAAGGACAAACAGGTTCGGGTATGCAAAAGCGTAGCACACTAACCCTATCGAAATGTGCATAAGCGCAGGAAAGCTAACCCGAGGTGGCGCGCTCGAAGCAAAGTGAAGGGAGCGCCAAGTCGCTGATTGCGAGGCGGTGGTGGCCTTGTCGCGTCACCGCTGCCGGCAGGTATTGGCGCTGAGTGGTGCCGGCGGCAGAAGCACCAACATACTGGCAATGAGGCCGGCCACACGAAGCAAGCGCCGCCAGCAGAAGCGTCGGCGTAGAGCGGAAGAAACCGGCGCAGCGGCGCCAGTTCTGAAGAGTCGCCGCGCTCGCCTGATGGCGGGCGGCGGCAAGCAACAGGCTGGTTGGAGGGGGCCGGTGGCGGCGGAAGCTTCAGATTGGAGGGCGAGCCCTCTTTGGGCTCGTCTCTCCCTCTTCGTCGTCATCCACGGCGAGATAAGGCGGCGCTTCCCGGAAGTGCGGTCGGAGTCGGCCGCCACGGCAGAGGTAGCGGCGGCCGCGGAAGCTTGGACGGTCGTCGGAGGCGGATCGCGGATCTGTAGTGGCCCCCGTGCCACTTGGACCGCAGGACCAGAGACCTCCATGGGGTAGCGACGCAAGTGTTGGTTGCGCCCCGTGATCCCCGATCGCAGCGGGAGGATGCTCGCAGAATGGCAGTGTCGCTGGTTGGCGGGGCGATAGTCCGCCGGCCGCCCCGAGCACGTCGTCCAAGACGTTCCTCGCGGGTGGGCAAGCAAGAAAGGAAGCCGTAAGGTCGGCAAGCAAAAAGATTCCAAGAAAGACAGGAGACCGAAGGACTAAAAGAGCAACTCACCGCCGAGGGCGACGCGACTCCATCGTTGTCGCCATAGTACATCCAAAGCGGGCGAGTCCTCATCGCGAGCGGCGAGAATCGGCGCCGCAAAAAATCCGCCGCGACGAGCGTTCCGGTGGAGCCAGCGGCGCGAAGATCAACGATGCGCCAAGATCAACTCCAGCTCCGGCCGAAGTCGTCAGTGTAGCCCCGGTTGGCGGTGGGCTCGCGCAGACCTCGGGAGAGAAAGATCGTCGCAGCCACCGAGTCCTCACGACTGACCATTGTCGGTGCAGTCCTTCCAGCTTAGACTTGGGACGCGACAGGATGAAGGCGGCGACAGCGGAGCGTGAAGTAGCAGCCTCGATGGCCCGCCGGCGCCGCCGCGCGGCAAAGACGTAAGAGCCGGCGCCAGAGTGGGAGGCTTGGCATCGTCCCCACGAACATCTCGCAGAGGTGGACGAAGATGGCCAGCGCAATGATGGAGTTGGGGGGAAGGTGCACCGCCTGGATCTCGTAGAAGACGAGCACCCCCAAGAAAAATTCAGAGTACGGCGGGATGAGCCCCGCCAGCGCCGCCCAGACGAAGGTGCTAATCTCCCCGTCGCGAGGGCTCGGTGCCATGGTGCCGGGGCGGAACCGGGCGGCGGTTGGCGGCACGAACACTTGAAGCCGCCTCACTGCGTCTTCGTCGGCGGCGGACGTGGGAAAACCAGGCCCAGGCGACGGCGCGCCCCCACGGCGATCCTTGCTGCGTTTGCGCGCCATTGGAAAGCGGTGGAGAAGTTGGCGAAGAGAAAGAAGGCTCGTGGTGGCGGCGAAGAAGCAATTGGCGCTTGTGAAGACTTAGCGTGCGGAAGGATTGACCGCATACCGAGAGAAGTATTTATAGGCGTGGGCGCGAGCACGACAGCTTGATTCCGCTTCGCGCGCGGGCGCCATCATTGCCCCGCGCTTTGGTTTCCAGCAAAAGCGCGTAGTTCCCGAAGGAAGATCGTGTGCAGATGGAGAATCAGCGACGGCCGCGCGGTGGTGGGCCCCCACGATTCGCCTCTCCGCCGCACAAGAAACGGAAAAAGTGTCGCTGACGGTTTTGCGTATCATGGTGGACTCGGGGCCACTGTCTTGTAATAAATACCGGGTACAAAGAGTCCCGAGAGGACAAGGCGGGCCCCACGCGTCAGCGGGAAAGCAAGGCCCTCACATGGACGAGCCCCTCGGCCTCAAGCGGGCCCCGCGTCAAGCGGGCGAAAGCAAGGCCCCAACACATGGACGAGCCCCTCGGCCAAAGCGGCCCCACGCGTCAGCGGGCGATCGTCCCACCGCTGGCGAGCCCTCAGAGGCCAAGAGGGCCCCACGCGTCGTCGGCAACAATAAGGCCCGGCAGACGGGCGAGCCCCTCGGCTGGCTCAAGGAGGGCCCCGCGCGCCAGAGGTGCGTGGACGAGCCCCTCTCAAGACCAAAGCGAGGGCCTTACGCGCCAGGCGGGTGTGTGGGCGAGCCCCCTCTGAAGACCAGACGAGGGTCCCACGCGTCCGTAGGGCCCTTGGCGAGGAACGTTGCGTAAAGAGTCTTGAGACGAAGGCTCCCGCCGCGAAGGACGAAGCGTGATTAACGCGACATCACGCGGATAGCGGTGAAGAAATGATTACCGCTGATGACCCTCGCAGTTCGGCGGTATGTCATTGTGGCGCGAAGAATTGACCCGCAGAGAGAAGGTTTGCTTAAGATGATCGCCGCGTCGGGAGGAGCAAGCTGGCCCCGCATGCAGCCTCACCGGTGTGTCTGTGGGTCGAGGTCGCCATGGCACGCGCGGGCGCGCCATTGGCGCATGCTGAGTTTTCGCTGCTCTCCTATCGTGTCTCACCTGCCTTGTCCGAACATCAGAGTATCAGATCGCTTACCCCCCCGCCTCTCTCCGTCGGTTTGAGGCTTGTATAAAAGGGGAGGAGGACGAGCAAAAAGAGGTTCCAACACACGCAGCTTCACAAGCACCTCAGAAACACATTCCCATTTCAACCACAATCGAGAAAAGAGTTAAAGGCCAAGCAGAGAGTAGGACTATTACTCATGAGAGGTCCGAACACAGGTAAATCATGAAGTCGCTCCTCGTTGTGCCCGACGCCAAATCGAACCGAGCTTGATCGAGTTGGCTAGCAGACTAAAAATCTGACCAGGGGTGTGATCCGCAGTGGTTGAGCGGAGAACACGCCGTCATTATGTACACCATTATCCTCTAAAGTTGTTTCAAGGTCTCACTTAGCCCCCCGAAACTTTAGAGCAACGATGGTGACGGGTGGTGTAGCTTTGATCGGCTGTCAAACAAGACACGTTGAGAATAGGGATGCAGCTCATACCTACAGGTTGTACTCAAAAATTTCTGAGAATGGTCCATAAAATAAATATATGGAGAGTCATTGATATTCTTAGTAATGACGCCAATTCGAAGTTTTTTTGGTAAATTTATTTTACGGCGAGGATTTAGGGTTTTATCATTAAGATCTATTATTGTGATGTAGAGGCCAATAGTGTTCTGTTTATGTTGGAATTGCTTTGTGTGGAAGAAGTACATCGATAATAAGGTCACCTGTGGACAATTGATTAATGCTCTGGATTGACAATTTTGTGTAGCAATTAGGATAAAAAAAAGAAGATAAAGTGATAACTAGTTTATAGCCCGGAAAGGAGAATCGAGTGAAATGAGAATGATTCAACGGTTTGTAAACCAAAAAATATATCAAATTGAAGGAGCAAATTGCAGTGGATGAGAATGAACGAAAGAATCATAACTCAAGTTCCGGGGCTAAATAAAACTTGATACAAATTTAGGGGAACAATGGTATCACAAAATATCCATGTTAGAGTCCACCTCGGCATTTCACAGCAGAAATCATGGCGTAGAACCTACCGTGCAAACAGAACCGGCTTTTAAGGAGTCGAAAAAGTAATTTTCAAGTTAAGACCATCTCCAACGGTGTTTCTTCACCTCTTAATTTCTCTTTGCGAAGAGATTTTGGTTTCTTCGACGCTTCCAATTGGATTCTCTTCACCGTTTTCATGAAGAGATTTCTCCTTTATTCTCCTTGAAGGAGATTCTCTCCATCTTCACGTGAATCCTTCGAAGGGATTCATTGGTATTGTAAGAAATAAAGAGATAAAATATAGGGAAGAGAATGGGGAAGAGAATGAAACGAAGAGAAAATAGTTGGAGATGGTCTAAGGCTAAATAAGATTTGCTACAACTTTAAGAACGCATCAAGGTTTTTTTTTTCGGCACGTGGCCATCCAAAGTGGGGTAGGGGCGTAGCCAATGCTCGCGACGCCCGGTCGAGGCTCAGGATTCAGGAAAGCGTCACCGAGGCTCCCGGCGGTCGGGCCGAGCTTGAGAAGGCATCGTCTGTGTTCGTGCACGCCTCAATGGACACGCACAGCAGGTAAAAGATACATGAAACCAAACAAATGCTCTCATGAGCCAGGCTGGGGTAACCAAAGCCTCTTGATGGACTCATCTTGGCACCCTTTTAGTTAGCATGTTACTATGTTTCATATGAGCCGGCCGGGCTGGGATTAACCACGCAACCAAACAGCCCATCAAGTATTGACATGTTTTGATCGGAACACTGATACCGAATAGTCATGGTGCTGAACTAAAAAACCAAGCAAAAAATGAAAAATCTGAGGACAAGTACTCACCAAAAAAAAAAACTATTTTACTGAAACCTTCAACAATAACCATAAGGATGTTGTTCAGTGCAAGAAACTGCATAAGATCGTGTCTTTTAGGCATTCTTCATACCTTACATCCGCACAAAGTGTTCATCCATCGGAAATGAAAAGCAGCAAACAAGCTGGCTACTTACAAAGCTTAATCACGAGTGATACAGGATACAGATATATACCTTAATCTTGAGCAGAAACCAAAACACGCTAAATGTGTCCTCTAATGCCTATCGACAGGACTACAATGTACGGATACAGGGTCTAACCTAAGATGAAAGGAAGTTAGCCTATAGTATAGTACAACCCTTCAACTTAAATAATACAGTGGATACAACAAGATCTGTGTAGTTAACTCCACTCTTGAGAAAAAATCTGACACTGACCACCAGGATACACGCCGTGCCGCAACCGCCTGTCACCTGTGGGTGATAGCTTTTAGCTTCCTTGAATGCTGTGATCTTGCCGAACAAACTGACCCTTAACCCGGGGACGCTGCTCTGCAAGTAATTTTCTGCTCTGATACCGCACCTGCGCAAGAATGTAAAAACGTAAACACCAGCTCGTAGTAGGTGATGGTAAGATTTTGATTGAAAATGATAAGGTAAATTAGCTGGTGCCCTACCTTCTTCTCGAAGCACCTTTCTTTCCTCTTCAGCCGGAACTTGTTCAGGGCAGCCTCTCGTTGGCTCAGTTGACGTAAGCCCTCGGTGTTAGGATTTTCAGGAGCACCCTTGAATGCATTGGATGATTCAGTAGGGGCAGTGATCAGGTTGGAAGAGCTGCCACAGGCACTCCCTCCAAGGGTATTTCTTGTGCTGTCCAGAACAGCACTACTTCCACTTTCTCCAGTCACAGGAGAAACATGCCGAGGCTCATCTGTAGGAATTTCAATGCACATATGTTTTCCATTTGCATTAGGAGGGCTTAGGACCGTTTGTTCCTCTGTGCTTTCAAGTTGATTAGAATCAATATCTTTTGGGACATTCTGCTGCGATGAAGTTGCTTGTTTGGTTGCTTCTTGCCACATGGATGTTTTGTTATTCCAAACGGGAGGAGCTGAATGCGGGTAGAAAAGTGATGCCACAGGTGCCCCATTCCAGAATGGCTGCCCATCAAATGTGAGGCCTCCAACAGGAACAGGAAATGGCACAACTCTAATAGGAGTTCGACTCGTTTCTGTCTTGTCTTGAGAGGGAGCTGCCAAATCTCCATCTTTGTTTTCCTGGTCCGCATGTGTTATTGAGGTGCTGCATGTCTGAATATCACCAGCGTTAGATGCAATCCTGCAGTTGTACCTGTGAATAGGGAAAAAAAGTACCAACTGTCAGATCATTTTTTAGGTCTGACATCAACAAGATATCATATGTTCATTCTTGTGATAATAAGGATACAAGTTGTGCAGGAAACTACAGGTATGCAAGGCACAGAAATTACACTCCAAAGTTTGTGGTGCACTGTAATACTGTTTTATTTGTTTCCTTTGTTTTATTCGTGTGATAAACAGAAGCAAACACATATCCCTCAGTTCCTCACCATGGCAGGTAATAAGTGATGAACTAATAAGGGAACAGAATATTCAAATATACTACAGCACAACACAAACTTCAATATGAGAACATGACAACTATAATTTTTAGCTAGTTTATAGTTGTCTCCTTAGATTCTTAGGAATGACAAAAGAGCTGTTACTATATGAAGTTACTGGGTGAAAGAAAGGTAAAACTTACAAGGAAAATGCTGATGAAGTCGAGTGGTTCAGCGTTTTTCTTTCATTTTTCTCCTGGTTCTCTAATCTGCTGTAGTCAGATCTTCTGAGAGACAGCTCCAACTGGTGTGCAGGGATGGAGGAGTATGTTTCATTATTTCCTTGAGAAGTTCTCATATCATCCACCTCCTTCGGTGTGTCATGCTTCTGTTGATCAACAGTAATATGAACTAGCTCAATATCTCTGGAAGCTCTCTCACAGTTATTATCATTTGAACACGTCGTCCTTGGTGCTAGATGACCTTCCCTTCTCATAATCAAGTTATTATCTTTAGTTGCTGCACAACAGAAGTAAACACCATTATTAAAATAATAACAGAATTTTTTTTGTAAAAGTAAAAAACATTTTAGCAGTATATTGTTACTTTGAATTTTAGTCCGTGCATTTTGCTCAGCACCCTTTTGGTCAGGAGTAGAGAGATTCCTTCCTGCTGCCTGCTTATATTCCAGGAAGTTGCTGGTGTGCTTACTCTCAGCCTCCAGTTCTGACCTCGTACAAGAACTCTGCAACAAGGAATCTCAAATTCAATCCATGCAGAACAGAAGTGACAACATCTAAATTCAGCATAGAGAACCATAGTCCCTTCTACCAACTACCAGATATGAGTCTATGCAGAATGATGTCTCAAGACAACCACAACACTGATTGAATGTTACTTTGAATATTCAGTACTTCAAAACAAAGCTGTGTGCTTTAACAAACAGTTCATAATTTCCACATTCTAATGCTTCAGGCAGCCATAAAAGACTTACCTTACTGTTTGACAGATGCACTTCATTTTACCATGCCCAAGAGGACCGAACTGTGACACTTCGCCAACAACAAACACTACTCTCATTCAACAAACAGTTCCATTACCCACCTGACTTGAAAAATTGATAAATCAGTTTTGAAAAATTGATAAATTAGTTCCCTATATTTAATACAGATCCAAGGGTTAAAATTTTCTTTTGACACGATTTAGGATCAGCTTTGTGTGTGGGTAATGAAACTGCCTTTGGACCAAACATCAGGATACAGAAGTGCTACTGTTCGATCCTGGTTGGGCAAAGTAAAGTGATCAAGCACAAATGCCACGTATAGCTCACAAAAACATTTGACATGTCGAATTGTAAAATCTGGACTACAATGAATAGGAAGGAGGAACTATAAAAATGTCATGTTTACTGATTCTAAAACTTACTTGAGCATCACTTTCTTGTTCACTGCATTCCCTAATTTTGTTGGCAACATTCTCAATCACATGTTCAGATTTTTTCGTTTCAGTCTTCTGGTCATGTCTTTCTGTACGATTCTCTTCTTGTGGAGTATGCTGCACATCAGGCCCACCGTTTGCCTGCAAAATAGGGTAGGAGGAGTTTAGTGATACTCAAGTCTTGTGAAGAAAGCAGGATCTAAGATATAATCGATAGAACTGAAAAAAAAGAAGATAGCCATACTAAATTGATGATCTTACTAGTTGTTTTCTCCAAACGTGCTGCCACAGGTTCCTTAACTCGTTCTTCCGTATTGGCTTTACAAGGAAATCAGCTGCACCCTTCAGCATACATTTGAAGACCATGCTAACTGAATCATGTGAAGACATCACTGCAAGTCCCCCAAAAAAGATTAGAGTAAGTGGTAGCATTAGAAACTGAAAACATGACATGACTCAAGTTTTAAGACTTACTTATGACAGGGATATTCTTGGATGCCTCATGTTCCATGATTGTCGAGAGAAGAATGAACCCAGACATCAGAGGAAGTTCAACTTCAGTCAAAACAAGGTCTATGTTGAAAGATTTTTCCTTTAGTATGTCCCACGCCTTGACGCCATCAGCAGCTACAGCAACTGCAAGAAACAAACATGGTGCCATTCAGGATTTCTAAGGGAAAAAAGGTACAGGAAACTCAAGAGGCCAAACACAGAGAGGAACTGGAATCAAGCTCAAGCACCTTTCTAAACAGTTTTTTTTTTTTTTTTGCATCTTCAACTAATTCTTTTTTTTTTCTGCATTTCAGCCTTTTTCCACCTATACTCAAAACGTAGAGTACAGTTTTGGCATATGCACTTCTATTTATTATCGAGTATAAGTTAACACCGGATGTCCCTAATTTTCATGGAGTGTAGTTTTTACCCCTATCCTAGCAGTACCTGAACATAAATGACGGAGAGCAAAGAGAACTAAGTAACCATCAACAACAACACTGGTAGCTAGAAAGCAAAATTAGCACATCTCACAAGCGTATCGTGCGGAAAATGGATCACTAGTCAAAACTACCATAAAGTATTCCACCATGCCGTGAGCCCAGTAAAATCGGCAGCTGCCTCCCAATTTTACCGCCCAGAAACGAAGCATGAACGGCGCCTACCAAAGCTGCCAACTTTTTTTTTTCACCACACCCCGAACAGCACAGACAATTCTACTTCCACTTCTTCCATGCTCGTAAACAATTAGCCGCTCCTAACTCCTAACTGGCATAAACAAGCCACGAACCGAAATTCGAACGAGCAATTTGGCAGGGTCAAACAAGCAGCTGATGCGCGCGGCGGCGGCGGTGCGCACCTCGGTAGCCGCACTTGCGGAGCAGCGCGGAGATGATGTGGCGCGTGGAGTCGTCGCCCTCGGCGAGCAGCACCCGCACCGGCATCCTCGGCAGCATCCGCGTCTCCCTGCTCGACCCCGCCGCCTCCTCGCCTTCCTCCCCCTCCGTGTCCTCCACGTCCACCACCTTCCTCTCCTCCGCCCCTCCTCTCCCCATTCCGGCCGCCTCTCCTCCTCGCCGGAGTTGCTGCCCTCTACTGCCCAACCGGCAACCACCTCCTTCTCTCTCTCTCTCTCCTCTCGCAGTTCGGCTCTCGTTCTCGAGCTCGCCACTTGGAAATCTTAATTGGTGTTGCCGTGTTGGTGGCTGCGAAATCAAATGCCAGCGTGAGGAGGAGACACGACAGGGCCGAAGCGCCGCGGGGTATATACTTATAGCCGACTCGTGCCACAGACACGTGGGCCAATCCACCATGGGCCCATGCCGTCAGCGGGTGAGGGGAGCGGGTGGCTGGTGAGCACGTGAGAGGTGGCCTCCTCCGGGGGGAAGGAAATATCTTTGGCCACTCGACCGGTGGGCGGGGCCGCCACGTCACGTGATACGCAGCCCGCGCGAGATTGGGCGTGACGTGGCGTGCGCTGGGTCAGTGGTTGGGATATTTCGTAATTTGCGTCTCCCCCCACGAGGCGGATCGGCCCGCCTCGCGCTGGACCGATATTTTCCCCCGCGCGGGAGGGACACGTGGTAGGCCCGGAGCTAAAGAGGCCCGATCTACGGCCCGGAGCGCGACACGTGGTGTATCGGGATGCGTGGGTCCGCGGCGCGGGGGACGGGGGAGGATCGTGTGGCCGAGGCGGGCCTGTCGGCCCACGCTTTGTTAAATCGTGCGGCTGTGGAGCGGGAGAGGGTGGGCCCGTGGCTCTGGTGCGGATTTCTTTTTTTTTTTCTCTCTCTCTCTTTCAGGGGCGTCTCGGGCACATAAGGGTGGTTGGCGTTTCGTCCAGGCCACGATAATATCTTGCGCGGAATTGGACCTTGGACTCGTGGTGGGCGTTAATTTTCCGGTATTAATTATGGCCCCTGTCGGTAGTTTTGGTATTGGTGGAGCGGAAATATCTCCTTTGCCCGTTTGGGTGCTTGTTCGAGAAGGATCGATGAGGTCGTAAGATATTTTGAGGGATACCGTTTTTTTTTTCTAATGCACAAAGCATATCAACCGAGACTTAAGGTCCTGTTTTTTGAAGTGATCTCGAGCGGATGAGCAATTTGAGCAATTGAATGATCGAACTTGAAAGTTTCGAGATAGTCTTGAGATTCGGATCGTTTCGTTTGACTTTTTTTTAAAGCGCAGACTACATTCAAAGCAATGAAAAACATACTTAAAAAATCAAAAAATATGTGTTTTCAAAACGTAGATAAATCGTTAGGCCCAGTTATTTTCAGCTTAACAGCTTATCGACTTAACAGCTTAACGATTTATTTATGTTTTGAAAACACATATGTTTTAGGATTTTTAATTCCGTTTTTTCGTTGTTTGGAAGGTGGGTCCTAACGTTTTAAAAAACAAGTCAAACGAAATGAATCCGAATCTCGGAACTACTTCGAGAAGCTCTCGAATTAATTATTTCAATTGCTCAAATTGCTCATCCGTTAGATCACCAAAAGAAGCACCTAAGGCCGATTCTTTTCAAATTAACTACTTAATGCCTTAACGACTTATCTCCGTTTTGAAAACACATGTGCTTTGAGTTTTTTTAGTCCCTTTTTTTGCTGCTTCGAAGATGGATCCTAACGCTTTAAAAAGCAAGTCAAACGAAATGTAACCGAATCTTGAGACTAACTCGAGGAGCTCTCGAAGTTCAGTCATTTCAGCCGTTCAGATCAGCTCAAAAGAACAGGGCCTTAGCTTAGATCTATCTAATGCATGTTTCTATTGGTCATATTGTATGAACAGTAAGTCCTAGTTTAAGACATCTCGGTATCATAACAAATACTAAAATAGTAGAGGAATACACACACACACACACACACATAGAGAAGGAGGTAAGAATAATGGTTGAAACGTCTAACTTATGACGCCATTGGTGATGACCGTATATTTCTCTAACCATACAAAATAAATAAATAAATAAATAAATAAATAAATAAATAGTAAAAAATAGTGCAAATAGTGACAGAATTGTCCTAAGAATGTCATCGGTGATGACCTAACAAGCAAAACATGTTGTGATATGTTGACAAGGGCCAATTCTCTGAGCTAAACATGTCGGTTTTTCTAAGCACTTAGAGCATGCACAGCAGGGGAGGCATCGCAGCCCTGCATCACACGCTAATAGAGCGCGCGCCTTCCCGCGTTGTGCGCCCGGCCGCTGCACAGCCTGCACCGTTTAAAAAAATTCCTGCACATGAGCACGCATGATGAAGGCCCACGTTGATTGCATGCTTGCTGCGCATGCTCTTAAGGGCATATAGAATGCAAGGTGCTCATATATCAATGTTTAAAGAGAAAGAGCATTGACACGTCACTAAGCACACAAATAAAAAAGTTACGTTAAAATGTAAATATTTAAGCACATATGTAAAAAATTACATTACGATATAAATATCGCTACAATATCGTTACATAGATGTTTATATTTTTTTAACTTTTACTACCCATCCTCTAAGCATTGACACTTAGTTATGCATCTCCCCTCCTCATTTAAACATACACAAAATGTTATCCTATGTAGTAAAAAATTGGTTTTCTTAGCACATCATTGCAGCCTAAATGCCAAGTTAAACAACTTTCTCCGAGCTATTCTCTTGAAGTTTATATTTTTAGCAATTCAAATAAATTTTAAACATTGTTGCTATTCTGTAAGCATCTACGATTCTGTTCAGATAATTTTCCTTCTATTTTTTTAGCCTACCCGATATGGTTTTCACCATCTTTTCTTTTTTAAAAAATGTATTATTAGGTTGAAAATTTAAAAGGTCTTGTTAAATTGTGTCGTGCCATGCCGCTAGTCGCACCATTTGCTTGCTTACAGATTGATCCATATGACCATCTTGACTCACCGCAATTCACGGCCTTGTTTGTTTTAGCTTAAACTAAATTAAATAAAAATATATTATTTTGTAGTATATAATTTATAGTTATTTTTTTGGGTTTTAAAAAATTATTCTTACAGTTTGTAAAATTATTTGTCCGTGGTTTTTTGAACTTTTATGACGTCTTTTGAGGGGTCATAATTTTCTCAGATTAAAAGTTTCAGCAACTTTCAGCTGAAACAAACAAGACCCTTGCCTTTTGAACATGTGATCCCACTCTCTTTTTTTCTTAACAGATCTCACAATGTTTATATTAAAGTACATGAGGCCGTGGAAAATTTGAATCACAGTTCTCTATAGTAAATCCCTAAAATATAAGTATCTTTTATAACATGAGAATACTCTCTCCGTTTCGCTATGTTAGTTCACACCCACTATTGTGAAACACAAACTCATATGAAACTAATGAAAGTACATTGGGTGACTTTGTTGTCCCTATTGAATGGATTTGGTTGGTTGTATGTATGAATTTGATTGGCTACATGAACTAGAGGTATAACATTAAAAATGGATCATAAAGCATCATTTGTCACCACAACGAACAAACAATTTCAAACGGATACTTCGAACGCTGAAAAAAATTGTAGTGGAACGAAAAGAACACAATCAAATTTCATGTCAAATTTGCAAGTGGGAAGTTTCTCGATTTTTCTTTATTTTCGTTTTATTAGGGTGCATATTGAAATCTCACGAAACTACAGAAGTTGGAAACCGCGATAAACAATAAGGAAAGTTCGACTCTCACGTAATTAGAAGAGGAGAGTAGAAAAAGAAAAGAATAGAAACGGCGATACTTTTAGGTTTTAGGACAAGCCGAGCAACGCTCGCCAAACATCCACAGGAAAAAGACGGCCTCACATCAGCGACGAGGCTTCAAGTCCGCACCACGAGCTGTCGATCGCGTCAGGTCGGTCGGGCTCCTAGCTCAGTGGCTGCAGCCTACTCGTCGTAGCCACCACGTACCACTACACTAACACTACACACTGATCGCCCGATCGATCAAGTGGCAGCTAGATATTTTCGATGTCTCGAGCACGTCCATGGCAGCCAGAATCATCGGCCGTGGCCGTGTCTGTGGTGGATAATCCAGTGGCCATTGGGGGCTTCGTGGCCATGTGGGCAGACGAGGTCGATCGTTCTCGTCCAGTCCTTGCCGGAGGAGGGGCAGCTGGCCAAGTGGCCAATGGCCATGCCGATGCCGTGTGGTCGCTGTCCTCCCTGCTACTGCCGCCGGATTCTGAGCCTCCAAGGTATATATCGCGGCCTCGGGGACGCCGTCTGACGTCGATCGCTGATATTTTTATCTTCTTCGGGGCTGAAGCGAACCAGATCATTTTTGGCATTGTGCCCCACCAATGATATCTCAACTTAAGAATGGTTTTAATACTACTGAGTACTATTATTTATCAGTTTTTACTCTTCAATTTTATTCTACCAGCACTATTCATCGTGCTTAGTTTTTTTTTCTAAAAATGATTTTTACCCCATTTTTATTATCATCAACAACGAAAACATTACACAGCATTCAGTTTCTATCCGGGCTAACGCACACCCGATGACAAAACACAACCCCCAACTCTCCCCGCCCGCCGACATAGGTACCCAACAAACACCATTCATCTATTCACGCCTATTAGTGATGCTTAGTTGAATATCATTAGTCATGCTTTTAGGCCATCAACAATGGTGTCGTACGACAGCTCAACATTTATTCACGCCTCCTTTTAACTATTCATCTACATAATTCACTCTTATATTTTATTCGCTAAAGTATTAGGATGTCCTAACTTTAGACCCATTAAACATGCCCTTAAAGAAACTCTAATGCTAAACACATTTATTTTCTATTATCGTAGAAAATGAGGTTATGGATAGTGAAAAAAATGTTAGTAGTAAAATGTAAGATAGAGGTAAATAGTGGCGAGGAAAATAGGACCAGCGTAACCTAGACAAAAAAAGATTTAGCACGTGAATAACACAAATGGGTAACAAAAGGGTTTAGCATTTGACATGGCATCGATTAGTCGAGATCGATAGAACGCTAAACCCATTTTATCTAATGCTTAGAATTTATACACAAGTTTCAAAGGGTAATTTGCATTCATACCATTATTATTTTGGTTTATCACAGAAATACCACTACAAAGTGCAAAATACCTCAAATACCATTGTAAGGTTAGATTCTTTACAAATATGCCACTATGAAATTTTTGTTCCTCATCCCCTTCAAATTTAGTCAAAACGGCATACTCTTATTGTTCTCCCTTTTCCTCTCTCTTTCTATGCACTGTCATCGCTTTTGGCCTTCTCCATCGTGATGCCGCCACCGCTGGCCTCCCATTATCGCCACCCTCATCCATCACACTGCCACTGCTCAACCTCCTCTCCTTCGCCCGACCTCCATGTGCCGCCCCATTGTCAGTTTCCCCATTGCATCGCTGCCATCCTCAAGTCCTGCCATCTTGCCGCCATCCCTACCTTCTTTCTTCGCGCGCGCCACTCACTGTCAATGCCTATCTCCTCCATCATGTTGTCGTCTTCCTCGGCCTCCGGCGTGTCACTGTCATACTCAGACTCTATGTCAACGACCTCTTATGCCGTGTCACCGCTCCCCGACCTCCTCTATTGCATTCATCGTCCCTAACCTCCCCTTGCCGCAGTGACGTCATCCTCGGGCTTAGCTTGCTCTAGGGACACTACCCATGCTCACTCGCTGACTCCCGCCATGCTTGCCGAACAATGGGCAACAGGGGGGAAGGAGAAGATGGCGAAGAAAAAAAAGGTATTTTAGTCATTTTAAAACCATGATGATATGCTTGGAAGCGATTACACTTTATAATAGCATCTTAGGTATTCCGCATTTTGCATTAGCATTTCTGCAATAAGCTAATTTTTTAATGTCATAGATATAGTTAAGTTGCATGCACCAGCCAGTTCACCCAAAAGCCTAAGCTAATGGGGAAAGGAGGGCAATTCACTTATACTTCAACACTCCCCCGCACGTGGAGGCTCCTCCAGGCCTCAGACGTGGAATAGAGTGGGCGACTTATTTAATTGCGCCGGCCAGAACTCGAACTCGAGACATCTGGCTCTGATACCAAGCTAAGTTGCATGCATCATTCAGTTCACCCAAAAGCCTGAGCTGATGGGGGAAAGGAGGGCAATTCTCACTTATACTTCAACAGATATAATTAGTCTCTCGAGTAGACCATGGTTATATCGTCTTTAATCAATATCGTAGTTTGGGCGTCAAACCAATCCATCTAGAAACTTTGGCGGGCGAGGAAAGATATATAGTGTGGTTCGAGAAAGGTGCCTTCACATGTCCCGGCATAAACCTATCGCGCATGCTTGGTTAGGCCAGCTCGTGTGTTCCTGGGGTCCTCGGCTAGTTGGGAATATAAACTTGACCAAAATGCTGCACAACATGAGGAGGTCGTTCTGATGTGCAGAGCGATTCCATGGGCAAACAGTTGCATGGCGCCATGGCTGCAACCTCACACTCGCTGCTGAAGTAAGCTGCAGCATCCAGTGCTGGCGCCCTCGTCGATCGGCGCGGCGCGTGGAGCTCGATGCAGGTGGCTAAATTGAGGCTTGGGCAATAGCGAATGGCCAGGCGTGCGCGGCGGCGGCGCAAGCCTGCCGCGCCGCGACGGCCACACGAATACACGATCCATCCATAGCCGATAGGGGTGGACCGGCCGGAGATGTCAGAGCGGAGGATATCTCGGCATCTCGCAGATCGCGGCGAGCGGTGGGTGAGCACCGCCGCGCGTGGGCTCCGCCACCGCCGCTGCCCCCGTACCCGTTGCGCGGCTCAGATATTTTTGCCGCATTCACACAAGCACACTTTTTACACAAGCCCTCTCCGATGGCCTATTTAGTTTTAGTTTAGTTATAGTTAGGAAAATTTAACCACCTTTGAAGGTGCGATAAGAAAGCTAAATAAATTATTTTAAAAATATTTTTGAAATCATTGAGAAAAAACCCAACAAAGTCCTAAAAAATTATTTTGAAATAATAAAGTTAATGGTTTATACAAGAATAGCAATTGCAATTAATCACAACAAAAATTAGAACTAAACAAGCCATCAAAGAGGGCCATAGAGTGTCTTCGGAAAGCCCCCAAACTAGACCTGTTCAAATGACGTGCCGTTCTAAGCTCGGTCCAAAGCGTGGGCCTGCCCGATGCGTCGGGCTCCAAGAACGGGCTCGAATCTGACTCGAAGCCCCTGTTTGACCACGACCTATCTCACAAAACCCTCGAGCCTGCCTTGGCGGCCGAGCTTCAAATTGAGGCTCGAGCTCGGTCCAGTGCACCGATCGAGCCGGGCTAGGTCGGGCTTTTGCGGACGGGTTGCTGGGTCGAACTTCCCATGATCGATCAGGTCTACCCCCAAACTCAATAACGTAGTTGATCACAGTGCTACTATCAATAGGATTAAGAGTAAAAACGATATAAAAGATAGAAAAAAGAATTAATTTGGTCCCACAACTATGCATGCGGTACCTAATTGGTCTCCAAACCCAAAAACATCCCTAGACTAATCCCCCGAATATCAAAATTGGGCTTAGCTCGTCCTTTGGCCGGCCAACAAGACTATTTTGGAGTGTTTTTGCAGAATGGCATGGTGTTTGGTGATGTGGAAGGCAAGTGGCATTTTACATGGCTGCCATGTCATCTCTCCCTCTCCCCTTCTTATATAATCTCTCTCTTTCACTCCTAAAGATCTAGACAGGTCGAGTTGGGTTGGGCCATGCCTCGTCCTAGACTCGACCTAGCCTGCATCAGGGATCCAATCTAATCGACTCAACTCGGACCCCTGGACATGTCAGGTCTTTGGCCCACCCCGATTCGGAAGTAAGAAGAAGAGAAGAAGGAGACGATTTGGACTCCATAGTGGAAGAGAAAGATGGAGCAACAATGGGAGAGGCAGCTCACCGTGGAGGAGGGAGAGGACCGCCGCCGCTTGCTAGGGAGGGAGCCTTTACCATCGGGTGTCGTAGCAAAGAGAATAAATAGACCTATCACCACCCGCAGTGTCGCCATCCCCCGTAATGTCGTCCGCAACATAGTCATTGTTGCATTGCTAGTCGCCACCACGCCATCCACTGCGTCAAGATATAAGGGAACTGGAGAGCTCTGAGCCATAGATCTAGGGGGGAGAGTGTCGCGTAAGGATCCGAGGGAGAGAGAGCCACGACGCGGATTTGAGGGGGAAAGATAGAGAATGCAACGGGGTAAGTGAGTGGCGGACTGGCAACTGTGAATCTAGGACTTGCACACGGGGAGACGGGGTAGTGGGTAGCGATGGAGCAATCTATCTAGGGCTGGACCCAGTGGACAAATCCTAGCGCAATAATAAACAATGCCATGATAGGGCCAATAATAAACATGCCCACACCAGCAAAGCATGTATAGCTGCGATATTGATCTAAATATATGTTCAAATTTGGTTTCAATGTTAGCAACTTTAAGAAATTTTTCATCATTTTTACACAATTGGCAGAAACAGCCATGTGAAACCAAGGCATTAGGCTCAACACCCCCTCCTTAAAAAAAATCATGAATGGTGTGTTCGAAAATATAAGTGCATTATCTATTCTTCTCATCAATTTAGTCTTTTGGATTTAGCCACGGATGCATGAAACTCAATATGCTACAATCAAAATTAAAGATCTAATCAGCAATCTAGGAGAGCGACCCCGCGTCGTCTCGCTTGAGGTGGCTCGGGGTAGAAAGCCACAGCCGCCAGCAAACGCTCCACGCACCGCCGGCCACGCCGGCGGCCCATCTCCCTCCCTCGCCATCCTTCCTCCTTGCCCAGTGGCCTCCTTCCTCCTCTCTCTCAAGCCTTCCATCTAATTAGATCTGGAGCTGGCGGATGGCGGTGCGGCCGGGACGGGCGGCTCTGCCGGCTCAGTCCTTCCTCTCCTGCGTCGGGGGATGGAACGGTGACGCCTCCCCTCTCTGCTCCCCCAGCGCGACCGCAACGACGTCCTTACTCCTCGGCGCGGCGCAATGGCGGCACCCCAACCTCCACGACGTGCTGTGGGTCTGTGGCATCCCGCCTCCCTCGGCGCAGGGCGGGCGGGGCCCATGGCCGGCGAGTATTGGCCTCCTCGCCCTCAGATCAGCGCTCGGGCCGCGGTCCCCTCCCTCCGATCCTCGGCACGGCGGAGCTTGTGGATGACGACCTGCTTCCGCGCAGGGCCTCCGGCGCCCGGTGGCCCAGCCCCATTTTCCCTTCTCATTGGTGGGCGGCGGTGGCTACCCGGCGTCTGATCTGGCCAAGGGTTGCGGCGGCGGCCCCTCTCCTCCCTCTCCTACCTTGGCACGAGCTAGGTCGGTGGCGCCTAGCCATGCCGCCTTCTCGGAGTCAAGGCAACGCTGCACCTGCAGGTCCTTCGGCGGCGACTGGTGTTGGCGGCCGGCGATGCCTTGCGGTGGTGGCAACCGGCGTTTCCTGGCCACATGCATAGACTGGCGATGGCGTTCTTCGCGGAACCCGACCGGCCGGCGGCGCCAGTGGTCAGCTCCTCCCCAGATCCGGTCGGTGGAGGGTCTCCCTAACCTCCCACTTTGTCGGCGCACCCTCGCCCTCCCCCTTTTTCCTCGATGGCCACCTCCTTCCCAGATCTGGCCGTAGAAGGGTCTGGTGCTATGCTAGCGTTCTGCTGTGTCCAGATCTGGAGGTGACCTCGCGTGCTACCGTCAGTGTTGTTGTGCGGTGTTCAGATCTGGATCATCTCAGCGGCCGGTGACCTGCCCTTCGGTCCTGGGCGTGGTGGCGGCTCCCCTCATCTCCTTTGTGTCTTCACCTTTGCGCACTATGGTGTATTTTGGCGCCGGCTTTCCCTCTTCTTCCTTCTCCCCCTCCTCTTGGGCCCGTCTCGGCGGAGACCGCCCCAGGGGACCGCTATGTGTGAGGCTGGATCCATGGGCAGGAGGCCCGGATTTGATGGTGTGTTGGCTAGAGCGGTTGGAGTGGGTGTGCTCCAGGGTCATGGCCCAGTAGCTCGGCGGAGCTCGACACCGGCATCTTCTCCATCTTCCCCTCCTCCTGAGCCGTCTCACCTGAGGCCGCCGCTTGGGGTCCGCTCAGTACTGGCGAAGTGGGCCAGGCAGTGGGCTCGAGGCGTGTGTCCGGTGTCTCCTCGGCTCCTCCCGTGGTGGTGTGGTGGGCCATTGCTCGTCCTTTGGCGGCGTGGCGATCTCTGTCTCTAGCCTAGTCCCATCCTCACCTCCTTGCCCTCCCCTCCCTACGAGGTGCTCGGTGGTTAGGTTGACGTTTTTCGGGTTAGTGGCGGGGTTCGGCGTGCGACGCCTCGATGGCGAGGCGTCTAGTCTCTTTCGCTTCCCGTGCGCAGGCCACCAGGCGTGGTGGCCCCTCTCCGGCGACATTGGCTAGTGACCTTTCTTCGATGGCGTCCCCGTTCTTTGCCTCCTGACCTGGTCCCGTCCCGTCATTTTGACCCTGTAACATCCCAAATTTTTAAAACCAATTTGGCACATTATTAATTTCTTAATTAAAGTATTAAAATGCATGATTTAAAAATGTTAAATCATTTATCAAATGTTGCATAACTGCATTTAAATTAGAAAATTAATTTAATTTTCAAATTATGCACCCTTGCTAGAAAAATTTAATAGTTGGTTTAATGTGTATATTATATTTTCTTAAAACCAATACCCCTTGTGAAGTGTTTGGAAATATATTAATAAATTTTGAGAAGCAAAACTATTTTCCCTAAAGTGTTAATGTAATTATAATTTATTCAAAAATAGCTTTTAGAGGAAAATCGAAAGTGTTTTATTTCCCTTTCGGCCCGAGCCGGCCCATTCCTTTTCCTCCTCTCCTATCTTCCCTTTTCCCCCTATCTTCTTTCTTTGGGCATGCCGATCGCTCAGCCCACCTCCGTGACCCATCCACCTTGCCTCAGAGTGCCGCGCCTCGCCGACAGGTGGGCCCGCGCCGTCAGTGCCTCTCCCTTCTTCTTCTTCTCTGTTCGCCCCTCCTCTGTTCGCCAGTCGCCGGCGCTATTCGTCCTCCGTCCCGAGGCCTCGATGGCTCGTCTCCCCACGCGTTGCCGACTCGGTCATCTCTCGGACCCCCCTTCCCTCTCCGCCATTTCCGGTCTGGTCGTCGGCCAACCCGTGACGCCGCCGAGCTCCCCAACACGCCACCGGCCGGAATCCGCGCCGGCGTTCGCCAAACTTCTGCGTCGCGTCAAGGACGTCTCGGGCGAAGCACGCCTATAATAGGGGTAGTGCTAACTTCTGCCCTTTTTGCTTTGCACCACCGCATTGTCATCCACCCGAGGCGGTGCGCCACCGTTCCTCGTTTCCCCGCGACCTCCTCTTCCCCCATTGTTTCGCCTCGGTTCCTCCGCGTCCCCCTCACTTTGCACATGGTCGCAGGAAGTCCCAGATAAGCTCGCATCCAGGGGAGTGAAGCCGCGTGGTCCGAGCGTGTCCCCGGAGCCGGCACCGCCGTCCTCTCGAAGAATCCGCCACCTCGCTGCTCACTCCGGTCCGCGCGAGCTCGGAGGTAGCTCCTTTTCCGTGCCTTTTCCCTCTGCACTGACGGCGTTGTGCCCTGTTGAAGCGCCTCGCTGTGGCCGTGTGGCCCACGGATTGCTGCCGCCGCGGACCGTCGCGCCGCTCACCCCATCCACCATTTGGGATGATTTAAACTCCATTGCGTTCACCTCGATCGTGTTTCGCTCCCCGCGCGTTCAATTGGTTTGGGGTGGTCGGGATCATCGTCACCGTTGGCCGCGCCACCGCCGGGTTCCTCTCCCCTAATTTCCCCTTCCTGCCACTGCGATACCACCGACAGGTGGGACCCGCCAGTCAGCCGCGCCTCTGCCTCGCCTCGCTGTGCGTTGCCGAGCGCCTCGCTGATGGGCCGCCCAGCCGAGCCGGCCCATGTCCGAGAAGCTCTTTTCCTCTCTATTCTTTCCCGCTAATTTCTGTTAAATCCCTATTTGGTACCCTAAGGCACTTGTTAAAAATAGTTAATGCATGGTAAAAATTCTACAAAAATTTGTGAAATTACCTTATTGGTTTCTGGACCAAGGAAAATTGTATATATGCATGTCATACATTTAAAATTCGTTTTTGGGATAAATAGGTAGCTCAAGGTGCATCATTTCATGTACATTTTAGAGATGGTCATATTATTCCTTTTAAAGGAAAATAAAATACTTTGCAAGCCCCTGGACTTTAGAAAATAATTGTTACCATGCCATCCATACCGCATACACTTGTTAGAAGTATTCATTACTTAGTCATTGCATCATTTCATGTGCATAGATCATTTCCATGATTTTCCCAAATACCGATGCATGGAAAATAGGATTTCTGCGTTATTCTAAAAACAGCAAGTCATGAAATATTTTGCTTATGGGTGTTGTATTGCTTTGCATATGCGTGTGCGCGTTTAGGAGGTTAAGCTCCCGAAGACCCGATCGACGACGTCCCCTTCGTTTTCCCCGGAACCGATCAAGGCAAGTCCCTCTTCGATAATATCGTGAAGCCCTTTCCGGTTATTTAGAAAATGTTTACTAGACTTGAAAATATGCATGCTAGTTTAAAATGATTAATGCCGTATTTGCTAGAATTAGATATTATGCCAAGTAGAAAAGGTAAGAAATATGGTAGGATTAAACCTAAGGCTAAACTATAAATTGCTCATATTTATGTTCTCGTTGTGGTAGGATAAATGCTTAAAGTCATTTATACAGAATGATTCAACCATTTGTGTGAAATGAGAATATTGTTGAGAAATATTTGGGAAAGGGTGGTTTAAAGATAGCGCATCAAGGGTGATGCTTGGTAGGAAATGATTTTTCTCTTACCCCAAAAATCTTTTGACTAGGGAGAGATATTTTGTTGGTTGGTGCGGTATGGCACCATTTCGAAAACTGAGCAAAATATCAAACCTCTCATAGTCTAAGGACTGCTCATCCTATGATCCTATGAACCGAGCCATAACAGTACGACCTCGAGCCCCGGTATGGGATGGGCCCGATCGTTGGCCCTCGTGGTTGACGGTCTTGTGGCGAAACACCGTCTGGGTGCGTAGCCTCTCGAGGGTAAGGCGTACCCACTCTGCAGAGTTAAAACTGTCATGATAGCCGTGCTCGCGGTTATTAGCGTGCGAAGGGACTGATTATATGGTAGTTTCTTTATTTATAAAACCAATTTAAAAAAGGGTCTTGAAAAAAGGATTTGAGACGAGTAAGGATTTGAGAAGGTTTTCGTTTGAGCTAGGTGCCACCGGCGATATTCCGAATTGGGTGACGGCCTACCGGAAAGTGTCGCGTGGAATGGACCTAACCGGTTTGAGAAAAAAAAATAAGAAATGATTTTGTTCTCGCTATGGCACTGAGGCCAAGTGGCGAGAACCGTTTGAGAAGAGTCCAAAGAAAATGATTAAAATTTATTGTTTCTAAATTGCTTTGTCAAAACTAGGCTAATAAATGCATTTCCGTAAAATATCCTAAGCTCTTCTTGTACTAAACCACATTTGCATAATTCCGAACTTGCGAGTACAATTTGTACTCACCCTCTTTTTCCCCCTCTTTTCAAAATTTCAACAGCTGGTTCATCTGAGTATGGCCCGCCTTCCGAGAAGGAGGACTCGGACTATGTTGAGGAGGCGTTTTCCGATGAAGAATATGAAGACTAGGGTTGCGCGTTCCTACAGCCCTCGTGTCTGTGGGATGGATAAGTATCTAGATATTGTATTAGGCATGTATCTCCGTGTACTCTGATTTGCGGCCTGCGAGCCGTTGTATGTGTTGTTTGTACTGGACTATGTTCCCGCTTGTAATAATAAAATCGTTGGCAATGTTCCGTTTCTGTATATCTGTGTGTACTAGCCATAATCTTTGGGACTAGTACGTGTTTACGCAGGTGGAATCCGATCTCATAAATCGGGTGCCGACAGACACTCCCCTTCTCCGAGGTGTCGGGTGGCGTGGGCAGCGTCTTCCGCGTCAGAAGGCGGCGTTCGTGCTCGTTTTTCGACTCTGCGTTTTCGGCTGGCAGCTCGGTTCTTTTGGTACTTTCGACCTTCGGCGGCCTTCGCCTTGTGCTCTAGTAGGGCCGGTCTTGGGCGAAAGGCCCGTCCTTTTGGGCTGGTGTTGACGTCACCTTTGGTGTCGTTCCCTCGTTAGAGGCATCACTTTTCGGACCTTTTTCTGCTTTGGGTGAAAACCCTAGCGGTCTTGCGACGGCGGCGGGTTCTTCCCGTCGCTACCTTGTTGGAGGCGTCGTGGTTGCCGTCTTGTGCTATGGATTTCCGCTGGGTTTGCTGTTCTAAGAGTCGTTTCGTCGCTGTGTGAATGTTGGTGGTGTTTCTCTTCTCTCTCTCTCTCTCTCCCCTATATCTCTCCTTCCTTTTCGTTCGTTGGCCTAGGTGGCGGCGAGGGGACTTCTTCCTTTCTTTTTCCTCTGTAAGTGGTGTTCCCGGCGGTGGCCGGAGTTGTGTCTGGTTTTGTCCAGGGTTGCAGCGGAGCGCTGTGGTTGTACCCTATGTTCGTATGGATTTTTATTTTATTTTCTTCTGTTTATCAGTGAAATAGAACGGCACTTCTCTTACCCCTCTTTAAAAAACTAAAGATCTTCTCCCAACGTCGGTGCCCATATTTTTTTTTTCACGTCGATTCCCCCTGCGGCCAGGTGGTTACTTTTTTTTTGTGAAAGTGTTCGTCACTTGTCACTCGATCTATGCGCGCACACATCCATCCATCCACCCATCCTTTGGCCAGGCTCGCGCGAGGCGTCTGCATCCCTGCTTTTCCCCTTTGCCTACGTGCATCCACCGGTCGGCCGGGTCGAACATGCACGCTCGAACGGCTGGTCGCTGGGCAACGCCGTGCGAATATCGAACATTCTCAACCCAGCGCAACGAAAGGGAGGCCCAAGCGAAAGCAGCCAGCTGCTAGCCGCAGATCCATCGATCGATCGATCGGGAGCCAAAAAAACTAGAGAAAAGACGGGACGAGAGGTGGAGCCGCGGCGGCCACTAGCTCGCGATTTCGCGGCCCGTCCCGTCATGGTGGTTCCCGCTGCCGTGGCCGGAAACGTGGACACGAAAGGTTTGGTTTGATCGATCATTCAGCGTCAGATACGTGGTCGCGAGTTTGATCGCGCAGTTAGCTCGGTATATATTAACATAGAGCTAAAAGAGGCACAGCCGTCCCCAACATAATTTCTAATTTTAGTCCCTATGGCCTCATATATAGGTTTCTTTTAAAAAATCTCTCACAATATTTTTCGCGTCTCCAACAGCGTTTCCTAGAATTGTATATGGAAGGAGAGAGAATCCCTACATATAAGAGGATGGAGAGAAATTTCCTATTTTACGGAACGAAATAGAAAATGCTGTTGGAGCAGAGGAAAAATATCTCGCCGGTGGGTGGGCCTCCCGGTTGACTAGTCGGAGATATGCATGCTAGCTAGGATCAAGGTCACGGTCTTCCCGGGGAAAATATCTCTTCAATTCCGGACAGTCTCGAAGATATCCAGCAAAGGGTTGTCTCTTGATTGAACTAGCAGCAAACGATTTTCCAGCGTGGCAGGCTTGTTTTTTAGCTACTGGGGGTTTATTGCCGTCACGAAAAGCTAAACGCTTTACCCTCTTAAGCTATTTTTCATGAGGGTTTAGGGTATACTATTATAACCAGAGTGATCGTTTATCGTTGAACAATTCTTGCTCTCTATCTCACTGCACTGAAAATAGGTCTTGTCATGAGATGAACGGATGCAAAAATATGCAAATGCATGCTTTCGATCTCATATTATATTGAGTAATCATGTCTATGAGAATATTGTTACGCACATTAATGATGTAATTAAATCCGAAAATAGCTATAAACAACATGGCGCACATAATAAGTAAATCATAAATTACAAACTGCAACATATTTATACATATATGACACCTATATTTCATATGTGTAAATAGATTTGTAAATCGTGACTTACATCAAATTGCTTTGACGAAGGTTAGTGTCATGTCGGGTTTTGTCATAGATAGCAGGTCAAACAACGAGCAGTTGCGCCAAGTGCTACCCAAAAACTTGATCACCTTTAACTTTTGCAGGTTCTTCAATGGGACATGGTTTCAGAGACACTGCTCTCCCACGCGTCGGTGACACACCGATAGGCGGGATGGAGGAGCCTTGGAGACAGGCATCACCAAGTATGGAGAAGCTCCCTCTCCGTGCCTATCAATATCGGTTTGCTAGGGTTTAGCTACGCGTCTATCTGAGTGGGAGACACCCCTTATGTAAGGCGATCAGGTCTCGGAAACTGACAAAAGAAAAGGAACAAACTCGCTCACTGATACACGAGAATTGTCATACAAATGACAAATTCATGAGAAGTCATCCAAATTCATTACCTCGAATCAATAAAAAGAGACTATAACTAAGGTACAAACTCCTTCCTTCTCTTCCTCAACTCCTCACCTTCCTCATCATCTAGATAGCACTCTTCCACTCCTTCCTCCTAGGCCTTGACATTAGCATGAAAAATAATTCTTCAACGGTTTGCAATTGTGTGAATAAGGAGAGTCATGGAGATAGCCGACACGAGCGATAAGCAACACACAACGGTCGTGGTAAGGGAAACAACATGAGAAGGGAACAACATAGAATCGCACGAGGTTTTCTATTTTATGAAATTCCAAACTAACAGTATGACAGTGTAAGAAAAACTTCCGTAACCTTCTGCCCCTGCATGCAATGATCAATTGGAGGTTTTCGGGAATTTTAAATCCTGCCCGACCAATTGGCGTGATTTAAATCCCGCCGTGCCAACCAACGGGTTTTTGCAGTTAGCTGTTCGGCCCAAATCTCTCCCGTCCATTTGGTGGGTCATATAAAATCTAGCAATTGGATAGGCGGGATTTATGACCCGCAATATGGAATGGCGGGAGGCACCTACTTATTTAATATTAATAAAATAATTTTTTTGAAAAAAATATATTAAAAAATCGATTATGGAGCTCGCGGTCCGGAGCAACCCACCTAGTTGCTTGAGCTGGTCTCAATGTAATCTCCCGTCTCCCGCGGCCCTGCATGGCTCAGCCTGGGCCAGGCTGAGCTTCGCTCGCAACGAAACAGCCCCAAATTACCGGTCCTGGTGACATTGGCTCGTGGTCCCTGGGCAATGGCCCCGCGTAGCGCATCTACGTTCTCCATTCCAGAACAATGCTTCCGTCGCCACCCCCGGCGGTGTCGCCGGCGCGGCTGCACAAGCTGGTGACCTCGCAGCGGGACCCGCTCCTCGCGCTCGAGCTCGTCGCCGTCACCTCCCCGACCACCACGCCGCACCCGGCCACCCTCCACGCGCTCCTCCTACGCCTCTCCCGCCGCCGGGAGCACCTCCCCCAGGCCCTCGCCCTCCTCCGCCGCCTCCCGTCCCCTCCCTCCCCGCGCCTCCTCCTCCCTCTCCTCCTCTCCGTCCTCCGCCTCCGCCGGCCGCCTCACCTCTTCCTATCCACCTTCAACTCCCTCTTCGTCTCCGGCCCCAGCCCCTTGCCGCTCCACCCCCAGCTTCTTCTTCGCCTCCTCTCCACCCTCTCGTCCGCCGCAGCACACTTCCCCTCGGCGCTGCACCTCCTCCGCCTTGTCTCCTCCCGCATCCCCCTCCCCGCCCCGCTTGTCCTCGCCTCCCACAACCTCCTCATCGACGCCGCCGCCCGCTCCGGCCACCTCGCCGTGTCGCTCTCCCTCTTCCATCGCCTCCGCTCTCTCCATGTCTCCCCCGACGCTGACACCTACCGCACCCTGACCCAGTCGCTCTGCCGCCGTGGCCAGGTGCGTACTGCCGCTACCCTGCTCGATGAAATGCTGCACAGGGGAATCCCCGCCAACCCGCTGGCATACACCACGGTGCTGAACGCACTCTGCCGCAAGAAGCAGCTCCGGGAGGCATACCGCCTGCTCTGCCTGATGCAAGGCCGTGGAGTCTCACCCGACATTGTGCATTACAACACGGTCATTGCTGGGATGTGCCGAGAGGGGCGGCCACTGGATGCCTGCAAGGTTGTTGGGGACATGGCGGAGAGTGGGTGCACACCAAATGCGGTGACATATTCAACGTTGGTGAATGGGCTGTGCGTGAGTGGTCTATACGACAAGGCTGAGGCATACCTGGAAGATATGGTGGCGAAAGGGCTTGTACCACATTTCTCAGTGTTCCATTCAGTGATTAGCGGGTGTTGTGCAGTTGGGAAGGTAGAGGAGGCTGGACGGATCATGAACCTGATGCTTGATCGTGGGGTGGTTCCACATGTTGAGACATGGAGTTCAGTTATGCGGAGTCTCTGTAATGAAGGCAATGTTGAGGTTATCTTATTGCAAATGATGACAGGAAGGCAGCGGGCCTCAAACATGGTTTCAAGAAATACATGTTGATGATGCCATAGGGCAGAGATGAAAGAAGTAATAGATTGAAATGCACCTTTTGGGGGTGATATAAACAATCAGTTGTGCAAGATGGAATGAACAGCCAATTTCCTGCTAAAATGCGAAGCTATGGGAGGTGCGAGTGTTGTCTTGTTTATCTTGATGCTATGGAATTTTTTCAACTTCAAATAAGGTTTGTTACCTGTTAAACCACGTTATATATCATAGGACAGACTAAACCTAATCAATTGGTAGTGCCATTGTATTCTAGCTTGTTACCTACAGTATAAAATATTTTCAAACTTGTTTTTGTGTGGACGAGTCTTTGGTTAGATTGAAACTTTTGGTTGGATAACTTCAAACAGTTATTTGCGAAGTTAAATTGTTCACTATTTTGCATCCGATCTATCGTTTACTTTCTTCTTTTACCACTGTTTTTATGTTTTTTTGGTGTTGGTGCATCTGGGTTCTAGACATTTAGATTTGTTCGATATCAATTCTAAGTGACTTTATAGAAATGAACTGAGATAACCACCAATCATCCATATCCTATGTATACAGTAAGACAGTTATGGAGGAAATTCCACTCTTCCAACTGCTAATAGAGGCTCATCTTATTACCTGAAAGAAACAAGTACATGGTTCCTGTGAAAATGAAACCTGCATTTATCACTATGGAATCTATTCAATTTTTTTTTCTTATGTATCATCAAGACTACTCTCTTTAGGCCAAATCACAGTTATTTTATAAGCCATTTGATTGGTATAAAGATAAAATACGAGGTCGTACTCATACATTATGCATTAATCACCCTCAATTACAGTGCAGAGTTTTATATGAAAAAAATTCTCTTTATTTTAAGAAAGAACTTACTCTATTTATAGGGTGTCATGTACTCATCTGAACTCTGGACTGGACTCTGGAGGCGTAATGGATCAATGTTAACAGGGACAGCAAATTTGTAGTATTTGCAGATGCTTAAGGGGAAGGAAGGATTGTTCTTTTCATGTTAAGTTTGACATATGTGTAGAGCTCTGGTTTGGACAACCTTGTGTCAGACTGTCAGTATAGCTCCTAGTGGTTTGACCTTCATCATCATTTCAAAGGCCCAAACTTCTCAGAAATTTCATGTTATCAAGGTTCAATCTGCCGAGCATCTGCAATTTGGGAGCAGTTGGGTTGCACATGATGACAATATGCTGTAGCCTCGCTGAAATAGAAGCTCAGAAGCCAGACTCCAACAGTACTTGCTTTGGCAAAGCTCTGATGTTGTTAAAATAGAACATGTATAGGGGCTCTTGTGCATATTTCCCCTCTCTTGTACATGTATAAAACTAGCCCATTTGGGCCCAAGTAATACAAGCTGCAGTTCTCACCACTCTTAACATGGTATCAGAGCCTAGGGTTAGGGTTTTTTTTCCCCACCACCTGCCGCCGCCGTCGCCGGAGGTCCTCTCTGGCGGCGCCTCCTCGCCTCTCCTCTCCCGTCGCGCGCCGCTTCGAGTCTGACAGCGCCTGAGCCCGACGTTGTTGTTGTCCTCAAGGCTGTCGCCGTCTGTCGCGTCCGTCGCTGGCCAGCGCCGTCGTCGTTGCGTCTTACAGCCGCGCCTTCTCTTGCGGCTTCGCCAGCGCCTCCGTCGGCCGCCGCCATTCGCCGCCTCGACGGGGCCACGGTTCGCCCGGCGACCACCTCCAGTCTGACGGACCCGCCCGCTTCCTCTCTCCCTTTCTCTCTCAAAGAGAAGAAAAGAAAGAAAAAGAGAGAGAGAGATAAAAGCCAGATCGCCTCGTTTCTTCCGCCGTCCAAAGACGCCGCCATGGCAACTCCTCTCGTGTGCTTGGCGGTGGCTCTCCGCCGATCCGGTTCGACGGCACCAACTTCCGTGAGTGGTCCACATTGCTCGCTGCTCGCCTCGATAGCGGCGTCTCTGGGACACCTCACGGTACCTCCGTTCCCGGCGCTTCCTGCTGTTCAGTCTTTGCCTCGGTAGGCGCCGATGGTCACCGCACTTCTTCAAGCAGCGCCACTGAGCAGCGCTGAGGCGTACCATGCCGCTCGGCGCTTGGAGGAGTGGCGGCGCTTCGAGGTTATTCGTTGTCGCTCGTCGGCAGAGATGCGCGCGGACACGCCCTCGATGTCGTCTCTCGCGTCCGCTCGTCTGATGTGGGACCACATCCAGACAAGATACCGAGCAACGACGGCGCTTACACCTCGCTCTTGCGTCTAGCTGAGACTCTCCAGCAGCAGGACTCCACTGTCGACGACTTCCACCGACGCTTCTGCGACGTCTACCGGCAGCTGGACTCTCTCGAGCCGTCCCCGGATCCCTCCTGTGAGACCTGTGGTCGTCTCCGGGATCATCGGCTTGGTGCACGGGTATTCCAGTTCCTCAGTCGCCTTCGTCCGGAGTTCGAGTCGCTTCGGGCTCAGCTCCTGGCCCGCACACCGCTGCCGTCCCTCACCGAGGCACTTACTCAGCTCGTCTTTGAGGAGACTCGCTGAGGTGTCCTCTCTCGCTGCGTCTGTCTTTGGCACCGTGAAGCCGACCGACACTGTGCGGTGTCCCATTCTGCCTCCCGGCCCGGCAGTGGCTCTGTCGCTGCTCTCTCCGCACCAGCAGGAGGCTTGGTTGCGGAGGGGGGCACTTCCGCTCCTACTCAGGGTGGAGGCTCAGGCGCTCGCTCCTTCTGCAACTACTGCAAGAAGACAGGTCACACCATCCAGCGGTCAGAAGCGCCTCAGAAGCGAGTGGCACCCTGCCGGCTCCGGCTCCTGTCTCTGCTCCTCCAGAGGCTTCGGTGTGGGCTCAGGCTCTCACTGATAGCCTTGCGCGTCTTGAGCTTCGCCTCGACACTCGGACTCCCACCGCCTCTCTGCCACGACTTACCGGGCTCCTCACCGCTTCAGTACCTCGGTGATTCTGTACTGGTACCTTGACTCTGGCGCCTCTTTCCACATGACATATGACTCCACTCACCTTCACCCATTGCGGTCTCCAGTCCTCCTGCTTTTGTCAAGATCGCTAATGGGTCTCTCTCTCGATTGTTGGCAAGGGCACTCTTCACACATCTTCCTTTATTGCTCCGGATGTTTCTTATGTGCCTCGCCTTACTATGCAATTGATCTCTGTTTGGTCACCACCGATATGGGTTTTAGCATCACTCTTGAGCCTGATTTTTGTTTTATTCAGGCTCGCAGTACAGGGACCCTTGTTGGTCTTGGCCGGCGGACCCGTGACTCCCCCAGGTTGTGGGCTCTCGACTGGTTTCGTCTTCCCTCCACTTCCGCTTCCACAACCACCTCCTTCAGCCAGTCGATCAGCGCGTCTGATGCCACTGTCTTCGCCACCACCATTTCCGCCAGTTTTGCTCAGTGGCATCGTCGGTTAGGTCATATGTCTGAGTCGAGATTGTGTTCTCTTATGCGTCGTGGTGTTCTTGGGAAGGTCTCTCGTGATACCTCCCACTCCTGTCAGGGCTGTAAGCTTGGCAAACAGCTACAGTTGCCCTTTCTTACTAGTGACTCTGTATCGGCTCGTCCCTTTGATTTGGTACATTCTGATGTATGGGGACCTGCTCCTTTTGTTTCGAAAGGGGGAAATAGATGGTATGTGATTTTCATTGATGATTTCTCTCGCTTCACCTGGATTTACTTTCTCAAGTCTCGTGATCAGGTGTTGGCTGCCTATCAGGCCTTTGCAGCCATGGTTCGCACTCAGTTTGACTCCCCCGTTCGTGTGTTTCATGCTGATTCAGCTGGCGAGTATCTCTCCACTGCTCTGCGCCAGTTTCTTGTTGATCAGGGCACTCTTCCTCAAGACTTTGTGTCTTTGGTGCCCATCTGTGAGAATGGTGTTGCCGAGCGCAAGCATCGCCACCTGCTTGAGACTGCTAGAGCTATGATGCTCTCTGCCTCCGTCCCACCATACTTACAGGCGTAGCGTGTCACTACTGTTTACCTCATCAACATTCAGCCCTCCACTGCTCTTCAGGGTGCCACTCCTCTCGAGCGCCTATATGGCCACTCAGCTGAGTACTCTCGTCTTCGTACCTTTAGTTGTGTGGTATATGTTCTCCTTCAGCCTCGTGAGCGAACCAAGTTGATTGCAACAAGCAGATGCGCCTTCCTTAGCTACGACTCGAGCGCAAGGGTGCCGTTGTTGGGATCCGCTCGATCGTCGGATTCGGTCTCTAAGGATGTCACCTTCGATGAGTCGCGTCCCTTCTTTGACGAGTCTCGCTCCTTTGACTCCCTCACACCGCCTCACCCGAGTCTCTCTCCTTTCTCGATCTTCCGATCGCTTTGCCTTTCCGTCTTCCGCTCCACCTATTGTCTCCCTTCCACCACCTTCCCAGTCCATCCCTTCCCCACCCTCCCAGGTCCTCTCTCCACCTCCTCCCGTTTTACCTACACCACCTTCCCTAGTTCCCTTTCCACTACCACTTTCGCCTTCCCAGGTTGTGTCTCCACCACCACCTTCTTCGGTCGTGTCTTCACCTCCACCTTCGCAGGTCGTGTCTCCGCCACCTTTCTTACCACCCTTCCGTTTCACTACTCCCATTCTCGACCCCCCTTCCTCGATTCCTCCTCAGACACTACCACTTCACCTCAGATGCTCTTCGTGACCGAGCAAGATCCTTCCTCCCGCCAGATATGGGTTCTCGCTCCTGTCACCACTTCCTCTGAGCCTACCTCTTACCGTGATGCTGTCGCTCATCCTGAGTGGCAGTTCGCGATGGCCGAGGAGCTTGCTGCTCTCGAGCGTACTGGAACTTGGGATCTTGTTCCGTGTCCTTCCACAGTCCGTCCAATCACTTGTAAGTGGGTCTATAAGATCAAGACTCGCTCGGACGGTTCTCTTGAGCGCTTCAAGGCGCGTCTTGTTGCTCGTGGCTTCCAGCAGACACCTGGTCTTGACTACGGTGAGACCTTCTCCCCAGTGGCTCACAGGACCACTGTGCTCACTCTTGTGGTTGTTGCTTCTGTTCGTCAGTGAACCATCTCTCAGCTCGATGTGAAGAATGCCTTTCTTCATGGTGAGCTGCGTGAAAGGTCTACATGCACCCACCGCCTGTAGCTACAGTGTTCCCGATGGTCATGTCTCGCCGCCGCCGCTCTCTCTACTACTGAAGCAGCCTCTTGTGCTTGGTTTGGCGCTTTGCCTCGGTTGTCCTTCCGCTGGTTTTGTTCCGAGTCCGCATGACCCTGCTCTCTTTGTTCACACCTCTCCTCGGGGTCGCACTCCCCTTCTCCTCTACGTGGATGACATGCTCATCACTGGAGATGATCCTGAGTACATTGCCTTTGTCAAAGCCCGTCTCAGTGAGCAGTTTCAGATGTCTGATTTGAGACCTCTTCGGTACTTTCTGGGGATTGAGGTTGACTTCACATCTGAGGGCTTTTACCTTTCTCAGCACAAGTACATTCAGGAGCTCCTTGCTCGTGCTTGCCTCGATGGCGACCGCGATCGCCGACACCCGATGGAGCTTCACCTTCAGCTTCGACCCACTGACGGGGTTTCCCTTCACGACCCCACTCGCTACCGTCACCTAGTTGGGAGCCTTGTCTACCTTGGCATCACTCGTCCGGATGTCTCCCACGCTGTGCGCATCCTTAGCCAGTTCATGGCTGCTCCCACTAGTGTGCACTACGGTCACCTACTTCATGTCCTTCGCTACCTTCGAGGCACTGCTGACCGTCGCTTGTTCTTCTCGAGCTCTAGCCCTCTTCAGCTTCAGGCGTACTCGGACGCTACCTGGGCTAGCGATCCTGTGGAGCGCAAGTCAGTCTCAGCATACTGTGTCTTCCTTGGTTCTTCCTTGATCTCCTGGAAGACCAAGCGCCGATCATTTTTCTCGCCCAAGATCGAGGTGAGCTTCGTGCTTTGGCCTCCGTGATACCGAGGTCACGTGGCCGGTGTCTTCGCGACACAGGAGTACTGTCTCTACTCGACTAGTCTCCTCCGACAAAGATCTGGCGCCATCAGCATTGCTCGTGATCCGGTGAAACATGAGCTCACCAAGCACATCGGAGTTGATGCCAACTATGTTCGGTCCCAGGTGCAGGCACAGGTGGTTGCTCTTCAGTATGTGCCTTCCAATCTTCAGCTTGCCGACTTCTTCACGAAGGCTGAGGCGAGAGTGCAAAGATGATGTACATCTCTCCAAACTCAGTGTTGTAGACCCACCATGAGTTTGAGGGGGGTGTTAAAATAGAACATGTATAGGGACTCTTGTGCATATTTCCCCTCTCTTGTACATGTATAAAACTAGCCCATTTGGGCCCAAGTAATACAAGCTGCAGTTCTCACCACTCTTAACAGTTTCAGGTATTGTGAATTATGATTACCGATCACATTGGCTTATTGTTAGGCGTTGTTGATCACCCCTCCCCAGAATTATGAAATCCTGAATTATTTCCCCCAGAAGCCATGAGTGGCTGTATAATATGTTATTATTCGAGGTGTTGTAATCAGCAAAACTTGCTGATGTACAAGTCTTAAAATGTCTAGACCTGTTTGGAACAAGGGCTCCGCCCATCTTATAAATTTTTTTGACATGGTTTAACATGGGGTATCCAATATCCGATATCCGGGGATCTCTTTTTTTGAGCTCATGCGTGTGTCTGTAGATCTTACTGTGAGCAGTTTGTTTGGGAATATACTCTTTTTTTTTAAAAAAAATCCTATTGTCGTGCGCAGGCCCAACACGGCCCATGAGCAGTATGGCAGGTAGTACTCGTGGTACTGTAGCATGTGGCCGCGTTATCATTGGGTTGTCATTTTTAGCTTTTTTTTTTTAAGGAATCTGATTAGATCAGATATGTGTCTTTTCGTAGGGACTAAGGTAAGTTTCCCTTGTAAAAGAAAATTCTACCCTTTATCAATCATCCAAGTAATAAAGTATTTTGAGATTCAATCTCAGAGACGGTGGCTCCGATGACAATTTAGCGCTAGCTTCGAAGATAGCTTATCTCATCCGCATCAAGGGCTGTACCTGTTGCTTTGCACGCAACACCTGCGCAACGAAATCCTTCGGTGTGAAACTCCTAGGCAATTATGAAATTTCCACGTTTGAAACATCCCTAAGTTTTTTATCCTATCAATTGCACCACATTGGGCTCTATTTGCATTTGGGACATGTCAATAATATTGAAATTATGGGATAATTTAAGTATTTTTTAGGTTTCCTTGAATGGGCAAAAAAAATAATATAAAAAAGTCATAAGTTTAAGTTTATACCACTCGACCATACTGTTATAGACACGAAGGATCTCATCTGTCAATAAAACATAATTGTATATTCGACAATAAGATATATGGTTGTATATTTCGCAACTTCCACGTTACAAGTTAAAGAAACGAAATAAAGAAAAAAAAACTTGAGATGCAGTTACCACTCGCACGGGCACCGAACGACTACTCTTTTCCCGCGATTCTACCATACGACCATACGAGTTTCTCCTGCCGTCCTGCGGCTATCGCGGCGGGGGGCAGTAGCTCCACTCTCCAGTCTCCACTGCGCTGCGCCCTCAGTGGCCACAAAAATCTCGCACGCGGCCTCCACGGATCGCCGAGCAGCCGCCCTCCGCCACAACTTCCGCCGTGGGGGCGCCCCGGCCCCGCGCTTCTTATCCCCGCGGCCTCCCTCCTATGGCCGCGCTCCCCCCATGGCTCCCCTCGCGCTCCGCCCCGCCCGCCTCCTCCCTCCCGCCGCGCGCTGCCGCGGCAGGCTCGCCGTCTCCTCCCGCGCCGGCGCCGCCGCCGCCGCCGCACCCGTGAGGCCCGCACGCGACGGGGACGCCGCCGCGGTGGTGTGGTTCAAGCATGACCTCCGCGTCGACGACCACCCTGGCCTCGCCGCCGCCGCCGCCGGGCGGAACCGGCCCGTCGTGCCGCTCTACATCTTCGACCGCCGCATCCTTGCCGGTGAGTTACCGCGCAGCGGCTCGTCGCGTGTCGCTGGTTGGTTTGCTTAGCAGCGCCGGGCTTGTGGGATGGGAACTTGGGAAGCGCGCGTGATGTGTTTGATGCAATGCCTTAGTCTTCGTGGAATCGTGGCGGCAGCTGATAGTGATCGCACGCTTTTAATGTTGGAGCTAATTCTATTCTGTCTCTCGGCTCTCGCTCTCGTGCTTCAAGCGTGCCAATGTGCCATGGGCTGGGGTTGGATCGTCGTGCTTCTGCTACAGTACTAACAGTAGTGCTAGCATAAGAGCCAATAGCGTGTCTGATTATTTCGATGCCTGTTTTGGTGTTTTTTAACAAATGCAGAGAAAAAGAACACTGGGCAGGATGTCTATCGTCACCTCAAACAGTTAGACGCCAATCTGGTTGCCATTAGCATGGCCTGATAGCCTGATAGTTGTCACAAATCTAGAATTTTACTGGCATGTAACACCTTTCGTATCACAATGTGTACTCGTAAATGTGGAAGCCAGTACTGCATCGTACTTTCTGCTACTCAGGATAATGTTGTTGCTCCACCTGAATCCCCACATGCAAATTGCTTCTCCTGCCTGCCTAGTTTCAAAGAACATGTGGGCAATTGCCGCTAATATCAACCTCTTTTATCATTCGCAGGTTATTCAGACACTATGCTGGAATTGCTACTTTTTGCTTTGGAAGATCTAAAGTTGGTATTGAAGTCTCAAGAATCTGACCTTCTCATAGGCTTTGGGAATGCTGAAGATGTTGTTCTGAAACTTGTAAATGAGGTCACTATGCAAGGTTTATGTTGAGAATTGAGCTTTAGAGTTCATGCATACCTTCCTAACATATCCAGGCTCCTGATTGTATACATTGATGGAACATAACAGATACAAGCAGGCCTCATTTTTACTGAAGAGGAAGTTGAGGACAGTGTGCGCAGTGCTCTAGTCAATGTTGAATCATCTTTGTCTAATGTATCGTTCACATGGGGAAACCCTCCTGAGATAGTGTTTTGGAACGCATCATTGTACGATTATAAGGTAATTTTTTGAATCTCAAGTTGCCAGCCTCTCTTGTAGTTCTCCAGCAACTTTCAGCTTGATTTTGTATGACATTCTGAAGTAACCAATCCACTAGAAATTGGAGGAACTGCCAACATCACACAACCAATTTTCGAAGGAAAAAATATTGATTGCCGCACCTCTTGCTGCCCCAACTTTGCCTGCTCTAAATTTGGAGTTAGAAAGAGGTGCACTTTCATTCTATTCTTTTTGGCAGATAACTATCGTTTCCTTAACCATCTTGGCACACCCATTTAGTAATTTTAATGCTACAATAATTTCCTGTTCAGGTTCTCTACCAGCACTTAAAGAACTAAAAGAATTCCTGAAAAGCAGTGGATCATCAGAAGATAATTGGGTCCCTCTCAAGAGCATGCCAGCAAGATCTAGACTAGAAAACACCATCAGTCAGAGAAAGGTCAAAAGTAGAACTAAATTAAGTGTCAGCAATGGAGAAAACATAGAAAATATCATCATCAATTCTGGTGCATCAGGGAGGAAAATTATGGATTCAATGTTTGCATCAGACGGTTCACTTGAAGTTAGAGGTGGAACTGATATTACTTTGGATGCTTTAGCTGCTTATCTGAAATACCTAGAAGGCACAGGAAAAGCTAATTGGCAAGAGTATGTGCCACCATGTATTGTTTTCCTTTAACCAAATTCTCATCCAATGGTTTGCCCACTTAAATCCAAAACTGCGATATATCTTACTGACATCATTGCTATGCTGTATCTGGAAAAGCTGCTTAACTCTCCCAATGGAATGTATTGCTGTTTCATTTATTTAAACAGTCTCATATGTTATATCTAATAAGATGTCTGATTTAAATTCTATTTCCAGGTTGCATGATAAAGTGCGCTTAACTGAAACCAGGGACGGTGCTTCATTTTACACCTTGTTTGGTGCTGCACTCCAGCTTGGAGTCATATCCAGAAGGAGAGTTTACCATGAAACTATCCAGTACGAGAGAGATCGTAATGCTGGCTTTCTATCGCCATTTGGATACTCGACGCCTACAGTGACAGCAGCAGTAGATGCTATATGTTCAATGGAGGTACTTTTGATTCCTCTTCTGCCCTGACTTCAATAGCAAACATTTTCTCCTCTTTTGAACCCACTTATTAAGAACATCAGACCTGATTTTATTTTCCACTAACAATTAATCTGTTCACATGGATGAAAGTGGTACTGGCTTTTGGCCTTGAAATCCCAAGTATGCATTGAGGGAAATTATCCTATAAAAATTTGGAGATGGAATGGTTATCTTATACAGGTATGTGTTCTATCTTCAAGTTATGTGCTCTCTTGTACAATGTACATAAGATAGTTTATTCCAATTATCCAATGCATCAGCACTGATTAGTGGATACAATTTATTTGGGTTGTATCACCTTCTATATAGTTGCGAAACACATGAAATTCTAAATTGCTAACTAGTCTTGAAATAGGATAACAACAAGAAGCAATCTTAGTCATTAGACTGAATCTATATAACTCGATGAACTAGAAGCCATCAACATGTTTCAAAGGACCCACCCCTGAGTTATTCCAATTTGTGCTTGTATCCTTCCACCTTCTAGAGATATGGGCAACACGCCTTGACCTATATACCATTCATGTTTGATCTAACAGTTGAGATTTGAGTTCTTATTTCTCTTATTTACTTGTTAAACTGTATGTCTGTATCTCCTACTAGATACCCTTGAAGGTAAGCGACAACTCTTTTGCATCCAAATTAACATCATCGATGCTCTAGGCTTTCGAATGCAGCATGTTAAGTTTCAATCCATCAGGGCAGTACCTCTTCTCAACATACCTCCTTGTGTTATAGCTATAGAATGTTCTAGAATCTATTAGTCTAGTTGCTGTCCAGAATTGTGTACAGCAAAGTGTCCTAGAATTAGTTGACCTCTAGTGTGTTCTAGAGTCACTTCTCACTAGAGTGAGAAGTAGGGTACTATAAGAATATTCTAGAACTAGCTAGGCTGAAGATCTTAGCCTATATATGTGTGTATACTTGTACTAAAAGTGAGAGAGAACTCCTTTCAGATTTCACTTGTCACTAGCAAATTCAGCACCACTCCATTGAGTTCAGCTCTCAACCTAGGCTATTTTTCTAACAATAATTTTCTTTAGAAGATAGAAAAACTTGTGCTTTGGCTCCCATCTTTTGGCTTTACCTGATTGCAGGGCTTTGATGAAGGCCTACTTTGTATAAATTGAATATTGTTATTAGTATTATGTGTTTTATATATTTAACAGTGTCTTTTCTGTAAGTTCATTGTATGGTGTAATTAATAGGCTGAATGCATGGACCCTGTTTCTGATGCTAATCTTTTTTATTATTAAAATTTATTATATTCTTCATTTTTATGTTACTTCAAATCATGCACATTCAACGTACTTGTTTTCTGCTTCCTGTTGTGCTTATGCAACTAAATTTATCAATGTGCACAATTTTATTTTGATTGGCTACTGGAAATTCCTCATTTAATGCTTTATTGCCAGTACACTGCTGTTGGTCATGAGGGCCCTGCAGTTCTTCTCGTGCATGGCTTTGGAGCTTCCCTGCAGCACTTTCGTGACAATATAGGCAGCATTTCTGATAAAGGACATCGAGTTTGGGCAATTACCCTTATTGGCTTTGGGAAATCTGAGAAGCCAAATGTCAACTATACAGAACTTTTGTGGTCAGAATTACTGAGGGACTTTATTATTGATGTTGTGAGGGAACCTGTTCATCTTGTTGGCAACTCTATTGGAGGTATATTTTAACATATTAATCTTCCGCCATTGCTCTGATGATCGGCAATAACTACTTTATTGAAAACAACCTTAACTAGGTCATTTTCTTGTCATACAATATTCTCAGGCTATATCTGTGCTATTACTGCTGGTTTATGGCCTTCTCTTGCAAAGTCTCTGGTTCTTATGAACTCAGCTGGTTCAGTTGTTCCAAGTTATTCCTTCATCCCATTAAGTGGAGTAAGGCAAACCGACCCTGACATTTCTCAAATTATTTTCATTTTAGTTGTGTTAGTTGTGTGATATTGATGGATGAAAATGTCAAGTTAAAATGGCATTTGGATACCGTGCTATTAATACTGAGAGCTTGCTGGCTGAGGTAATTGGTGTATGTAGGGGCATCTCTTAGACAATGATCGTGCCTGTTGATTTGCAGTAGGATTGAAAACATGTGATTTTACTGTGCTATCCATGTCGATGTCTTTTTATATAAAAAGAGCAACGTGTTGCAGCTGTTAAAAGCTCTGTTGTGAAGATAGATTACAATTTTAAAACGCAATTTTTATGTTTGTTTCTAGTTTTTTGGAATTATAAAATCATTCAGTATGCTGAAAGAAAGTATAGGTAAAGTTAAAAAATGGTATCATCCAGATACTTATCATTAGTAATCAACCAATATTTTCTGGAAAATATAATCTGAAAGCAGCAAAACAACTCATATCAGTGATATTGAATGTTTTCCTATCCAAGTTATATTACTTTTACAAATTAAACATAATGCTATTACATGCAACATACAGGAAGGACAAACTTCATGGCTTTCAAGGTTGCAGGCACGCCTCCTTTTACTCTTCTTGAGGTCAAGGGCAGGAGGAATTCTTAAGGAATACTATCCTACCGTATGTTTATCTTGAAATGTGTTATATTTTGAAATATTTAAATAGAAGATATTTGTACTAAGAAATACCATTCATTTGTAGAGAACTGGACGTGTTGACAAGGTACTTGTGGACGAGATTGTACGAGCTGTATCCTCAGATCATAAAACACATGCACGCGTGTGTTCGGCATTCACTTTTTTACAATTTGTGTAGCAAAGTCAGCAAATATTTTCCTTAACAATCAAATGCAGTCATATGATCCTGGTGCAGCAACAATTATTGAAAGCGTATTCAATTTCAATCTTTCAATTCCTCTTAATTTCTTGTTTGATTCATTTGGAGGAAAAATCTTACTTATCCAGGTATGCATTGTATCATCCACAGATAACATGTCTATGAAAACTAGTACCTAATTTAGTGACTGTTGACACATGGGATGCTAACATTATCTTTATTTGCTTCTTCTGAAACAAGGGAATGAAAGACCCGCTTACAAAATCCGAGTCGTTTATTTCGATGATTAGAGAACATTGCACTAAGGTCCATATTAGAGAGTTAAATGCAGGTGACCCTCAATCCCTCTCCCGCTCTGTGCATATTTGTGCGTGTGCATAAACTATCATTTTTATCTGTTTTGTTTCCATGTCAAGGGGTTCAGTTATTTGCGCTTGTGTTTTGATTCATAGTAAAATATAACAGGTCATGCTCCACACGATGAAGTTCCCGATGAAGTAAATTCCATATTGTGTGAATGGATGAAAATGATAGGGCCCGAAGTTAAGCCAGCCTTGGAGACGTCTGAGGCAATTTAGATATCATTTTGAATTTGGGGCCTCCATCCATTGGCTGATTGTATAACATGATCTTTAGAGACCGTTTGGTAACACTTAATCCTAGTGTACCCAGCAACAAAATTGTACAAAGATTTACTTCACAAATATGCATGAAAAAAGGACACGAATTGTCAATGTTGCACCATATACGTATATCACTTTTATAAGCTTTGCACCATTTCTGGCCGCCGAGTTTGGAAGATAACTATCATCTGAGCAGGCACCAAAGCAAGTTGGCAGAATGAGATGCAATTCCCTCTTGAAGAGAACTTACTAGTGGTTCGTAAAGTTGCTTTTGGTTACAGGATGATCTGGTCCAAATCGACCTTGAGCCCTACATTACAAGTAATGTCTAATCTAATTGTGTGCTTTTGACCTCATTGTACAAGTAATGTCAAATCGTGTCACGCCTGTACTAACTTGTACTCTGCTTGTTTTATTCAGCGAACATAGAAGTATACACTTTAACATATTTTGTGCCAATTGGATTCACTCTTTCGTCGTTTCTCTTTAAATATTTCATGCCAGTTAGATCCATTCGTCCGCCCTCTGTCCCCCAAATTCTTAGTGAAGCCAATCGTAATCACCTCATCTAACTATTCTATAGAAAATTGAATTTCTGGAATTTTTATTGAATGAATTCTTGGCTAGAGAGTCCCGAGTTCTTGGCTATTAATAATAAAGAAAATTTGAACCGCATGTCGCAAAATATACAATACCAAATTCGATGGAAATTTGATTTTGCCTGTTTTGGATTGTGTAATTTTGTGATATTGTACGGTCATTTATAAATCTCGTGGCATACTAGCTAACGAATTTTATTACCTTCCATATTTTCAAAATTTATCCTTTCTTTTCCCTCCTTATGCTGTGTAGAAATTCTTTTATGTTTGTGGCCTCGAAGTCCATGCTAACAGCTTGCTGCCATACTTAACAATCCCTGTTTGCTCTACGAGGCATCGTCATTGACACTACACCATGGTTTCATCATCCTGTGTATGCATTACATCAGTATTGCATTTGATTCCCATTCAACGCAATCTACCAATCACTGGCGCTTGCATCCTTTGGAAGATCATGAGACGGCCTTGTCAGTTTGGTCACCTTCTCAACTTGGAGAATTAGCACTCAAGGACAGCAACCCTTCCCTGTTCTTCAGAGTGATATCATGTCATGACAGACATTCATCGCACATTTCTATTACTTTAGCCTCCCTTTTGCTTTGATGCCACAATCTCTAGTGATTTGCATAGCAAAGCAGCTTGTACTTAGGACCAACATCAGCCCTTGGTATCCTGCTCACCATATCACATTATGTATGCTTTAGTTGGTGGCCATCTGAAAATCTTTAGGCAGAGCTCCCATCAGTGAGGCCATAAACAAAGCTGTGATAAGGATCACCCAACCAACCCACCTTATCCATGCACAAGCTTTCACCAGGAGCTAGCTTGTTTTTAGCTCACCAAATCTGACAGTGATACAGCCAAATCCATGGCCTTTAAAAGATACCAAGTTGCTGATGACCAATTCCTTTTGACAAGCATCCCTTCTTAAACTCCTCCACTTAATGATACGCGCAAGGACCATTTGCACAAGAGAGGCAGGTTAGTACTTATTCATGGCACCACTGATACTACTACTACATTGCTAATCCTCATGGTGCTACCTCTGTATTAACTATATATAAACGTTTTAAAGATGGGAACATATGTTGTGCAATCACGCTTACGGTGGAATCACCGTGCAATCGAATTATCAGAAGTTATAAAAAATTATGAAAAAATTTGTACATGTACTCTTCAACTTACTCTATCTCTAGATAAAATTTCAAGTTCAAATTCATTCTATATTGAAAGTTATAAAAAAAATAAAATTCTATCAATTTTGTACTTATGAAAACTGTCCGTTTTTTTCTTTTTTTATAACTCTTAATATATAATGAATTTTTCTTTGAAACTTCATACATAGGTAGAGTAAACAATGAAATACATGTACAATTTTTTTTCTAAAATTTTTACAACTTTTGATAATTCGATTGCACGGTGATTGCACCATAAGCGTGATTGCACAGCATATGTTCCCCAACTGAATAAAACCGGGCATCCAACCTCCCTCAACTATCAATTCCGGTCAAAATACCCCCTCCAACCGAAACCACTATAGTTTTAGATGACACGGCATCTGTTTTTTTCAAAAAATAAATTCAAATGAATCAAATGAATTGTAGAAAATCATAGAAATATAAAAAATAGAATAAGAATATCTAAAAAATTTGGAAAATGTGTAGAATACAAATACTATAATTTTATGTGCATAATTATATGAAAAAATATTTGTCCTATAATACCTTTTATTGATTAAATAGTTTGAGCTCTTAGGTAAAATAAGTCTAGCTTATAGGAAAAGAAGAAGACTAGGAGAAATATAGGGACATTAGCTTTATCTTTTAATTTGCATTTTTAATTTCAAATTCAAAGTTAGTTTAACCTTTTAATTGTAACTTAAAAAAATTCAACAATCAAAATAGCATACCTACCTTTTGCATTTTTATTATTTTCTACAAACATAATTTTCCTAAATTCTTTTTCTTAATAAAAAAGACACTCTTAAAAATGCATATATAAGTACATATACAAACATTATACTTTTATTAAATATTTGTACTCTATGTATTTTTCTAATGTTTTGGTATTTTTATATGATTTTATTGAGCTTCTTATGATTTTCTATAATTTATTAAATTTTGTGAATTTATTTTGTAGAAAAAATGCTGACTAGGATGACAAGTCATCCAAAACCACGGTGGTTTTGGTTGAGAGGGTAATTTGACTGGTTTTAATAGTTAAGGGAGGTTAGATGCTCTGTTTTAGAGTTGAGGAGGGCAAAATCAAACTTTTGCAATGGTTGAAGGGGTTAGAGTGGACTTCTTTCATTCGTTAATGATTCTATTCTTTTCGCTGGGGTCCCGTTGGTCCATTCGACGACCCGTGATGTTCACAAGCTATTGCTCATGGGCCACCAATCACCAGCTGCCGCTTCTGCTGCATTCTTGCTGTCAGCTTCAGGTCGAGAGAGTGCGCCCTTGTGTGGACTCTCTCTCTCCTCGCCGGTCGCCTCGCCACTGGATTTCTCGGCCGCTTCTTACGCTACCGCCTCGCACGACGACGTGTGTGCGCGGACATCGAAGGACGACATGATCCAGGCAAATGCGCTGTCGGATGGTGGGTTTTTTCCCCCTAAAAAAACAAAGTGGCAGGAACTCCGTCTACGTATGCAATTAAAGAGGAAGAAAATCGAGAGGACAAAAATAATAAATACAAGAGAACAACGTGAGGCCAAAAACGGGCAGAACACCCGGTGGGACTGGTGGTGGCGTGGTGCCTCTGAACTCACAAACGGAGGTCCTTCCGAATCCTATAATGGAGAGGGCATTCGGATTGAAATGATAATTAAAAAAATTCATTTATTACGGTTTTTTTAAAATTTTTAAGCCATATGGACAATGATACCATTGAACGCCTTATAAAGAGACCTGGTGCCATTATTACATGAAATTGGAGGATGCAAGATGGTGCACAGCGGAGAGGAAATTAAGGTTGGCTTTTTGAAACACAATCTCTCAAGTCTGCACCGCAAAAGACAATGGAGGTAGAGGTGCGAGCTTGTCTCTTGATTCTGGCTGCAAATGGGACAATGCGGCTCGTGAGGCAAACCCTTGGAAGCTAGAATATATGTTGTGTGTAGCATGTTAAGAGAGAGAATCCAGGCAAAAAACCTGCGCTTGTTTTTCGTGTTGGCTTTCCAGGCAGAGTTTTGTCGCGACGGATCGAGCAATTTTATAGACAGTGGGGACTAGATTTCTTGGTGCCTCGTTCTCTAACTAGCTGCCCTTGTAGAAATTGGCCTTTTCACCATTTCCCAAGGTTGATGTCAGATTTACCGCAAATAGTATCAGTTCCGATCCAAGGCTTGGAGGTGCTTTTCCACTTGAACCAAAGCCACCTGAGCCAGAGTGCCCTACCAAAATGCTCAAGGTCAAGGACTCTGAGGTCGCCTAGGGACTTTGACTGGAAAACCATACTCCAATTGACTAGGTCGTACCTTTCTGTCCTTATCCCCATGCCACAAGAAGGATCTTATGATACGATCAAAATTGTGCTTGGACCACTTTGGTAGAGGAAAAATGGTGAGAAGGGTGGGAGGAGAGGATCGAGCTCATTAGAGTTAATCTTCCCGCTTTGGACATAAGACGCCTTTTCCATTTGCGTAGTCTTGCATTAAACATCTCGATGATCAGGAGATAGTGACTTCTACGCACCTTGCTGGTGTGAAGGGGCAAACTAGGGTAACAACAGGGAATCCCTTGCATTCAACGCTTCACAACGAATAGGGAAAACTACAATCTTTTGGAGATTTGTCTTAAGGCCCGACGCTTGGCCCAACAAGTGGAGAATCTACTTAGTAAGCTTTATGTTTTCTCACTTCGGCTAGAGGGAAATGGTGGCATCGTTGGCATTCAATGAGGTGCGCCTTTGAAGAGTGCCCAATTGGACTGGTGAAAGCACCCCTTTCTCCTGGGCTAAGATAAAAAGCTTTTGGAGCGAATCTATGGCGATGATGAAGAGCATAGAGGAAAGCGGGTCTCCTTGGCAAACACCCCTTCCTTGTTGAAAACTACTCCCTGGTTTCGTGTTGATTACCACCCTGAAGGATGTAGTCCCTAGGAGGATTGAGATCCATTTCCTCCATTTTCGTCCAAAGCCTAGGTTACACAGAACATCCAGTAGATAGCCCAAATGGACTGAGTCAAAGGCTTTCATGATGTAAATTTCAGAAAGAGGCAAAGAGTCTTATTTTTATGCAGTTGATAAATTATGTTTTGTGTATACATGAAGTTGTCTTGAATGGTGAGCTTCATAATAAAGGCACTGCGACCGTGAAATGATCGAATCAAGGAGGGGTGCAAGCTTGTTGACGAGGAGCTCGGAGAAAATCTTATTGATGTTGTGAATGAGGCTAATCGGCCGGAAGTCTGCGATCCTGAGGCAATTGTCCTTTTTCAGATCAGGACAATGTTCCTGCTGTTAAGGGGAGAGAAAGATGTGGCCCGAAGCTCGAATATTTAGTTGAAGGCCATCAGGTTATATTTGATAATCTCCCAGCAAGAGTTCATTGGGGCTCCAATTAGATGATAGTTCCCCCATAATTTCATCTTCTATAACACTATTCACCATATCATCCGGAAGATCCTCTCCATCTTCTAAAATTCACACTATGTCCTTCAAAATTATCTCTAAAATGTCAAATGAACAATATTTTGCGGCTCTTGTTGAAGTCGCTTTAATGATGTCTAACCTTAATCGTGTCATAATTTAGTTAGCCAATGTGCACTTTGGGCCATATATCTGGCACATGCCTCATATACCGAGTTTCTTACCGAAGTTTCTCTAACTTGTGATGCTCAATTTTCTTGCCATAGAAAGTGTGGCATGGCGCACGGGTAAATTTAGGCCAAGTTCTCTACAATTTTTTTTTTGACTTTTTTGGCTTATCTTCTTATTTGCTTATATTGAATATGAATAATTTGTTTTCACAATCCGGCTTTTTTTTTAACTCAAAGGCATGTCTAAAAGTTCTTAAAACAAGTCAAATAAAGAGGATCCAACTCTCGAGGCCAACCATGAAAGCTCTCAAAGTTTAAAAATAAGTCAAATAAATAGATAAGTCAGGGAAACATACTCTTAGGCCTTGTTCTTTTCAACAGATCGTTGCGTACAGACATCAGAAGAAATTTGAGAGCTCTCGAAATGAGGTCTAAACATTATATAAAAAATAATTAAAAATAGTTTTAGGATCTTTGGAAAGACTACTAGAAGTCACGAAAATCATTAAAAATATCACAACATATAAATTTATACAAAAATAACAAAATTTCTACTGAATGTCTGTGAAGACGATCTATTGAAAAGTTAAGGCCTTAGTGTGGCAAAACTATTCATCAACAAAATGGGCAAAAAGAATTATGGGGATTTCAGCAGGGCATGGCAATGCTTGTTAGACGTGTGCTTGTGCAAATCGGAGGACGGATCGTCGGCCAGGCAAACGCACAGTCGGATGGTGAAATTTCTGGGCTTTTTAGCAGGGCATGGCTGGCAAGGTTCTTGTCTGCTGATCTTGATGTTTCGGAATTGAGACAAGCACTAATCCAGGCCTAGATTAAGACACAGGTCAATGTATCGTTTTGGTACCATTATATCTTTATGGCTTGTGCAAAACATACATGCAAGTAGACAAGAAGATCAATCGGCCGTCTCTATTAGTATGTTTTATTTAGTGTGATACGTAGAAGTTAATTGAAAAGAGTGTCGCTTGCAAAGTTGGTAGCAATGCAACTGTTGCTCATCGTGCTTTGAAAATGAGGAACAGAAATGAAGTTAACCTTCGATATCTCTGTCAAGACTGCGAAATGTACGAGAGGTATTAGTCCGCGTGACCACGTGAATGTTCCCAGGTTGTCGATAGTGCCATTTGTTTGGAAAATTGACCTTGATGAGTGAAATTGGACGTCCAAAGGTTCTTTGTCGTCCTTATGCACCATTTTCCATCTCACTTTTAGGCCTATTTGATTCAAAGGAAAATCATATGAATGCAAGCCAAAGGAAATAAGAACTGATAGAGTTAATTCAAAGGAATTTCATAGGTGTATACAGTTTTCCTTTAAACTTGGGAACCTCGTGTTTCGAATTCCTTTAAGAGTATCTATACATCTTGTAAACAATTTTCTATGGTTTTCTTATTGCGGGACGCAACATGACATGCCATGACATTTCAATCCCGTGTATGTTTTTTTTTATAGAATCATGTGAATTATAAGAGAACTTTAATTCATATGTTTAGTAGGTAAAGCTTCAGAATGTCTACAAAGATAAACTAGCTACTCTTTCAATTGTACCTATCTACTGGTTTGGTAGAGCTGAAAGTCTCTATATCTCTTAATTGTCCAGTAAACAGATATATTTTTTATGAATTGGATGCGACATGACAATATATATATCCTACATGCAGCCAGTGCTTAACAATTGCTAGGGAGGTGTTTGTTGTTTCTTAAAAGCATAAATCTTGCGAAATATACTGGCTAGAGATTTAATTTTCTTTCGGGAGAAATTTCTAACAATCATCCTGGAATTTTTTTTGGAAGCAACAATCATCCAGGAATTAATTATTATTTACGGCCGGACTGTAATTCTGAAAAGAATATATGTACCCCCTTTATGATTTGATATCCCAAAAACTTTCCGTCTTTTTCATTGGATCAAGTTTAGGAAGTGCAGAGAGGAATTTGGCATCGTATACACGGACAACATATCCTGTGTACATAGAGGTTTTCGTGTAAACCCATGTACACCAACTGCCAAAAGTTATGAAAAAGTCTAAAAAATATTGTAGATGTTCTAATAAACTTGCTCTACCTATATATAAAGTTTAAATATCAAATTCATTTTATATTAACAGTTATAAAAATAAGAAAATTATATCAATTTTAAACTATTCAAACTTGTCATTAGTTTCTCATTTTATAACTCTTAATTAATATAGAATGAATTTGATCTTCAGACTTTATAGGAGTACATAGATAGAGGAAACAATGAAAAACATCTAGAAAAGTTTTTAGAATTTTTCATAACTTTTATTAGTTGGTGTACACGGGGTTTATACGAGAACCTCTATGTACACTGGATATGTCGCCGTATACAGTACGCTTCGCCTTCTTGCAGCTAGCAACTCCATCAAAAAGAGAACACGTCATTTTTTTTGAATGTAAGGCGGGTTCCATGCATGCAAATTTTAAAAGCTTGAGGCCAACTCCAGCTAGACAGCTAGCTTGGAATTTGGATTCAGATAACACGTCGTTTTTCTGAATGTACACACACGTATCTCATGAGCGCAGTTGCGATCTAGGTAATTAATTTGCAGCGTGCATGCATTGACTTTGCTCCGATATATCCTTGAACACAAATGCCAGCACATGAGTTGCATATATTCACTAGAAAACAGATGACCGTTTTTGGCATCTCTAACGAACGAGGCTGAGATACATAGGAAATCAGCGATGACATCAGCATGCATAACGATGATGTCAATATGAAACTATATGAATTTTTTTTATAGAACTCTAAAATGAGAGCATATCCTATGTAATCAAGTTTACGGTGCAACCACCGTGCAACAGAACTATCAAAAGTTATAAAAAATTCTGAAAATTTTACAGATGCACTCTTGAACTTACTCTACCTTTGTATAAAATTTCAAGTTCAAATTAATCCTATATTTAAAGTTACAAAAAAGAAAAAATTCTATCAATTTTAAACTCGTCAAAGTTGTTAGTTTTTTATAACTCTTAATATAAAATGAATTTTGTTTTGAAACTTCATACATAGATAGAGTAAATAATGAAGTACATCTATAATTTTTTTGAAATTTTTTACAACTTTTAATAGTTCGGTTACATGGTGGTTGTACCTAAACTTAATTGCACATGATATGTTCTCCTCTAAAATCACATGAAACTTCTTGAAATTATATGAAAATTTTAAAACCAAATAAAACTATATGAAACCATATAAAAATATAAAACTATCTAATCATAGCTAGCATCCCCGTTCATTTTTGAATGCTCACTTGATTTGTATGGTTCTGGCCTAACCCGAGTGACTATTGGGATTAGAGGTATTTATATGGTTGAGATGCATGCCTTCTTAATTTTTTTCAATATTGACGATGCCTCTGCTTATTCATTTGAGAATTGAGAAGAGAAAAGAGAGATTGCAATTTATTAAATGAAATGATGTGAAAAACAGAACAACCCCACGACCCAAAAATAGCCTTGAACTCTGGATCTCCAATCAGTGATAGGAGTAGGGTTGCTCCGAGCCGGCACGGCACAAACCCGTCGTGCCTTGGGCCGCTACGAAATGGGCCAACACGACACGGGAAGCTCACCATGCTGGATTGAGCCATCACAGTTAACTGTTGGCAAGGCATGGTGTGGCCCAAAAGCACGGCGGACCGGGTCGGCATTTGCACACATGCATATAGTAAAGGCTGTGCATATCATACATGATCGAATGGATCTATTGGGGATGAACTAAACACCGAGGAGATCGAGAGGGAGTCAACACAGAGATCAAGAATTCAACGTAGAAGAAATTGGGGAGGGGATTCAACACAAAAGAGATTAGGGAGGGGATTCCACACCTAAGGGATGAGGTGTCGTCGAGGATGAGGCCTCCACGCTCTCTGAGCCAATGCCAATGAGGGGACGTTGTGGATTAGGAGGGTTGGGTTAGGGATTGAATGATTGGTGCCACACATAGGGAATTTGGAGTAATTATATGGGCCGTAAGTGGGCTTTGGAAGGAGAAAATTATTGGAACGTTTTTTGTGTCGTGTCGACCTAAGCACGGCACAAGCAACTAGGCCATGCCAGGCGACACAACGTGCCTTAATTCTAGGCACATCCCAGCCCACTGTTCTGGTCGTGCCGACACGGTCCATTTATGTTCGTGTCGGGTCGAACACCGTGCTAGCTTTTTTTATCATGCTCGTGCTATCCTGATCGACCCAACCCATACTCCCAGCACTATCCTTTGCACTAACAACACCATCTATATGGAAGTTAACCGATTGACTGCAGCATGTATGTAATGTATTCTTGATTGTTACATGGAAGTTTGGAAAAAGTCAGACTTCGAAACATGAAAATATTCTAGAAGTAGAAATAAATCACGGGGAATGTAGTCGTGTTTTAGCAGAATACCGTTTAAAAAAAATCTTAGGCTAGTCGCAAGAAAAAAAAATTATGTTCCAATGATACCTTCAATTTATAACTATCTATCATCTATCTATATAAAGCAGAGTTAAACGGAGCCACCACATTAATCCTAAAATCCTAGAAATTCTTACGTTAATTGAAAAAGAAAAATAGTAGAAATTCTCACGTTAATCATAAGAAAAAGAAAAAATCTATATCAATGAATATGGATATTATTACGTAAATCTAAGGGTCAATATTAACCTCTCGAAAAAAAGTTTTAAATTCTCACATTAATCATAGAAAAAAAGAAAAAATCAACATCGTTGAATATGGATATTATTATGTAAATCTAACGGTCAATATTAACCTCTCAAAAATAATAGAAATTCTCACGTTAATCATAGAAAAAAGGAAAAATCTACATCGTCGAATATGGATATAATTATGTAAATCTAACGATCAATATTAACCTCTATAACAAACTACTGAAGCTGATCTATATATTAGAGATAAACTCTAAATCTAATCTGATATATTATCTATATTTTAACACAAATCTAGCCGTGCAAACGCGCGGGTCACCTTGCTCGTTATCTATATAAAGCAGAGTTAAATAAAGCCACTACATTAATCTTAAAATCCTAGAAATTCCCACGTTAATAAAAAATAGTAGAAATTCTCACGTTAATCATAGAAAGAAGAAAAAATCTACATCGTTGAATATGGATATTATTATGTAAATCTAGCGATCAATATTAACCTCAATAACAAACTACTGAAACCGATCTATATATTACAGATAAACTCTAAATCTAATATGATATATTATCTATATCTTAACACAAATCTAGCCGCGCAAACGCGCGGGTCACCTTGCTCGTTATATTAAAAGCAGAGTTAAACAGAGCCATCACATTAATAGTAAAATATTAGAAAATTTCACATTAATTGAAGAGAAAAAAAAGATCTACATTGTCGATTATTGTGGGTCCGAATCATAACGAATTACATTAAAGGTTATAAATCATAATAAAAAAATCATGTCAAATAGTACGATATTGGAACTAGAGACCATATAAACATGAGATCTAGCTACATAAATACGCAGAACAATTTGCTCGTTATTATATATAAACACATGTATATATATAAGTAAATGAATGGTGTATAATACCAGCTACCTCCAATCCAAGAGGTCCATCGATCTCACTGTCCTGCGTCTCCTCCGTGATCTTTTCAGTTCTTTGACGTCTAGGGTAAAAACCCATCACATCTGTGAGACTAGTTTTTAGCTCACATCCACCCGAATCCTTTTACCTTCCCGTTCTCTGCTTCCTTTTTTTTTTACCGGCCTTTCCATTCTTTCCCGTTGCGTCAAATTGTCAAAACTTTTGAATACAAAATGGTGTCTTCATCAACTAGTGCTATGTATACAAGCAACTTTAATTTTCCAAACTAACAGCACCGTTGAATTAGGAATACCTACTTACTCGATCGGCAATATATACTATAACAAATAGAAGAAATAGATAAATTTAACAGCAATGAGCCTCACCGACTACGTATCCAGAAGAAATTCTGTGCTCACTACTTAAGTAAAGCACCACATGTGTATGAAACATGCAGGTGTCTCTGTTTTAAATGGCTTATTTTATGAGGAGAGGAGACTTTGAACTGAATTTTGGAAGGAGTATAGATCGATCGGAGCATAGAGGACGACAAATGTTATAGTGACAGCTTCTATTTAAGCGCCTCTAACTTGAAAGGCATAGAGGTGGTTGAAAAGACGATTTAAAATTTTTATGGTTCTTATTTAGTGCACGTGACTAAAATTTTTTTACTCAACTAAGCTACCAGAACATATATAAAACTATCATGATCAAACAAATCAAGCATAATTAAGTAAGGGATAATTGCGGGGATATAAAAGGGATATAAATGCTTAGGGTTTTTTTTTCCCAAAAGATTGGAAGGTTGATGTTTTTTCTACCTCTTGTTGGAGCACTCTTCACCAAAAGTAATGCTCGGCTCAAATTAAATCATCATACTGATCAAGCCATCCACTCGCTATAAACCATTCACTACTTTACCAAGGTGGGTTCCAAACCTCTCACAACCCTTGGTGGCTCCTAGAAGATCCTCCTTGGAAGCTCTCAAAGTTTAGTTGAATCAAATACTCAGATTTTCTCAAAGATGTGTCTTCAAGCCCCGGAAAGTCGAACAACCATAGTCATCACTACAGGAATACGTTTTAATTTCATCGGCCACAAACCGACGAAATTAGGGGCTAAACCGACGAAATTGGCATGAAATTAACCCAACGAAATGTGCTAGACAAAATTAAATGCCTTTTCATCGGTTGCCGACGAAATTACTGTATTTTCGTCGGTTTCAGAGGCTGACGAAATTAAAAAACTGATGGGCCACGTGGCCGACGGAACGCTGACGTGGCACTTAATTTCGTCGGTCTGGGCCGACGAAATTAACGACCACGTAAGCTGGTAGGTTAGGCTAACGTGCCGACGAAATTATGTGCCACATCAGAAAAAAATAGCAGTGCTCGGTTTGCTTTGGATGACGTGGCTATTAATTTCGTCGGTTTTGGCCGACGAAATTACATATTTTTTTTTTAAAAAAAGGGTGTTGTTTTATTCATAGAAAATTCACAAAAACAAAAAAAATCATAGATAATTCACAGATATTCATATCATCACAAACTTATATCCAACATCAAATATCATCGAACACAAGATCCATAACACACATAGATACAAATTAAACGTAATTAAGTCCATACAACATCACATAGCGCAAGCACAAGTTTAATATCAAGTCATCCAACTCAACTTCTACATCGACAAGTTTAATAGCAAGCACAAGTACAAAATGGATCTTCTAACTAGTAGGTGAGTACGATCCATGTCCATTGCCTGCCGCATCGGCGCCTCCCAAGTTGACCGAAGGCGTATCCGAAGAAAAAGCGTCGTTGTTGCCTCTAGTCGCACCTTGAGCAGGTGGAGGTGGTGTCACAAAGCCCTAATCAATTGAAGGAGCATTTGTGAGAGCACAAATAGATGGATGTAAATTTTCTTATAAAGATGTAAATTTATTACCTGTTGTGTCTCTTGAAATAAAAAGCCAAGCGGAGGAGGCGTAGGCCGAAACGCAGGCAATTGAATATTTGGCCCAAACTAAGAGTAGAACATTGCCTATAGTAAAAAGAACATGCAAAGTGTATTAATTTTCAGCTAATTCATTCAAATTTTAATTACATGTACTTGCATTATCCAATTATCGAAAAATAAGATAATTCACACAAATTTGAGCCATATGCACTTTTCTTCTCCAATTATCGAGCGGCGGCACTTAACTATGCAACTTTGGTGCTAAATTGACATTCAATGCAACAGAGACGTTTAATAGCGACAGATGAGCTAATCTACTTAAATTTAGGCCATATGCACTTATGTTATTCGATTATCGAGCTACCGAGCCTAAATTTACATTCAATGCATAAGAAGCATATAATAACGACAAATAAGCGATTTCACATAAAGTTTAGCAATATGGAACTGTCTTCTCTAATTATTGAGATATGAAGGCAAATAATGTAATTTTCATATTAAATTGTCATCCAATTGCAAATGAAGTATTTAATAGAGATCAATTTTACTTACTTCGAAGTGCTCTCGCTGATATGTCTGATACTCCATCACGTACTTCAGATACTCTTGTTGCTGGCTCAACTGCTGTTCCAGCTGTACCTCTCGTGAGGTACGAGAACCGCTCCAGCTGCCTTGTGAGAAATGAGACGACCTTGCCTCGGCTACAACTTGGCTTAAATCCACCACCCCGTTAAACATGGGAAACCTCCCATGCATGCTTTCTCCCACCACCGCTCGAGTACAACGCCGCTAGGTCCACTGGCTGTTGCCTCCAATTATAGTCTTCTCCATGACGGGCCACCATTTTCTCTCCATATCGAGCCTGCAAAAAATTGCAAACATTAGTGGAAATTTGGAAAATTTTATTTGAACACGTGTAGTTCTATATTACCAGGTTTTGTGTCGCTGTCTGACTGCATAGTACATCTGGCTGTTCTACGTTGTCTCCAAAGTGACCTCGGATATAAGTGTCGATTTCACTTGGCGCACTCCCACTTTCAGCTTGCTGAATTGCACACCATGATATATATTTTAATGAGTAGAATAAAAGATGAATTGTAAATACAAAATCAATAAGAACATGCATACCATCCTTTTGGCTAGACGAAGATGTCCGTCGGCGCCGTATCGATGTGTTGTTCTTGGGCCGGCATTCCTATTGCTCCTTTTCTTCCCTGACTGCTCCACAAAGGCAGGGGACGCCCAGTATGCACAAAGTGCCTGTTAAGCATCAGGGCACTTTCTAAGCCAAGAGATATCCACCTGGAGGTATTTATCCGCTCGAAGGTATATTGTTGAAGCGCCTAGCTTTCTATTCATGTTTTCATTCTTGGGCGGGCCGGGCGGCGGCGGCGGTGCAAGGCACGCGGACGGCAAAGACGGGCACCGGGCGCTGGCGAAAGGTGGGGCAGCATGGCGTAGTAGCGGCGTGGCGTCGGCGTGGATGGCGGCGCTGGGCTCGCGGGCGAAGCAGGGCGGTGGGCGTGCGAGCGGCGGCGCGGCACGGGCCGGACGGCGAAGCGAGGGCGCGGCAGAAGCGGCGGCGGCGTGGCGAAGCGGCATGCGGGCGGCGGCTGGCGGCGGCGGCGGCGGCGGCGCATGGGCGGCGGTTGGCGGCGGCGCGGGGAGCTGGGAGTGGGCGTGGCGTAAAGGGAAAAACCTAACGGGCCGGCTGAAGCTGGTAAAGTGGGCCGTAATTTCGTCGGCCTAGGCCGACGAAATCGTGTCCATGTCACCCAAAACAGCGTATAAATGGCGCGCCCTTAAATTCGTTGGTTCGGGCCGACGAAAAAAAGCCACGTCATCTTTTTCCTTCAGCCACACCGCAATTTCGTCGGCTTATACCGACGAAAATATTTCAACATCATCACCTCGCCCAGCGATGCAGCTCCGCTATAGTTTCGACGGTTGGAACCGACGAAAATAAATTTAATTTCGTCGGCCCGGGCAAAACCGACGAAATTGATTCCTTATTTTCGCCGGTTTGTTCATACCGACGAAATTGTTGCTTTATTTTCGGCGGTTTTTTGAGGCCGACGAAATTAAATTGGGCCGACGAAAATAATACGTTTTCCTGTAGTGCATTCCAAATAGGTTTTGATATAAAAACGGATTTCCCCTTAGTTTATATGGTTCCAAGTGAAAAACGTTACCCAAAGTAGGCAAAACTTTCATGCCCCTTGTGCACCGTTCGATTTATGTTTCAAGATGTGTCTGAGTATTTTTTTTCTCTCTCTTTGATCGCAAAAAAGCCTATCATATTTCTTTAAATTATATCCATCTGGTCCTTCTTCCTCATATCTTCTCCTCTTCTCCTCCGGGTCTTACACCTCATGCCCAAGCGCCGGCCAGCCTCACATTGGTTTGTTGTAGCCGAGTAGTACCTCGTCTCGCTGAATCTCATTGGAACCCTGCCATAGACGAAAATCTCGACAAAAAGCTGCTAGAGACGAAAACCACACAAAAAAAACATTGAAAACCTTGGGATTTCAAATGCCATCAAAGTTGCTAGTGTTGGTGATGGAAACTCCATGTTTCTAAAGTGTCCTTGGGGTTTCTATTAACGTTAAGGTTGTCGGCGTCGGCAATGGAAACCCCGCGTTTCTCATGATTTTGGCAAGGTTCCATTGATATTGCCATCTCTGATGGGTTTCCGTCAAGGTTTGAAGGTCCAACGAGGTTTTAGGATCTCTGGTGAGGTTTTGGGGGGTTTCTGACGAGGTCGCCAGTGGTGCAACATGTAGGGGTGTAAATGGGTCGGGTAATACCCGATCCGCACCCATTCCGAAGAAAGTTTTACCTGAAAAAACAGGTACAGATCGGGTATTTTTTGTCGGGGGGGTTTGGGTAATACCCGGAAACTGTAGACTCGGGTACGGATTGGGTATATAAAAAGTGTTACCTGGACAATTATTCGAAACTTCGGATCGAATACGGGTATCTGAATATTCGGCATAATCGGGTACCCTGTAGTGTTACACAGCCCATAGGGTGAGCATATGAGATTAGCTCTCTTTTAATTTCTCTCCGTGATTAGCCATTAACCCTGCCGTTCATTGGCTCGTGCATGACCTGCAGTCCTGCACACCGCTAACCTTGATTAGCGCTGCCATTGATTAGCCATTAACCCGCCATTGATTGGCTCGTACATGCATGTACGCATGACCTGCACCGCCTGTTGTAGTACACTAGCCGTCAGCGCGCCCAGCCCGGGAAAAAAAAGTAGGAAAACGCGGCGGAGGCGGGAATCAAACCGCGGGCGGCTGGCTGAGAGCTGGCTCAGCTGCCAGCCGCCCGGGCTGTTGAGAGTAGCACAAAAAAAATTGTTTTATAGATAAACAAACTAATTGAGGCTAGATCTTCTGCCGCACGTGATCGGACGGCTGCGCGTGACGGGGCAACATGTGATATGCTGGGCAGGGAAGCGCCACGTGGCGAGGTGGAGAGGGGCAGCGGGCTCAACCTAGACTTATACTATTTATTATAGATGTAACACAACACACTGCTGAATACAATCATCGTATGATTTCTCTATCCTTTTCACACTTTCAATACGCATACTAACCGCGTATTTTATTATACAGTATGTTTTATATTCTTGATAATTCGGTATTTTCCGCTGAGTACACGTTGTTCGTATTGTACCGTTCGTATAATATCCAAAAATACAGTTTTTACCAGTCCGTAAATACATGTACCTGTACCCGCACTCTACTCGGTTTTAAACTACCCGTACCCGTATCCGAGAAAAATAAATAGGATATGGTACAAAATGACCCCTACCCGAGCCGTATCCCTATGCCTAGCAACATGGGATTCAACAGGTTTTGAGGGGTTTCTCACGAGGTCGCCGGTGGTGCAACATGCCAACATGGGATTCCAGCAGCAGCAGGCGAGGCCTGGCAACCATGGGAGCGGCTTAGCGATCCTTGATGGCCTGCTACATGACTACGTCGGCTCGGGAGTCGGGAGTCGGGACTGCGTACCACAAACAGATGAGAGAGAAAATGGAGGAAGAAAGGGGCTAGGCAACAGCAATTGAATAAATAGCAGGGACTTTTATGCAAAGTGCACAGGAATATGGAATCACAACCATCTGCGGATTGCGAGAAATGCACATTACATCTGCAATCAATTTTGCGACCACTCGATCATTGCATAACCTAACTAATTAATGTTCATTACCGCACACATATTTTGTACCAGAGGCATATATACGAGTACACCAACAAAGAGTTCTACATCCCCTTTGAGAAGAAACACAACAATTCCTAGTGGCACAAATGACGAACCCCTTAACCTCAAGGGGAAAATAGACAGCAAACACTAATCTACAGCTCTCTCAAACGCATCAAATCCCAGCCACTGATTGCATTCAGAAGTTTAAGGCCTTGACTTGTGATCACCGCACGATCGATCGATCTGGCCATGCCCTTCTTCCACAATCTTGATGCTTTTATTAATTACCCCAGTTATCTACACCGATGGCAGCACAAGATGCTGACATCTTCTTCAGCTGCTAGCTAGCTAGCTAGAAGTTCGCTCCGTTCGAGCTGTTCACCATGGAGACGTCGACCAGCAAGCTCGAGTCCCCTATCCCAAAATCTTGGTAGTCGAGCAGCCAGTCCGTCCCGCCGACGTCCCACGGCGGCAGCGCCGGCTCGGCGGCGACGATGCTGCTGAACTCATCGACCTCGCTGCTCCCCGCCGCCGCGAAGTGGAACCAAGGCTCGTCGCCGGCGGGCAGCTCCTCCTCCTCCAGTAGCCACTTCACCAGCGGGTCCTGCAAGTCATGGCTGCTGCTGCTTCTGCTGCCGGCGGTGTTCGTGCTCGACTGCCGCGGGCTGGAGTCGCCGGCCGGCGGCGACAAGTCCCTCACGGCGTCGTCCTGCTGCTGGCGGCGCTGCGGCTGCCTGGCTGCCTCGCCGGACTTGGACTCGGCCGTGACGGTGGACTGCGAGGTGGTGGCCGGGCTCGCCTGCTGCTGCTGCTGCTGCTTCCGGTCGAGGGGCTCGTGCGTTACCGGGTCGATGCCCATCTTGATGAGCTTCTTCTTGATGTGCGTGTTCCAGTGGTTCTTGATCTCGTTGTCCGTCCTGCCTGGCAGCTTGGCAGCAATCTTGGACCATCTGCATGCATGGACGTACACGATCAGTAGCAAATTGACGTGACGGTAACGTTAACGCTAATTACTGGATTTAATCATCATAGATACATCATGCCTACGTGCATGCTTATCAAGTAATTAAGAAAGAAAACAAACTAGTAATTGTCAGTCTCATGTTAAATTAGCAACAAAAGAAGCTATCATGAGGATTCCAACTTCCAAAGCGCACGTTGGTAGTGATGGTTTTTAACCTAGTATATGTGCCATGCAGGTTATCACCATGTCATTTCTCGAAGCCATTTTCTTCGAGCATGATTGAAAAGTGAATAATAGGATTGTTTATTAGTATTTTGTTCTTGTTTTTAAGACTATTATCTTATCCTCGAGCATTTTACATGCTGATATGAATTTTTTATCGGTTGTACATGTTCTAGATATAGAGGTCGAGACTATTTTTTTTGTTAGAAAAACTTTGTGATCCTAATTCACCCCCTAGCTTGTCAACCATTTTCAAAGGAGCAATCGCTTCGCTATAGCGAGGCAACCGAGAGTTCCTTACTAAATTTACATAATATATATCCGGCTAAATACTACGTCATCATCCATTACTCAATTGTGGGAGTGAGACATAGAGGGGGAGACATAAAATATATCATTTGACCTGCCTAATATTGCTCCTGTATATACGCTTTTACCTACCTGTCAAAAAGTAGTATTCACTTTCGTCATCAGCAAACGTTAATTAGTCCGATTAATTTGAAGTGCGACAAGAATTAAATATCACCATCATCCATCGACCTCATCTGTTTCTTTAAGCTATCGGAGGAGAAGTAGCCCTTTTTATAAGAGTGACAAAACAACAAAGTGGTTGGTAGCTAGCGTAGAGTGCCTTTCTTTTCCTTTTTTTTTAAAAAAAGGTTTTAGCTCCTTCCATTTTCCAATGACCTTAACTGGACCCAATTAAGCGCGATGCTTTCCATTTCCGAATCCAACGTGTCGGGTTCCCTCAGCCACACATCCACGTCAAAACTAGTGGCTGCTGCTCAACGTTACACATCAAGAAAACGATACAAGAAGTTTGCAATCGTGTGCCATTGGCGAAGTTTTCTACGGGTGCAGGGAGCATGCACCGTAGAGCAGTCAGGATTAATTAGCATTATTTGATCACTAACGTGGTTTAATTTACTAGCACGCTTATTGATCAATGTCATTGAAATATTTCTTGTACGTTTGCAGTAGCACATAATTAGCTCCAGTTTTGATCGATGTCTAATTAATTAAAACCACATCTGCATAATATATATAAATTCATGTTCCCCTTCTAATCAGCAACATTATTAAAAAACGCATAACTTCATTTTTTTTCCAACTTTAAAAACACTTGGAAAGATTAATTATAGTATAATATATGCATCCTTTATGGTGGACTGTCCTCATGTGTAGTACCATCCATTTGTTTCTTCTACATTTTTTTCAACATATCTACATCAGTTTCGTACGATATTGGTCGAGCAACACTGTAGTTATCTTCAGCCAAGAGAGTAAATGCATGCACAGAGAAACGTATTCATGTGTACTTCGCTAATCAATCCTCTTGTGCTGTTCGACTTCATCATTTGATCGAGCAGGTACGTTTGAGAAGGTAGTTGATTAATACGCATGTGTGTGATGTTTCCTCGTACGATGGCAATGGGTCACCAATATGTCACGCTTCTTCTTTCTTTTTCCGAAAAAAAATTGGCTTCGAGCGCTATCACTCAATTAAGAAGAAACGAGCCAGCGAGGTAGTCTGCGTGTTTGTGTGACTAGATTTATTTCGGCATATAGAGTTTATCTCTAACTCATAATCTATCTCTAATATATCAGATCGAATTTAGAGTTTATCTCTAATATATTATATCAGTTTTAGTATTTAATTTCTACTATTTTCTCTTAATTTAAGCCGCATAGATCTTTTATTTTTTTCTTAGATTTATGTGGGAATTTTTTTATTAATCTAGTCTGTTATAATTTGGTCCCCCCATTGATCGAACGACTAAAATAATCATATTATATCATATTTAGTATTTAATCCGAATTTTTAATAATTTTCTTTTGAACTAAGCCGTTATAATCCGGCCCCACAAAAAACAGCGGCATAGATCTTTTATTTTTTTTCTTGATTTATGTGAGAATTTCTTTGATTGATCTAGGCCGTTATAATTTGATCTCACCGTTGATCGAACGGCTGAAATAATCTGGGTGATGTGAACTAACGTGATTGCTCTGTTTTAGTCTACTTTAATAATATAATAAAAGATAGATATAGACACCCGATCAGTGCACTACTACATGAGTATGACGACATCTTCCATAAAAGTTAGTCTATCAGTTGCAGTTTAATTTGTTTAGGGATTTTGTTTAATTTTTTTTGGCATACTAGCTAGTGCATATAATTATTGAATCATAACAGTCTATCACTAGATTAATTTCTTTTTTTATATATATATGTACAACTACAAATAGCTACTTGCAAAACAAAGGATCGATGTTCAAAAGACATATCAGGCAAACATTATAACCCATGTCTATATAACGATCATGATTGTAAATTATAAATGAATTCCAAACATACGGTGGATCAACCATACACTTGAATGTTGTAATCCTATGGGTTCGATTTAGGATTTTTTTCATACATGACATTATAAAGTTCGGTTTATTCACCTTTTCCATTACAAAACGAATATATTGATGCCATTATTTTTTCAACCTAATTTCACACATGTCATTTTCGGATCTTTTAGAATTTTTCAGTATATACGCGCGATGATCAAATAGTGTACGAAATACCCTCTAACGATTGGACCCGCATGTCATAGGCTCAACATCTTTCTCTTTCTTCTTCCTCCTCTCCCGATCTCCACCAACTCCGACGAGCAGCACGCCGCCGCCGCCGCTGCGGCTGCGACTTGTCCACGCCGCCGCTTAGGTCGCCGCCGCTTGCCGCAGTCGCCACAGTTGCGCAACCGTGCAGCTCGCCGTCCTCCGCTAAATGGAGTTGGGGGAGAGATTTGGAGTTGAGAGGAAGGAGGAAGAAGGAAAGGTGAGTGGATGATATGTGGGGTCCACTTGTCAGATGTGTATTTCCCTATATAATCCTCGTATTTGTCTCAAGTATAAGCTGAAAAATCCCAAAAACTCTGATAATGGCATTTCTAATAGATTTTTACAAAAATAAAGGCATCAATATAAATATTCATTTTGTAATGGCAGAACTGAATAAACTGAACTTTATAATAGCATGTATGAAAAAAATCCTTCGATTTAATATATATACTCCCTCCGATTGCACAAATATTTGACTTTTTTTAATTTGCACAATCTCGAAGATTGCAACTTTGATCACTTATTACTATTATAACTTATTTAAACTCAATAATATTATAATATTATTGAAGAAGATTTTGAGAAGAATCTACACATATAATTTTTTATATACACTATCCGCTTACTTTCAAAGATATTAGTGGCTCAACTTCCCAAGTTTCAAAACTTTGACCAACACATCTCTAAATGTTCATTATTTGTAATTGGAGGGAGTATAAGACCTAGGCCAATGGTCTAGCTAGCCATTGCAGTACTGTCATTGATCTTTTTTTTTTTTTCTTGTGAAGGAGCATATAGTTTTATTTCAAATTCCTAGTAGATCATGCTAATATGTTTGTGTAGAACATATAACTTCAACTATATATGGTCATGAAGGAAAAAGAAAAGAAGGAAAACAAAGAATGTAAATTTCAATGGAAGATGTTGTCGTTCTATCTAGAAAAGAAGAAATTATTTGCTTCTAATTAATCAACGCTAGCCAGCTACAACCACTCGTTTCAAAATATACATAAGGCATGCATGTATTCGAAAAAAAGTCAAGTTTATAAATATTGATTAATAATTATGGTAAAAATATATATGTTTATTGTTATGCATGTGATATATAGTTGGTTTCGTATATTTAAAATACTTTCATATTCCTATTAATTTTGTAGTTGTTGGTGATATTTTATAATAAGTTTGATGGTCAAAGTTCTACGTTGAAAACCATGTCAAAAAATTATACGTCTTCATACACATGGCTGGCAAAGGTTCTAGGCTTTGGTTTAATTGGTCTTGAATCTTAATTAAAGTCTAGTGTCGAAAACCTTGCTTCTTCTTATAGTTAACTGAATTATCAAGCAACTGGTTCCTAGCTATGCTTAGTCTCATTAATTACAAGAAACTAACAAAGCGTTAATTTCACGCCCTTGACGACGACATCTGTTGATCGAGTTATATATATCGACATCTGTTAATTTGGTTCCATGCGATATGGATAGAACCGGCATATTTCCGCCGCCCTTCATTCTAAAACAGTATCGTTTTGCATATTGCCAATGATTTTTTAAATATAAATTTGATCACTAAAAGATACTACAATTTATTTATAAAATATATTTTTTGCAATGCTTATAAAATATAAGTTATATGATTATTATGTGCTCAATTTGAATGGTTTAAAGTTTTTAATGAATAAAGTTTAAAAATTTTAATTTAGAACAAGTGTAAAACGACTACTATTTTAAAACGGAGGAAATACCAATCAATGGTAAAGAGTTGGTACGTTTAGTTGTGTGTGTTGACCAGGGACGTGCCAAAGAGTCCACGAGTTTAATTAGCTCATTGAAACTAATGATAGGTACCATGCATATTAATAGAGTGTTAGCTAGGTCTTTGGTCGTCAATCAATCTGTACCTAGTTTTAACTTAGGCCCTCTTCGATAGCTCGTTAAGTCGCGTTCTGTTGAGTTCGCGTGAACTGAACTGAGCACACTGAGCATTTAATGGCTGGACACCGAAGAGCTGCATGCGCACTGTGCCGTCTGTCCACCAAAACCGGACAGAACGGGCAGAAACTGAGCATCGAAGAGGGCCTTAATTTGCTGGATGGAGAAGCACACGTATGAACTAACGAAACTTAATTAATTGATTAAGCTTGATTGCTGGCGTACGTATGGCTGCCCGCAGTAGTGGGGATGAAGATTTGCCTACGTGCCCGTGATGCCATGTACATGTAATCGTTTCTTGATTAATTGCACACGAACGAGCTAGCAACTGGAGTCGATGGTCACCTCGTTTTCAAGTAATTTCGTGTATGCTTTGGCATTAGGCCTCCCATTAATTACATGAACGTACGTACACATGTCTATGTGTGTGTGAATCGATCGAAATAGATCTATAAATATGTTTCTTCGATTTTCTCTTACTGTATGTACAATGGTTGAGACATACGTTATTTTTGTCAATATGCCACGTACAATATGGTTATCTCTAACAAAACTACATATTAATTGTTTTATAGTTATTTTGTTTTTTGTAAATAGTTGATCGCTCTTTTCTTAATCTTTCGTCCACTCATCGTAAATCTACTGCTGCACGTCTTATAAATGCTTAGACTGCTCACATGTGCCATCATACACGCTCTTATATATCACTCACGAGTCACGATTGAACTACCCAGGGCGCACGTACGTAGCTACCATTTGCTAATATGTTTGCATGCATAATTAAACTTATATGAAAAAACAATTTATTAAATGCTATAGTTAGCTAGCTAGAATTAAATTAAAACTTTCCCTTTACGAGTTCCTTTACTAGAAAAGAAGAAAGAATAGGGTATGTACGTACTGATCATTTCAATCAATTCTACCATAGTACTTAATCATGTTTTTGCCTAACATACGTGATCGATGATGCATGCATATATTCACACGCACATTAACATTATTGCGCCGTAGCATTAGCACGCCTATACGTACATACATGCATGCATGCGTCTGTGTACATTAGTACATGGTATATGTACTGGCGTGAGAGAGAGGTTTCTGACCTGTTGCCGAGCTTGGCGTGGACGTCGATGACGAGCTGCTCCTCGGCGTCGGTGAGGAGGCCGCGCTTGAGGTCGGGGCGGAGGTAGTTGGTCCAGCGGAGACGGCAGCTCTTGCCGCAGCGGAGGAGGCCGGCGAGCTTGGGCACGGCGCGCCAGCAGCAATGGCCGTTGGTGAGGATGAAGGTGATGAGCTTCTTGTCCTCCTCCGCCGTCCACGGCCCGCGCTTCACCCCCAGCTTGTCGCAGCACGGCTGCCGCCCCATCCAATCCAATATATATATATAGCACGCGCTAGCCGTCGATCGTTCCCGGCGCCGGCGGCGAGAGCGGAGGGCGCGCGGCGGAGCCAACAACCCTCGAGCTCGCGCGCAGCTCCTGTTTTGAAGGGGGTCGGGAGGTAGAGGGAGACGGAGAGGGAGAGGGAGAGGGAGAGGCGAGTTAACGAAGCATGATCATGCGTCGATCGATCGATCGATGATGGAGCGCGCGGAAGGGCGGGGGGGTGGGCCGCGCGACAGGTCCCTCGCAACTGCAGCGGGAGCGTGCGCGCGCAGGCGTATATATAGCTCCTTAAAAAAAGCTCCTTTTATATGCGGCGATGGCGACGCAGCCTGAGGCCGGAGGGAGGGAGGGAGCTCGGCTGATCGATGCTGGCTGCCTGCTCCTGTGCTGATCCGTATTTTTTGCTCCTAGTTGCACACTTGCACGTACACATCTCGAGATCGAGGCTAGCCGCTGTGTTGGTACATATATAGTACAACTCCTGGTACAAGTACCTCTCGAAGTCGATATACATGTGCATAGATCCTCTTTAATTCATGACTTGATTTGATTTTGTTTGATTTGAGTTAAAAAATATATTTTTATATACAAAATATGTAATGTTATGTTTGTTCAAGTTTTGCAAGTTTTTTCTAAAAAATCTCAAAAATATTTTTAAATATTTTTTCAAGTTTTTTCATGCCTCTTTTTAAAAGCTCTCAACTTCAAATCAACTAAACTGAACCAAACCGAATCATGAACCAAAGGGCCATATATTGCTAGAAATGTGGTTTTTGTGCTTGGTCAAGGTGATCCCAATCATGAGCCTATCTTGACCGTTGGTCGCACGCAAAGATGCGTGCATAGCACCCATCCTCTCTCGGATGGACTTTTACAAAAAAAACAACTCTGGTGTTTTAGAAAAAAAAACAACAATTACTTAGCTTGGTCCAACGTTGCCACGAGAAGATGGTTGCCGGTTGCCGCACCTACGTGAAGGAGCTGGTGTAGTGGCGAGCGTGCGAAAGAGAGAGGTACAAGAACCCGATCGTTTTTTTTTCAAAATTCCAAGGATTTTATTGGCAAAAGTCCATGTGAGAGGATAGGTATATGCATGCATCTCGATGCACAACCAATGACCAAGATAACATTGACTTGGCCAAACGTAGATGATTTTTTCGTACTGTTTGCGAGTGTTTTTAGGATTTTAATTGCCACACAAAATCTAGACGTCACAGGACACACGTTATTTGGTACCACAATTTGATAGGATTGTCTTTGTTTACGGGGCTCTGATTATGGGTGCTCCTCCCAATCAACACAAGCACACCAGACCACAAGTGGTCCGTTGACCCTTACGAGTCCTAAGCTACGGCTAGGTCGTTATGACCGGTTACACCAGATGTGCCTCCTTAATTATAGCGAAGACCATGATATAAGCCCAACCCTGACACAACCCTCCTCTATTTATTATAACTCAGAGTCCGCATAACCAACTATGTACATGTATTTGACACAAACTCTAACATGTGTCATGTTTATGCTTAGTCGCATAATTTGTGTCGTCCCTTGCATTTAATGAGGCACACGCAACCATTTTCTCTCCATGCATTTTTTTTGCAAGAAACCCTACAATGGTCCTTCTACCCCACTCCCTCTCTCTCTCTCTCTCTCTCTCTCTCCCTTCTCTGGCCCATCCAACTCCTTCATACATGTGCAACACTTTTTCACACGCGCCATTCAGACTCCAACCTTCCCAGTTCCCACTCATTGGCGATCTCTCCAATAGGGTTTTTCGCGAGGTTTTTTATCCATCTTCGATAGGTTTTTTAGTGAGCCAACACTTCACTCGTTGGGCACAAAGCATTGGAGTGGGGAAGGTCATGTGGACATGAGAGAGGAGCGGATCATGGTTGGGAAGCCAAAAGGCACCACTATGCGTGGGAGAGCTAGGGGTGGGGTGAAGTCAAAACATAGAGGTGGTAGGCTAGATTCAAATGCAAGAGGTTGATAAAATGAACCGAAGAGTGGAAAGAGTAGTAGCAGTGTGTGTGTGTGTGGGGGGGGGGGGAGGGGGGTTGTGCAAATAAATCCAAGGAGCTTCAACATGATTTTTGGCTCACATCACAACACAACAGGTCGAACATTGTATATGAATTAAAATATATACGTACGGTTTCTAATTGCTAGTTGAAGATTGCAGCTTTACCCCTGCGCGCTATGAAACAATACAAGTTCCAACTCATGACCCTGGCTAGGAGACTTCCATAGAACTTTTTTGGCCTCTAAAAAATTTTGGCAAAACAAGTACAAGCATGTCGTTAGTGTTTACCCGTCTGATGCCAGATTGTGGAGTATATATATTCATCATCTATGTCATGTGGGCTGTTTGAATCAGCTTATATAAGTGGGTTGTCCCTTTTTTTTTAGATTGAAAGGCTGTCCAAATTTCAACGTGATAAAAGAAAAAAAAACTGCAAGCTGTTCGAGGACGGTTTGCTCATTATTTTTCTGTAGGGAAGAGTGCCCTCGCAGCTTTGCTCAATTGCTCCACGACGACACGCCTTTGTTTTATTCTTTTTAATTGTAATTGTAATTGTAATTTCTATTTCATTTCATTCGAAGGTACAACAAGTATTTCTAAGCGGAAAGTTAAGCTAAACCACTCCTTTGTCGCTGGTGGCCGAGAAACCGGAATTGAAGTTGCGTTTTTTTTTACTGTTTAGCTTTTGGGAAACCTTCATCTTATTTACAAATTCCTCTTTTGGGAATCGACAGTGATTCGTTTTTTTACTAACGTCAAAATTTCTAGCTATTATTTTTATTATTAACATAGAATTTCTTGTATTTTAGGATTAACACGATGACTTTGTCTTATTATGTTATACATATATAACAGAAGCTTTTCCAAAAAAAAAAAGCTCAAAAGTTCAACCGCTTTGATAGAAAACATTAAGACTATGTTTCTTTGGGCAAATCTAAATGGCTGAACAACCGAATAGCTGGAATGACCGAATTTCAAGAGTTTTTCGAGGTAGTCTCAAGATTCGAATCTATTTCGTTTGAATTAATTTTAAAAGCGTTAGGACCCACCTTCGAGTAAGCAAAAAAAAGACTAAAAAAACTCAAAGCATGTCTTTTTAAAACGTAGGTAAGTCGTTAAACTGTTAAACTGAAAAAAAACTGAACCTAAACAAAACAACATATATATAGTCAAAACAATACCGTAATATTTCCTACGGTTCTACTTTCAAATAAAAAGACGTGAGGAGCAATAGCATGTGACCCACACAATCGCGTAGGATCTGCGGCTGTTGTTTCCAGTTCCAGCCGCTGTGCCTCCAAAGTTTCTGCAGGCCGAGCACGTGTAACATCAAGGCATCACCCCCACCACATACTCGTACTACAAAAGAAAAGCTGCCCCTGCTCAAAAAAAAAAAAAGAAAAGAAAAGCTGCCGTCCGGTGTGCTTCAAGGCTTGGCCACTCCCGTTCCCCACGGGGGCAAGCCATTGTCTCGCCTCGTTGTTGCGCCCTCACGCAAGCATTCCATCATCCGTTGCGTCACCCACCCGCACGAGCCCCCGCGCCCGCCATGCCAGCTATATTGCAAACCGCATGATCACCATCATCACCACCGTGCCTCTTCCTTTGCGCACAAGAGCATTAGAGCATGTACAACAGTTCACCTCAATAGTTTTTAAGTCATTTGTAAGCAGTGTCATGTCAGCTAATTGATAATGTAGAGGAAAAAGAGTGCGCATGGATATTTGAACTGTCTTTTAAGCAATAGTCGATCCTACACAAGAGTTAATAAACTTTGTGTGTGAGCAAATTATCTATAGAAACGTGCAACCATCTCTACCATTGTATATGCTATCTCTAGTGTAGTCTTTAGATGACATGACAATAGTTATAAACAACTGTTGTCTTAAATCATTGTACATGCTCTAAGAGTATGTTCTTAGTGACTTATTACTTATTGGGAGAGGACTTTCTATAAATTAACTCAAAATAAAATATTTTTCGGTCGATTTTTTAACAGTATTGCACTATGACTAAAGTTGCGTAATATTAATAAACACAATTTTAGTACTAATAGTATGCAATTTTAGATTACATGAAACAAACATGGTGACTAAAATTGCATAATATTAACAAACACAATTTTAGTTTTAATAATGTGCAATTTTAGAATAATTGAAACAAGCATGATAACTTAAAATATAGAAAGAAAAAAATGAACACATGTATTTAACAAATCTATATAATAACAAAACATAGAAAACCAACAAATAAAATAGATAACTAATAAATAACAATTTTATCCTAAAATTGTACCTTGATAAGCTACAATTTTAGTGTTGGTAGGGTGCAACTTTAAAATGACTGATAGCTAAGAAAATTTTAAGCGTCGAACAATTAACAAATCCATTACTTATTTGATTTATCTCCTAACTTCGAAAGCTTTTTTAGATGGATTCGAGAGTCGGGTTCTTTTTGCTTGACTTGTTTTAGAAAATTTTTAAACACGTCTCCGAGACGGAAAAAAAGATGAATTGAAAAATAAACTATTTATATTTTAAATAAATATAAGTAATAAGCAGATAAATCAAATAAGCCGTAGAAAATAAGCCGCAGAGAAGAGGGTTGCTGGGAGCTCTGTTGCCATACTTGGCGGTGGCGCAGCTGGATCTTTGGCTGGCCTGACCGGCGTCGGCAGGAGCTCCGCCGTGTGTGGCTTCTTCGTCGACCGGCCGGGGAGGTATGCTTGTGGTCGACGGCGACTCGGCCGGTAGACGCGACGAGCCACCGAACCGGGCAGGGTCCCATGGTAGCCATGCCGTCCGTCGCCTTCCTCGGAGCTGTAGTTGCCAATTGACTTCCTGTAACAGGCAAGCCAGGCTGCTGAGCGCCTGAGCCTGGACGCCCCCTTGTTCCAGCGTCCAAGTCAATAGAAGACGTGAGATTCGACACAGCGGCAATCGGACGATCAGATGCGTGACACGTACTGTGGGCAGCTATATTCTTTGCATTGACTGTTTCAGGCTTTCAGCTATGCTGTTGCATCCAGCGATATATGAAAAAGAGATGAAACTCTAGCTACTCATTTACTGATGTGCACGGACAAATCCGGTACTTAATTGGGCCTATGTATTTATGCTCAACAGGGAATGAAAATCTTGGCACCAAGCACCAGATGACAGGTGACCAGTTTCCGATTTTATGGTACCTTTTTTCTCATGAAACTTGTATAGTATCTATGCTCAATGAGCAAGGAAACGCCTAGGACCCATGTATGATTCGGCTACATTCGCAACAACAGAAGAAAGAGAAGATGGACGAGCTCATACCTGACCAGGTTCAGCCTTTCAGAATATGTATTTTCTTGCTCAAAAAAGGATATGTATTTTCAACTTGGCTGACACCGTGATGGTATGGCTCAAGTAGTGCTAGGTCGGCAGGAGTTCTACTTTATGATCATCTTCTGTTAGCTGATGTTTATATATTTACATGACAGCAAGTCGGAACTCGGAAGGTGCGAGGAACCATGAAGAAACAGGGCCGCAAATCAGCCATACTGTCGATCACCTTCCTCAGACCTGTAGTCGCTAATTGACATCCTAAAATAGGAAATCCAACCAAATGCCAGACCTCCCTGCGCTTTTCTGTCAATATCAATTTTTTTTTTATGTTAGGTCCATAGAGAAACAGTACCTGGAAGATTGTACCCAACAATCACAACTTTTCATCAAGTATCAAGGAACCACAAAGGATGATCTGCTGTAGTGTAATTAGTTTAGTTCATAACATGATGCAGCAGCTTGATGTATGGAAGTCTAGAAAAAAATGTACAGTAAAAAAACACCTGTTTACTGAGATGAATTCAGCTTCTATAACTAAGATATATCTTATGAGACTATTTCCAACAAACAACAGAAGAAAAGAGGGGGGTCACTTCTGCTCAGAAATGACGTCAACAGACAATGTAAACATCTGCAGGTATAAATCTGATTCTGCCGACAAGGGGCGAAATGACTGCGCGCTGAAACAATAAAACAATGTCAATTCGATGCTACATGCTTTGGAAAGTTGAGATGAAAAGCCGCTCTCAGGAAATCTTTTGCACCAAACGTGTCGATGTGGCTCAGGAGTCAGGCCCTGGTCCGGTCTGCAATTAAAGCATATCTTGCAAATCACAGGCCTTTGTAATGCTGTGTAAGACGCAATCAAAATGTAGACACCGCTAATAGAATGGCAACAGCCTAAATCTTGGTAATCAAAGGCTAGAGTGCTATTCGGAAGCACTACCATGTTAATAGACGCTTTCAGTTCACAGCACAGATCATCATAGCAGAAAAGGAAAATCAATGCTCCTTGTACACTATGGAAATTGGTAAGGCTTTTAGTTTTTAATGGGTACAAAGTGCTACCACAGATTTTTAGCTGCAAAGAACAATGCCATAATCTGCACAGATGGTTCCATTATTGCTATATGGCTCATGAAGATGTCAGTAATTACTGAATGACAGATGATGTGATGAAGGATTAACCTTGAGGTTGGTGAACACATAAGGACAGCAAAAAAGCAAAAAGAACTTCGTTTATTTTTTTGAAATAATCCATACCAATAACCAAATAGAGGGATGAGGTCATCCACTGGAAAATTGACTAGAATTTTTACCTTTAAGGAACAGTTAAAGGAAACAATGAGAAAACCACCCATTAATCATCTAAACAAACACACACCTTCAATCATCTCAACAGATACACATAGCTACGAAATTAGAGAACCTTACATGAGTTGGCGATCTACAATGGCAATGCATAAAAAGGTGGAAATCCAAAGTTCTCCTTTTAAATTTAAGATTGTCAATCCTTTGCATCTGATTTTCCCATTTCATGAAGATAATACAGAAGCTTGAAAAAAAAACTAACAACACCAAGTTAAAATAAAGGAAAAAAGAAAAGAAAAGAACAAATATGGGTACATCGCAGATAATGGGCATGAATACCCTTTCTGTATTGAACTGTGTCATACATGTGTGCAGTATCAAATTCGCATAATGTTTCACAAAATAGCTGATATATATCAAACTATCCATACATGCGGTTCACTATGAAATAGCAAAACACTTCTGATTTTACACTGAAAAAGAATCAGAGTTACGATCAAGCCTAACGGTTCTAGCTCGTACTATGGAGATGAACACCTTTTGAACGAACTGCCAGATTAGAAATGTTGAACTAATGTAACATAAACAGTTACATGTTTCTATCAACACATTCCATCAGCTAAATTCACTGAATAACAACCTGGATTACCAACCTTCCAGCTAGAAAGCGCGTAATCTAATGTGGATTTGATTATAAGAGCATATTTAGTTAGGTAGGAAAGAGTCAAATATACTTTCGATCCCTTTACCTTCTGTGCATCATGAATTCAGGTTCCCTCATAAAGAAATAAAGAATCCCCACCCACCCAATTTTTTTTTTACCAAAATCACTCAAACAAGGTTGCAACACTGGAATTTTGTGTGCCAGGAAATGTAACTTCTCAAAGTCACAGTATTTATTGTAGGATATTTGATAGTCAGACACCAAACAGTGCATTTTAATGGAGCAATTCAACCAATCTAGCTCGATTAAATTAAGTGTGACAATTTTTTAATAAACCAGAAAAAAAAAGTCAAGTTGGTGTGTTACTCTCATGCTCCGATGGGTTTTATTATGGTCCATCCCGTGGAATTTGACATAAGTTGCAGCAAAGTAATTATGAAGAATGGGTGATTTAAGAATAACTGTAGTATCAAACTATACGCATGCTAAATCTCAACACTACACAAGGTAAATTGCATTACAAGAGTAATGCTTTTTCAATAATTTTGAAGTATGAAAAGCAAGAAAGAGTAGGACCGTGTCCTCCAATCTAGTTCAAACAGCATTTAGCAATGCAGCATACATGATGCTCTAACCATCGATAAATGCTTAAAATTAAAGTGTGCAAGAAACTAAAATTTTGTCATACGATATATATGCACCTTAATTACCTCCCTCTTCAATTTGACGATGCAATGATGCAATTACAAGCATATGGTCCCTGGACTGCAAATGGCACATCTGTGACATCTGAACTAAAAGGCTGGTTCCAAATCCAACTAGGCTCTGTGGGACCTGCAGTAATTTATCATAATCATTGCTAGTCATAACTAGTTACTACGGGCTGTACATATTTAATACTCCAGATCAACAGTATACAAGATAAATTGAATTTTTCCACAACCACAGAATATTGGTGTTGTACGAAACTGCTAGTATTGCTAGCAAGACTTCATATCCTCCCTTTTCAATTTAAACAGCTTACGCCATTCACAACACTTGAAACATCAGATCGTAATCCAATGTTTAGAACTTGATGGGGGCAAAAAGTCCTCAATATGTCAAATCATCTTTATACCTATTTGACTCTCAATTGGGCACTCCCTATGTTGCTGCAACATGCATTTGCTGTTTGAACTAAAGGCAGATGATCCAAATCAACCATACCAAAATTACGATAGAATCCCCAAACCTTACTCTGCCCTGTCTACACGACAAGTATAGTATGTATCAAAATCACCACATTGATGAGTAGTGAGACTTCAGTGCTGATAACATTCTAACCAACCTTAGCACAATTCCATACTGACCCGGAAGGCGAAGCTGTGGCCTAAAAAATGGAAAAAAATGTGGAAGGCGCAACTGAACTTTCATACGAGTCCATGCATGCATGATGCATCCAACAATCGGGGTGGTCCAGTTTGCTATGGTGCACGAGGCAGACTGCGTCGACCAAATTGCGTTCAAAGGGAAAGATGGAGTGGAGGACGCGCAAGACGTTGAGAGTTGAGGCTACCTGAAAGAGCATCAACACAAGCAGAGTAGATGAATCTTGGCGATGAACAGAACTGACGCTGTAGAGGCCACGGCATGAACTGGGACAGGAGGAGGACCAGCAGCGGATGTGGCCACGCGAGGGAGACGGAGACCTCGCATCGGCGGATTCAGTGGCCGCCAGCGACCCGTCCCCGCGGCTGCCCCCCGAAAGGGGCGACACGGAGGCGAGCGCAACAGTCGAGCGGATGCCGCCCACGGGCTGACGGCGACGGCGACGGCGAGCTGCGAGCCCGTGCTTCCAGCGCAAGTGCTAAGCGAGACATGCATCTCTCTTGCTTGCGGGAGAGCGCGGCTCAAGCGGGGGATCCCGCAATCTGCTTCTGCTCTGCCACCGTGGGCCGACGAGGAGACGGCGCCGCTCCGTCGTCTCTCGCTGCAGGAGCGGCGGCGGCGGCGGCGGCGGCGGCGATTGAACAGAGAGCTCCGGCGATCGGCGGCGCCGGCCGAGGCTGCAGCGACTGCGAACTGCGGCAGTTTAGACCGTCCGATGCATAGAGATCGACGGTCCAGAGGCTGCAGCTGGGCCCGGTGGAGTCAAAACGACCAGTCAAACTCAAACTCAAACCCAACCGACCAGACTTTTCCGCCGCATTTCTTCTGATTTCTCCCGTGGGGGAAAAAAATTCCCAAGCTTCCCATACCACCACAGGCTGCAAATCCATCAACCACACATCCACTCTCCAGCGTCGGCGAGCGAGGAGAGGAGGCCGTGGAGGCGACGACCCAACCCAAACCAACCCCGAAACCGCGCAATTCCCCTCGCGATTCCGCGGGATTCCGACTTTGTCTCGCGCATTTGGTCTCCTTCGATCTCCCCGAGGCGCGCGGGCGGGCAGGTGGCGGGTTGGTGGCGGCTTCACTCCATCATCCACCGCTGGTCCAAATGGCCGCCAATAATAGCGAGCCCGCACTGGAGGAAGGAGGAGGAGGCGTGAAGCAGGAGGAGGCGGCGGCGTCGGCGTCGGCGGCGCAGGCGAGCGCCGCGATGCTGCACCGGTCGGGCTCGCGGCCGCAGCTGGACCTCAGCGGCGCGGCGATCCACGGCACCTTGGAGGACCGCAACCCCACCATCCTGCTGCCCAACCAGTCGGACGACATCTCCCACCTCGCGCTCGACATCGGCGGTAAGGGCTCGCGCCGCTGGCCAGCGACCTCTTCCCCGTTTTCCCGCGGCCGAATTCACCGCTTCCCGACGGCCGACGTGATCCGCTAGCACTATCGTATCGTTGTTTCTTAGCAGTATAAACTCTTGGGGCGAGATGTAGTTATCTCTGTGCATGAAACATGAGTCTGAAACTGTGGATGACACTTCCAAAATTTATAGGTTTATCCTCGTTCACCACGTCCAGGAATGTTTGTGTCACTGCGCTGAGTACCGTTGTTGTTGAACCACATTATGTGTGTTCTTGCTAATCGATCTTATCAGTGAACTGGATTGTAGTGTCAACAGTCTGATATATGACACGACAACTGTAGCATGCGTCTTTCGGAATGCGCTGTGAAATTGGTTTCTTAATTAATGGGACATGCGATTGACAAATTGAGCAGGTGGTTTCGTTTTTTTGGCTTTGAAGTTTTGCTTTCAGTTATCAGTCTGAAAAATGAGAACTGCAATCTTCTCTTGATTGTGAAACCTCCTGTAATGAACTGTATGTTTTCCTGTAGGCTCTCTTATAAAGTTGGTGTATTTTTCACGACATGCTGAGCTCTCCACGGAGGATGAGCGTAAGATGTCCACGAAGAGAAGACTTGGGATGTTTAATGGCAGCAGAAGGAATTACCCTGTTCTTGGTGGAAGGCTTCACTTTGTGAAATTTGAGACTGGGAAGCTTAATGAATGTTTGGACTTCATTTCTTCCAAGCAACTACATCGTGGTGGTATGCAAACAATACTTGCAGTTTCTTTTTCAAAAACAAATTTCTACTTTGGATTGTTAATAGTTGTAATCTTGTATTGTCTGGAGTGTGCATATATTCTGTATATTTATTTGATTTGAGGATGCTGGATAGTTTTGGTGGAAACAGCAAGAAATTAATACATAATACACAAAGCTGAGAGTATATGAAAAAAGCTGTTGATCATTTGCATATATGCGACTGATTTCAAGGTGACTTGTTCATGTTCCTTCTCTGTTTCATCAGTCCTCTGAATTTCCCTCATTAGATGTATCATGTATCTATGTGTTTTTTTCACATTGCATCTTTGATATCTTTATTCCAATGATATGCTTGAGTTTGTATTTTTTCCCCTTGACATTCCTTAATTTCTGCTGTCCATTTTGCAAGTAAAACATGTCACATTTATGGGTGCGTATACATGTGATTAAACACTAAATTGCTAATTGTATAAAGTCTAAATTCCTTCCATCACTTTGGTTAGTACGGTTTTGTGTTTTTCTGTTAGTCAGCTGACTTGTATTTTCCTTGCATTGAGTGGAAGTTTTATACTGCAGGTATTGATTCGCCTTCATGGCGCTCAGGAGCTCAACCCGATAACATTGTAATTAAGGTAAAAAGTAATGAAATAATGATGTAATGCATGCAAGATTCATAGGAAATTTGTTTAATACACATGGAAAAGGTTTCTAGTGTTCATTATCAGAACGCTTGAATATTTGGCCTAGCAATCCGCTCTTCCTGAAGCTAACTTATTATTGGAGATGGTTACTAGCAATGTTTTTGAAAATAAGGCGAAAATTTGTTCTAGTACAAGTTGCTATAGATGACCTGTGTAAGACATGATATTGATATTGATTTGCTTCCTCTTGCAATGCTCTTGAATGGACATACATCCAAATGTATTGATTATCTTACATTTATCTGTGTTATGTGCTACAGTGCTACATGAGTGATTTTTACCTATCGTGTTCAGTCTGTGTGCTTGATGTTTGCACATAGAAATACTCATTCTTTGCTTGATTTGTGTCATTATAATTGTATTTTTATTTATTATGATATTTTGTGGAAAGGCAACAGGTGGTGGAGCATTCAAGTATGCTGATTTATTCAAGGAAAGATTGGGAGTCAGTCTTGAAAAGGAAGATGAAATGGATTGTCTTGTAGCTGGAGCAAATTTTTTGCTTAAGGTTTCTATTTCTCAGTTACTCTATCACTAGTTACGATGTATCCTATTGTAAAGTTCATATTGTAGATGCTGTTCACAATGGATCTTTTAAAAATGTATTATTCCGCTAAAGTTTTGTTAAACATTAGTTGAAGGGTGGTAATATTCATAATTTAATTATGTGTTTATGTGCAAGTTTACAAGTCTATTTTATTTCCAGGCTATACGCCATGAAGCTTTTACACACATGGATGGCCAAAAGGAATATGTGCAGATTGATCAGAATGATCTGTTTCCCTATCTCCTTGTTAATGTTGGGTCTGGTGTCAGCATAATCAAGGTAACATTAGTTTGATCTTTTTTGTGTTTCACTGGATCTTGTTGATTTTTTCTATCCCAAAGGTTGACGGACATGGGAAATTTCAACGAGTTAGTGGGACAAATGTTGGTGGTGGTACATACTGGGGGTTAGGGAGGTTAATGACGAAGTGCAAGAGGTGCCCTTGTTGTCTGTTCATGGACTTGATACATTTGTATAGAGAAGGTTAAGTACACTTAAAATTATGAATTTATTTCAGCTTCGACGAGTTACTAGAGTTGAGCCAACGTGGAGACAACAGTACCATTGACATGCTGGTAGGGGATATATATGGTGGTCTGGACTACTCGAAGGTAACATTTTAGCATTTTTTGTGGAAATCACATTATAATCATTTTGATGTGTTTGTAAGTTGTTTTGGGCATTGACTTTTGTAGCTTTGGGAAAAGCTGCTAGTCCAACTTGGTATTTGTGGATAACATTCAATTTGATGAGCATTTGGAACAAGGTTCTAAGTGTGTAATTTCTCTTTTCCCATTTACTAATTCTTGCATGGTTCTGCTCTATACAGATTGGCCTTTCGGCGTCAACAATTGCCTCAAGTTTTGGGAAGACAGTTTCAGACAACAAGGAGCTATCAGATTATAGACCAGAGGATATTTCTCTCTCTCTATTACGGATGATTTCATATAACATTGGTCAGGTATGGCAACATCGTTTATGTTTTATATGGCTTAGAGAAACAATGGGTAATTATTGTGAAAACTATTTTACATGAAAGGGTTGGTCTTTGCCTGAGTTTCATAGAGATTCAAGCATGTTCTGCACAGTGCGCATCTTTGTTTACTTAAATAATTTGATTTGATTACCCTTTGAACCGACTTTTTGGTAGCGTTTTTCAAAAATCTCGAAGTCACAAGATAAAAATTCTCAAATATGACTTCGATAATAAGTTTTGGTATTCGAAGCCACTGTTCAAATCAGTTGAAGCTCAGTTTCAGCACCGCTGAATCCGAATTCGATATTATTATTGTGTGGTGTGTTAGTCATTTGGTCTTATCTCACCATGAAACTACCATCTTGCGTACTCAGATTTGTTCTGGCACTATTGTCTGTTGAAGGTTTACGCATTGTGGTTTTAGTTCTTCCATGCTATTGCTCTGGGTTAAGTGTATAATATAGGAAAATTATTGAAAGGAGTACGTTTGATTAAAAGCTCCAAATTTCCATTGGGCATTATCTCTACACTAAGTCGAAGGATATGGCTGTGCTAATCCTGATATCACAGGCCCATTGTTACTCTTTCTAAAATATTGAAGTCATGGATTCATAACCTGCCCCCCCCCCCCCTTTGTGTAGATTTCCTATCTTAATGCACTTCGATATGGATTGAAGAGGATATTCTTTGGTGGATTCTTTATTCGTGGCCACGCCTACACCATGGATACAATTTCTTTCGCAGTACATTTCTGGTAAAATATTTGAGCCTTTGTTTTATGTTGTGCCACAATAATTGAGTTAATTTTGAAAATAAGTTTCTTCTCAAGTTGTATCCAAATTATATGTTCTTCAAACCAACACATACTACATATTTGGTAAGGTCAAAAGGAGAGGCAAAAGCCATGTTTCTGCGTCATGAGGGCTTTCTTGGAGCACTTGGTGCGTTTACGAGTTATGAGAAGCATGGTCTTGATGACTTGAGGGTGCATCACTTGGTTGAACGTTTCCCAATGGGCGCTCCATATGTTGGTGGGAAGATTCATGGGCCTCCTCTCGGGGATCTTAATGAGAAGGCAATGACACCTTTCCTCGATCATAGTTATCTTCATGATTATGTTGGTAGTTGGTTTGATTATTCTGTAGAGTATGACATCCTCTCCTCTATTGAGATTAAATTGTTGCTCAACAAACTTACAACATTGAAATAAAAACGTCTTGCCCATCTGAAAGCCAATTGCACACACCGAAAATCCCACTCACAATTTTTCCGATTGAAAGAGTTGCTTGAATGAGTCACATGTTTTTCACCAGTTTCTACTTATGACTTGGTTGACATTTCTGTCTAACCTATTCAATGTTGTTTTATCTGGAACACTACTTATCAGATATCATGGATGGAGAAGTTTGTGCAGAAGGGTACTCAGATTACTGCCCCTGTACCTATGGGAGCTCCTGCTACAACAGGTATGGGAGGTTTTGAAAGGCCTACTTCCAAGGGTGACATTTTGCGGTCAGATGCAAGTGCAGCTCTAAATGTTGGCGTTCTCCATCTTGTACCCACATTGGATGTCTTTCCGCTGTTAGAAGACCCAAAGACGTAAGTCTCAACTATTTAGTTCTCTCTTTCATTTCATGTATATGTAAATGAATGAAATTCTGGAATATTAACAGGGTTTTGCTATATAGTTGGAACCAATTTTTCTCAACCCAAAGAAGAATAATCATTAATCAAAGTTGAGCCATCAAAGAAAATACAGCATAGAAGTTGGAGGTTTGCTTTTACTGCCCTAAAAGCTCTGAAAGCTTTGAGCGGGTATTTTTCCCAAAAACTTAAGTTTTCGTTGTATTTCTTTTTGTCTTATCTTATCTTCCTATCTACAAAGTCAAAGAAAAGAAGATAAGTTAATATAAGGCAAAAAGGGCACCTTTGATAGGAGTAAAACCCCAAAAATTTAAGATTACATCGAATTAATCACTTCAAGCATTCCTTGCAATTTTGAAGCCAAAAGAAACTGAGATGATGCTTCAGCAAATAATCATACCTTTTAAATTGTCATATGTATGGTTAAAGAAAAAAAGGATTTGAACCTTTGCCAAACTGGGTCTTTATCTGAATTAAATTCAACTTGGAGTTTCCCCCTTATTAACATTCATTTATGGTTAATCAACATGTGTTTTTTACCACACCACTGAAGGTATTATTGTTTTAACCAATTTAAATTATAATATTTTTATATTTTTATATATCTTTGATTGGGGAACAACTTATTAAAAGCATTTTATATTATACATGTAAGCCTGGTGATGGAAGAAAAAATGCTACCATGTGCAGTTCAACTATATATTCTGCGTGAATTCAATTAATATATCATCTATACTGCAGGTATGAACCAAACACAATTGATCTCGACCAGGATGAGTTCAAGTATTCTTCTATTTCCCTTATTTATAAATATCTATTAGGAATTGAATGCTTCGATGATATCTGAGATCGTGTTAGGTACTGGTTCACGGTTTTGTCAGACCATTTGCCAGACCTTGTGGACAAGGTATGATCCGTTCCTAGCGAATATTATTGTATAACATCTACTGAGACAAGATATCTGAATTTTTTTCATTCACATAATGACATTGTGGTTATTTCAACAATTTGTTATTACATCTTTGCAATGAAGGACGCCAGCCTGCAACTACTAGTCACTACTCCCTCTGTTTCGCTATATTTGTCCATACCCACCATTGTGCACAGACCAAGAAAACATAAACTCGAGTGAAAAAGTGAAAAGTGCATTGAGATGATCATGCTATCTCTAATTAATGAATTTGGTTGGTTGCATGCATGAATTTAACTGGCTACATGCATTTAAACTTCTTGAAAACAATAGTTTGACTAGTTTTATCGTTAAAAAAAATCATAAATCATCCTTGCTTACCACAATGGGCAAACAATTTGAAACGGATACTCCCAAAGCCATGTACAAATATAGCGAAACAGAGGGAGTAGTTTATAGGATTTGATACCCTATTATCCATCTAAGCAGGCATTCCACCCACAATCGTTTTTTAACTACCTTTATTGTTAACCAATTTCAACATTGTAATTGTTAGATATGTAATGTGTATGGGTTCTACTGTATATATGGGCCTAGGCCCATCTCCCCTATTGTGTTAGGGTTTCTTGTGCTCTGTATATATACCGGCCTTTGGCCTCATATCAATACACAAGTGCTATTCCTAACCGTAATTACCTTGACTTAGTTAGCTCCTTGATTTGCAGCTCAAGCAACATTCCACATTAAATTTGGTATAGTAACAATACATACATTTACAGTAAATTATGTCTGTATCTCCAACTCTAATCTTTGTTTGAACATGCAGAAACTTGAAAGGCATTTTTCTTTTACTAATTTCTTCATGTTCTTGTTAGGCGGTTGCTAGTGAAGGTGGAACTGATGATGCCAAAAGGCGGGGAGATGCTTTTGCACATGCCTTTTCTGCTCATCTGGCAAGGTACACAGTCACGAATGTATGACATCAGTCTGTTGGCCTTTGTTTCATTATTCTACTGGGCATCGCTAGTCCCATAACCTATTAACACTATTAAGTGTAAGCTGCCGTGTGCACACTCGCTTTTGTTACCTTACTTTTATGTCTAATTTTAGGTTGATGGAGGAGCCTGCTGCTTATGGGAAGTTTGGGTTAGCCAATCTGTTGGAGTTGAGAGAAGAATGCCTTAGAGAATTTCAGTTTGTTGACGCATATATAAGTATCAAGCAAAGGTTACTCCCCCCCCTCTCTCTCTCTCTCTCTCTCTCTGTGTGCGCGCGCGCGTGCACTCACGTGCAAGACTGCAAGCTCGCATACAGGAAAGGCATGTCATGGTTGTCAACTAGCATCTCTACTCTAGCTATTCACACTTTTTTTTTCTGCCTGAAGGGAAAATGAAGCTTCGCTGGCTGTTTTACCTGATCTCCTCATGGAACTTGATAGTATGAATGAGGTATGCTATTTTCCTGCTGAAGTCAGCAGTCAACAGTTTTTTTAAAATAAAAATTCTTTTGCAAAAGGGTAAATCACACAAATTTCCATTTCCACGAAGACAAAATACTTTTTATCTGTTATGTGATGGTGTATCACTCCCTTCAATCACAAAAGAATGTTTTGTAAACACACAGTCAAACTTTTTAAACTGGCTATTAATATTTCTTTCAATGTTTAGATTGAACACATGAAAATGGTGTGCATATTTGTGCGGAAAGAACTTCCATAATAGTATACTCCTGTTAGTTTTTTTGAATCTGTTACAATAGAAAATTAGTGATCAAAGTTTTTGGGTGTTCAATTTTCACAAAATACATACTATCGCATCACTAACAAATGGACCTGGTATTGTTCCTCTTGCAAATGTCACAGTAAATGTTATTTTGTTGAATTTTGTCTGCATTACCATGGATGCCCATGGTACCCATAGTTCAGCAATCACCTCAGCTTGAACTCTAGACTCTGAATTCATTTTGACTTTTGATTTAATTTTTGATATTTTTAGGAAGCGCGGTTGCTTGCACTAATTGAAGGTGTCCTTGCTGCAAACATATTTGATTGGGGATCTCGAGCTTGTGTGGACCTTTATCACAAGGGAACTATAATAGAAATTTATCGCATGAGTCGCAAGAAGATGCAACGTCCATGGAGGGCAAGTCTTCGAGTCTGAAAATTTGAATTTTATTTCATAATTATAATGCTGAAGTTATCCGAATTATTTTCATTAGTTGTGGTAGTCCATGGCCAGATATTTTATTTGTGTTATAGTATGTGTATATATGTTTCTTTCAGATTGATGACTTTGATATGTTCGAAAAGAGAATGCTTACTCATAAGAAGGATCAACCATACAAAAGAGCACTTCTGTTTGTTGATAACTCAGGTGCTGACGTGGTCCTTGGAATGCTTCCTTTAGCTCGTGAATTTTTACGCCGTGGAACTGAGGTATAAATTGAATTTCTGAAAATATAGAAAAAGGCGTTCCATTAGTTTTGCTCAATGATTGCCTCATTTTGGGTTTGCTCAACATTAGATTTTGAATTTGAAAGAACAGACTGGTTGCTGTTTCAAGAGATTGAATATGGGAAACATGCAACTTCCTACTAATGTATTTAATCCACATTTCTGTTCTCCACGGAAAATATAGATTACATGCCAGATTGGAAAGCAATTCTTATTGTGAATATTGTGAAACACTGAACATTTTATTTGACAACCAAAACTGGTAGGAAAAGCAAATTTTGCAATTTGACCAGCATTATGAATTAGCCCTGGAAGTGAAGCAGACCTTCAGTTTTATATTTATATTCCATCTAATGATTTCTAGATGTCTTGTCGTGAATCTTCTACTGATATTTACATAGTGAATTTGAGCTGGTAATATACTTATTCTGCAGGTAGTTCTAGTTGCAAATTCACTGCCTGCTTTGAATGACATTACGGCTAATGAACTTCCAGAAATTGTAGCTGAAGCTGCAAAGGTAGAAGTGAATGGAAATTTGTGCTCCTTGTCTCCTTGATCATCCTAGCTTTATTATACCTAAGGCGTCTGTAGTTATATCTAAGTTCTTATTGTTGCTTGTTATGTATCACAGCACTGTGGTATCCTTAGGAAAGCTGCAGAAGCTGGTGGATTGATAGTCGATGCTATGGCTGGCATCCAAGATAATCTTAAGGATGAACCAGTTTCAGTGCCCCTAATGGTCGTTGAGAATGGATGCGGCAGTCCATGTATTGATTTCCGGCAGGTTAGCTCAGAGCTTGCAGCGGCTGCAAAAGACGCAGATTTGGTAAGAAGGCTGTAGCTCTTTGAATCGGATTTGCTTCCTTATGCATAATCAATTGGAAAGTTCTATGATTTGCTCTTTGTTTTGGTTCTTGATATTATCATGTTATGCAGGTAATTTTAGAGGGCATGGGCCGGGCACTGCATACCAACCTCAATGCCCGTTTTAAATGCGATGCTCTAAAGGTACTTGTTTATGCAAACCTAGCTGATTTGTTTATTCACAATTACAAACTTGATCCTGCCCTTGTACTTGACTAGGTCAGTATAACAACTCTATTGTAACTTACAGTAAAAAAAACACTAATATAAATTGCTGAATTGAATTAGCTCAACTGAAATTTCGTTGGCTATCTTTCAGTATGATGTCAACCTAGCAAGGGTGTATATAACAATCTTACTAAATTAACCAATATTAATTGTATGTGCAGCTTGCAATGGTGAAGAATCAGAGGTTGGCAGAAAAGCTTTTTAATGGAAATATATACGACTGCATCTGTAAATTTGAACCCGTTTCTTAGCACAACAGCACCAAAAGAGCTGGCATTGGCACTATTTCAGTTTAATGTTGTGGGGCTTTCATAGTTGAACTTGCTCTTTCACACTGTTTCTTCAAAGTTTTTTACTGGCAGAAGGACTAGTTCCTGGTTTAATGGCCTGCTATGATCTGATCAATGCGGTTTGGTGCAACAGTGGTATTTAAGTATGAAGAATTCCTTGTGATACTGGTGGTGTTTGTGTTTTACAATGTATCTCATCGGGGATCCATGTGTAATATGGGGACGGTAAAATACAACGAAGTTTAACGAAATTTTTCTTCCAAAAGAAATTGAAGCTAAGAGTGATCAAATTAATGAAGCTAAAGAATGAGAACATCACATCCAACGGTGTATGTTACGATGAACCGAGTTGGTAATAAAGTTATATGTGATAGGGTTGGGATGGCACCAATGGAAGAGAAACTTGGACACATTCAACCAAAGTCTTCAAAAGCATCGTTGCATTGGAATCTTTAGATGTGAGCAGGGGCGTAGGGTCCATTATGGCATGGTATGACCAATGTCAAACTTAGCTAACCTGTTAGGAATCCCCCTAAACCCCCCTATGCAGCTCCTAAAAGAATTTCTTCAAGTTCAATGTTGATAGTCTTGCTTGACTTATTGAAATCTATGATAAAAATTTCTTTTTCGCTGATTGTGAGGTTATAAATGATCATCTTGATCTCTCCGTACGTCATGTGTGAAGACTGAATGATTTTCTGTTTGTCATGATCTTGCAAATCTAGCAGCAAAGATGGTTGAGCTTGAAAGAATTATTATATTTCCATTGGTCTTTCGTCTTGTCAAGTTGGCACTACTACTACTTACGTCATGTGAGAAGACTGAATGATTTTCTGTTTGCTATGATCTTGCAAATCTAGCAGCAAAGATGGTTGAGCTTGAAAGAAATATTGTATTTCCATTGGTCTTTCGTCTTATCGAGTTGGCATTACTGCTACTGGTGGCTACGACATCAGTTGAAAGAGTTTTCTCAGCTACAAAGATTATCAAGACTGATTTGCGTAACAGGATATCCGATGATCGGCTTAATGGTGTGCTATATCGAGCGAGACATATTCAAAGGGCTTCATCTTGGTGATATTAAGAAGCATTTTCAAAAGATGAAAACTCATCGAATGCAATTGCCAAGGTTTCCTAGACGCAAATAGTACTTTGGCAATCATTTTTCTTCTTCCGCATCCATTTTGCTTTATAGTGTATCGAGTGTTTTGGTTTCGTACACTACGATTAATATCTACACTATGCGCCATACCAAAATTTTCTTCCTTTCTCCGCCACTCATGTAGTGATAATGTAATGAAAGGTATGGGCTAATCTAATTGGACGTGGGAGGAGACAATAAAACCAAACTTGAAATATTGGAAATAAAAATCAAGCAATCAAACTACTATGCTAACGCGCAATGAAACCAAACTTGAAATATTGAAACATATCTAGAGACTGTTTTAGATATGGGTACATGGAAATTAGTGATCCATGTCTCCGAACTATGATCTAAATTTTCATCCTCTTTGCCTCTTTTATATATATTTATATATAATGTTAGTGACTTCTATTGGATTTTATTTCTAGTCTATTCAATTTGTTTGTGATCTAAAAACTTTGTTGCCGTAGTTATTGTTGTTGTAAAGAATTAGAACATGACAAAAGCTCGTATGTTCATCTCTAAAATACGTGCGAACTTTCTATAGGCAAAAACTTTCTATTGTGAAATATCGCAACCTTTGTTGATGCTTTAGAGAGCTGAATTTTTTTAATGATTCACTTACCTCTACTCCCTATTAAAAATTGTCCGGTGATAATAGCGATGGTAGGATCTACTTTTCATCTCTACCGTTCAATGCCCCTTCATCTAATAATCCATACATCGTTCTATTTATGCATTGTATTTTTTGAAGACTTGATTAGCAATAATGTTTTTTAATTTGGTCTGTTTTCCTACTTAACTGTAGTCGGAGTTCAGAGTATGTATGTGTGATGAAATCAAACAATATAATTTTATAAATGTATGTGTTAGATATGTATATGTAGGGGTGGGGCATTCGGTTTATTCGATTAATCGGTCGGTTAATTCGGTTTTTTGAGAAATGGAAACCAAATTTAACATCACAATATAAAAAACCAAACTATATAAACCAAAATATTTCGATTTGGTTATTTCGGTTTTTGATTTTTAACCGAAATATTATATTCAAACAAACTAATATACCATTTAAATATCTTTTCATAAACTACACTATCGTATTCTCACAACAATAAAAATAATAAACTAAATAAGATATAGAACAAGTGAACACCATCCTCTAAATCAGCTTAAATTAAATTAAATTAAATAAAAATTTGCCATTTTTGTATAAGCCAGATGATGTGATTCTTTGTAGTCATTTTTGTTGGGTTTTAAATCGTTCTTTTTAGCTTCTAAAATAATTTTTTATAATTTTTTTAACTTTTTAGGACGTCTTTTAAGTGATCACAATTTTTTGGATTAAATTTTTTGACGAGTTTCAGCTTAATAAGGGCTAAAGTTCGGGGACGAACTGACGACCCACATGCATATGCATCCGTTATTTGTTTGCGCGTCGAGTTTTCATTTCCTTTCTCTGCCTTGCTCAACTGCGTCTCTCTTTACATCCACGTGCATCGATCACAGAGTTCCATAAATAGGTCAGATTTGGTGTGGTCAGCCGAAATAAATACCCTGGCCAAAAAAAAAAAGAAAAGAAAAAGAAGCAAACGTTCGCGTCGGCGTCGGCGACACGGCGAGGAGGGAAATCCAACCCAACCGGCTCGCTCCATCAGTCCGTTTCGCCGTGGTTTCACCGCTTCGCGCGTCATTTCCTGGAGAAAAAACAAGGGAAAAATTCACGCGCGCCCGCCGCTTCGTTCATCACGGCGATCGAATCGATCACTCACTCGTCAGTCGTCACTAGTACTACTCATCGCATCGGCACAGCAATCACGGACCGACCAAGGAGGAGTAGGACCAAGCAGGAGTAAATTGACAAAAAAGAAATGACATGAACAGAGGGAGATCAGAACCGTCCAAGCGCCTCTCCTACAAAGAAACGACAACGATCCCAACAAGGCAGAGGAGCCCGTGCTCGAGCTCGGCGGCGCGCACCGGCCACCATGGGGCTTGGCCTGCTCCGGCGACGCGCCGGCCTGCCCCTGCTGCTGCTCCTCCTCCTGGCCGCCGGCGCCGGCGCGAGGCGGAAGGGGGAGAAGGTTGGGGGTGGTGGTGGTAGGCTGCGGTTCCGGCGCGAGGGCGGGACGTTCAAGGTGGTGCAGGTGGCGGACATGCACTTCGCGGACGGCCGCCGGACGGGGTGCCTGGACGTGCTCCCGGCGCAGGACGCCGGCTGCTCCGACCTCAACACCACCGCCTTCCTCTACCGCGTCTTCCGCGCAGAGGACCCCGACCTCGTTGTCTTCACCGGTCGGTCACCAATCCTCCTCCTCCTCCCTTTACCAGTTGACTAGTTCGGTATCACTTCCCCTCCCAATCTTTAGCTGATTAGCTCATTAATCTATAGATGAGAATGCTAAAGTTTGTTCCTTTAGGCTTAGGTGACTCGCCTTGTTGTATTGCGCGGTAATTTTGTTGCTACTGCGGTTACATATAATTAGCGAATTCAGTAAGCTGATAAAAAATGAGATGTTATGTTTTGATTTTTGTTTTTAAAGAAGCGTGGTTGCAACGACTCTTTGATATAAGTACAAGAAGAATGTCACGGGTTTGAAAAGTGATGATGATGTGGGGGGCGGGCCATTGGAGCTCGTGCTTCGGATTGGATTGGGGAATTCCGATCTAAGAGGGGTCCAGAGTCCAGGCCATAGAGGCATGGCATGCCCAATCAGGCTCCCAGTTGATTAATTGCTCTGGCAATGAACTGGTTACTAGTACGATGATGGCTGCATCCATGAGAGTGATAATAACTAGCTGCGCCAAATGGAGCTAAAGGCCTAAGAGATACAGTGATCTGCCTTCGTGATTTTCTCGTGTTGTTTTCGTCGCGTTGTTTCATGGGCAATAATTCTGGTTGATGCTTCCAAAGCTGCAACTTTTGCAACCAGTGATGCCCTAGAGAAACTAGCGCTGTAATGGATTTGATTTAGCATTGTCCAATTAAAAATGTTGGATCACAATGCATTGCAACTTGAAGTGAAGGTCATTTGTCGCTCCCCATATTTGTGATTGCTAACCCAATACCTCTACATAATCCTGCAACTTAAAGAGAATTTCTTCGTTACGGTGTTTGTTGGGCAGGTGATAACATCTATGGTGCGGATTCAACGGATGCAGCCAAGTCTATGGATGCTGCTATTGCTCCAGTCATTGCCATGAAACTTCCTTGGGCCGCTGTAATTGGGAACCATGACCAAGAGGGTACTCTGTCTCGTGAGGGTGTGATGCGCCACCTTGTTGGCATGAAGAACACCCTTTCCCACTTCAATCCAGAAGGGGTAGAAATTGATGGTTATGGAAATTATAATTTGGAAGTTGGTGGGGTTGAAGGAACATTGCTGGCTAACAAATCAGTCCTCAACCTTTATTTTCTGGACAGTGGTGACTATTCTACTGTGCCCTCAATCCCTGGTTATGGTTGGATAAAGGCTTCACAGCAAGACTGGTTTCAGCAAACCTCTTCGAGTCTCCAGGTGAATAAGTTATTGATATTCCTCAAAATTTTGAAATTGGTGTTATGCTCTAATTCAGTCACAGAGAAGACTCAAAACAAAAATTAGGATTTTTTTTCTTTGGGAATTTTTTGTCCATTTCTTGGGCCATCTTATCAAATATAGGAACAATATCATAGTGAAACACTCAACTGAGTAAAAGAATGAATGTAGATCTGGCAGTAAAGCTGCAAAATGCAAAATACTGTTGCTAATCAACCATCTGCAAAATGCTGTCGCTAAGTATTATGAAATCTTGGATCAAGAAATTCATCTTTTAGAAACAGATGACATTCCTTATCTCTCCTACCTAATTCCCAAAACCTTTAGTCACTAAATGATTTATAGATTCAGGGTTAAATATAGCCCAATAGAAACTACCAAGATGTTAGGTTTTGACACCAAATCCTGTGCATGCAAGCTTGTTGAGTTTGTGCTGTCAACATATTGCATGTTATTCATAACAGAACTTATAAATGCAGAGAAAGTACATGGATGAACAACCAAGACAGAAGGAACCAGCACCCAGCCTTGTGTACTTCCACATTCCATTGCCAGAGTTCAGCAGCTTTACAGCATCCAATTTCACAGGAGTGAAGCAGGAAGCTATCAGTTCACCGTCAATCAACTCTGGATTCTTTGCCAGCATGGTGGAGGTTGGAGATGTGAAGGCTGCCTTTATAGGACATGATCACGTAAATGACTTTTGTGGGAAGCTCACTGGTATTCAGCTGTGCTATGCTGGTGGATTCGGCTACCATGCATATGGGAAGGCTGGGTGGTCAAGGAGGGCAAGGGTGGTGTCTGTGCAACTTGAGAAAACAGTGAATGGTGAGTGGCGAGGAGTGAAATCTATCAAGACATGGAAGAGACTTGATGATCAACATCTCACCACAATTGACTCCGAGGTCCTCTGGAACAGAGGATCTAATGGTAAGACACTCACCCATGCACGAGTATGATGCTAATTGAAGTGAAGCTTAAAGTAGCTACCTAAGAATAGTGTAGTGTGGATGATTTGGGTGAATATGCATCATAGAAAAGAGTGACTAGTTTAAGCAATTTGGTGTTTCCTATCTGTACTATATATGTAATGTTTTCCTGATTGCAAGAACATGTTTCCATATGACAGGGAGGCGCAGGAAGAATCCTTAATGAAGCTGAGTTCAGGATGGGTACACGGAATGATGCATCTTATCTCTCTACACGTCTTATCTCTGTTGAATACTCGGTTTATCTATGAAAATCCTCAAATTGTGTACATGAACAAAAAAAAAATGGTACACATGTTTACCCAAGTTTCTGCAGTTTTTGTTTCCCCTGAAAAGAAGGAACCATAGCGTTACTGTAACTCGGTTTAAACGTCACACTTCGCAATTGGGCTCAAATGTCATCAAAAGGAAAGTGAGGACACGATGTCATTTCTGTCCGTATTCTCTAACAAGTTGATCTGTTAAAGTGACAATTTGTACCATGTTTTTAAGCGAAATATGTACCATGTCACCGTTAATGTCTACTGAGCATCTCCAACGAGGACATGTCAACGACGTGAATATGTCAGTTGGCTATGGGATTGTCAAATCATTTTTTTTTTTACTTTACATGGAGGAGAAATATGAGAGTGAAATAGAGACTAGCTCTTACTTTACATGTGGTCCCAAATTAATTTTAGATAGTGCTATAGTTAGCATCATTAGAGAGGTTGTCTATTTGTTATTTTAGATGACATGTTAATTTTTTATAACTGGTACCATTGAAGATTTTCTAATGGTGTTTAGTCAGCTAGTTAAAAGGATGTCAACTCAGTATTTTGCTTATGTGGAGAGGAGAAAAGAGGAGACAGATATATGCCCTGTTCTTTTCAGCTTAACGGCTTAACAACTTAACGACTTATCTACGTCGACAAATACTTTTGAGTTTTTTGAGTCTGTTTTTTGCTACATTGAAAGTGGGTCATAACACTTTAAAAAGCAAGTTAAACAAAAAGTATCCGAATCTTGAGACTATCTCAAGAAGCTCTTGAAATTCAGTTATTCAGTCGTTCAGATCATCTCAAAAGAACAGTACTAAAGGGACCTAAGGCCGAGAGAGGGGGTGAATCGGACTATTTTAATTTTATTCGCTTGTTGAACTTGGTCAATTAGTCAAGTTAAGCACCCAACTAGCGAATGAGCCCTACACAAGTCTAGTAGCGGAAGTAAACACAAGTGCGAATAATAAAGGAGGCAAGAGGGCAAACCGATCTTTTTACCGAGTTCGGTGCAAGCACCTACTCTCGTTGAGGAAGCTCGCCACACAGGAAAGCCCGGGACCCTTTCGTCCCTAATTCTCAATCCACTAGAAGAAGATCGTTCCCGAACACATCGGAAGGGAACTTCAACTTGTACAAGAATCGGCAGCCTTCACACGCGAAGGATCCCGAAACATCCGACTTCACAGGCGAAGTCGACCTCGAGCACACCGAGGATTTAGCGCATCTCCGACGCAGTAGAGAAGACGATGCACCGGCTACGCCTAGCCGATGACCACCACGTTGGTGGGTTTGCTTGCGGTTCACGTGTCGATAAAGCTTGTGGTGGAGTTGAATCCCGGTGACAAGAAATCTAAGAGCACAATATCGGAAGCACAACTAGACCACCACCTCTCCCACCATCGAGCTAGACCAAGAACTCATGGGGAAGGCTCAAGAACTTCGGGGATGACCGGAGGAGGCAAGGTATGGCTTCTTTTTCTTCCTCTTTTTCTTTCACTTTCAATCTCAATTTCTCATGTTGGATCTAGGGAGATGAAGGATGAACTAGGGAGGAGCTCTTACTCTCTCAAAGCTTGGGGATGAACAAATGAGCTCTCTCAAGTCTCTTCCACAAAATCCCACCTATTTATAGGGTTCAGGCTGGGCCAATGGACGGATGAGATTAATTTGGAACGAGATCAGACGGCTAGCAGTAAATCGACTTAGGCTGGAAAGGCTTATCGGACGCGTCCGACGGATTTATCGGAAGCCGTCCGATACTCCTCACTGTGCAACTCCGGATCTGGAAAAACGATGCCCACCATGTGTTCGATCGTGAGCGCAGCCGGCATCAGACGCGTCCTGATGACCTGGTCATGACAGGGTGCACCTAGGTTCTTGTCTTGTCTTGATCTTGTCTTGTCTTGTGTCTTGTCTTGTGTCTTGTCTTGTCTTGTCTTATGTCTTGTCTTGTGTCTTGTCTTGTCTTGTCTTGTCTTGTCTTGTCTTGTCTTGTGTCTTGTCTGTCTTGTCGTGATCTTGTCTTGTCTTGTCGTGATCTTATCTTGTCTTGTCTTGTCTTATCTTGTCTTGTCATGATTTTATCGTGATCTTGTCATGTCTTGTCGTGATCTTGTCGTGATCTTGTCATGTCTTGTCGTGATCTTTGTCTTGTCTTCTCGTGATCTTTGTCTTGTCTTGTCGTGATCTTGTCTTGTCGTGATCTTATCATGTCTTGTCGCTTGAAATCCCTGTTGTCATCAATTACCAAAACTTTCCCTTTTTGGTAATTGATGACAACACCTGTAAGTCTCCTGCATAGCTAACTCAACAAGCAAATGTGTGTCTCGTGCAGTGATTTAGTTTCAACAAGGGTGATACCAATTGAGATTACTTTACTTAAAATAACAATTAGGCATAAGATCAATTGAAGTGCAATGCAATGCAAGACTAACACCTAGCTCCCCCTAGATCATTGCATATTAAGTGAGCAACACACAGATTTGTAAAATTTACAATTTCTCCCCCTTTGTCATATTTTCCACTGTTCTACTCATTTTTCTCCACATTGCTTGCCACTCATTCATTTTTCTCCCCCTTTGTCATTAATAACCACAAAGGGCAATCAACAAGCACATGAAAAGGAGACAATACTCAAGAGCTTTGTAGATTATACAAGTTCTAATCATGCCAAGTTATCCATCACATTGCAAATTCAAGACTATTTCTAGATCAAATATCACAATACACAATAGAGGCTCATGTTTGAGTGATGTGTAAGTAGAATTAAGATCTAGAGCAGTACTTAGAGGAATCAAAACCAATGAATATGTAGTAAGCTCATGCACTAGGAGAATTCACTTGATGCAAGCTAGTAACAAGAACAAGCATGTTCAAATATGCACAAGTGCTACACCAAGCCAGAATTTGAGTCTAAATATATTCTTATGTTGAGCATATATAGATTTATGAATTTTATTTTATATTTTCTTTTAAGTTCCATGTCTCAAACCTTAGTCGACACTGCCCAGCATTACACTGAAGGAATCAGTGTCTTGGTCATCCAAAGCTCCCCCTAAGTTCATGCCTAGTGCAATGACAAGCTGTCTCAGCTTGGAAGACATTGGTGAGAACAAGGATGATGCTCAACATTTCCAAAACAAAGGTGCTCATATCTAGTCAAGATATTAAACAAGATACACAATGAATAGCAAGACCAGAACTAGAAGCACTAGCTCATTCACATAGAGATGAGCTATAAAAGATACACATGGCTTTAACACATCTAACACTCGCTCTAAGTGAAGAATTATTAGCATGTGTTAATTAGAGCGCTTATTGAGCACGATGACATTCAATTTGAGTTTTACCTATCAAATGCAAATGGAGATGCATTGAGCAAAGTATAAAAAACTAGTAGAATTTACAAAACTTCAAGATTGTCTCAAGTTTATATGATTGTGCCAGGTTCACACACAACAGCCCCACGGCCAACTCAGGCGACATTTGACTTATCTAGTATGTTCAGTTCATTTCTTAATTTACAAAAGCATGCCTCATCTAGTGGCTTGGTGAAGATATCGGCAAGCTGGTCCTCCGTATGCACAGATCCAACCACGATGTCTCTCTTCATCACATGATCCCGAAGGAAGTGATGTCGGACGTCAATGTGTTTGGTACACGAGTGTTGAACCGGGTTGCTAGCTATCTTCACAGCACTCTCATTATCACACAGAAGAGGCATGTGGTCAAGTTTTATGCCAAAGTCAAGTAAGGATTGTGTCAGAAATAGAATTTGCGCACAGCTACTCCCTGCCGCTATATACTCAGCCTCAGCAGTAGATAGCGCCACGGAGTTCTGTTTCTTTGATACCCACGACACCAGACATCTACCAAGTAGGTGACAGGCTCCTGAAGTGCTTTTGCGATCAATCTTGCATCCGGCATAATCTGAGTCAGAATAGCCAAGGAGCTCAAACCGTGCACCCTTAGGGAACCAGAGACCTATGCTAGGAGCGAATTTTAGATATCTAAAAATCCTTTTGCTAGCTTTCAAATACATTTCTCTAGGGGAAGCCTGGTATCTAGCGCACATGCACACATTAAACATGATATCCGGCCTAGACGCTGTCAAGTAAAGCAATGCACCAATCATGGAACGGTAAACTTTGGGATCCACAGGGTTACCTTCTATGTCGAGATCAAGGTGGCCGCTTGTACCCATTGGAGTCCGGATTGGCTTGCATCCGTCCATGTCGAAGCGCTTCAGGAGATCCCAAGTGTACTTCTCTTAACTTATAAAGACCCCAGTCTTGAGTTGCTTGATTTGAAAGCTCAAGAAGAAGTTCAACTCACCCATCATTGACATTTCAAACTCAGCTGCCATCTTCTCACTGAAGTATTGTACCATCTTGCTACTTGAGCTTCCAAATATGATGTCGTCGACGTAGACTTGGCACAAGAATAAGTGTCCATCATCCACCTTGGTGAAGAGAGTAGAGTTCACTCGTCCAACATTGAAGCCCTTATAGATGACGAAGTCTCTAACTCTTTCATACCAAGCCCTGGGAGCTTGCTTGAGCCCATACAGAGCCTTCGATAGCTTGAACACATGGTTAGAATATTTTAGATTCTCAAACCCAGGAGGTTGCTCAACATACACCAGCTCCTCGATGTAGCCATTCAAAAAGGCACACTTTACGTCCATCTGCTTAAGTGTGATGTTGTGACATGTAGAGAACGTCAAAAGCAGCCTAATTGCATCATGTCTGGCCACAGGAGCATAAGTATCTCCACAGTCCACATCCTCAATCTGTGTGAAACCTTGATCCACAAGTCTTGCCTTGTTCCTGACAATCACTCCAAACTCATCTGTCTTATTCTTGAAGACCCATTTGGTACCAATCACATTGCAATCTTTGGGTCGCTCCACAAGTGTCCAAACTTGATTCCTTTCAAAATTGTTCAGTTCCTCATGCATGACATTTATCCAATCAGGATCAACCAATGCCTCTTCCACCTTCTTTGGCTCCAAGTCAGACACAAAAGCATGGTACTCACAGAAGTTAGCCATGACACTGACCTCACTGAACCCAGCTGTTCTTGACCTTGTTTGCACACCTTGTTTTAAGTCTCCAATCACTTGATCAGATGGATGATCACGAGCAATTGAATGATGGGTTCTGATAAATCGAGAAGATTGTCCATTTGACTGCTCCGCTGACTCTCCATCTTGCTCATTAGCTGTCTCTGTCACTGAAGATGGCTCCACACTTGAGCTATCTTGAGGCACAGCTCCCCCTGAGTCTGACACAAGCTCAGGTGTGAGCGGTGGTGTAACTGTCTCACTCATCCTAGGAGCTTCCATAGGCCTCACATCTTCAGCTTGTATTTCTTCCATTACTCTTGCCAATGGCTCTCCATCAACATCATCCAGATTTTCATGCTGACCTTGACTGCCATTTGATTCATCAAACTTCACATCACAAGATTCTTCAATCTGACCACTTCATTCATTGAATACCCTGTAGGAGGTCCCTCTAGAAGAGTATCCCAAGAGAATCCCTGTATCCACCCTGCTTTGGAATTTGCCCAAGTGCTCCCTCTTTTTCTTGATATAGACCTTGCATCCAAATACCCTGAAGTAAGAGACACTGGGTCGTCTTTCCACAAGCAGCTCATAAGAGGTCTTCTTGAAAAGCTTGTGAATGTACGGCCTGTTGATACAATGACAGGCTGTGCTGATTGCCTCAGCCCAGAACACTTCAGAGGTTCCAAACTCATTGAGCATTGTTCTTGCCATCTCGATGAGTGTCCTGTTTTTCCTCTCAACCACACCATTCTGCTCAGGTGTGTATGTGGCTGAGAACTGATGATCAACCCCTAACTCATCACAAAACAACTCAACAGAGGTGTTAGTGAATTTAGTTCCATTGTCACTTCTCACCTTTTTGAGGGTACATTCAAAAATATTTTGAGCTTTCTTTGCAAACCTTTTAAAAGTGTCCCCAGTTGGGGTTTTGTCAGGTAGAAAGAAAACCCAAGTGTATCGGGAGAAGTCATCAACAATGACCAAGCAATAGAGATTCCCCCCGATACTCACATATTTTGTTGGTTCAAAAAGATCCATGTGTAAAAGCTCGAGAGGTCGAGATGGAGACATGACATTCTTGGCAGGATGTGAGCTTGCTACTTGCTTGCCGGCCTGACAGGCGCTGCAAAGCTTGTCTTTCTCAAATGTCACATCTTGCACCCCAAGAACTAGCTCGTTTTTAAAAAGTTTCTTCAAATTAGCCATGCCCACATGCCCAAGACGCCTATGCCAATGCCAACCAAGAAAGACTTTGGCAACAAGGCAAGTCGAGATGGATGCGACAGACTCATTAAAGTTCACAAGAAACAAGTTTTCAAAACGAAAGCCTTTGAACACAGTTTTCTCATTTTTATCCAAGACCACCATTCCCTCAGATGAGAAGTTGCAGTGGAACCCCAAATCGCATACTTGGACAACAGAGAGAAGATTATAATTTAAAGTCTTAACAAGTAGCACATTATCAATTGAAGATCTGAAGAAATTGCTACCTTTCCTGTGCCAAGCACCTTGCTCTTACTTCCATCTCCAAAAGTGACCTTAGGGGGGATGTTGTTGCCTTTCTCCCCTATTGAGGTGAACAACCGACGGTTGCCGGTCATGTGTTAAGTGCACCCACTGTCGATGATCCAATGGCACCCACCACTCCGGTAGTTCACCTGCATTAAGAATAGATCACTTTTGTGACTCAGGGACCCACACAGGAGGTCCCCGAGGGTTAGCCTTCAAACTAAACGCAACAGGAGCAAATCGATCAATCAAAGACTTAGGCACCCAAACATGTGCCTTATGCTCATTCTCAGCCCTCAAATCAGCATATCTAGCAACCACCTTACCCTTGTCATTCATCCTAAGCAAGTAGTGATCATACAACTAAGCATGAGCTCTTGGAAGCTTGGGTTGGGTGTGCTTGGGAGTGTTCCTGTTTTAGTTCCTAGGTGAAGCTTGTCTAGCAAAGTTTTGTCTAGGAGGACCATTCCAGAACATTTGTGGATGAGCTAACTAGGTGGGAAACATGGGAGCTTGCTAGTTGTTGTAATGCATGGGATGACCATTCCTATTGTTGTACTTAGGAGCGTATTGCCAAGCATGTTGATTCCTAGGTTTTCATATGGAGTTATAGTGACTAGGAGGTCCTTGCCATGTGTTGTGCTCATTGTGCTTCCTAGGAGGCTTGTTTCTAGTGTTCACATTTTTAGGCCCAATGTTGTTACTCTTGGTTTGGGCATGAGAGGAGTTTTGCTTCTTGGAATGTGCTTGAGAACTTTTCTTTTTCTTTCCCTTAGGATCAGGGGTGAAACCCAAGCCGCCCTTATGGGTCGGTTTTCTTTATTTTTCAAGCATCTTGTTCAAAACAACACTACCCTCATAGCACTTGCCAAGACCCTTGTCAAATTTCTCAAGCTTGGCCTTGAGTTCAGCATTTTCAATAGCAAGTTCTCTAGCAACTAGTGCAAATTTACATGTATTAGGAGTGCACTCAACAGCTACATTAGAGGAACCACTTGAGCTAGATGCAATCATGGAACATTTAGCACATGTTTCAACAATAGGAGCAACAATGCTGGCAGTAGAAGCAATCATGGTACATTCAGAAGAGAGATCATTACTAACAGCAGCTAATGTGATCGCAGGTGTAACAGTGCCACTGAAAGGTGTCATGACAGGAGGCACAATTAAAGCTGGAGCAACATTCAAATCACTGGAAGAAGATGCAATAGGCATGGCATCAACAGAAGCAGTCTTAGCAATAAGTGATTCATTTTTAGCCCTAAGCTCATAAATGGCTGCTAACAGATCCTTTTCATTTTCATTCTTTGCCCTACGCTCTTCATCTAGAACATTTAGCTTCCTAGTCATGCTAATGTTATCACCATGCAAGATGTCATACTCAGTCTCAAGAGAGTTATGCTTAGCAATCAAAGAATTTAAAGACTCTTGAAGAGTTTTAGCTCTCAAGGTTTCACTCTGCACAATGTCAATCAATTTGAGCACATGCTCCCTAGTTGTCTCATCATCCCAGTCAATATTAGAGTCAGAGTCAAAGTTTGATACCTCAGTGGAGGGTCGTGCCATCAAGCACTTCGGTGAGGTAGCTGGTGGTGATGAAGCCTTTGGTGTAGAAGTAGTGGAGGAAGCAGACTCTTCCCCATCAGAATATCATACTTGTTCTTGTGGTTCTGGGATGACCACCAAGCATTTTGGAGGAAGGGATGGAGACGGTGGTGTCATTTCAGCAATTGCCATAGTGGCAAGTACTTAACCATTCTCCTCATCCTCGGAGGCAGGTGTGTCACTGGAGCTCTCATCTGTGGCCCACTCTCCAAAGAATGCCAGCTTCTTTCCTTGCTTGGTGGTGCCCTTGAACTCGATCTTCTTCCAGCTTCTCTTGCTATCCTTGTCCTTGTGCTTCCTCTCCTTATTCTTAGACTTGTCATCATCGCTGTCTTGCTTGGCCCTCTCATATTTGAGTTTGTCCTTTCGAGGGCACATGGAAGCAATGTGACCCTTCTCATGACACTCAAAGCACCGGTAACTAGAGTGTGGGTTCTTGCCTGGCTTCCTCAAGCCGTAGCATCTCCCAATCATAGCCACAATCTCCTCAGCTGCTTCACTTGGAAAGAAGCTTGTTCCTTCATGAGTCTTGGATGAGGAAGACATGTCACTTGGCTTGTGTCCAGTTGCCTTGAGTGCTATGACCTTGTTCTTCTCAGGGACAGGAGTAGCTGTGAGCTCGATGATGAGCATCTCATGAGCCCTCAGCTTGCTCAAGAAGGCAGTGGGGGTCATTTTGTCCACATCACCACTGTTGGACATGTAGGTGATGATGTCGCGGTACTCTTGTCTTGGCAGTATCCGCATCATCTTCCTGCACACATCAATATCTGGCATAGAGAGTCCGAGCCCCTTGAGCTCATTGATTATGTGGTTAAGTCGAGTATACATATCATTAGCATTTTTATTTGGAAGCATCTCAAAGCGATCAAATTTCTCCTTAACCACCACTAATCTACCCTCCTTGACAGAAGCGTTTCCCTCATGAATTTCTATGAGTATGGTCCAGATGTCATATGCAGATGCAAGATTACTAACCCTCTCAAACACCTCCATACTCAAGCCAGTGAACAAAACATTTTTAGCCTTAGCGTCATTAGCAGAAAGTTTTTTTTTGTTCAGGTGTGAGAGGTACACCTTCAGTGCGTGTGATAACAATGCCATTCTCAACGGCATCCCAAATGTCCGGGCCCATAGACTGAAGATATGTGGTCATGCGAATTTTTCAAAATGCAAAGTGTGACCCACTAAACAATGGAACCCTATTAGCAGCAATGCTATCCCCTTCGGCCATCTCTAAGCGGTTAAGCAAATTCTAGAGATCCTATACTCTGATACCAATTAAAGGGATCTAAGGCCGAGAGGGGGGGTGAATCGGACTATTTTAATTTTATTCGCTTATTAAACTTGGTCAATTAGTCAAGTTAAGCACCCAACTAGCGAATGAGCCCTACACAAGTCTAGTAGCGGAAGTAAACACAAGTGCGAATAATAAAGGAGGCAAGAGGGCAAACCGATCTTTTTACCGAGTTCGGTGCAAGCACATACTCTCGTTGAGGAAGCTCGCCACACAGGAAAGCCCGGGACTCTTTCGTCCCTAATCCTCAATCCACTAGAAGAAGTTCGTTCCCGAATACATCGGAAGGGAACTCCAACTTGTACAAGAATCGGCAGCCTTCCTAGAAGGTTCTATCTGGCCTATGTGCATCCTGCCGAACAGCTTCATGGCTGGCACGGTGCGTAACGGCCTAGGATTCGTGTTTGAGTCCGACTCGAACAGAGTTCTGCATGGCTAAGTGAAGACCCGGACGTTGGTTTCCCGGATTGGAGCAGACGTCATGATCCCCAAGACTAGGAGTATGCCTTATCTGCCTCGGGATATATTTGGCATGTCGAGTTCGTTACGATATCGTTGTTAGCCCGGTCCGATATTCCCTCGGTAGGTCGGTTTGCTCACCACTATATAAACCAAGCCCCTACGGCGTTTAGGGGGCATCTGGCCAAGAGCTTTCGTATTTTAGCACTTCGTAGACACCTGATCATTGCATTGTCGCGCTTGTACACCATAATCTCGCCGAGATATGTTCGTCTCGCCGACCACCTCTTGTATTCATCTCTGATATATAAGAAAAGCTGGACGTAGGGCTATTATCTCTCCCGAGAGGTCTGAACCAGGATAAAAAACCATGTCTCCCTGTTCGTTGTTATTCGTTCTGTTCGGCGTGTCTCCTATCTCCCTTTCTCAAGAACCTTAGTTGACTTGAGATTGATATCTCAACCGTCAACAGTTGGCGCCGTCCGTGGGGATCGTAGTAGATCGAGCATGTCGAACTCCATCAGCGACCAGGGATCTCTTCCTGAGGACTACGACTCAGAAGGACAGGATGTCTCATCCCCTGTCAGATCGGATCAATCTGTTCGATCTCGATCGCTTTCCATATTTAGGACAGAAATTTATGGATACGTTTCAGAGATGGTCTTAGATCAAGCTCCCGTCATCGACGATGAATACGGAACCGACGATCTTTACGATGGTTTAGATCTTTCGGATTCCAAGGCTATGTCGGTCGATTCCTCCTGTGGCGACACAGTGATGACACCGTCCAGCGCACCAATGCACGGCCACCGCAGTATCAACATGGCCGGTGCAGGAAGCTCAGAGGATCCTGCACGGGTCATGGCGGCCGAAGAGACCGAGCGGATTAATTCTGCTCGGCAACAAGATGGGGCTACGTCAGCTGCTCGCGAGCAAGAAGTTGTTCGCCGTAGCCTAGATGCCTTAATCAATCAAACCTTGGCGCAGATTCGCGATCAGCGCAAACGTCAGCTACGCGATCCGCCTCGCGCAACTACGCCAAGTCCCCCGGCAGACGTTCTACCTGCTCGGGTTGAATCCCAGCAGAACCGGATCTCGGCCGGCAAAACGCGGACGCCTCAGGGATCCCAGGACCCCTTGAGCAGAGTCGGGAACGACCTCAAACCCTGGCAACGGTGGTCAGATCCACTAACTAGGCTAATCTCGCCCTTATGAGCAATGTTGTTGCTTCTCACCTAGAGCGGCTGGCTGAAGACCTTAAGTCCATAGGTGAAATTAACACTTCCTCCGGGCAACGCAGTCAACCTGCCTTGATCACCAATAACGGTCCCCAGTTCAGAAGCGAGCTATTCCAGGAATACTACGAACAGCTGGGCACCAAGGTCTGTTTCGCCTCTGTGGCACATCCACAGAGCAATGGAGCAGTCGAGCGAGCTAACGGACAGATGGTCCAGGGTATTAAACGGCGCGTGTTCGCGGCACTCCGCGAGCACAACAAAGCCTGGGTTGACGAAGTTCCTTCCGTCCTCTGTGCCGTTCGCACCACAGCCAGCCAGACAACCGGGGAAACTCCATTCCAATTGGTCTACGATGCAGAAACCATCTTGCCCATCGAAATAGTACTCGGCTCGCCCCGCATGAGCTCGGTCAACTTGGTTGACTCAGAGCAAGAGCGCTTACTCGAACTCGATCTCCTCGAAGGCACACGCGACCGGGCACAAGTCAGAATGGCACGCTACCAGTAAGATCTTCGCCGGCACGCTGCCAAATCAGTTCGACCAAGGGCATTGAAGGCGGGCGACCTCGTTCTGCGCCGTGTCCAGAACCTGTCCAATGCCAACAAGTTAACTCCCCGTTGGGAGGGCCCGTTCACGGTCGTTTCTACTGCTCGCCCGAGGACTGTTCGCCTGGCAATGGAGGACGGGAGAGAGCTGACCAGCACTTGGAACGTCGATCAGCTTGGTAAGTTCTTTGTGTAGGTCTTTTGTCTGTTTTCTTAGCTCCGCGCCTTTTTCTCAAACTTCGCGCCTTAGTTCGTCCAAGTCTCTCGGGCTGCCATGCAAAGTTCAATCCAATAAACGGTGAATGTTCGCGGCCCCCTGCGGTCCTTTCTCACCACTCGTCTTCTCAGACTATCTCGCTCTCTGGTAACACTTGATGGCTGTCCGGTCTTGCGAACTATTGGCTCCGCGATCTTCAGGATTTCTCTGCCCGTATCTCGTTTCAACAAGTTTCTAAACTCAGAGTTGCGTAACACGGCATCCAGCCTCGCGGTTAAGCCTGCTCTCGTAAGCCCTCCGCGGCAGAGGCACTTACCGCTCACGGCACGACCACTTGGCAAAGCCTGCTCTTGTAAGCCCTCCGCGACAGAGGCACTTTCCTTCTTCGGTTACCTTTGGAATTGCCTAACTTACGTTAACGAACAGTTCATGGAACGAGTCGATCAGGATACGGGTGTCACTCTATCTCTCTACGCACGTGCTTGAATTCGCAAACTCAGGTCATCATGCATCGTCCGTACCGTGGGCTAGGGTGTGGCTCTTTGGCTTGTGCACCAGTTCGAGTTCGCAATCTCAGGTTTTCGAGCAGATGCACAACGGGGCTGGGAGTTAGGCTGGCGTCCTACCGTTTTTTCCAAAACTCGCTTTGCTCTTCTTAGAGCCTGTCCTTGCTCTTCTGTTCTTGCTCTCTTTTTTCCCCTTGCTGTCTCGTTTCTTGTTTGTCTTCTGCAGGAAGTACAGGAACGGGGAACGTCAGACTCCGGTGATGGTCGTGGCGAGGTTTCAGGCTTCCCACCAAAATCGATGTCTGCATCCCTTTCTTTCCGGGTTTGCTCCGTGCATGCCCGGGGACTGATTTACTTCACCCGCGTATGATTTCTTGCCTTTGCCCGGCACTGACCTTCACAGTTCGGCTAAGTCAAGGTAGTGCGCCACCAACGGAGTCCTGCCCACCGTAAGCCGATTCTCATCTTATCGGACACTCCAAGCGTCGGTTCTGTACTTGCCAAGACAACGCTTACGCTGTCGCAAGGAATACGTCATGGGTAAAGCATTGATTTCACGCGTTCTCTTGCGGCTCTGACTGCATTGGGTTGTAATTCACCTCGCACCAAGCAGCTCTTCGCCCGGAGCGCGCGTCTGTCCTCACGACGAGCTCCGTGCTCGGGGACTGGATCACCTCGCATCGGGTAGCTCTTCGCCAGGGTCGCGCATCTGGTTTCCGCGACGAGCTCCGTGCTCGGGGACTGGATGGTCTTTGACCGGGTACGTCTTCACCTGATCGCACTTTCTGGTCCCTTCGACGAGCTCCGTACTCGGGGACTGCATCTCTATACCTGGTTCCTTTGGCGAGCTCTACGCTCGAGGACTGGGTCACCTCCCTCTCGTATGCATTGTCTGCTCCTAGCACACAATCTACATCTGGGGCACATCACCTTCGCTCCTGAGCACACATTTGCTCGAGAGCGCAATTTCTATTTTCTCGGGCAAGCTCTAGCCCGAGAGGTGGTTCCCCTATTTTCGTTCATACTTTTCTAGGTATCTTCATACCTAGATGCAGCAGCACGAGTCCGTCTCACGACTTGCTATGTTCATTCTCCCGGAAGATCTGATCTTACCGGATGCGGTAGTACGCTCTTCACTACCAAGAATCCAATCCTTCCTTGATGACATTCAGCTTCAAGGAGATGATTCATCTCACTTAAGGCTGAGTACTCTGCCCGGACAGATGTCGTTCCCTGTTCGACGCAACAGAGTTGCTCGGTACTGATCGGGTTTGTTCGGTCCCGAACAAGTATTGTTCGGTTGAACATAACCTGTTCGGTCGCCTGTTGCATGTCTTTGTAACAGGAAATATACCCTCTTCGTGACTTTGAGTCTGAAGAGGAAGACCCTACTCTAGTGAGTTATTCCACTTGAGCCTCGGGGGCTAGCTGTCGGGGATAAAATCACGGCCCATTGCCATGGCCCACTCCCTGACGGCCCATTCGAACAGTCTACTAGGGCCCAACTCTCTAGAAGGTTCTATCTGGCCCATGTGCATCCTGCCGAACAGCTTTCTGGCTGGCACGGTGCGTAACGGCTTAGGATTCGTGTTTGAGTCCGATTCGAACAGAGTTCTGCACGGCTACGTGAAGACCCGGACGTTGGTTTCCCGGATTGGAGCAGACGTCGTGATCCCCAAGACTAGGAGTATGCCTTATCTGCCTCGAGATATATTTGGCATGTCGAGTTCGTTACGATCTCGTTGTTAGCCCGGCCCGATATTCCCTCGGTAGGTCGGTTTGCTCACCACTATATAAACCAAGCCCCTACGGCGTTTAGGGGGCATCTGGCCAAGAGCTTTCGCATCTTAGCACTTCGTAGACACCTGATCATTGCATTGTCGCGCTTGTACACCATAATTTCGCCGAGATCTGTTCGTCTCGCCGAGCCACCTCTTGTATTCATCTCTGATATATAAGAAAGGCTGGACGTAGGGCTATTATCTCTCTCGAGAGGCCTGAACCAGGATAAAAACCCCTGTCTCCCTGTTCGTTGTTGTTCGTTCTGTTCGGCGTGTCTCCTATCTCCCTTTCTTAAGAACCTTAGTTGATTTGAGATCGATATCTCAACCGTCGACATACACTATTACATGTTTTACCTATACTAGTCAATTGGAGATGTTGTTTTATGTGCTATCTGTTGATGATATATGTCTATTTTTATAGTTAATAGTTGGTTTTATCATTAAAGTTGCTCTCATAGATCACGCACACACATACAAGCCTTGACCTTTTTAAGGGTTAAGACTGATTCACTGAAACTTTGGCACTTCGAGGACTCCGTGAAAAGGCTTTGAAAGTCTTAGTTCAGTGTCATTCGACTTCCTTCTTAGTTTTAGAGAGTTTTTAATAGGTATTACCAAGGTTTTAAATCTTGTTTTTTCATGGTTTAGCAGCGATTCAAAAAATATATAAAATACAAAATACTTGCATAATTTAGTCATATCCAACTAAATTAGAAGCATGCATGTTACTTTAGCAATACTTGAAGAAACATATATGTTACTTTAACAATACTTGTGGTCTAATTAATGTTCGTATTACTATAATTAATGTGTACAATTAGTGACCACGATTATTCTTCTACAAATTAATTATAGAGAAACTTTACTAAGCGATCATTTATTAGTTCAATATTAATAGTATCACTTTACAAGGCTAGATGATGTAAAAATAAGGGAGGGCGTAACTAAACACATAACAATTAGATTTTCAGATAAGAATTAAGAAAATAGCATAACATTGCTATACCGGTTACAAAAATAATAAAAGTAACAACCAATTTAATAGCTACAGTGGTCATATTTATGTTTGCGGAAATTTAGCCCTTTGCGTAACGTTTTTTGTCAGAAAAAGTTAAAACGATTACATAAAGCTATAGCGGGTTAGTGGTAATATTTATGTTTGCGGAAATTTAGCTCTTTGCGTAACGTTTTTTGTTGAAAAAAGTTGAAACGATTACGCAAAGCTATAGGGGGTTATTTAGAGCCTTGGGTAGAGTACTTTTGAGAGCTTAATGTTCCATGGCAGGCAAATAAAAAAAATACAAATTGAGGGGAGGGAAGGAGGCATGAAATAGTGCGCCACACTTGGGGCGTTCCATTTCTTGATGTATAAACGTATTACAAGGATCGGTTACAACCCAAACAAATCGATCACAAATGTTACAACATATCTCAACAAACTAGCCAGCTAGGCATAGATAGCCAGGGATATGCATACGTAGTTATGTACTACATGCATGCAGCGCAGGCGCGGCATGCATAGTATTAGTAACTTCATTTCTATCGTTATATCCAAAAAAAACATGAAAACGCCATTTGGGATTGGTGACGCTACAACTTGGAGCGCGGTCTTAAAGGGCATCCACCTTCAAATGCATGATCAAGTACTTCCTCGATGCGCTTCACAAGTAGAATCTACCAGCAGCAGAATAAATACAAATCAGCAGCAAACATCTTCGAGCAAATAAAAAAATGGCTACCATCGATGCTTAAAGGAAGCACAGTTTCTTAACGGATGCTGATACAGCATCCAAGTGCCAAAAAGATGCTACAGTGGAGGACATGAATTTATAATATCTTCAAGAGTTCATGCATAAACACCGTACATTGTGCATATCCTAAGGTCCTAAACAAACAAATTTCAGCCAACAGAGTTCCACTCACTGGGCACATAATATTCTGAACATTATAATACGCTGCTATTCTAGATACTTAGCTAAAGATGACATGAAAACCTTGTGCCACTAGTAAATCCATTAGTTTTCTATGGTAGATACTTCATCCTAACTATTAGTTAATAACATCAAGTATGTTTCCTATATATGCAAACTCGGCAGCTTTGAGCAAATCTCAATTAAAAATAACGCAATCAACGTACCTCCATGCCAGAGAGAATGGGTGATGGAACCTCAGACAAGTCCTTCGAGTTTCTTTCCGGCAATATTACTCTCTTGATGCCATAACGATGTGCCGCAAGAACCTGAATTCCAAAGAAAATCAAAGTTAAAATAGAGAATAAGAGCACCACATATAAGATGGTTAGGTTTTCCATCTTTTCCAAGTAAACAAGAGAGAAATATCAGGACCCTACATAGTATTACCTTATCTTTAACACCACCTACTGGCAGCACTAGGCCACTAAGAGTCATCTCTCCAGTCATTGCAGTGTCTGCTCTGACTTTGTGATGGCTAAACAGTGACACCAGCGATGTTACCAACGTCACTCCTGCAGAAGGACCATCCTTTGGAACAGCACCAGCAGGAAAATGTATGTGAATATCACGGCTCTCCAATAAGTTAATATCAGAAGTAGGTGACAGATTGAGGTCAGCAGCTCTTGCTCTCACCTGTTAAAAGCCAAAAAATTATTAGTCGAGAATGATAATGAAACTATTTGATTTAGTATGTATTAACACCAAAACTAAGCACGAAATAGTGGGTTCAACATATTAATGTGAAATTGTATTTCAACTCAGGATCATAATGTTCGAATTCCACTAATAGGATCATAATGTTCGAATTCCACTAATATGTATAATAATTTCAAATGGCAACATCAGGTCCAGCCAGCAGAATACATCAACACAGATAGGTGACAAGAAAATAAAATGCTTACCCATGTCAAGGCTAATTGTGCTGATTCCTTAATTACAGCACCAAGTTGTCCTGTCAGATGCAAGTCCCCCTTACCAACCATAGCAGTAGCCTCTACAAATTGAACTTTCCCACCAAATGAAGTCCAAACAAGCCCAACTGACACCCCTGGGGTTGCCACACGATCTGCAGCTTCTGAATCATCAAATCTAGGAGGCTGCAGCACAAATTTAATACACTGTAAGAACAAACAGAAAGAAAAGACTTTGTAGCTTCTCATGGAGCTACTCAAACTTGATGTTTAGAGACAGTGGAATACCCCAAGCACTTTTTCTAGCATATCCTCATCAACAATCATAGGTGATGGATTTTCGTAAGAATTTGATATGTCCTGCCCCATAGGAATAACTTCCATTTCAACTTCACCACCATCTGCAAGCCTTGAGTCCAGTAGAGTTGTAGTCATTGGTTGTATTTCCTTGCCAAGTCTAAGTGCACTCTCTTGTTCTGCAACCTTGACGGCAGCTGCACGGGCCAATGCAGCTAGGTTCCGCTCAAGATTGCGTACACCAGCTTCACGTGTGTATCCTTCAATGATAAGTTTGACCATAGCCTAGACAAATGAATTACAATGAAGCAAATGACAATATATAAATGAGAGGCATAAAATAAATTTATTGTAACCAGGGTTTGCAAAACCAGCGGTTAATAACCGTGCGCCGCTAGCGGACGGTTTGAAGCGGCGCACGGTTTGAAAAACCGTGAGGACAAATCGTTTGAATTTCATCAAATTGAAATTTGAAATGAAAACATGTATAAAATTTGTAAAAACAGTAATAATTACCCTAAGCACTTTGGCTTAAACAGAATTTAAAATTCAAAAATTTATCATCATTTCATGTGTTTTGTGTTAAAAAATACAAAAAATAGTAAACCACGGTTAACCGTCAAAAACCACGGCTAACCGGGATAATTTTTGCCAAAATTCAAATTCGCGTTCATGAAACAAACCGCCGGTTAACCGAGGTTAATCAGCTACGTGCAGTGGCCGGCTTGGAGAAGGGAAATGGTTTTGCAATCCCTGATTGTAACTAAGGCAGATAATGAAATCAATTCCATTATTTAGCAGAACACAAGCAATTGGCTGAAAGCATGGTAAAATGTGGATGATGCACAATTTTGAATTTTCAATCTGTGATCAACGGAGCTAAAATACCCTATCCAATTCCCTCTTTTCATTGTTAAATAATAAGTAATGGTGACAGCCCGAAATCAACTAATCGAATTTCATTGTCATCTATGACTATATAACAATATTCAGAACAACATATGGCAAGCACAGCTCTTATCCCTTGTGTTCCCTACAAACATAATAATGCAGATTTTGCTAATGTGTTTATCGCCACGAATAGAATAGAAAGCCTCTCAAGCATAAGTGAACTGCAAGGTCAGAAGATCTTAACCAAAACTGACTTTAATGTCCTCATCTTGGCTATGAAAGCACATTAGCTATATTGCCAATAGAATGAAATAATTATGTATTTTCCACTCTAAAGATTGACCATTATGTATTTGCCACTCCCCACGCCAATGACGTGGGACCTGGGTCCTGAGGCCACATGTCAGTGACACATGAGTGGCAAATACATAATGGTCAATCTTTGGGTGTGGCAAATACATAATTCCCCCATAAAGAATAAGGCTATTACCTACCTTCTTGTCTGGATTTCTTTTAGCATACCCAGTAATTATATATGAAATGCATTTTGACAAGGCCATTAGTTACCCTTGCTAGTTGCAGTTCATTAAGAAAATTAGACATTTTTAAATATGGTTACCCAAATTAAACAGATTTTGGAAAAGGTAAGGTGCAGCAGAAACAACACTTGTTTCATACCTCAGGGATCTGAAGATATGTGGAGCTCAAGCCATGCTGTTCTAATACCCTTGGTATGAGATGCTTCATAGCTATTTTTAGCTTCTCTTCAGGAGTGTAGCCTGGTAGCTCAATGACTTCCATCCTGTCTAACAGAGGAGGGGGAATAGGTTGCATCCTGTTGGCAGTTGCAACAAATATGACCTTTGATAGGTCAAATGGCACATTCATATAGCTGGTGAAAATGTGTCAAGGAATTCTATATAGATCAGGTAGCATAACCCTTTCTCAAAGCATTGTATAGTGCATATCACTATGTCAGTTATAAATAATCCAGAACTTAGCCTCTTATAAACAATGGGAGACCACATATTGGAACTATTAAACTAAATCTGCGATTGTAGACATCTCGTTAAAAAGGCACCCAGAAAGATAACCCTTAATAACCTGTATGCGCTAAATTGTATGGTTTTTTAAGGGTTATTACTCAATTTCATTAAGAAACAAACCAGTTAATCATATAAGATGCAATTAGTTAGTATAAAGATGAAATGAAAGGATACTGGTCAATGAATGTTTTATTTTGCTCAGGATCAAGCACTTCTAGCAGCGCTGATGCTGGATCCCCACGTACATCCGAACCAGTCTTGTCGATTTCGTCAAGAAGCATCACTGGGTTACTGACAGATACTCTCTGCATTTTCACAGAAACAAATATTTCTAAATAACGGAGAGCTAACAGCAGAAAAATTCTTGTAATGGCTATCAAGACTATTAATCTAAGAGTAAGTAGATTTGAACATATATAGTTTTATATAAGGGAGAAAGCACAGGACAATTGATCCTCACATTAATAAACCAAGAAAAAATAAGTTACTCAATAATTGAGACAGAATTGGATTGAACCTTTAGCCCATCAATGAGGCGCCCTGGCATGCTTCCAATGTACGTCCTTCGGTGGCCCCTAATATCAGCCTCATCCTTTACACCACCAAGAGAGATTCTTATGAACTTCCTATTTAGGGCCTTTGCTATAGATGAAGCCAATGATGTCTTCCCAACACCAGGTGGTCCCACAAAACACAGAACTGGACCTCTAGCATCAGGTTTGAGCTGCAAGCAAATTAAAGCATCTCATGAGAAAAAAAAAAAAGAAAAAAGAAGAAGAAGATAAATTAACCAGAATCAGCATATAAGTTTATGCATAAGTCATATTACCGACCTTGCGAACAGCCAGGTACTCAATAATCCTCTGCTTGACTTTTGTCAGACCATAATGATCACGGTCAAGACTCTCCTTTGCAGATCTAAGGTCAAATACCCTTTCTTCACTGACTTTTTGCCAAGGAAGGTCAGCAAGAAGCTCCAAATAAGCTCGCGAGCTACTATACCCTGGTTGCTGAGGTTGCATCTTTCTAAGACGTCTGAAAACAAAGACCACCTGTATAAGTTACCACCAGTATCACATTTATGCACATGGAGAAGGAAATTATAATATGTTACCTCAACTCCCTTTGGGCGTGCTTCCAAATAGTAGCAGGCATTCCTGCGTTCTGCATCTTCCTTTCCAATGCAGCTACATCATCTTCATCATCGTCATTATCACCAAGTTCCTCTTTGATAGCCCTCATCTGAAAATTTTGTGTTGCCATTATCATATTGGAAACAGAGTTATATGCTGCACAAAAGGCTGTAAAACACATGATCCCCCCCCCCCCCCGGGGGGGAAGTTGTGATCCAATTTCACGTAACTCCCAGATGTTGAAAATTACACTTTTGACCCTGAAAGTTGGATTCGTTTGCACCGTTGCCCCAAAACAGTTACTATTGCCGTTAAGTGTTGACGTGGACGTCTAGGTGGCCGTTAAAAGCAAAGATGTATGCCACATCATCATAAATGCTTATATTACAAGGCACACAGGCATTTAATTTTCGGAAATTTTCAAAAAAAAAATTCAACTTCTCGAACCAAAATTTCTGAAAAGGTAAAAAACAATTTTAAAAAACTAATTTTTCAATTTTATAATTTTTATATTTCAAAAAAAATCTAAAACAAAAAAATCAAGTTCACAATTTTAATATTTTGAAACACAAAAATTTCAGGAAAAAAAATTTAAAATAATAATTTAAGTTTTTCACACTTTCCGTCTTTTTACCAATTTCGGATTTTTTTTATTATTTTCAAAATTTTAATTCCAAAGTTTTAGTTTTCAAAATATAAAAATTCTAAAAAAAATAGAATTTTATTTCTGGAATTGGTTTTTCCGAAAAACATAAAAATTCCTAAAATGTCCCCAAAAAAATGCAATCCATGAATAAAAAGTCAAACTATTATTTTGGAAATTTAATTCCGAATTTTGTGTTTTTTCAAAAATAAATTTTAGAAGAAAAAAAATTGAAAAAAATGAAATTTAGAAAGAAAAAAAAAATGAAAAAAATTGAAATTTAGAAAATTAACTTTCCATAATATCATTCACCTTTTGCACAGATTTTAGTTCAAAGTTGAATTTTTATAATTTTCCCGAAATCAAATGACTACGTGGCTTGACATGTAATCATTTCAGATGATGTGGCATATATCTCGACATTTAACGACACTAACAGTTTTGGGGCAACGGTGCAAACGACAGCAACTTGGGCAAAAAAGTAATTTTCAATATCTGATAGTTAAGTGAAACTTGGTCACAACTTCCGAGGGGGGATATGTAAATTACTCAAAAATAAAAGCATGTCAAATAATTAAATTTTCAGTTAGTCACCAGTGTGAACTCTAATAACCAAATACATCAACAGTACACAGATTCGGCTACTGCAGGCATGGAAAATAATAAACAGACAAACCTGCTGGCGCAACAGAAATTCCTTTTGGGACTTTGACAGCTGACCCTCGACCTTTTGTGTTATTTTCTCAGCTACAAGAATTGACTGCTCATTGCAAGAAAAAAAACAAATTTAAAAACTACTAAATACTTGAATGATAGAAATGAGCTTCTTGAAGCAAAAAAAGACCTTAACATATCTATTAGATTAATTTAACAAACTATAAAGGTCCTTCACCTGCAGGTGCCTGTCTACAAGTTCAGTTGCTTTGGAAAGCCTGACTTTCAAGTCAACTGAATCTAGCATCGAAAGCTGCTCCTCAAAGCTTATTTCAAAGCTAGCAACAAAAATATCAGCAAGCCTGTATACTGGAACTGTCTCAAGCAGCACCTTAGTCCTACCAACAGTTTTCTGTTTCTGCAGTCAGAAACAACAGAAACATGGTAAGCCAAAGCTCGCTGGTAATTTTACCAGCATAAAAGACAAAAATTGAAGCGCTGATAAGAACCAGTTTGAGCTGTTGATAAGACACAGCCTGAGGTGTTGACAAGAGGCTTCAGAGCACAAGAAAATAAAACCTTGTAGCGCTCAGTACACTCATAACCCAACCAAAATTTGAAACATAACAGTAAACAGATCCTACACAGTTCTTGTCAAGTTCTTTACCTGCTCAAGAACGGAAATTAGTTCCATGGCAGTAGCTTTAAATTTCCTTGAAAGAGCAACGAGATCTGGGTCTTGCTCTGCCTGCTCCAACTCTAGCAAATTGCAGTAATGTAGGTGTCATAATTTAGTATCAAGTAATCAAGTAAATAGTAAAAGTTCGAGAAGATAACTAATCACATAGTTCTCAAGGAAAATAGCATCCTTAGAAACAATATCAGCTAATAAAGGATGCCACGAGAAGAAACTATACCATACTACCAAACCACAAATCGTCAACAAACAAGCAGGAGATACCAAATTCAGAACGAAAAGGACAAATCTAGGTGAAGTACTGAAGTGACAGCAACTAAACAATTATGGTGAAGTTGTGTAGCGAAATGGTGACAGAGAGAAGAGATCTAAAAAAACAGAAAAGGCCTTACCAGTCCTTGTCATGTCAAGGCGTGAAACACGGGCAACATGATATGACCCTCTTGCACTGAGTTCTTGAACACTGAACCTACACAAACCTTCAAGAACAACAATGTATGTAACCTTTCCACTTGGTTTCTCCACCCCCCTTGAAAGGTGCAAAGCTCTAGCAGCAACTCCCCTATACATGGAGAGAAAACACAAGTAGAAGACAGAATTGGATTAAAAAATCATGAGGCAGGGAAACACTACAAGACTACAATATCCGAGGGAAAATACTTTTATGTTATCTATTATCCTTCATGTTGCATTAATTTGTGTAACAGTCCGAGATTGAATATATATGAAGGTACAGCCAGAAATCATGAAGTACATGACGCACCTAAGCTCATCTAGGGAATAGTAGGTTGACAAATAAAATGAAAACATGACTAGTCCAATGCGTTCAAGCATTCGAAAATTAGATATAGAATGGTAAATTGTCACAAATACAACTAAAGGTTCTTAAATTCAAACAGCTCATAATGAAATGTGCGTATAGAGCTAAAAATGATAGGTTATCACATGCCAGACATGTGAAGCTGAAGCATGGACAGAATACCAAACAAACAAAAGAAAAATATCTGAAACCTTGAAGGAACAAAACCAAAGTTAACATGAGCATTGAGCTACAAATATGTGAAATGCACCATCCCCTAGATCAGCTCAATAATAGAAAGCTTGCACTAGCCAGTAGTTGATGCAATCATATAACCATGTCAAAGAAGATCTGCTCACTATCAGTGTATCTTAACCTCCTTACTTTATTCAAGCCCGCTGTAGGCTAATGCATAGTTGAACTAGCGCATGCACATCATAAGAAGATAAGTAGATACATGGAAACTATTTTGCTTCCATTTTTTTTTTAGAAGATCATATTTGTATATTGCAACGCTGCATCAAATGGTTATATTTGCCAAAAGACCGCTCCATGTCAAACCAACTAACGATAGGAATAGTTTAACACCATTTAGTGCTCAAGCGTTATTTGTTTGCACTTTATTATTTGAATACTTCTATACATGAGCATTATAAGCAAATGTTGTTACGCACCGGCTGTGCCAGTGAATGGGCTCCTTACTGCTCTTGGCATCCTGCTTCGTTTGCTCTCTCCCAGAACCACCAGGAGATTTGCCGCCTCCCTCACCTGAGTCAACCCCCTCGCCTATAAGAGCAATAGTAGCTCCAGTTAGGAACTACAGGTCCAAAATGTCGAACATGGCTCGTGTAGCCAGCATAAAACCTGGAGTCTATATCTTACCAGGAGTAAGCAGTGAACCAACAGCTGCAGCCGCCTCTGAGTCTCTCACAGGAAGCACCCCTATCAGACCCTCCTCCCGCTGCCAGAGCTCCTGCTCTACCAGCTTCACACTGCCGGCCAACATATCACACATTGATGAAGTCACAAGCCAAGTAAAAATCCAAACCGAAGTTGCAATTATTACCATCCACCGAGTCAACACACAAGTAAGCTACCTACACACACAAGTAAGTTACCTACACGGCTACACCTAGACAAAGAAAAATCCAATGACCCAGCGCTAAGCTGAAGCACAAGTGCCCAAAACCAAAATTGGGACACTGAACGGGAGGCGGATTGTTGGAAGCTGAATTAGTCAAAACCCCAACATGATTTCAACGAGGGCATAGAATTGCACAAGAAAGATTTAATTTTTCACATAGAAAGAAGAATCACAGCTGCGGTTGTAGAAGCAGATAGACCAAATTCTACTTGAACCACAGAAAAACGTAATGACTCCAAAATTCACCGAACCTAATGACTCCAAAATTCAAGAAAAACGTCCGACAAATTTGGAGCTAGCTAGCTGAGGAAACCCCAAATCCAACAGCACAAGCCTCCCGATTACCACGCTGGGGAAAACCCTAACGACGACCAATCCGCTCAAAACCTCCCCGCCCGTGCCCAACCCAATACGCCCAGACCACGCCGAATCGCAGACGCGAAGATCCCAACTCAAATCATACACGGCCAATCGGCGTGGCGCGAATCGGCCCAGGTCGCCGGCGCCCGCTCACCTGCTGGGGTTGGTGCAGCGAATCCGCACGATGGCGCCGGGAAGGAGCACCTTGTTGCGGAAGGGCAGTATGGCGAGCCGGCCCGGCAGCTCCACCGGCGGGTCCGCCATGGCCTCCGCAGCCGCCGCGCGCGCGCGCGCGTGTAGCGTCGAAGGCGATGAGGAGGAGGAGCAGGAGCAGAAGCAGGAGCGCCCGCGTGTGTTCCGTACGGCGGAATAGAGAATTCCTCGAGGAGGAAGGCGAGAGGTAGGAGACGCCGAGTCGGATACTTATTATGGAGGAAGAGGCGGCCCGAGCGTCCGGGCGCAACGAACAGTGGGTTGGGCTCGGGCCGGGCGCGGGTGGTGGGCCCCCATGGCGGGTAAGTAACTCGCCCGGTGAGGAAATATCGAATGGTTAAAAGTTTTAGCGGGGTAAATGGGCTGCGGGTCCCGGGCGTCGGCCACGGGTGGCGCTCGCGTGTGGACGTGGCGCTACGGCGGAGATAAGGGTGGCGCCGTGGATCCCATACGGGGAGGAGCGGTGCGGCCGGGGTGCGTGGGGTGATCCTATTGGCTGGAGGCGGCCGGCTGCGCCCGAGTTCTTTGGCTCCCATGTCCCCGGGAGCGGACGCAGACAAAAATAATAGGAGGAGCTGACCTAAGTCGCTCAAGATCTAAATCTACAGTCTAGCCTCTGCTTTCTTTATATTTTACACTAAAAATTATGGGGGGCTAAGGGGAGGCTCTACTGTCATATACCGCGTAGGGAGGCTCCAAGCCATCTACTGCACGGAGGCGGTTAACAGCGGTTAGCCACAGTTTTCAGTTGGTTTTCACCTTAAATGCAAAACCACGATTACCCGGTTTTGTTCACGGTTAGCCGTGGTTTTTGACGGTTAACCGACGGTATTCCGCGGTTAACCGCGATTTGTGAGGAAAAAAAGGTGAAAATCGATGAAAATGGCTAAAATTCTTTAAAACATATAATAAAAATTGGAATTTTAAAATTTGTTTGAGCCAAAATGCTTAGAATGATTAATAGTATTTTTAGGAATTTTACATTTAAAATTTATTTGAACAAATTTTGATCAAACCCCTAAACTGCCAGTTTACGAAACCGGGCCCCGCGGAGATGCGGTTAGCCGTGGTAACCGCGGCTAACCGGTGGTTTTGGAAACCCAGGTCCCGATCAACTTGGTTCCTTTGATGTGAAAATTTCATAATATTATATTTTAAGTGGTATATTAGCTTTAGCTTCACATCCAACTAAATTTAAGACAGTCAATTTATTCATTAAACTCAGTCATTCTAATTCTAAACATACTTAATATGAAAAATCATACTTAATATGAAAAAGTTATCTGAGTCCACAAAATATTAAAAAGATTAAACACTCGGACAAGAGCTATAAAGTATTGTATGTCGTTTGACTTGTGCAAAATAACAAATTTATACTATTAATTTTAAATTTAAATTTAGAAGAAAAAAAACAAGGTTCAGAGCTAAAGTCTTTTTTTTCAATTTAAAATTGTGTTATTTTTACTGCAGCAAATTTGTAAGTCACTCGAAAGACGTTTTAAAGAATTCAAAAGATTATGAGAAAATTATTTTATGAACTCTAATTATAACTATTTAAAACCCACAAAAATAAGTATAAAATATTACATCATTTGGATAAAAAAACAAATTTACATTTAATTTTATTTAATTTAAAAAAACAAATGGTGAACCTTGAGCTTTTTGCATACTACTGTAAACGGGTGGAAGTCGTAGGGTTCAGCGAACCGGGACTGTCTGGCCCAAGTTGCTACTGCTAGGACCAAAGCAACAAATGGTCCATATCTTCATCATCACGTGGACTATTTTAGGGTTTACCATGCTGCCATGTTAACCATGTGATTGAGATTGTGTATATGCCTAGTCTTCAGGTAATGCCAAACTCCACTAGATGAGTGCTCGAACCTTTTTACCTCATAAAGTTAATTGCTTGTTCAGTTCAATTTAAGGCACGTGATTTTTAATCTGCTTTCTATACAGTGTTAATGTTACAAACAGAGCACAACCTCACGTGTACATATGCTTGTGCCCCTTACAATTATATAAAGAAAATTATAAAGAGTAAATTGCATCCTAGGTAATAGGTATATGAAGTTGCCCTAGCTCTCACATAGGTACATAATAAAAATATGAAACTTGTCATTTCAAAAAATGAACTGCTCTCACATAGGTACATAATAAAAAATATGAAACTTGTCATTTCAAAAAATGAACTGCTCTCACATAGGTACATAATAAAAATATGAAACTTGTCATTTCAATAATGAAGTTGGGTTTTTGTTTCGTTGTAGGTCGAAAGCGGTTTGTACAGGACGGGTTTTGTGACGTGTCATCCTAGTTGGCATTTCATCCAGTGAAAATTGGCCATATGGCGTCCCTCTTCCTCTTTTCATCTCTCTCTCTCTCCCTCTCTCTCTCTCTCTCCACTGCCCCACTCTCTCTCTCTCTCTCTCTCTCTCTCCCCTCTCATATGACATCCTCCCTTCCAGCAGCAACACCACTATGAAACACGGCATGCCGGTGCACGATGACCCGTCGAGCTGTCGCGAGAAGGGCCTCTGGTTGCTGCATCTGCTCATGGCGGTGCTCGGTGTCAAGGTGGTGACGACGGTGAAGGAGGAGGATGGGGAAGCTGAGGCAGTGCGTGCGTTAGGCGATGAGCCGGGCGTCTGGGCGACAGGATGACGGCAAACGGAGCGGCACGGCACGACAAGCCACCAGGGCTATGCGCGCAACATGCTGCGATCGACATGGCGTGTTGTGGGCAGGATGAGCGTCGAGGTGGGGAGGGCATCGGGGCAAAGGCAACGCATCGAAAGGGAGCGCACCGGAGCCCAGGCTTCGCGTGCTACGGCGCCAAAGAGGGTGCCATGTACGTGAGAGGGGAGTGTGTGTGTGTGGCAGTGAGAATGGAGGGGTAAAGAGAAGGAGGGGTGCCATGTCACAAAACCGTCGTATAGAAATTGTTTTGAAGTTTGAACCTGTGATGAAATAAAAACTCAACTTCGTGTGCGTATGGATTTGATAGGTTTCGAAATTTATGTACCAATAGTAGAACACGGACAACTCGTATCAACAGTATAATTTACTAGGATGTTCCGAGCTAATGTGTACAATCCTAGCACCGGAATTAAATTCTAACATAAAATGAGACAAGTGGATTCGATCTTATGAACCAAACCTAGTTGGCCCGTTTCTGGCTCAACATAAACACCAAGTGCTTAATTCTCTGCTTGTATAGTTACAGCATCAAACCAAAATCACCTGTTAGGGCATCACGCCCGCACAGATTCTTAATTAAGCGCTGTAATAAAAAGAGTAAATTGCACTGTAGCCCCTGAAAGTTGGCACCTTGTCTCACTTAGCCTCCGAAACTTGTATTTTACTTTATCGCCCCCTAGAAGTTGACACCGTTTGTACGGAGCACCCTAGAAGTTGACACCGTTTGCACGGAACCCCTGAGCCGTTATATCCACCGTTAGATGATGACGTGGCATTAATGTGGCGTTGATATGATATGTAAAAATCAGGAAAAAAAATTAAGAATAACCATAAAAAATTCAGAAAAATCATAAAAAAATTATAATAATTCAAAAAATATAAAAATCAGGATAACCCCTTCACTGGCAGTAGTTGTTCGTCGCTCTGGTTAGGTTTTTATTTTATTTTATTTTAATATTTTTTGTCACTTTTTTATTTTAATATTTTTTATATTTTTTTAGATTTTCTAAATTGTTATATTTTTATGTTTTTCTAAATTTCTATGAATTTTTATGTTTTTCTGTTTTTTATTTTTTTAATGTTTTAATGTTTTTTAAAATTTTTATGAACTTTTAGTTTTTGATTTTTATAATTTTTCAAGTTTTTATGAATTTTAAATGGTTTTTATTTTTTATTATTATTTTCTCTTATTTTTTATGATTTTTACGGTGGACATAACGGCTCGGGGGGTTCCGTGCAAACGGTGCCAACTTCCAAGGGGTGATAAAGTAAAATACAAGTTCTAGAGGCTAAGTGAAACAAGGTGCCAACTTTCGGGGGTTACAGTGCAATTTACTCTAATAAAAATAGAGAGAGAAGTATTGTTTCAGATTTCAGCGAGACTGTACCAACAGCCATCTCAGATACTCAGTTACCATGTGTGACCGTGACTCAGTGAGGTTACTCATTTTATAATCACATGTAAAAAAGTTTTTTGTATGCTCGATTTTCTTCTCGAAAGAAATATTTGCGCTTGCTAACTTTAGTTGTGCACCGATATTTTCAGGTTATTCTTTTACCAAATGGAATTGGTGCCACCTAAGGTCGGTCGGTGCAGCCTTCAGTAAAGAAACCATGGCCGTACTCGTCTTCCTTAATTCTGCTTATGGGAAGCTTGTGCTAGTTAGATCGTGCGAATCTTAACCATCACTTTATTAGATAAAGCTGAGAGCGTTAGATTCCCTTCTCTGATCTCTCGCGGCCGAAGGGACCCGGCTGGCGCCGAAACAAGACGAGCATGAGTTAACCCATGGCTCAATTTAGCCGCACCTGGCGCAGTATTTTTTTTTTTTTCAAAAGATCATAATAGTCGTTTTCAGATGAGGAAAGCAAACAAAACAAACCTTGCACCAATCAGCCCCAGGATTGGAGCTTGGGCCGGAACAGCAAAGCAACGTTTATCTAACTTAGACATAAAAGATTTATCGAAGAAATGGATCTTTTAGAGAAGATGGCGTAAAAGTTATTCATTACAAAATGTGGTGAACAGTGCTGTAGGGCTGCCCTACGACAACAGATGCAAATTGATTTCAAAAGAAGGGAATACTGGTTTTTTCTTTGTTCAGATTCTTTATTGTAGAACGGATCAACGACCCTTATATACATCTCTGGAGGCGTCCGATCTCTCCCTACGTGACACGAGGGAGTGGTTCCATTTTGTCCAATATTTTAGACTAATCACGGCCCTACCCCCATCAAACTAGTTGCGCCAAAGGCCAGACTGCCCCTTTTCATCTACCATGCTGCGGGCTTCCTCTTCTAGCTAAGCAGACGTTAGTCTTTCGGGCTCGGGCTCCTTTGCCATACCCTTGTTGGCCTTGTTCGGGTTTAATTGCAGTCCTTAGACCTTAGGGCGTCAACGGCTCTTGGCACTTGAAACATTGATCATAATCCAACTAAACACAACCTTAGTTTAGTCCTATGTTTTACTTACATGCTCCCCCTAACCCTAAGGTGGGTCGTATTTGTTTCTTTTGTTTTCGACTTGTTTTTGTCTTCGTTGTTTAATAAATTGAAGACCGTTCTTCTCCCTTTTCTTAGGAAAAATCCCATGTCGTATTGTGACTATGACAATAGCACGGTGTCTACCATGATGTCTACCACAGATATATGTCGTGTACAATCGTACGTGTTATAACACTACTCCAACGCCGTGCCATTCCAACCCCCTCACCCTGCAACTCCGGTGACCTTGTCAGAGGTGGAAGGGAGAGGGCCCTTTCCTCTTATTGTGTCTAGTGTTTTGGTGGCCAGATCTAGTTTTTTCAAAGTTAGTGTTCCTAGCCATTTCGTCCTATTCACAGTGTTCATGGCAAAGCAGCGAGGTACGACAATAAACTCCCTTCTAAGTTTCTCTAGTGTGGTGGTTTTCTCCTCAACATCCTCCTCAATGAAATCCAGGCAACACCATCGAAACCGGCCACCTGCCACTGGGAACACCACTACACAGGGTTGGTGCCGTCGCAAGGAGAAGGGTGACACCACCGCTGAATCCGAGCAACACCATCAAATATGGCCACCTACCGTCGGGAAAGCCACTGCACAGGGCCGGTGTCATCACAAGGAGAAGGGTGATGCCACAACATGGTGTTCAACATTAGTGAATCTACCGCCGCCAGACAAAGACCCCGCCGACCGCCATTGAAGCAGTCCCTATGGAATCTTATGGAGAAGCATTGCGGAAGCAACCAATTGAGGAGCTGCTGCCAGCACCAGTGGCGCGTGTGAGGAGGCGGCCCGCGGACTCTACCTAGTTTTGTCCTGAGATGGGAAGGATTGCAACGTGTTGTCGGCCACCAACCAACCACGCCTATTTGCCGTAGACCGGCCGTGTCGCCGACCATGACCAACCACCAAAGCAATCGCCTCCGCGCCAGATATGGCCATCTCACTACTGGTTTCGGGCAGGCCGCCGCCAGGATCGGCTCCATGTTGTCGTATTTGGGCGAATCACCATCGCATGGGCAACCGTGTGGGCACAACACCACGGGAGGAAGGGAGGAGCAGGGGAGAAAGGAGGGGAAGGGGAAGAGGCCCGTCACCAGCAATGGCGATGGTGGCGAGGAGGATGAGCCGACGAAAGGTCTACTGGTGGTGCAGGTTGGGCACCCCTTGAGTCGTCCAACGGCGCTCAGGGGATTGGGAGGAGCATACGAGAGGCCTAAAGTTTCTAGCTTACTTTTTTGAAGATGTTATTTTTTCGAAGAGTGTGGTAGATTTAGCGGGCTATGCCAGCAAATTGAACAAATTGAATATAACGCAAAGGAAAGATGTTTGTTAATATCAAAACCAATTGATTGGCTAGCCATACAATTTTTTTTTACATGGCAATGCTTCTCGTGGCAAACTATGGTACCTAGAACCTACAAAACCGAAGCCACTGCTTACCTGCGTGCTCAGTACGTACTCACACGGGCAAGGTAGCAGCTACTCCGGCGATACCCTCGCAAGCCACAAGTGGCACGCTGGCACGAGTGAGCCGTGCACCACGTTGCACGCCTAGCGAATCAACGGCAAGAAGGGCTCTAAAAAAAAAAGGTTCAGCGACTGTTCATACCAGAACACAATTGTATTAGAATACGTGATCTTTGGATCATTGGATGACGACGACATCGCCACATCGGTGAACTGGTTTTATTGCAGGTCAGAGAGAGGCTTTAGAAATATGCAGCACGAGCTCCATGGGCCAAGCATGGCTCCGCGACGCGAAGACCCGAGCAAGTCCGCGACCGATGGAAACTCACCAATCATTCCTGCTTATCCAGAGCTATCAAGGTTTTGGCAGCTAAGATCAGAATGCAGCAATTTAGATCAATCGAGATATATAGCTAGATACATAGATATATCGAGAGTCATTGACTCCTTGTTGTGTTGTTGTGTATGCTGTGTGGTTGTTACGGTGCTCGGTGGGAAATTCCATCCAATTTCATGACGAAAATTGTCGGATTTCGATTGGATCTGTACGCACGGTAAGCTACGCGAGGCTGTGAATATGACGGTGAAATTATGCACGTCTTGAGAAAAGAGGGGATCGAAATTCAAAATGTGTGTGAAAAGAACCGAAGATAACGGTTCGAGCCACCTGAAAAGCCGGAACCCGGAAAGCAAGCCACCTGAAAAGCCGGAAAGCAAAGCTCATCAAGCCGTACAGTGGATGAGTGGAGGCGTGGAGTGGAGCGGGTTTTTTCCCTCCACAGCTGGGTTTGAATTTATTTGGTTGAGCAAAAAAATTAGAGGTTTTTAAAAAGAGATACGAAAAGGTTTAAAAAATATTAAAAATATTTGAGTAAAACCCTGCAGAGATTTTAAAAAATATTACACCAAACAGTTGGTATAAAAACAAATTTTGACCCAACCGAAAAAGAACCAACCCAATCCAACACCGAATAGTACATGACACTGTTTAAGAACATGGGAGAAAATTGTGGGTTGCCAATTTCGTAGCTCTTTTGAATAGGCCGATTTAAATCTAAATATAACCAGATATCAATTTTTCGGATCAAAACGGGTTCTAAATGGATACGGGCTCAGATCATGTGGGTTTCTGTCCCGTTGCACCCATAGGCCGTTCCATACATAGGCAAAAATATCTCTTATCAAATCTCGCACTTTCTTCATTCAAAACGATACTTAAAAAAATATCACTACCAAGAATCCACCATCTATCTCTATATACACAAAAATCTATGATAAATGCACGCGAGATCATATGTGAAACCCCTCGAAAAAAAAACTCTACTCGACTCAGGGCCGGCCCAGGGCATGTGCAGGCTATGCGACCACACAGAGCCTCCAAACTTGTAAGGCCTCTAAATTAAACTCATATCCTTCAAATAGCTTAATATAGTAAGTATATCTCTATAATTTTTCATCTTATATTTTAGAATGGAGATAGTACTAAAAAAGAAGTGCATAATTTTAAATTTTCTCCTCTCTTATAATATTGTATTTTAAGACCTACTTGCAACTTTGTTATATTTTCGCACCGGGGCCTCCAAATTATAGGGCCAGCCCTGACTCGACTCTTGCTTCCTGTAACTATTTTTTGTGCAAGCTCCAGTCGCCCAGGCGCCCAGCCCATGAGCTCAACCTGCTCAAGCTTCGCTGTTCAGCAATCAGCAGCTGACGAACAAAAGCTTGCGCCTGAGGAACGTGAGCTGCGACGACAGGTGCGGCCGGTCAGTCACGAGCTCCCCGACGGCGCTGCTGCCCCGTCGACCCTCTTCCCCTTGGCGGCGGCGCCGCTGCGAGGCCTGTCGCCGTTGGGCGGCTCGGCCTGCGCCTGCACAGCCCGCCTAAGCACCTGGACGACCTCGCTCATGGTGGGGCGCTCCTTGGCGTTCTTGAGGAGGCAGGCCTCGGCGAGCTTGGCGACCTCCCGCGCCGCCTTCACCGAGTACTCGCCGCGGAGCTTGGGGTCCATGATCATGCGGAAGTTGCGGCCGTCCGGCGAGAACTGGCTCACCCACTCCAGCAGCTTCTGCTCCCCCGGCGGCCGGTTCCGGTCCAGCGTCCGCCGCCCCGTCAGGATCTCGTACAGCACCACCCCGAAGCTCCACACGTCGCTCTTCACCGTCAGGTGCCCCGTCTCGATGTAGTCCGGCGCCGCGTACCCGTGCGTCCCGACCACCTGCTGACACGCACACCACAGCACATCACGTCAAAGCTATCATTGATCCATAAACGAAAAACCAGCTGTTTCAACTTCAGTTCATGTGGGAAAATGCATGCGCCATGCTGACACAAGTGAGCCAAGGGCCATGCATATGTGCATGGCTAACAACAAGCAGAGAAACCGAACAGTCTCTGTGTTTTGCGTCATTCTGACAAGTGACAAGTGTATCAGAAACCAAGCTGCAGTGGATTCAGGGCTCATGTCATCCTTTTGAGTTGCGATCATCGTCGATAAAAGGGACGCAAATGATAGGGAATCGGTAAAAATGGCAAATTTTGAATCTGAGCTCAGTAAATAGATAATATCTACCAATTCGAATTTGACCAACATCGAGCAACCATCATTTTTTAAAAAAAATAAAAATTATTTCAAATTCAATTGGACCGATTTCTCCACGCAGTGTGATTATGAATTGATAGTCATTTATACTGTGAATGGTGAACCCCAAGTGTAGTGCTAGGAAAACGGGCCGTGCCAAACGGGCCAGCCCAGGCACGGCCTAAAAAAACAGGCCCACGGCATGGCCCGGCACGGATATTTGATGGGCCGGGCCGACACGGCCTGAAATGGCGTGCCGGGCCGAGCCTGAAAACCAGGCATGGCGTGCTGCCCGGCCCGGCCCGGCCCGACTGTACGGGCCGTGCTTGGGCTGGCCCGGCCCGAATAGAGACACGGGTTAGTTTTTTTTATTTTGCGTGGTCTTCCATTGCTCAGATCAATTTCTGTTCAATACGAAAGTTGTAGATAATGTCGAGACGCATCTTTTTCATGTAGACAAGTTTTTCATTTGAGCAATGTATGAATTTATAAAAAATATTTTTGTCGCTGCCTGCTTTCGGGCCGATGGCACCGTCCTCGGTAATTCGCAATTTTCGAGGTCTTATGCTGCTCGGATGAATCTGGGTTGAACACGAAAGTTGTAGATAATTTCAAAACGCATCTTTTTTGTAGAAACAACTATTTCATTTGAGCAACGTATGAATTTATAAAAAATCATTTTGCCTGCTGTTTTCCTACCCGTGCCGTGCTCGGGCCGGCCCGGCCCGAAGCCTGCCCGCCGTGCTTTTGGGCCATGCCGGGCCTAGATTTTGGCACTCCGTGCTGGCCCGGCACGGCCCGAACTGCTGACCGTGCCGTGCCGGCCCGTTTTGCACCTGCCCGAGGCACGACGAGCCTGGGCCGGGCCGGCACGGCACAGCCCAACTCCCACCACTACCCAAGTGCCTGTTGCCTACCAGACTACCACTACCAGCTAGGGATAGCTAGTCAGCAGCACTCGAATGGCCGCATCTGCCGGTACCATGCACTGATGCTTTCAGTGCCTGATGGATCAGGCAATGCAGTTGCAGAAAACTATGGTTGGTTTTGTGGCTAGGTCGGATGGGGACGTACCGCAGTTGAGACATGAGTGTTTCCTTCCGTCGGTCCCTCCCTCGCCAGCCCGAAGTCTGATAACTTTGCTCTGAAGTCTTTGTCCAGTAGAATGTTCGATGCTTTGAAGTCTCGGTAGATCACCTAGCAAAAATAAGGAATTCACAGATGTAAAGACTAAAACTAAAGAAGAAAGATAAGGAGCTCTGTAGTTAATGGTGTGAAGCTATGCATGCTTAACCCTCGCAGTGGCCTAACAAAATGAACATGATAATTTTTAGCCTCCTTATCAGCTCATATGCCTCAATAGTCACCAGCACCGGCCATGAACCTTTAGGTTCTTGTTTAAGTAGCTCCTGCTTTTCTAGACTGAAATATTTGATGCAGCAGCAAATAGCAATGCTAGAAGAATAAAGGAGAAATAGGATACAGCAGATGCATCTGGGAACCTAGAATACTAAGCTGTGCATTTAGAAAGTGTCCACAAAGTTGGCTCCTGGAATCTTGTAGGCAAGTAGTGTGCAAATGGGTATGACTTCTGCTAGTATGCATTGCCCTATCTAGTATCTTGCTTCAGGAATGTAGAGTAAATTGGTCCTTATTGCCTGCTTGACTTTATAGTGGATTTGTTGTGCACGATTTGTGTGCTGCAACTCTAGTTAGCCCAGATCAATTGAGGAACATCCCACTGGGAAAATTAGTTAAACCATTTCCAAACACTAGATTAAAACAGACGATAATGTCTTTTACTCTTTCCTGTATGGTTTGTCTGGGAAAATTGGTGGTCTTTTGAAAGCATACATTTGAATTTGCCATACTTTCCCCAAAATTGCTGAAATGAGTTCTTCAGAAGGGAAAAAAAAAATCTATAACACACTCAAAATTTGGTGAGCAATGAAACTAACTTTAAGTATACCTGAAGTTCTAACCCTTCATGCAGGTAGACCAATCCTTCTGCAGCACCCAAGATTATCTGAAGCCTTCTATTCCACGAGAGAGGGGGCTGAATTCGGCTGAACAAGTGATCTTCCAAGCTCTTATTGGGCATATACTCGTAGACCAATAATCTTTGTGGCCCTCTTTCACCATCAACAGCACAATATCCAAGGAGCTTTACAAGATTTGGGTGTTCAAGAACCCCAAGGAACTGTACTTCTGCCAACCATTGCTTATGTCCCTGGCAAAACAAAATGAAAAGAAACCACAAAGTATTAGGAACAGAAGACTGTTGTAGGAAAGGACAGAATAACCAGTTACTAGCTAGTTTTATGAGGGGTGAAGAAAAAAGCAGGACCTAACATTTTCTAGCAGTCTTAGTATGTCAGCTAAACAGTATGATGCTAAGTAATTCTAATGGATTCTCAACCCTCAAGCTTTCTTGCACCCAGATCCAGTGCAGTACTGCATGTGCAGTAACTGCCACAGTAATGTGGGCCTGTTGCTGCACAGAATATCTGTCCATCTTCCATTCAAATTGTCCAAGAACTGGAAGTTCAGTCAGTTGAATAATATCTATTTCAATGAAAGATATTTAAACTATAGAGCTGAAAAAAACATTATATTTTTAGCATACATCACATGCAAATGAAGCTTTTGTCAAAAGTAAATTGCTGATCAAATCTGGTTCAGCCAGCCAGGTGAATTATAACCGAAATATGGAATTAGTATCCTTAAAAAAAAAAAAAACAGTCACAAGGATCAGATAATCGGTATACTACATTAACATCATTACAAGATTTAGTTTTAGAAAAAGGAAATAACACAAGAAGTCCTACTTTTTTTATCCAAACTACAAGTAATTGCAGTATTCCCTGGAAATGATATTATTGCTATTGAATTGCAGTATTCAGTGTATTAGGAGCCTATTCATTACATATTGCATAAGTTAATGATGGATAAGGATGCACGAAGCACATTGAAAATTGTAAGCTTCAAGCTGACTTTTCTCCTTAGGTTGGTCTACTGTGAATAGTAGTCAACTAAGAACAGCAGCATGAGTGTACAACTCAATCAAACCCTCTTTGATTCGCAATTTGGTTTGATTTGGTTTGATTGAGTTAAAAGTTGAGGGTCTTTAAAATAGTCACGAAAAAATTAAAAAATTATTAATTATTTTTAGATTTTTAACAAAACCCCCCAAAAAAATTATTACAAAATGTTACTCTGAGTCTACACAAAAATAACAAATTTTAGACAACCAAACCGAACTGCGAATCAAAGAGGGAAATTGCCACAAAAGTACATAATTCTATCCGTTGGTCTCCTATGATTGGGCAATTTTGACAATGCAGTTTTGAATGCAGACGAAACTGTGGAAAGTTGGTTGACATCGTTTTCTGGACACCACATTTCTCCTGTCAAGTGTTCAGGAAAGACACAGTCCGCTACTAATGTTTATTGCCACTTGTTTTTATATATGACCATGAATATTCAACTTCCAAGCTTGTGAAATTATAGTTTTCTTTACAACCAAAAGTTTACCATTGTTCAAATACTGATTCTGTATTCCCCCCTGTTTAGTTTTTTTCATGTCTGAAAAACCACCATGCATGTGTTCTCAGTTCTCACTGGTGCTATACTCATCCTATCATCCTTAATGTTGTGCTCCCAGCAGCTCAGCTTGAACTAATTACTTGCAGTCTTGCAGATCCATAATTTTTACAGCTAACAGAAAAAGGACTTATTATTTCAACGAAATTTAGTAAATATTAGAAAACCATATTAAAAGATGCCGCTCAAAAAACCATATTAAAAGAAACAAAATGTAGCATAAAGTTCATCCAGACATTAGCCAATATCTAATTCTTAAAGGCCCAGTTCTTTTCAGCTTATCAGCTTAACGGCTTAACGACTTATCTACGTTTTGAAAAGACATATGCTTTGAGTATTTTTAGTCTGTTTTTTCGCTGTGTTGAAGTTGGGTCCTAATGCTTTAAAAAGCAAGTCAAACAAAATGGATTCAAATCTCGAGACTACCTCGACAAGCTCTTGTCAGTCATTTCAACCGTTCAGCTGTTCAGATCAGCTCAAAAGAACAAGAACAAAGTACTGCATTTCCCTCTTTTCTATTCCTGTAAAAGTTGTCTACATAGTACATATAGCTATATAGGGAGGTTCCAGTTTCCAAGTATACATATACCAGTTTCAACATTTCGCAATTCAGGAATATCCTCAATTTTCCTGCCAGCGCAACAAAAGGGCTATAATCTTTCTGTAGTTTGACCAAATACTTCACCATTTTTCTACAGTCCAATTCAGGATCAACAAACACCAAATCACACCAAAAAAATGAATCCTACTCACGGAGTCACGGTAATCTGCACTCACTCCTTACCTCCCTCTGATTCAGTGGTTCGGTGGTTTGTAAAATTGGGCGGTGCTTAACGAGTTTCCTGAGTGCTTTCCGTTGGCCCTCTTCTGATCTTCTCAAAAGGATCTTGTCTATTATGCTAAACATGGTATAATTCGGGATCTTTCGTTCAAATACATTCTTTCATATCTCTCCCATTCTGATTCCCAAGAATCCTTTCTCTCAACCGTCTGCTCAGACAAAACTGTGTATAAAGAAACATACCCAAAATTGCTTGTTTTCTGAATCTTTTCTCACACAGAAAATTATCGTTATCGATGCAGAATCACACGGGGGCAGTACCAGAATGGAATGGAGAATTCGCACACGGTCACAGATGCCACGGGCACGTCCTCAAGGAGAGGTTAGAAGAGAACGGCAACGAGAGGAAACGAAGCAAAGCAAGCACGCACGCACCTGGAGGCCGCGCTGGTTGAGGCACTTGACGGCGACGGCGAGGCGGTCCCCCTTGCCGTCGAGCGGGCGGACGAAGCCCTTGTAGACGCTGCCGAAGCCGCCCTCGCCGAGCTTCTGCGCGCGGCTGAAGCCGTTGGTGGCGGCCTGGAGCTCGCCGTACTCGAACGCCCGCAGCTGGCCGTGGCCCCGCTCCTCGTACAGAGAGCTGATGCTCCGCTGCGACGACGTCGACCCCGTCGACTTGCTCACCGGCCGCACCGCCCCCGAGTCGTCGGACCGGCTCGTGCTCACCGCCGACGCCGTCGTGGCCGTCGTGGCCGGCCCCGACGCAGACGGCCCCCGCCGCCCCTTGGACACTCTCCTGAACCAACCCCCCAAGCAGCCCATTTCTTGGCGCCCGTGAACCCGTGATACAGCCGCACAGCGCAAGCAAACAAGAAACTCCTCCGGCTCCTCCTGCCCCCTTCCCCTTGCCTCTAGCTATCGCTCCCGCCGACGAGAAGCCCTCCAGTTTCTCGCGCCGCCGCCGCCGCCGCCGCACCGCGATGCGAAGAAGACACCACACGCGGGCCGTGTGCGGTGCCGTCTCCGGGGAAGGCAGCCGCGCGAGCCGCCTTTTGTAGGAGAGGCGAGGAGGAGCCGACGACGCACGGACGGAGGCAGTGTGAACCGGGACGGGAGGAAGACGCGCGCGCCGGGGGAGGAGGGCAGCGCGCGCCGGTGGCGCGTACGTACGTAGGCACGCGGTGGCGATCTGGCGTGCGTGCGCGCGCGTTGTTCTCCTCTGCTCGCTTTTTGTGCAGTGGGCGCGGCGGGGGTGGCGTCCTCGGCGATGCGTCCGGTTTTGCCGAGCAGCACACGCGGTGTGGGCGTGCCGGATGGGGACGGCTCTCGAACACGACGATTTTCAAGTCTGAACGTCTCCGTTCGTGTGAGCACCACCAATTTTCTAAAGGATGAGCTGGATTTACAAACTACTTGAGAGTTGAGACCTGCTTGGTGGAGCTAAAAGGCTGCGTAGGATTAAAATTTGAAAAGTTGAGCCACCCCGTAGAAGTGTTTTGAGAAAGTTAAAAAGTAGTTACAGAATAATTTCAGATGTCTGAGAAAGAAATACTAAATGTCTAACAAAAATTGTTTTAAACTGTTACGGGCTTATGAATGTCTACTATGGTTTGAGCTACAATGTTGTGACTTTTAATTTGGTTTGAGCTGAAAAAAATGGCATAAACCTTTTTTTCTTGAAACCTCAATTTTCTTCAAGATTTTTAAAAACAGGGCCAAGAGGTTAAATAATATTTGTCTACTAAAAATCTTTACTAAATCGTTTGATCGTTGATAAGTTTTTTAGAACAGGATTTTTACGGTTCAATTCATTTGATTTGTCATAGTAGTTTAAAGTACATGTTTTAGCTCTACATCTCATTCGTTTCAGTGGTTCAATGTGTGTGTTTCATTTTCATATAGTGTATTCATTTTGGTCCTACGGTTAAATTCATTTAATTTGTTCCAGCCGTGCATTTCACCTATTCCATTAGTTTAATTTTTATGTTTCTATATTAAAACTTGTTCTAAAATGCATCGCAAAATTAATAGAGTAAAATGCCGAAACAAGCGTGGAATAGGGATGGCAAAAAAACTCATGGGTATCCGACCCGATTGGTATAGGTATGAGTCACAAGCTATACCCATGGGTTTTTTGGGTTCAGGTACCCGAATAACTAGGGTACGGGTTCAATTTCGTACCTATGGATACCCATATGGGTTACCCAAATTCTTAACTAACATGTGGGTCCATATTTATATATATATATATATATAATTGCTGAAGTTAATTGAATATTTAACTGAATAAATATTCAGCAGAGGACAGATAGGCCTGAAGCTACCAAATAGCAAGAATCGGCTGCATATGAAAAGAAGAATATTCGCGCATGAAAAGAAGGTCTATATTGATAGGTAACTATCAAATATTCGCGCATGAAAGACACACCCGTCACACCCGTCACATAATCACTAGGAAGGTGGCTGCATGAAAAGTTACAAAAAATTGGATGCATCAGGAAACTTAGTCCTGAAGGAATCCTCAGTGATCACCTTTCAAGATTCGTCAAGATTTGTCATGATATCTATGAAGATATGCCTGGACACCTGGACACCAATAATCATCGCAGTGAGCTCCCATTTCACTATAAAAGGACTCCAGGGGCAACGCAGAAGAACAACAGCAAGAACCACCAGAAGACATCCATCCAGCATCCATCATACACCCATCAAGCAACCATCCACCAAAGAAGAAAAACTCCGAAGACCCTAAGCGTCTGAAGAGAGCCTCCACCATAATACTAGTAGTGTGTAATTAGCCTCATGTAAAATAGCATATTGCAAGAAGGCTAGCGGTGTGTGCCTGCTACTGTAAGGTAATTTCCTTTCGTTGTAAGACCCTGGGGTTCCCGAAAGGAAAACCATATGTAAATTAGTTTGTGGAAATGAAGTAGTTACGCTTTGAAAATCTCTGCGTCTGTCGATTCGGTTTCTATGGTTTGAGTTTTTATGCTAGGGACCCTATAGGAGAAACCTCTGCGAGCCGTTCTTAGAAGTCCCCGAGAGGGTAGGAGAGCGCCGTCGCCATAGAAGTGTTCCTCGGGTGGAACTATGCAGGGGAGACGATAAAGATTTATCTCATACTGACTTGAGGCGAGGGATAGCCAGAGAAAGACTTAGCTACTTCGAAACAAACTAGTGACAAATATGGTGAGTACCGAGTAGGATCAAAACAACCATTGTCTCGAAAACCCTATTTGAATTGTTGGTTTCGCCAACCCGCAAAGATCTGTTCAAAATTAGTAATTAGTTAAATCTGAATTAAAATCCATATCACTGCTGATAGTGGCAAGCATTGCATTGTAGCAAGTAGTGCCATAACACTGTAGCAAGTGGCCAAAGCATTAAGCAAAGGCATTCAACCTGCATACTCATTTCGCAGAACATATAGGTAGAATTGCCTGCATAATATAGGTAGAATTTCCTGCATAAATCAATATCAGCAAAAGTTTAGTTCCCATCCATATTGGTATCAGAGCATACTCGAAGCCTGAATTTAACTGATTATTATTTAACTGAAATTAATTGGTATCAATAAAGAACTGAATAAAGAATTAAAATGCTTGAATAACTACGAGATTATGTGTACAAGTGCGATATGCGACAATGCTAAAACTAGATGTGCTATCAGATGATGGCTTGACCCCTAAACACGCCGCAGGGGCCCTGTTTATATAGTGCGGAGCAAACCGACCTATCAAGAGATAATCGGGCCGGGCTAACTACGAGTTCGTAACGAACTCGACGTGCCGGATATATCCCAAGGCAGATATGGAATACTTCTAGTCTTGGGGATCACGACGTCTGTTCCAATCCGAAAAACCAACGTCCGGGTCTTCACGTAGCCGTGTAGAACTATGTTCGAGTCGGACTCAAACACGAAGTCCTAGGCCATTACGCACCGTGCCAGCCAGGAAGCTGTTCGGCAGGATGCACATGGGCCTGATAGAACCTTCCAGGAAATTTGGACCGATAGAGGCATTCGATTGGGCCGTCAGGGAGTGGGCCATGGCAATGGGCCGTGATTTTATCCTGGACACACCCGATTGTCATCCCTAGCGTGGAACAACAACCAAGGATCTCTATACTCAAATGATCAACAGACAAGAATTATGAGTGATGATCAATGAAATTGAACTAGCATCGACCGTGACACCTTCGTTGTCACCATATAGCACATTTATACTGATGGCCATATGGTGGCGACGGCGGACTAAAAAACGGTGAAGGTGCGATGACCTGGAATGTGCAGGGAAGACGACGACGATGATCTGCTCCCTTCCCATTCAGCCGTAGTTGGTTCTAATTAATAGTGTCAAACTAGTGCAGGGGAGGAGAGACCATGGCCTCGTTCTTTTCAGCGTATCGTATTTTAAAATAGGTTTGGATCAGCTATTCGGGTTGAACCCATTTTTACACGAAACAATTTTTTTTGAATTTTGAATTTACATGTAAAATTCAAAATTCAAAATTCAAAAAACTGAAAGTTTTAAAATGGGTTCTTTAGGATTTTACATGAATTTTAAAATTTGTTTCGTGTAAATTGGATATGGTATGAAATATTAATAGATATAAGAAGAATCAAACTCTATACGTTCGTTCCCTGTACGTACGTGAGATTGGCCCTATCATTAATTGAATTAAGGATCGTTGTAGCGTCCGTTACACACCGCTCTCTCAGCAAGCTATCGTGCTTTCAATGAGCGACCGCTGCTTGATCGCGGTTTCAAAGCACGACAGGGGCCTAGATCTGTCTAAAGTTCAACTTGGGATGTATCTTTCCATAAAGAATAAAAAATAAATTTATAAAAAAATAATTTCACCAAGAAAGGATATGAAGGGGATTGTGATGAGAAGGTCAGAGCATTTTGGGCCGTGAAAGGGGAGAGGCCGCACCCTGCACAGGAGCATTTTACAAAATTGTCATGGAGTGGTGAGGGGTGATGTGTAAAAACGAAGTTCCTAGATATGTTTCGTTGGATAAATGTCACGGCTGAGATGGACTAACTGCATGAGTGCACAAATAACTTGATTGCATAGCATATATTGCCTTGTAACTGAGACCACCTATATAGATACTCTGAAAACATACACAGAAGAAGCCTGAGGATGAAATTTACTGTTTTTTTACCCCCTCCTCATCTACAAGAGACCATGACTGAATCATTCAAACCGAATGACCTGCACAACTGAGCACGAACCACTCAAGTGATGGGTATTCCACCGAACATACAGTTCAAGTTATATTTCCAACTGAGCATCAGCGACAGTCCCTATATTTCCTTTAAAACTGGCATTCCCTTTATCCATCTTTTTAAAAATTCATACACAATTTACACTGCACTACAGTACTATTATAGACAGTCCCCAGCAGCCCCTCTATATATGCTGCTGTATTATAGAGACCTGCTGGATACGCTACTACAAACAGTGCGGCTAATCAAACAATGCAACTAACATTACTCACCAATCAAAACAAAAGGTTTAGGGATACATGCTCTTCTCCTTACGGTCGCTGTCCACCTGCTCGGTGCGGTTGGCGGCACCGTCTTAAGAGCAGTGAAGCATACGGGAAGTCGGGAATGGCGCCTCTGGAGCCTGCTCGTCCTGCAAACGGCTGCTTACCATCGCGGAGGTGCGCCTGGCGCGTGCGGTGCGCGCGGGGGGCTCAGCTCCCAGTGTTGCTGCGGCTGTGCCATCTCCACGCGCTGGTGGCGTAGCGCCTCCCCCTTGAGGCGTCAGCCGCCACCAGCCACCGCCCATCTCCGACGCGGAGTTGCCGAGCGCCGAGAACAATGCGTCCTCCTCGTCGTCGCCGATCGAGAAGGCCGAGCGCCCGAGCCCCCGCACAAAGCGGTGAGCCCGGCCGCCGCGGGGCACCGAGAGATTTCCTCGACGGGCACCAGCGCGGCGCCGCGCAAGCGCACCGTGGTACGCCGCCGTCCGTGCAGAGAGGAAGGCGGCGAGGGCCCAGGGGGTGGCGGCATCGGCGGCGGGGCGACTCTGGCTCCGGTGACGACACCCCCGATCCCCTCGCCGCCCGACGCGGCCAGCGCCGTGTTGGAGAGGCAGGACGCGGCAGGGAGGAGAGGAGAGGTCAGAGGCGGACATGGACATGGAGGTATTGGAAAGATGGGTAGGCGGGAGGGAAAAAAATTCAAAATCGTTTGGAGAGAACGTATAAATACTGTTTTTTTTTTATCACTATAAACTTTTTATTAGTAGGGTTTAAGATATGATTTCAATTTCAGCAATAATGCAACGGCGGGTTGAAAATTGTCACTTGTCAGCTAGGAGTAGTACTTAGTAGCGACAATTCTGAGGGGTGGCACTTAAGCATGTACCTACTAAGCAACCATTTTCCTCGATAACGATTGGCATATTTCTTTATATGTCAGTAATACTATTTGTTGCTCGAGACTCTAGTTTTTTTTCAACTCTTGCACGAGCCATGTGCTCCGAAAGTCCTAGCAGGACATTTGAAGCTCGGGAGAAACCCATAGTTCATGGTTGTTGGGTTGGTGAACCCACTGCTCATCGTTCTCTTTTTTTTTTTCTTTGAAGCAGCAAGAGCTTTGTATTCATAGATAGAAGTCAAAAAACAGGAAAGAAGTTCAGAAATACACAAAGAGGGAAAAGGAAAAGGGCAAAGGAAAAAAAGAACGACTAAACTAAACTGTTCATCGTTCCTGACACCCTGGGTTCTTCAGGGAAAGTTGGTCAAGCCTAAACAATACAATACAGCAGTCAAAAAATCGGATTTTGCGAGTGCAGAAAGATCAAAGGGCGCCACCCACAATCGGATATGTTGCCCGAATTGACTTCCAATTTATTTCCAGGAAGAGATAAGCACGGGAGAGCCGAGAGCAATTTATGATGGCGTATTATGCTGTTTAGATCACGGTAATATATCGCTTGCCTCCGGATCAGGGTAATATATCGATGGATCGTTAGATCGAATTTATTTGTCCATTCAAATTTCACGGGTGAAAATTTTTTAAGAGCAGTAAAAAAAATATTGAACCAATGGAATGATCGGACTAAATAGTTCGATGTGTTTTTTTTTCCAGAGGGAAGTACAACTCGTTTACAACCATTGAACAGTGCTTCAAACTTTGTGCCCTATTTTTCTCTCGACCTTGTTTGTTTCGGTTTAAAGTTAAGTTGAGTTTTATTGTACCAAATTTGTGACCCTTTGAAAAATGTTTTAAATAATTCATATTTTACAAAATCTAAGAATAATTATTTAAAACCCCACAAAAATAGCTACAAAATATTAAATCATTTGGCTTATTAAAAAATAACGAATTTTTACTTAATTTAATTTAAGCTGAAACAATAAAGCCCTAATGTTTATTTTTGGAAGGAATTAAACCTTTTCAACATAAAGACTTTCCGCTCCTCCCACTCCCCTTTGACCCAGTCAAATACCTCTCGATGTGTTGGCCATGATATGCTCAACAATAAGACCATTGAGGCGTGCATAAGAGTTGTTGCTGGGCGCGGTGGGGGAGGGGAGGCCGCCTGCCCCCAATTAATGGGCCCCAGCCAAGTATGCGATGTATACTATACTCTATGTGCTCAGTCTGTGTGCTTGACCTTTGGGCTTTGGTGAGGATTGAGTCCAACTGAGGATTAAGGATTAAGGAAACGAACCGTCGAACCGAAGGAACCGTCCTTCACGCAATCAGGCCGCGCGATCTGTGGTGGTGATCGAGCAAGCAGCCAAGCAAATTAAGTTGTACGCGGCACGCCTCAGACTGGTAGATAAATCCTCCACGCCCACATGCAGCATGGCCGCCGTATCCGAGCCCTCGACACTCGACGACCCGACGCGACACGCGGACACCCTCGGCTGGCTCGGCGCGCCCGTCGATGCGGTCTCATGATGCACGCTGAGTCGCCGACGCCGACGCCGCCCCTCACGGCCTCACAAAGTCACAATTCCGGTCCTTCGGAATCATCTAGTGCGATCTACCGATCTATGCCCTGCAACTGTGTCCAATCCATCCATCATCTATTCATCTCATATGTGGTGTATGTGTTATGCGTATTCTATTTTTCTTTTCAATTTATTTTCACGGACTGAATGAATGGTACAGGGTTCTTTTCAATTCATCCTTTGATGCGTTATTTTTTTTTTCAGTGCTTTGTGATATCATGTCATCGAGAAAGTATTCATCCGGTAGTGAAAAAAGAAAAGAAAAGAAATGGGCGGATGACTTCATAGAAACGCAGAGAGGAGTTATGGACAAATTTTTAAAGAGTAATCCTAGTGCTTCGACGAACCCAAATAATCAAGTGCCAAGTAAGTGTTTATGATTACAATTTACATTTGTCATTTCATAAACTTTAAAGTGTTCTATAGAAGTAATTTTTGTGCATCGAATATTAATTACTTCAATGATGTGTGTTTAAAATACTATATATATATATACATATATATATATATATATATATATATAGGTAGATTAGGCTAATCTACACCCGAGCCTTCCCAGTGAACCGCGCGAGCCAGCCAAACCCGGAAGTAAACGGTCGCATTTATGAAAGTAATCGGAAGTAGCCGAAATAAACATGTTTCAGCACGGAAAGTAATTCGCTGGGAGGCAAAATCCTAAAATCGTGGGGGCATTAACTGCCCTAAAATCGTGGGCTGCATGTCGGTTTATTTTGAATTTTGAGTTTCTTCTTTTTCAAACGGATTACTTTTCATTTATTATATTTCTTAAGCCAAAATAAGAAAGTAATCTGAATTTTCGACCAGTTACTTCTCATTACTTTCGATTATGCATACATACAACCGTGAAAAAACAGTCAAAAACCTAATTACTATGCATTACTTTCTCGTAATGCAAAGTAAATATACAGAACTATTACATTTTCACAGTGAGTTCCCTAAGTAATTCGGTGAATTTGCTAAAATCGGGGGGACGGCACGGATCGGGTGGGCGGCGCTTGGCGTCGTGGAGGCGGTGGAGAGGACGGGCGGCGCGGATCTTAGCGCCGGGCGCCGGCGACGCGCGTGGAGGTGGTGGAGAGCACAAGGCGGTGCGGATCGGGCGCCGGCCGTAGCGGCGTGGAGAGGACGAAGCGATACGGCCGCCCATTGTGACGTCTGAGGCCGTCTGGAGGAGGCGGAGCGGGCGCGGGACGGCGAGAGCCGCCGGGCGCGGGAGGCGGCGTTGTCGGGAGGTTCGCGGCTGCGCCGTGGGCGAAGCGGCGAGCGTCTGCGGCGCAAAATCAGCTTGCAGCGCGCCGGGCGTGGTCGTCGGCCGAGGCCGGGCGGCGGGCGGCCATCGGCGGCGGCTTGGCGAGGACGAGGAGGTGGCGCAGCGTCGGGAAGGGCGGGTCGGGGCGCGGCGTCTGGGAGACAGTGGGCGACGACGTCGCGGCGGCGGCGCGTCGAATCTGGCGGGCGGCGCAAAGCGGTGGCAGCGTCGGGGTGATGGCGAAGAAGCGGCGGCGGCGGCGGAGGCAAGGCGGCGTGGATCGAGAGAATGGGGAGAGGAGAGAAAATGGGAGGAGAACGTGGGGATCGTTATTTAAACTGCCGATGCGATCCGATTTTTGAAAGTAATTAAATCTTTGGGAACTGGTTTGGGCTAACCGGCTAGCCCCAAACTCGCTCGCGTGGTGGCTAGGTGTAGATTAGATCTCTCTCTCTCTCTCTATATATATATATATATATATATATATATATATAGAGAGAGAGAGAGAGTTGTTTAGCTAGGTCAGTTAGCCTCCGTCGATTCTGGCGTCGATTAGGCGTGTTTTACAAAATTTGTGGTGAAATTCTTCGATTCGGACCATACATTTTGTTCATCTCGATAAACTCTCCTAGTTACCAAATTTTACAATTTTTTAATTTTTTTTCTATTTGTTTTGCATTTTTCAAAATCAGCTTAGCATTCTAAAGTATTCTAGAGCGTCCATTTAGGCTGATTTGAAAAATGCAAAACAAATAGCAAAAAAAATCAAAAAAATATAAAATTTGGTACACTAGGAGAGTTTATAGAGATGAACAAAGTGTACGGTTCGGATAGAAGAATTTCAACACAGATTTTGTAGAAAATGCCCAACTGACGGCGTAACTGACGGATCGCCAACTGACCGCAACCCAACTCTCTCTCTCTCTATATATATATATATATGTGTGTGTGTGTGTGTGTGTGTGTGTGTGTGAGGAGGTGGATGGGGCCTCCATATAAGTTTTTGCCACGGGCCCCCAGAATGTCAGGACCGGCCTTGGTTGTTGTGCTCGGGTGCGAGGCAATGTTGCTCAGCTCAAGATCAGGCGACTCGACGGTTATGAGGGAGAAGGAATAGTGGTTGTCACCACTAGCGCTCTTTAGAAACGAGATTAATTGATGTGTCATGGTGGTTGTTTGCTAGCGTCGCTGTGGATGCCAGCAGTGGCACTTGCAGATTGGAGGGAAGAGAGAAGGAGAGGAAGAGCATAAGAAAGAAGGACTCATCCACATGTTTTTTAAAAAGTCTAGGGACTTTCTCATAAAAGTGCATGTGAGAGGAAGCGGGGACGACACATGAATCATGGAGCGAGATCAAATAATCGTGAACTGTCTAGATTCGTTAGTAGTACTGAGAAATTCCATATATAAAGAAGAATTTCAAATATGATAACACCTTACCCTTTTTTTAGTAGTAAAATAGTGTGCATGCTTTTGCATGGTCTATGAGATTCATAATTATAAATTATGGAGCTCCGAGACAACCTTTGCTTTGTTAAACTCTACAATAACACTTTTTAAAAATACCATTTTACATCATGAGACAAATAATTCTACTAAAAAGTGCTGGTACTTAGATATAAATAAATATCAAATGATGTAGTATCGGATTGTGATCAATATGTTTGATTCATGCATTCGACTATGTTATGCTCAGCTATTTTTATCGCTCACGAGCAACTATGCTTACATGCTCAACTACACATCGTTTATATACCTTTGCTCCAACTATTTTTATGTGTGGCACTGAAAACCTTCATATGATGTATACAAACACAGTAAAACATGAAAGCAAATTAAGTCGATAGAAAACTAGCTAATCGAAAACTTTCAAAAATATAAAATTTAAAAATATGAAATCAATAAAAAAAAGGTAAAATCATCCTTATAATGATGTATATACCTGTTAGATTATGTGTCGAATTATATGTGTATGAGGAGGATTACAATTTAACTCTGAGTTGTAAAAGACGGGGTTGAGTTAAAGTAGGAGTCGGACTTTAGGCTGGCCTCCACTATATAAAGGGAGGTAGCCTTGGTGTAATCAAGACACAACGACTTTTGTAGCGGCATAAGTTCGCAGGTGGTCGTGGCTGGCTTGTGACCGCGACCCACGGCGGTCGGCTGCGTTGAATTGGGGAGGAGCTCCCATAGTTAAGCCCCGTAGGTTTAGCCTGAGAGGTGAACTGCGTAACCAAACATCGCACCTCCGGTGTCATTTCTAGATCGCATCTCGTCCTGTTTGCTAACAATACCATTGGATCAGTAGTTAAGGTTTCATTATTTAATCGCTCAACCCTCACCGTACGTGAGTCACTCTCTAACTGTGTATACAAACGAAGAGGCTGCATTACTATATCGCTAATCATCAATTAATGTAAAATGCCCTTTCGAATACATAGAAACTTACACAAGTGATTAGATAAGCAACTGTCTTATTTAGCACCCATGTAAGCAGGATCCTCTAGCGTAAGAATATTCATCTAATGCTCATCAGTCATCACCAGCTTCCTCTCTCACCCCTCCTCACAGTGTGGAATGACACAACCGCCGTTATAGCAGAGGATGCTTGCTCCTCCTCTCCTATAAACACACCTCTAGCCTCTGCACTATCATACATGTGAGAATTAAAAAATACCAAAGAACCTACATATATATATGGCTACTGCGTGACATCTCGGCGCCAGCAAATCTACCGTCGAGTCTGCCAAGGTTACTCTCCACAGTCAGCCAAACCATCGAGTCCATCGGCTCTCCCGACGGCTTAAAAAAAAAAACTGTCGGGTCACTTGACCATGCCAACCTACAGTAACAATATAATTGAATCCTGAATACATTATTTCAGGGAAACGTTTCAAAGACGGATTCTCCTTCCCCGCCAGCGTTCGATACATACATACGTACGTACTTATACGTACATGCATACACATGTATAGACCCTATTTGGTTCACGGTTCTGATACGGTTTTCATTTGGTTTACAAAATTTATTATTTTTTTACGAACCATTCACCGTAGCATTATATAATAATTTTTAAGGATTTATGGAATTTAAAATATTAAATTTAATTAAAATAAATATTTTTTGTCTTTTCAATCCGACTTAAAACCCTCGAATTTTTTTAGCTGCAATCAAAGGTTCTGTTCTTTTCAGCTTAACAGGTTAACAGCTTAACGACTTATCTACGTTTTGAAAAAAATATGATTCGGGGTTTTTTTAAGTCTGTTTTTTTGGTTTTTTGAAGGTGAGATCTAACGTTTTAAAAAGCAACTCAAACGAAAAATGGATCCAAATCTCGAGGCTACCTTAAGAATCTCTTGAAATTAAGTTATTTTAGCTACTATTTAGCTATTCAGCCATTCAGATCAGCTCATAATAAGGTCGCATAGACCAAACCACGACAGCGAATCTGTATGCGCGCTAACCAGGTCGGGAAGCATGGCGACGGCGACGTCTCTCTGAACCGATCATTTTGGTCAAACGCCGCACACACACGGGATGGGACACGACGGGAGAATGGAGGTTAGTAATACAAGGCCACGTATATACGTGGTCCCTACATATCAGCCTGAACCCAGTCCACGTTCTCACAGCGACGTGATTGTTGCGGTGAAGACAGTGCTCGATCTGTGGTGCTTCGCGAGCAAGGAAAGTCAGGCAATGCAGTTAGGTGCGAGCGTGGAGGTCTTGGATGTTGGAGACGCCCTTCCTCCCCCCAACCATGGTCCACGGCAGCCATGGACATGGAGTCGTGGACCCGAGAGTCGTGACCAGGGTTCCAAATATCAAACTGAAGGTGAACATCGTCGATCATTTGTTTTTTTTTTTTGAAAACCGCTCAAAATTCCGTAAAACCTACGCAAAATTTATGTTTTTCAAGTTTACCTTTGAGTAGAATTTGGTACGTTCAAACCAAAATCCGACCAACATAGATAATAATTTTGGTTTGTGTTAACTTTAAATTCTAGAGACGGTCTTTGGCGTATGTAGACGACTTCATTTTAGAAAAAAAAGAAATTACCTCGCCCCTTTTGACCTTCTTCTTCCAAGCTCATTGTCTCTTCTTCTCCACCTTCTTCTCCGGAGACGACCTAGATTGCTCCATGCGCCAGAACCATTGGCGACGCCGTCGCCAGCCCACCTACCTGCTGCCGGCGGCGCCCTAGCCGTTCCACCCACCATCCTCCTGCCGTCGCTTTGGCCCTCTAATCTAGCATCTGTGTGTGAGATTCCCCACCGTTGTTGCCCGACTGCCTTGGACCACTCCCACAATTCCGACGGCGCCACCGTTGCCTAGCCGCCCCAACCACATTCCCCTTCCTACCGCCAAGCTGCCACCGACCCAACCTCCTTCTAAATCTAGAGTACACGGAGAAGACACAACGAGAGCGGTAGGTCCATGTAAGAGCGATTTTGCTCAAATCGTAGACGCCTGCGATTAGGCAAATTTTAAAATTTTAAGTGCTGATCATTTTATTGATCATTCGCACAACTAAGCCCAAATATCATGAAAACGAAGAGCTTTTGGTCAGAGTTATATGTGGCTCGACTATTTGAGCGTGTTCCGAGTCACGCGAGGGGACTCAAGATAGTGTCCCATCGAGGGATTAAATTAGAAAAAATAAAGGAAGCCAACAAATATATGAGCCTAAGAAGAGGGGGCATATTATAGATGTAGATTTAAACATGATTTGTTGGACCTCAACCCGACTCGATAATCGAGTGGAGATCGAGTGTTCCTAATTTCACTCGGGTCAGGATCGGGTAAGCACGTGTCCGCCCCAACTATCAGGAGTCTTCCTTCCACTCTCAGTTTCCTCACTAGGCCCATAAGGCCTATAGCATATGCTTGCTAGCTCCACTCCACTAATCCATTCTACATGGCATCCTTCTAGTTCTAGGCTCTGGCTCTCCTCGGCTGTCTCTCAACTCGGAATTCTCGGTCTTCTCTCCTTAGCCTTGTTTGTTTCAGTTTAAATTAAATTAAATTAAAATTTTTAAATTTTTGTATAAGCCAAATGATATAATACTTTGTGCTCATTTTTAGTTCTTAAAATATTTTTAAAAATATTTTAAACTCTTTAGAATGTGTTTTGACTGGTAGCAACTTTTTTAGATTAAAGTTTTCGGCAATATTTGGCTCGAAAAAACAAGCCCCTACTCCCCTAGTCTCCCTCGCTACAACAGTTGTCGTTGTAAGCTCACCACCTCTGTTGGCTAATACCGCCTCTCCACATGCATCAATCTCACCTTTAGCACTAAAACAATCAACGGCTTAAATATTCTCCCCTGCTGGGCCGCTCCACCGACCACCGAACCATGCTTCCGGCCCCATGCCCCTTGATGGCTAGGTGGGAGCGGCGAATCGACGAGAGTAGGTGTCCGTCTTGGATGACGGACTCCTTCCTACCGTACGACGAATTCTTCCTCCGCATGGGCCATGCAGCTATGTGAGCTTCCTCATCACCATGGCAACAACCACGGCGGCAACTCCGGCCCTCCCCAACACCCACGGGTCAGCTATTCTTCTCCTTACCGAGAAAACTGGTTCGATGTCATCCCCATAATGCGACTTGCAAAATTATCACCTTTAAAATGACGCTCGTTAAAATATCACAACAACATGAAGCCACTTCTAGGTTTGACATTAGGTGTTTTTAATCCCTTTTCAATTTACTATCATGTAAATAGCGTATAAATAGCGTAGAGTATTGCAGGTTTTCGTTTGAGTGAATGGGAATAAAGATCCATTTAAAAATTAAAATACTAGAAACCTTGTCTCAAACCTACAGTCTAGGCAAGGATCATGTGTAGCATTGAAGCTGATTAGAGCTATCCGCATCTGAACATCCATCCTCATATTCTATTTCACTATTAACTACTCCCTCCATCCTTTGCTCTAATTTCTTTCATATTTTATACTATACTTTAAAAGATTCTTTCTCTCCATCAACTACTCTATTCAAAGTTATAGTAATTTGAAGTGATCACCATGGATGCTTTTACTAAATGGTACTCCCTTCGGTCACAAAAAGAAGTCACCGTTGACTTTTAGACACGCTTTTGACCATTCGTCTTATTCAAAAAATTTATATAAATATTATTTATTTTGTTATGATTTGGTTTATTATTAAATGTATTTTAAGTATTACTTATATTTTTACGTATTTGAACTAAATTTTTAAATAAGACGAATAAAGACGATTCAAAATCGGCAATGACTTTTCTGACCGGAGTAGATACTCTGAACATGTACGTGTGCATGCATGGAGCTAGAAAACGACGTGAAGAATTGCGAGGGAGGTTGTGCATGCTCGCGGTCAACCGACGACGTCGCTGGAAGTCGTGAGTCCATGAGTTCATCACCTCGACCACACACCCCATGCAATTCGCAGCTCGCAACTTTCAACACCGAACACCCCATGCAATGATGACCCTTGAGAAGAAGAAAATAGTACTCCGTACTATAGTTCGAGCACAATCAGTGATCACTTTGATCACCACGCTTGACCATACTATATAGTATTCCCTCTCCGTGCAGAAATATAAAACTTCATTTAGATTTATATTAAAAAATATTTATATATAATTATGATTCTTATCACATAAATAGTATGCGTATTAATAAAGTAATTGTTGGTTAAAATTTTGTTCTAATTAACTAAACAGAATACATTTTATACTATTTCTGAACAGAGGGAGCCCATCTCAAACAAACGGCTGATTAATACGAGCTCAGATCAGCACCGTAACATGGATATAAACATAGGTCGATCGTACGTACGCAGCAACAGCTCTGGCCAGGCCGTGTACGTGAAGGGAAGCTAGCCGCTGCTGGATTGGCCGGCGTCCCGCTCAATCCGCCGCACGTCGACGCAGCTTCGCCGCTCTCTTCCTGTTGCTCTCGACCGTCATTCCGACTCGCCGTCGCCGCTCGCCTCCCCGCCGTCGTCTTCCTCCCGCCGGCTTGATCCGCCGCCGCCTTGTTGCACCGGCTGCTGCAGCCGCCACGCACGCAAGGCAAGTAAACCGTCAAGCAAGGGATCATGTTTTTTCGGACAGAAGTTACTGAAAATTTTAATGTTAAAAAATTATGACACTTTAATGACATTCCGAGGGGTTTAAAAAATAAAATAAAATTTTAGATATTTTAAGAACTATTTAGAAACCCTATAAAATGACTATAAATTACTACGTCATTCGTTTGTTAAAAATTTTATATTTTTAAATTTAATTTAATTTAATTAAATTTAAGAAGAAAAAAGAAGAATAAGGCGCAGGTCAGCACGAAGCGAATCAGGATCCCGATATTATTCAGAAGTCCAGAATGCAGAATACTGTACGTACATTTACCGAGCATATGAACATATATGAATGCATTAAATAGGGTATGGAGAGGCGTCCCGATCGATTCTAGATAGGATAAGGAAGAAGGAAGAACAGTCTGCCTCGACAGGTGACGCACACGGCGTTGACTCCACTGCACTGGCATGCTAACATATCTGAAACAGCGTACTGAATGCGCGGCGATGCAGTGACTGGTTCCTGCCCGCTTTTTGTGCACCCCCTTGGCGACATGGAACTAATGGGGGCTTGACCTCGTCAGGACGAGTTTGGTGCGGCGTAATTAGCTGTGATTGTATGCTTCTGCAGGCTATAGTATCTTATAATGACAGGACTGAAAGTCTGGACTTCGTAAAACAAAAATGGACTGAAGTCTGAACTCGCCAGGCACCAGGTCCAAGCATGTTTCGCCTTCACTGCTGAGGAACCCCAACAGCATCCCCAACACTATTCATGCAGGGGTTTTAGAGAATGCTCTCAGCGTCACGGTTTTTGCTACAGCCCGAAGAACCCCTCAAAATATATGCAATGCTAGTCCTAAACTCTAAAACTATGAATAGTGAATTTAGAGACATGAATATTGAAATTTAAGGCTAGGTCTAGATCTGTTTTGGGGTTAACATTAGTGATGCCCTAAAATCGGCTTTTGCTTTCACGGTTTATCGAGCGTTTTTTTTTTTGTAAACCTTGGTCACCATAATTTCCAGTCTTCACAACTGTATGCATGCATGTCGTCATGACAGTGCCGTTCTTGCTCACGGATTCATCGGCAGATCGTTTTCGTTGACTGGAACTTCTTGACGGTTGACGCTTTGGCACAGCACGGCATGCAGGCATCACCAGCATCCAGCCCAACCGCATCGATCAATCAGCTCGTTTCCGCGTCCCCAAGGATAAAACCTGAGGCAGCTGCTGCTCGTCGTGTCAGTTTCGACGAGGTAAACGTCTTGCAGCTGCCGCGTGGTTGTAATTGCAACGTGAAGACTGGGAGTACTAGACACTGAAGCTGCCAGAACAGAGGCAGCTCTTCCACACGAATTAAGATGCCGCTAGTACGTACTTGATCTAGATTCCGAAGATTCAGTGATGCGACTGCGCCATGCGATCATCATGCAGAGGAGGATCGATCACTGTACCTGCCCGGCGCGGCTTCTCGCGGCCTGCAGCTGCGACGAGACGCCGTGGAAGGCGTCGAGCAGCCACGCCTGCCCGACGGCGACGGCCACCTTGAGATGCGACGCCGTGGCGTCCATGGCCCTGGCCCTCAGCTCCAGCAGGCTGCGGTCGATGTCCGCCTCGTGCCTTGCCAGCAGCGGCTGGACGTAGCTCTCGTACACATGCTTCGCGCCCTGGGGAAATGGCGCCATGCCGCAGCCGCTATCAGACTGTGGACACTGAAAGCTAACTCTGAATGTTCAGGGTTGGGTGCCTTCGTAGTTTCTTACTCGTGTCTTGGGATACCAGAGGTAGACGATGAGCGCCAGCTTCGCCTCGCCGTACATGGGCAGCCATGAGACCGTGCAGTCCGTGATCCTCTCCAGGACCGTCAGAGACGCGAGGAGGATCCTGAACGGCAGGAACCATGGTTCAGATTCTTCAGAAAGAAGGATGGGGAAATACCAATGCTGCCTGATGTTAATGCTTACCAATACTGACACCAGAAACGCAACAGCTCGACCTGCGGTTTGTTCAGTTCCACCGTTTTGTAGCAGTCATATGCCGGGTAAGCGTAGCCTAGAGCCAGGCTGCCATGCAAGAAAGATGCAAGAATGGAAAGTTTTAGACTGGCTTTCTGATGGATTCTAAGAATAGTGCTGCCCAAAAAATAATGCTCTGAAGTGTTATTTACATCAGAAGTCTGGTAATGAACGACACCGCCATCTTCAGAAACCGGCAAGCGCAAAATTCTGTGAGAGAATGTGCAGAGGTTTATAATTCACCGTAAAAAGAAGCATGCGCAAACAAATTAAGGCAATGATGGAATCATATAAACAATTGTTTCAGGCTATAAACGAGGAAGATTCATATAAACAAAGGTAGAGAAAACTCCCCTGGTAGGAACTACTTCAATAAGATACCAAGAAACTTCATCAGAGTGATAGGACAATCAAGCATAGCATAGGATCAACCAATGAGCATTGAACAGATGACCATGAATTGCATTGCGCAATAGGAAGGCATTACCTTCCGATGATCTCTTTGCAGGAGAATCGATCAGGTTGGTGTGCAGGGGGGATAAACAGGAACCGAAATGGCGCGTAGTTTAAATATGCGAAGGAGGAGCGGTTGTGCTGGTGGGGGTGGGGCACGAAATGGCGCGTTCAACCGCTGTGTTCTTTCGCGCCATTGGGCTCCTGGGAAACGGTTGCTCCTGCAACGGAAGCAACAGTTGGATAGGCTAAAAACAGCATCAGTACGCCATGAACGAGGAGAGTTCAATGTTTTCTTTAGTACCGCCACCGATGCGTGGGCAGCATGGCTATGCCACATTTGGTTTGATTTTGCTGCCTTTTCTTATGGCAACTTTACAGTCCATTCACTGAAGGGAAAAAACCGAAATCGGTTAAAATTCGAAGATAATACTAGCATTTTTACGACATACCTTAGCAAATATACTAGAGTGGTAGTATAATTCAGATTTGACCATCTATCCAAAGAGCCTCGTACACAAAACATATAATAGCATTGTAGTATAAAAAACTAAAAAAATAATCTAAGCCGTTAGACCGAAAGGGATGGACTGTTCGTATTCATTAATGTTAACCGTAAAATATCTCTGCAAACTGTTCTAGAAAACCAATGGGGAAAAAAATTGGGATCACATTTAATAGTTTGAATTCAACTTAGGGTATGTTTAACGGTGCTTCTATCACTATATAAATATAAATAAGGTTTTGAATAGTGCAAATAGGGTTACGAGTGATATATAAGAGAGATATGCAGGGATTGAAAAATAGAGCCATGGTTACAAGTAAAATAAAATACTGTTAGGTGATGTAAAGAGGTGAATAGTGAAATAGGACAAGCGTTGCATATAGCCTTAGTTTTTGTCTAATTGACAATTTACGAAAAGAATACAAAAAAAAAAGATTATTTTCACTCAATTTTCATGAAATGATGCCCAAGAGGCAAAGGAACTAGCACTAATCATCTTGTTTAGATCCCAGGAAGCATAAGACGATGATTTCCAGGTGGCTGAAGGGCCTCAAATCTCAGCAGCTGGAAGGTGGACCAAGCATGCCTCTTTATGACGCAAAAGCCGAATGGCAAGCATTCCTTCTTATTACGCAACTTTGTGGACCACGATGCTTTTCCACTAACCATAGACCACATGCTAACAATCATGGATTAGCAGGCCATGAGGAACCATGGTTCTTGTCCCTGCACGCTTACAAGGTGTCACCTATGTTTGAATCTTGAAACATACTGTAAAAATTTTGCCAATGCAAGCTTTTCCCTTCTCCCTATGTGTGAATGTACATGTCAACATGTCCAGCGCAAGTTTCATTTGGAAAGGCATTACATATCATCGGTATAAGCTACAAAGAACAGCCTCAGAGTCAACAAATGGAATCTGTCCTACAAATACAATACTCGTGGTTACAGGTACACCAGCAAATCAGATAGGACCACACAGAGAAAATTACAGCTGCAGCGACATCAGTAATACCAGTTATCCAACAATAGCGGTATGGTGCTAACAACTATTGCTAACCACTCACCAAGTGATGGCCAATGAAGAAAGATGCAAGGCGTTTCACTGGTTGTGCATTATCACTGGCCAGGCCAAAAAAACCTTATCATACATGTGTCCCCCAGATTGATGAACCCTTTGCCCAAACTTGAGAGCGATCTAGGTGAACGACTGTACAACGGAAGAAGTGGTGACCAGACCAGAAAGCAGACCAATAAGAGTTCCACTGTTGTAAGTGCTGGACTCTGTCTGCACAGCATTGTCACGAGAGTCGACGAAGGAGTCATTCTGAAATGGACCACCCACAAGGGCTCCAGTGGCAACATTTGGGTTCGGGCTGGGCGAATGAAGGTACTGGAACCCTTTGCAGCCTGTTTTCGCATCTGCAGGAATCGATGCCCCTCTGTGGTGCACTTGCTGTGGATAGCTGCTCCCATACCCAACAAGGTAGCTAAGTTTCATGGGGTTGTCACCCAAGATGTAATTAGCCTGACATATGGCAAAGAAAAACAGATTAGAAGCTTACACTTTTCCATCTCAACTCTCAAGCTATCAAGACAATAAAATAGTATACATGGTCATGAGAACCAAGATAGTCATAATACAACATAATGCAAACACTGTTTCACAAATGGCTCATGGTGAAACACATAGGTTATATGAAAAGGAGGGCTTTACTGTGCTGATTAGTAAAACATAGGGAAAATCAAACTTATATAAAACTAAAAGTCTAGCCGGAATGATTAGTAGCTTGTAATGTTTACACAGTTCACCTGTGATACAGCAAAATTGCGTATATCTGTTGGACTATAAGACTTTCCACTGCACTGCACTGCCGCTGTTCGTGATGTGAGCATGTAGTCACTGTAGACAACAGCAAGAAATGCTGCATTTGTGGCATGCTGAAGAGAATTCCACCCACTCACCCACACCAAACCTCCTGCATTGAAATTACAATGGTATAGTGAAATAACACACAATTGTATATACCTTTAGTATTTTATTGTTCAAACAACAGAAGAATTCAACATACCACCAGTCCTACTAGCTGTGGCTGATGGAGAATCTGGTAGCAGCCCACAAATGACAGCTTCGGCAGTGTCTCTATACTTTTTGAGTCCCTCATTTTCAGCGTTAGATGCTTGCTTGGACCCAAAGAAATTTATTCTTGACAAGAGAACCTTCATAGAATGAAAAGGCGCAATTCAAGTTATTATCGTCGTACAAGGGATAATTCCAAAGATAATCTGCTAAGGAGATTCATCTGGTTTAGCTCATGCAAACCTGTGTCCCTGCGAGTTTGTCATCCCAACTGAACCATGTTGGCCTTCCCCAATCAGCATAAGCTTTTCCATTCTGTACAGTCACATAACTGAGATATGTCTGATCTCCTGTGGCGTGATAGAGCCAACTCGCTGCCCACAGGAGTTCATCAAGAAAACCAGTGGAATTATAGTAGTTCTGTAGCTTTGGATAGCTGTCACTTGAGATGCCTCTGTAAGTATCAGCAAAGGTAAATAGCTTCTGTGCATGTTGAAGAAGTAAATCAGAATATGTAGTATCGCTGGATTTGAAAACCATTGATGCTGCTGCCATAGCTGCTGCTGCTTCAGCAGCAACATCTGATCCAGGAGACTTCTTGTTGATCTGTGTGAGCGGTCTTTTCTCAGCCATTGTTTCTGGCCTTTCCCAGCAGTTATGATCTAAATCAGGATCACCAACCTAAAATGTAACAGTATTTCAAGTGTTAGTCCAGTGACTACTTACAATTGTACATCTCTTGTATTGTTCTAAAAAAATGCAGAATATTTTAAGGCGCCTGAGGCTGAACTAGGGCACCCAAATGATGGTTCCTTGTTAGACAAAAAAAAAGTGCAGAACAGAACCCAAAACTGTGCAACACTTGTTCTTGCGGTGCACGTTCACCATGCAGCTTTGGAGAAAACTTCTGGAATCAAGGGGCTTACCCACCGCAGGTCTAGGGTCCCTCAGCTTCTGGGTTCTGGAGCATTTGCGCAAACAATGGGTCGAGGCTAAATGGCACAAGGGAACTGATGGGGCTCTAATCTACGGTGCCTGGCAAAGTGGCAAATCTGGAAAGAGACCCTCGTATTTTTCGTAATGTCTATAGCTCCTTCAAAACGGTGCTCAAAAGATTTGGTGATGACGTGAGTAGCAGAAGATTAGCACTGCATGAGCTTTCTACAAAATCCATATTTGGGCCTTCACACTGACTCTTTGATGTACATACACTTTTTGTTCATTTTTCCTCTATGAATACAGAAGCTTACAGTATTGTTAGAAAAAAATATTTAAAGTGGTTCACTTGCCTATGTGCAATTTGAATATCTGATTTCATCCAATTCACCTTAAACCAAATGATTTACCATAACCAACAGGAAATAGTATATTAGTATTCAGGAAAAAAGATCCTATCATATGTCCATTGTACTCTATGCTTCAGGTATTGCACGTCTCTCACACCCTGCCCAGTATGCCCGCTAAACTGTATTGACTGCAAGTGAGCCCCTACCATTAAGATTTAACTTCGGATGATGATCTTGATGGTGTATACCACAGTCCAACTCGGGATAGGACTAGCATCCCCATACAGACATTTCCCTAAGGGCATACAGATACTCTGTAGCTATAATGACAAAAAAATGAAGGAAAAGGGACATTGGATTTGTTCTTGTCCAATCACTAGCCAAGGATCGCAACGAATGTGTCAGCTTAAACATATCAAGCAGACAATGAAGTACCTCCTAACTATTAGGTGTCCTGACCGTGACATCTGACCTGGGATCTTGCTTCCCTACCAACCAAACTATCCCTTCTACTGAACGGCCATCAGCCCCCAGTTAACCCACAGTTAAAGCAAAACCACATTATTCGAACAATATTACAATGCAAACAAGATGAAATCAGTCCCCTTAACCAAATCAACTTCATAATACATAAAGCATTCACTAAATACTTTGCATATATATAAAAAGGAGTATTATAACAACAGCTCTAACCTGAATATAGAACACATTGTCGGAAGGATGCGCATTAACAAGGAAATCCGTGATCCACCGGAGCGCATCCAGCGCAGGATCCATCTGCTTCGCAGCGCTCATCTGATCCCCATACTCGAGCACAGACCATGCGAGCACCGTCGCCGTGAAAGCCATTGGGAAGCTGAACTTGATGTGATCCCCAGCATCGTACATCCCCTTGGAAAGATCCAGCCCCGCTTCTTTCCCATCGTCCAGCGCCGAGTCCCCCCGCCACGGGATCTGGTTGTTCTCCAGCTTGCCAGCTGCAGAAAGGAGCAGAAATCGCCAACATTTTCCTTAAGTGGATGATATTTCAGAGCCAATGAATCTGCTAAGGTTGGAGATTTTGCTCATTTCACATCCTAAGCACAGCATTAGCACCTAGAGAAACCAAAGCACAAATCTCCAAAGCTAATGGTGTATGAAAATTGAAAAACCGCCGAATTCACAGATGGGAGAGCGAATTCGAGTGGAATCTGTGTGCCCACATTGCCGACACGAGCAGAAGAGCCACAGAAAGGCACAGCTTTTTCAGTAAGTGGAGAGATTTTCCACAAGAAGTCAAAAGCATCTGAAAATGGTCGCAAGTATTGGCGAAAAATCTACCGACACGCCAATTCCCCTAATAACCAATCATTGGAAAAAAAAATTCCGAGGAATCCAGAAACGGAGTCCACCAGAACACCACAGACAAGTGAGCAATCCCCCCGAAATCCCCCCATCCCGGCGCCAAAATGGAGCGCCGGATCGGGAGAGCATTGCGTGGCATGGGGTAGGCAGTCCGGCAAGCAGAAGCAGGCGAGGCGGGGGTGGCGGCACGGCACTCACACTTCTGGACCTGGAAGAACTGGAGCGCGACGCCGAGCGCGTCGCCGTACTTGGAGTCGATGGCCCCCGGCGGGCCCGGCACGGGGAGCGGCTTCAGGTGGCGGCCGCCGCCGCCCTTCCTCTTCATGACGGCGAACACCGCCGCCGTGGCCACCAGCGCCGCCACCAGCGCCACGATCAGCCACCCGCAGCACCCCCGCGTCTTGGACCCCATCTCCTCACCCTCCCTCTCTCCCCTCTTATCGCATTCGCTCCCCCAAGGCGACCGCCACCTCCGCTGCGCTCGCGCGGGAGAGCAAGAGGCGCTGCTCCGCCCGCCGCTTTGGGATGGTTGGGTGCACGGTCGCGTAGGGGTGGGGGTGAGGTGGAGGTGGAGGGCTGGGTCGCTGTCGGTGGGGTGCAAGAGGAGCTGGTGCGGGGCGCGATCGGACGGAACGCGTGGGGTGGCGAGGTAGCCGGGCACCGACAGGGGGACGGCCCGGCTGGGCCGCGGGCCCACGGCCCGCGGGCGGATCGTCTGTGAACGAGCCCGCCACGTGTGTTGGTTGAGCCGTGCTATGCATCCCCATCAATCGAGCTGGGCTGGCGCCCGGCCGTCGAGCAATTTTGAACATTCCAATGCTAAGTCCGCCCGCCCCCCCCCTCGCTAAATCTCTTTACTATTCACAACCCTGTGTTTTTTTAGGGCGATGAGAAAAAATTAGCAGTAGTCATGCTCCGTGTATTTTCGAGTTAACCTCGTGAAAATAAATTTGTCACTGTGATGTAAGTTAGATATAGAGTTAATATCGTTGTAAAATGAGATTCCTTGTATAAATATCGTCACAAATTTTTGATCCTTAAACCTTTTTGGATGTACATCGAGCGCAACGACCATGGTTGGTGGCGAGCAAAGCTGTGTGAGAGAGGAGCAAAGCAGAGGCGGCGGCGACTACCGTATGATTGGAGTGGCGGTCGTTGACAGTGGCGTGGGGTGGTCAAGAGAGGGAAGTCCACAAAACACCGCGGCACGACCACCAGACGCTGTTGTCATGAAGGCAAAGACAAAGATGATGAGGAGGAGAAGGTAGTGATGGAATTTTAGTCTTAAGATTGTGCAAGACTATTCAAATAGCATATGTACGACGAATCTGACTATAATAGCATAATTGTGAATTAATCAACTTTGTAGTGTTATGTCCATCAAACAAGCCCAGCCTATCATTAGTGTTGATTTTTGAATCAGCATAAAACAACATGCATTGATGCTGTCGATCATCTGTGTCATTTAAGTACTGACACAGATGACCCATTCTCTATGTTGATTTATGGTTATAACGAGCAAATATATATTTAAAACAATATTTTATCTAGCCCAGCTATTACCACTCCGGTGGTAACTAGGCTGCTACTACTACCTACAACTGTGTAGCGCTATAGTTCTACCTGGCTAGCTATATACATGAAGGCATCAGCGGCGGCACTAGTTAGATCAAGGTCAGAGTAGCTGCCGAAGTAATCATTGCTGTGGTGTTGCCTCCTCGATGTCATGGGGGCCTGGCCCCGTCGCTTGGGCGTTGCCTCATCGCTGGTGGGTCCTTCTTCTAGTTGGCCATTTTCTCCTCACAGGGCCCGTTGTTGGTCGGCTCTTCTAGGGGGCTTGATCATCCATAGGTCGTGTTGACCATGTCGAGGATGGTCACAAATCACAATGGCAAGGTGGGTAGGGATGGCCACGACATCAGAGAATATGGCGACTAGACTATGGCGGGCTAGCGGCGGAGATGGAGAAGCAGATGAAATGTGGGAAAAGATGGAGGAGTTGGAAGGTCGAAGAGAAGAATCAGAATAGATCGTATAGCTTATATGCGTGTTTTTTTTTCTTGCGGAACACCTTGGGAGATGAATGTATGTGTGTGTCAGTTATAGTTACTGATCGGCATATGTAACTATAAAATTATGTGGATTTTATCAATAACACATGTCGAAGAGTTTATACGTACCGGTGCACACACACACAAATTATACGTTTTGCGCCGTTATACGAACCGGTTCAGATATATTTGTACCATGCCGTCGGTATTTAGCGCTAACACATGTAATAGCCGGATGTCACTAGTTTCTGCTGCACGCGCTCGGAGCTAATGACATTAATTAATGAGCGCCGGTTCAGTAGACACTAACCGAAACGGAGATTCCGAGCTCGGAACTACTCACTTGTGCATCTGAGTGACAATTAGAAATCTGACGCTGTCATCGTGTGAGTGTACGATTTCTTCACGGTTGACTGGTGACGAACTTAGCCGTGGTTCTTCGATCTCTGATTAATTAACCGCATTAAGATGGGCGGCCTGTCAGTCCCAAAGGATACTTGATTGCTACGTGAGGTGGCCCATGTCGTGCGTTCACTAGGTTGGACAAGTTGTTGCATTCGGTTGTATGATCGTATGGCTGATGGCTCCATCCAATCAATCCACTAATCCGGTATGGTTAGCAATGAACTGGCGATGGGGACAGGAATAATGGTGGCTGCCTGGTGCCTACACGTCACTGGGACGTCGCGTTTTGTTGGATTTCGTTCGGATGAGCTAAAATTTATTGTTTTTATATAGACTATTTATTGTAATATATTGTAAAAAAAATTAGCCTTTGTTAGGTTTTTCTTGAAGATATATTTGACATAGGAGAATATTTCACATGGGCATTCTGTACAAAAGAACAAAGAATACAGTATGTTTCATGGTGATTAGGATTCATCTGCATACATTTATGGACATAGTTTCATGTTTCTGACTTGCTGCACAACTGAGCTATCAGCCACAGGCAGATAACCTGACAACCAAATATGCCAATATGCCATCATTTGAATCATATCCAGAGAACTAAGAGAAGTCGTATACTATATGTGTACCAAGAGAAATGATCCAAATGTTACAGGCATGGGTCGATCTGCGGTACATAAACAGGGTACACTGCACAGCATTGTCATGTTCCGCATGAAGCTGTGTTTTCAGAACCTTTGTGTGTAATCAACAAAATATATATGATCAGAACTTGCTGAAGTTGAAAGAGACAGCTACAAAAGCATCAACAATAAAAATCCCGCAACTTAGTTGGGGTAACCAATCAATTATATGATATATCCTACAGAAGATCCAATTAGTCTGCAAACCCTGACTTCTAAACTTTCAGATGGGCTTGATGATCTTCAAAATCCTGCATGAAATGTCAGCATTTTATTGAAGTAAACAATGGAAGAGGAGAGAGAACTGAGAATGTGTAGTTCATCCTCATGAGGCTAATAACAACCACACAAATAAGTTCATGCTACATCAGTTTTACTAGACACTATCCATGGCTTTAAGAGGCAACATATGCAATAACAGTCTGCAGGAATATATTTTGAGCAGAAACAAACTGCCAGTTTTGCAAGTTTCGGAACAAAGATAGTGATATCCAATAAAAATGACATACCTGATAACAATCATGGTGAAAAGACAAGGATATCAATAGACAAGGATATCAAGTACTATGTATGCTCTGCCAATGGTACCACCATATGGCAAAATATCAACCATAGCAGCATCAGTATGTTTACTATGGTCAGCTCCTTTTGCTTATTGAATACATTTGTTTCTTCTTTTTTTTCTTTGTTCTGCCCCCTTATCTTTCTTTCATAAAAAGGAATGAATGGCTCGGCTAGATAGAATAGCCGAGCCAGAACAGAAAAAAATAGTAGAAGTAGAACAGGTATACATAAGAAAATCTTAGTTAAGAGAGTTCATGTAAAGAACGGGTTTCAAATCACGATCGATTCCTTTTTCAAAGCCTGCTGCAGCAGCCCGGGCTCTTGCTGCATGCCACAAATGGCCCACAAAAAAGAAAAATCCTAGAACAAAATGGGCTATTGTGCCACATGAACATCCACCCTGCATTTAGTTGAGTGTAAATTACATATTTACATGTTAGCCTAAAGAGCTGCAACATTGTGTCCACTCTTGGGAAGTACACAAGGTCTACAGCAAACAAGGGCAAACAACAATTCAAAAACAAAGAACCCCATACTACTCCAAACAAAAAGGGTCCATCTCCAGTTCCAGAGTATTCTCTTGAGCAAAGGAAGTTCAGCCTCAAGCTTTAATGATGCGGCATAGATCTCTGGAATGCCTGCACCAGGACTAAACTCAGCTCGTTGTTCAAGGATTATCCTTACTCCTGTTATTGGTTCAAAAGCTTCCGTAAACCCCCTCATTTTTAGTCTGATAACCTGAGATTCTGAGGAATAGCCAGACAAGAGAGAAACACTTTGAAGAAAAGTTTCTATGAAGTGCATATGAACACTCTTGAACTTAAGCATGCATGGCTGACTCGAAGTAGAGATCACTTTGCCATCCGCAGATAGAAACTCTGCCCTCACCTAAACTCGATAAAAGAAAGCAGACAGAGATAAGCATTAAAGTAACCAATGCGGGGCATATAATATTCTACTTCTAAAAAAAACTATAAATGCAAATCTTTCGAATATTGGCATAACTGATATTGCACCTACATATCATGAGCTCCCATAATGGTATCCCACATTCTCCTACTATGGCACAATAAGTTTGGAAAAAAAAATGTACTGCTTAATCATGAAATTGGGCTTTCAAAGTAAACAAGGAAAACAGAAAATTGACATAGCCTTTTGTTAATAATCATATTGCATAATTGGCTGCATAGACATTATTTTTGTACCAATGCTTTGTTGGCCATGATAATTAGCAAAATAGTAATTTATTTAGTTTCGACTTCTTAGTTGTGTCAATCAATGAATATTGGCAACCTGCCACCACACACACTACTTTCTATCGCACCTATCAAGTTACATACTCATCTATTGGACACTATATTTTGTTTCAAAAGATTTCATTTCAATATCAGTTAAAATCATATTCCTTCGAATCCAAATCATACTAGAATGGGATCAATCTATTCCATCTATATTTGTAGTGAGGACAATTTGCTACGGTCTCTTCAAAAGGTTGGGGACAATTTGGTCCCTTAACATTCGGTGCTTTTTGAGTAACATGGAAATTCAGACACTACTTGTAATTGCATTTTGTTATCATGTCAAGAACTAAGCATGCCTTACAGGTCAAAATGGTACCGAAACAACAAAAGGAAAGCACCAACATCCACTACATTGTATAACATCGGAAGTGGCATTTTCTTAGTAGTATTCTAAGGCCCAGTTTTCTTCAGCTTATCAGCTTAACGGCTTAACAACTTATCTACGTTTTGAAAATACATATGCTTTAAGTTTTTTAGGTCCGTTTTTTCGCTGTTTTGAAGGTGTGTCCTAACGCTTTAAAAAGCAAGTCAAACGAAATGGATCCAAATCTCAAGACTACCTCGAGAAGCTCTCGAAGTTCAATCATTTCAGTCGTTCAGCTGTTCAGCCGTTCAGATCAGCTCAAAAGAACAGGACCTAAATCTCACTAAGTCATCAACCCAAAGGAGAGTAGCAAGGATGCACAACATGGCAGAATGTTCAAGTAGATTGACACTAATGAGATGTCCTTTTGCATTTAGCGTTCGTATGAATATTTCAATCTAAAAATTCTAATGGAATAACCAAAATATTACAATGTTTCTGTTATGACAGCATGATTAAATCGTAATTGTACCTAGAGAAACCTAGCGCAGGATGAAATTTAACAGTGGGTGTGTACAACACAAAACAAAACGTAATGAGTCATGCTGCGTGGACACCCCACAAAACAAAGGATGAACCTTTCTGTCCATGTAGTTTCCATAAAACATTTTAATAGGACAACTCGTGAACCAAAAAGGTCAAAATTGTTATCTTCTCATTTATCAAGTATATGCTATGGAAATTTTTAATAGGACAACTCGTGAACCAAAAAGGTCAAAATTGTTATCTTCTCATTTATCAAGTATATGCTATGGAAATATGTAATGATAGGTCGAAATAGGCCACTGTGCATTGTCAACATCAGTAAATTTGACAAAACCCAATCAAACAAGCTTTTCCTTTGATGACTACAAATCTTTTCTTTGAAGGAAATTATCATGCCATACTACTTTGACAAGGACCAGCAGGAAATGTACCTGGAAAACCCCAAGTCTTCGGTTGTAATCTGATTCAGGCAGCGTCAGTGACACCTCGAGCTGCATCCTCTGATTCGGCGGCACCATCCGTCGCACCGGCACAGACGCCACCGGGCTCGGCTTGGTGTAATCAAAATTCAGGGTCTCGGTGACCTGAACAGGCTCTTCCACAACTTTTCCCACCAAGAGCCCCCCTCCCAAGAATGCCATAACCAGAAGCGCGCACAATACCATACAGACGTACACAGCCCATAGCGACGCCCATGCCAGCCTCACGGCCATGCGCCCCGCCCCCTCCCCGCCTCCCAGCCGCGCGTACACAGCGCCCGTGGCCTGCCCCGCCATCCGAAGCGCCCAATCCCTCGCTCGCCGAGCCAAGCCTAGCGGGTCGGTCACGAACAGGAACCACCATTGCAGCAGCCGAACCGGGAATGCGATGCAGCTGATGAGCGCGCTCACCTGGAACACCACCGCTTTGATCACGAGCAAGGCGAGGGACTCGAGAATGCTCGGCGCCGGTGCCCCCGTATAATCCGCGGCCTCAAGCCCCGCCTCCGCCTCAGCATCCGTATCCGCATCCGCCTCCCTGTCTTCCTTCTCGGGCGGCGGGGGAAAATGGAGGGCGCTGGTGGCTTGGGAGGAGTCATCCTTCACGGGATCATCGACCGCGGTGACGGTGGAGGGGGAAGAAACCGCAGGGGAGGAGGAGACGGCGGGGTCGACCTGCTTCAGGCTTCTAGCGCGGCGCGGGCGGCGGCGGAGGGTGGATGAGGACGGGGAGTGGGGAGGGGGCGGAGAAGGGATGGCGTCAAAAGCGTCGAAGAAGGCGTCGTCGGAGTTGGGCGCGGAGGAGGAGGCGGCGGCGGGGTCGTCGGCGTCCATGGGCAGAGAGAATCGGAGGGCGGCTGAGGGATGGGTGGTCTGGGAGGGGGGCGATGAGGTGGCGATGTTGGAGCATGGGCAGGAGGATTCGTGGAGGCTGGAGGGCGAGGGATTGCGGAGGGAAGACGGGTGGGTTTTTTCGGGTTACGACCTTCAAGTTTAGAGTTATTTGATTTTGTTTTAGTTGTCCTATTTTATGAAGACAAGGAAATTTGCTCGGTGGTATTTCATCAAGAAAAAATGGTTAAAATAACTATAATGATTATATATCAAAGAAATGTGACTATATGATAGCATCTAACGAATTTGTTGTTTTGCAATGGCGTATCTCAGAATCCGTCACTTTATAATGGCATATATCGAATTTTTTCTATTTTGGCTACAATATGACATCATTTTGGGTTGAGTGGAAAATTAATTTCCATCTTATGATTCGCACATTATGGCTTTCAGGTTACAACTTAATGGCACATCAAGAGAGGTTGTAGGTCTAATTTGGAACGACCCATTTTACTTTGCTCCATATTTTTTCTAGCAAATACAGTAAGACATTTTTAAAAACATTTTTACGCAAAGCTTTTGAAGTTAAACTAAAATAAATACTTCAACTTCAACTTCTTGTAGCCTATTTTAACCGTAACCAAACTAGACATGGGTTTAAAAACGTTGAGAGGGCACTATACTGTTGATCCTGATATGGCAGTTGGTGGATGATTCGTATAGTGTTTGTTGCTAACGATGGGGTTTGTTCTCTAATCTTGTAGTTCTGTTTCTAGTTAATCTTGTTCTCTAATCTTTGTAATTTTGTTTCTAGTTAATCGAATTGTATGGATCCCCTTTTGCAAAATAAAAATGTTGAGAAGGTGTTGCTCCTAAACTATTTTTTATGATGGTGCATTATCTCTTGATGGTTAAAACCCAAATCTTATAAATTGATACTCTTGAAAAAAATGTTTCTTATAAAATACATTATTATGTTAAAAAAGAAATGCGAGCACTCAACGGGCATTAGCTACGCTATATTATAGCCCGTAGTGCTCCACTCACCAAGGCCTCGCCAGGTCTCCTTCGTCATTTTTTCGTTATGTAACGTCGCCCTTATATTTTCGGTCGTCCGATCCTGCCTTGCTGTCCACTTATCCGGTCGTCTGTACTGCTGGCTTTCCTGGGTGGACGGGTTTGCAGAAAAAACCCCTGTTATTCTCGAATTTTTTCTCAAGTCCTTGTCCATTCGCGGAAGCGCTGCTGGCTAGCAGAAATGCCTCCCTGCCCAATTCCCCGCAGGCCCTCCAGATTCTTCGTCGCTCGCAGTTCGACTCTTTTCGCCTTCGTAGATACACCTGGACTTTAGGGGTAATTACCCACCAATGCCATCTCATATAAGCTCATTGCCCCTTCCTACCGACCCCTCTCCTGCCTCATTTCCCCGCGTCGCGGCCTACTCCTCCGCCCTCCCTCCTCTTTCCCTCTCCCCGGCCCCCGCAACGCCTCCTCTCGTCCACACCGCACTGCCGTCTGCCGTTGTTGGATCCTCGCAGCCCAGCCTCTACCTAGCCACCAGAGCGCCGCCGCCCTCTCCTCCCGGCGCTGCCTCCCATTCTGCCGGTGATGTCGGCCTCTCGGAGCCTCGGGTGCTCCGATCTACTAGCAGGGCCTTTTGGTGTGGTCGGATCCGTCCGCAGCGGGCCCTAGCCTGGCCGGATCCAGCGAAGGCGGGCGTTAGGATGGCACTCCTGGCAGGATTGGTGGAGGATGGAGAGGGCAGCAACCACGGTCCTCGCTTGAGACGATGGCTCAAAGGTCGGACCCCTCGTCGAGTGGCACGCATCGAGGTGGTCTCAAGTGAGGGCCTTCAACAAGGTCTTCGATGAGGGCTATCTGAGCTCAGGAAGAAGGCAAGCGGAGCTAAAGGAAATAGAAGAAAGGGGAATAGCTGGATGTTGAAGAAGGGCTAGATACATCTTTGTCTAAATTTTTTCGTAATAATATTTATCTCATCGAAATGGTTTTGTGCTAAAAACTTTTTGTAACGATAAATATTAAGAAAAAACATTGCGCATTGATATATATACAATTAACCCTTTCAAAAACCGTGTTGGGGCTACTCTGGCCCTCTGATAGCTTGTTTAGTTTTTGTTGGTAAAATTTGACCACCTTTGAAATTGGTACGAAAAGGCTAAATAAATTATTAAAAAATATTTTTGAGATCTTTGAGAAGAATCCTACAAAGTTATAAAAAAATTATTTTCAAAAAATAAAGTGAATGGTGTATATAAAAAATAACAAAAGTTGCAATCCCAACAAAAACTAAACTAAAACAAGGTATCAAAAGGCCCTCTGTTTCTGCTGCGCCACCGTGGTCTCTCCGGGCCGCAGAATCGCAGTTCTCCTGGGACTCGGGAGTCAGGTCTGCGCAATGTGCACGATTAAAAAAAGCACAAGAAAAGAGCCCACAGTCCACTTGCACATGGGCTTTGTCTTCTAGGCCTGGGAGGTTCGTTGGAATTTTGTACTGTACTAGCATTAATTTAAATCGAAATTAAAAAAAAATTGCTCGTTTAAAAAAATTAAAAAAATAGCATCCTAGCGCCCGTTCAATCAGGCGCTATATATATCGCCCGATAGGCAGGCGTTATTAAAACATCTGATAAGAGAGCCGAACCAATCAAGCGCAATAATGGCAGATCTGTCATGATCAATAATCGCCCGTTGAATGGGCGTTTATCACTATTCGAAAAAACCGCCTGCTGATTCAAGCGTTTTATCTGATCTTGAGGAATGGATCGCTTGTTGAATGGCGCTAATTGCGCTTAACCTCACATGATCGGCGCGCCGGATCGACCTGAGACTATTTAGGCGTACTGCAATAGCAGAGAGAAAAGAGAGGAGAGGAGGAAGAGAGAGAGAGAGAGGAGGAGGAAGAGAGAAGAGGGTGAGGAGGAGAAGAGAAGGAAAAAAAAAGGTAATTTTAAAACTCATTATATTTTTATTTTGTAATGTTTAAAAACAAGGTAGGTTAGCAATATGGACATGATAAATTAAATATTTCGTTTAAAGCCTAGATTTAGCGATTAGGTTTTAATAAAATTAGGTATATTTTCGTAATTTTGATGTACATTTGATTTAGAGTTTTAAATTAGAATAATATTCGATATGTTTTTGTATGAATATGTAAATGAGTTTTAGGATTTAATGTTTTATAATATATGCGGTAATTTGTAGTCTATATTTAGGGTTATAACTAGGGTTGTAAGAGAGGCTATACGTTGATTTAATGCGTATGTTTATTTTTATACGCTTTACTGGTTAGGGCTTATAAATTTAGAGGACATGTGTAGGTCGACGTTACGGTAGTAGAGACTCGATTTATATGAAGCATAATGCACGTTGGTTTAAAGCATATTACAAAGGATTAACAATGATAAATCTTTAAGATGTTTTTGTCAATACAAAAATAATTATAATTTATTAGTAGTTCATTTCGTTTTCAGACAGGTCAATGGGAGATGAAAATATTTTAATGTTCATTATGGGCAAGGGATATCAATTTTGGTCGAGACGGGTAGACTCATCTATGTTCGGTCAATGATGTTGGGGATATCTAGGCCCACGGAGAGAACGTTAGCGGTGGCTTGAAAATTGGTCATTAAGGACGTTTAAAATTAACCCGAAGAATATGGTCGGATATCGCCACAATTGCTAGCCGTACTACGGAAAGACCTTATTGGGAGTTGGTACGATAAAGGCAACCCGAGGATGGAGGCGTTATGTTGAGATTGCCAGCGAACGAGGACAACCACTAGCACTTCTTGTTCAAAGCCAAATACAGGAACAAAATGAAGAAGCTTTGCATCAACTCGTCGAAGGAAGTAATGCAAAGTCTGAGGAAGAGGTGCGAGGAAGATGGTGACGACATCGAGCATGTGGTGCGGGGAAGAGGTGGAGGAGCTGGAGGAGACAATGGATGGATCAAGTGAGCAACAAATAACACAGGAACCCATAGGTCGCGGCGGATGAGGGGAGTATATTGAAGCTATAGTTGCGTCCATGGAGGCCGAGGATCTTGAGCACGAGCAAGTCCACGAGGAAGATGTGTCGACGATGAGAGTCGGTGGCTTTCAAAATATCGTGCTTGGTCGAGTGGAACTCATCAAACTTTGCGAGCTATCTATCCGAGAAGACACTCAAACGACTGGGAATACCACCGAACGAGGTGACACAAGGAGCGACATACCCTCGAAGGAAGAATTGGTGACGGTAGTGAAGATTTGGGCATTATCACTTATGAGAGAATTCGGGGTTGTCGGTCTAGCCAAGTGTGTACGATGTGGTGTGTGTTGTCCCGGTTGCCCTTGGCGTGTGCATGCCTTTAAAGGAAAGTGGGTGGAATCTGGGTATGTTCAATAGTGAGGAGCATAATTGTACGGTGATCGAGGTCGAGAAGAAACACGTAAATCTAACATCAACAATGGTGGCACATATAATGCGAGCTCAAATAGCACGTAAGCGTTAACTACGAGCCTCGGTCTATCATTCGAGTCATGGAGGAACAATTTCAAGACACTATTCGTATGCAACCGCTTGGAGGGCAAAGAAAAAGCATTAGAGATGAGATTTGGAACATATGAAGCATCTTATGCGAATATGTCATCCTCATGGCGGCTATAGCTAAGAGAAATTTGGGTACATATTATGATTACAAAGAGGTGGAGGCAGAGGCGATGATATTGGAAAGTTAGATTCTGCGGCGGGTTTTCTTTGCCTTGGGGCGATGCATCGTGATTTCAAAATTGTCCTCCGAGTTCTATGTGTTGTGGAACATTCCTAATCGGCAAGTATAAAGGCGAGATCGATCGCAATCGCCGTTGACGGAACAACAGATTCTGCCGGTGGCATTTGCTTTTGTCGAGGTGAGAATCTGGAGAGTCGGTCTTGGTTTTAGAGAGGTGAAGCATGCACGATTGTTGTTGGCGGATCGGATGTTTGTATAATTCATGACAGACATCTTGGATTGTTGGCGGCGATCGAAGAAATTAAGTTTGGTTCGACTATCGAAATGCTTTCGGTGGCGGACATACATACCGGTGGTGCATGAGACATATGGGTGCCAATTTCTTTAGCCGATTCAAGAATAAACACTTAATGAATCTGTTCAAACGATTGTGCAAGCAAAATCAACAACGTAAGTTCAATCGGTTTTAGCGGACTTTGGATGAGTGACGACGAAGCATACCGGGGAGGTCGGGAGCGAATGCGATTAGTTCTTGATCCACAATTTGAGGCGAACCCCCATGCACCAATTATAAATGCCTTTGTGGATGTCACTACCCGACAGATCCGAACGAATTTATGCGCTACAAAGCGAAATAAATTTCGGAGAGAGTACGGCACATCGAAGATCCGACTTCAGAGAAAACCTTTCATGCAAAGACTCGATGGTGCATTTGTCCATGTCATTTTCCGATCAAGCGCTTTAAACGTATGCGCACTTGTATTCCGATCAAGTCGGAACAAATAAAGTGTCATTTTACCTTCTCTTATCATTCTCGGTTGTCATAATCAAATTTTATGGTTTCTCACAACCGATGCTCAAATATTAAAATAAATTGATTAACGTGATACAAGTCATCGCACGTTATATGGATAAAACAATTTAACATATTAGCGCATCATAACTAAACCTAAACTTCCCACTCGCTTGTCTCGAATAATTTGCGTCGCTCCCTTTTATAGCCGAAGCGTCCGTTAATTAAATTATCAACAAAACCTAATAAGCTTCCCTAATTAGCAATTTCGTTGCATGAACGTATTAGAGTTTTATAGTCGAATTATTAGTGTCGAGAATCCGATGGCGATGGCATGTGAAATAGCGGTGTTGGTGCACGAATTGATGGCGGCGAATCCGATGTAAAATACGGTTCTTTGCGTGTTGTACATAAACGCCCTCAGACGGGCGCTTTATAAAACGCCCGTGAGCGGGCGCTATTTAAATACCGCTTGTTGGATGGGCGCTATTTAAATACCGCTTTCTTCGAATGGCGCTATTTAAATACCGCCTCATTGGATGGGCGCTGTTTAAATAGCGCTTTCTTTGAATGAGCGTTTATAGTCGATCGCCCGTCCGATTGGGCGCCAGGATGCTATTTTTTTAATTTTTTTAAACGGGCAATTTTTTTTTTAAATTTCGATTTAAATTAATGCTAGTACAGTAATAAATTCAGGTTCGTTGTCTGTGGAGGAGGGGCTGAATGTACATCCGTGCATATGCCCATCCATTTTTGTATAACTCCATATAATTTGTATTTGTTTTTTATAGGTTTTTACGTGGTTCCTTTTAGATAATTTAAAATTTTTTTTTTTTTTAGATTCTCTAGAACATCTATCGACGGGGCCACAATAGTTTCTATAGAACTACCTTATTCTAATGGAATGAGATCATCCTATGAATTTTCGTGGGATCACATCATCCTTATTTTGAACTAGATGTTAGATAAACTGATAATGGACGGATTCATTCTGACGGCGTGTTCTCCGCTCAACCACTGCGGATCACACCCCTGGTCAGATTTCTAGTCTGCTAGCCAACTCGATCAAGCTCGATCCGATTTGGCGTCGGGCACAACAAGGAGCGACTACAGATTTACCTGAGTTCGGACCCTCGCGAATAAAGTCCCTACTCCCGCCGAGCCTTAGCTCTTTTCTCGATTGTGGTTGAAAGAGAATGTGTTTACAGAGTGTCTCGAATGCACGAACACTTCAGGATCGTCATCTTCGTCTTCCCCCCCTCCTCCTCTCTCCCTCCTTTTATACAAGCTTTGGGTGGCGGAGAGAGTCGGGAGTAGGCGATCAAGGTTTCTCGATACATCGACAAGACACGATGAAGAGATGAAACGCGTCCGCCCACGCCATGGCCTAGCTCGCTCTCAGGTGCTCATAAGTGGCCTCGACCGCATAGTCACACCGGTGAGTCTGCGGGTGGGCCCTACCGCTCCTCCCGACAGGCGGCCTCCTCAAGCAACTCTTCTCTCTCACGGCCAATTTTTCTCGCACACATTAAGGATGTACCGCCGGACTGCAAGGGTCATCAGAAGCGGTAATCATTTCTTCCTCCGTCTATCCGCGTGATGTCTCATTAAATGCGCCGTCCTTCAGAAGAGGGAGCCTTCGTCCCCAAGACTCTTCGCAATGCTCCCCTGCCGCTGGGCCCTTGTGGCAGGGGCCCTCGCTGGTCTCCAGAGGGGCTCGCCACGCACCCGCTGGCGCGTGGGGCCCTCGCCTCACCGTCGGAGGGCTCGCCACGCACCCGCTTTGGCGCGTGGGGCCTCGCCTTGCAGCCAGGGGGCTCGCCCACGCACTTTGGTCGCGTGGGGCCCTCCCGGCCTCCGAGGGGCTCGCCACGCGGCTGGGCCTCGCTCGCCCTCGACGCGTGGGGCCTCCTGCTTCTGAGGGGCTCGCCAGCGCCACTGGGACCTTGCTCGCCGCCGACGCGTGGGGCCCTCCGGCCTCGAGGGGCTCGCCACGCCACTGGGCCTCGCCACCCTCCCGACGTGGGGCCCTCCCGGCCTCTGAGGGGCTCGCCCACGCCACTGGGCCTTGCTCGCTCACCGACGCGTGGGGCCTCCCGCCTTCCGAGCCTCTTTGCACCGGTATTTATTACACCGACAAGAGCCCCGGGTCCACCATGATACGCGAACCATCGCGCAGATATTTTTCCGCTTGTGTGGCGGAGACGAATCGTGGGGGCCCACCACCGCGGCGGCCGACGCTCGATTCTCCACCGCACACGATCTTCCTTGGGGAACCACGCCGCTTTTCACGGAAACCAAAAGCGCGGGGCAATGATGGCGATACTGGGCGGCGGAAACTGCCGTCGCCGCTTCACGCCTATAAATACTTCTCTAGCGCCATGATAATCCTTCCAAGACGCTAAGTCTTCAAGTCGTCATTGCCTTCGCCGCTATCACAAAGATCTCGCCAATTGCCACCAAGCCTTTCGCCGGCGCCACCGACAAATTTTCCATGGCTCCTAAGCGCAAGAAAGGCCGCCGCGGATGCCGCACCATCTTCGGAGCTGCTCGCCGCTTCCACCGCCGATGAGGATCGTGGTGGCGGCCGAAGTCTTCGATGCCCGACCGCCGCCTGTTCGCGTTGGCACCATCGCGCCGAGTCCTCGCTACGGGAGATCGTGACCTCTCTCGATGGCGTCTTTGGCGGGCCTTGTCCCGCCAGACTCGAATTCTTCTTGGGGGTGCTCGCCTACGGATCCAAAGCGCGACCTTGTTTCCAACTCGATCATGGCCTCGTCATCTTCGCCCACCTCTGCGAGATGTTCGTGGGACGATGCGAACCTCCCGCCTGGGCGCCGACTCTTCGTCTTGCACACGGGCTCGCGCTCGAGCGCGTTTGAGTCTGCTACTTTGCGCCGCGTCACCTCGCTTTTATCCTCGCCGCGGTCAAGTCCAACTGGAAGGATCGCACCGGCAGTGGTCAGACGTGGAGGACTCCGGTGGCCGCGACGATCCGTTCTTCCCGACGATCTGCGGAGCCCACCGCCGACTGGGGGGCCCAGCCAGACGATCTGGCGAGTACGGAGACGATGGCGGCGCGCATTGCCGAGCTCCGCCGCCAGGGGCTCACCGGAACCCACATGGTGGCGGACTTTTGCGCGCCGCTTTTACCCGCTTCGCTTGAGCGCCCTACCGGGCGATATTACGGCGACGACGACGGACCCACATCGCTCTTGGAGGTGAATACCTCGCGCTCTTTTGGATTTCGTACCTTCTTTCTTTCCATTTTGGCTAATGACCACTCACCGCTTCTTCTTTGGGTGTTTAGTCGATGGGAACGTCCGGGCGACGTGTTCGAGATCGGTGGCGGGCTTCGACCACGCCGACCGGGCGACATCGCCGCCGACGGCATCCGCCCTCTGCGATCGGGATCCACGGAGCGAACCCTTACTTGCAGCGCCGCTTCCATGGAGGTCTCGGTCCTGCGGTCCAAGTGGCCCGGATCATGCAGATCCGCGAGCCGCCCGGCGATCGCCTAAGCTTCCATGCCGCTGCTGCTCTCGCGTGGTCGCTGACTACCAGCGCTTGAAGCGCGCCTCATCCTTGCTGCCGACGACGACGATGACGAGGAGGAGGGCGAGCTCAAGAGAGCGCCCTTCAAGCCCCGAGCTTCGCCGCCACCGCCGGTTCCGGCCATGGGGCCTCTTGCTGCCGCCGCCCGCCATCGCCACGGGAAGCGCGGCGACTCATCAGAGCTGGCGCCGCTGCGCCGGTTTCTTCCGCTCTCCTACGCCGACGCCTCCTGCGGCGGCTCTCGCCACATGGCGCTCCTGCCGACGGCACTTCGCGCCAATACGGCGTCTGGCTCGACGGTGGTGACCGCGACCGCGCCGCCACCGCCGCCACAAACAAGCGACTTGGAGCTCCTCTTCAGCTTTCGCCTTGGCGCACCGCTTCAGTTGGCTTTTCCTGCGCTTACGCACACTTCGCGTGGGGTTAGCACGCCACGCGGTTTCGTGATACCAACCCTGCTTTGTCCCTCTTGGAACAGGCGGACGCTGGGCATCGAGCTCCGCCCACGCGACTCATGATTTCACCGCTGCCGCCGCTCCTTCGACGGAGGTTGCTTCATGCGGGCGGAGAGTCCGTGGCATGGTCGGAGAACCTCTCGCCACCTCGCCATTGGCGCGCCGCTTATCTCGGCCGCGGATCGCCGACGTGGGACGTTCCTTTGAGGCGCCAGATCCTCTCCCGCACTGGGCGATGCGGAGGAAGCCCTTGCCTTGGCGGAGCGTCTGCCGTGAATCGCTGGCGGCCCATGGCCAAGAAACCGCCGCTGAAGGGCGATGGTTCGCGAGGTCGCGGCGCCGCCGCCATTGCCTCGGCCGCCAAGCAGATCGAAGACCTCCGCTGGAGCACTTCGAAGCGCCCGACCCTCGCCGACATGCTTGCGACCGCCATCATGCGCGGCTTCCGGACGCCTCGCATCCATGGTGTTTTTGCATCCCATTGGAGGAGACATTTGCAAGAAGACGCCGGGCGCCGTGGGACGAGCCGCTGAAGCCTCTGACGTCCTTCCGGCGGCTGCATGGACGCGGGCGATCGAAGACGGTCGCCAAGGCGCTCTCGAAGCAGCGCGGTTCATCTTGGGCAACTGTCTTGCTCGAGACGCCGCGTTTGATCTCGACGCCGCCACCGGGGAGCCTTCGCGCCAGCTGGACCGGTTTGAGCAGGCGCGGGTTGACACCGCCGCCCGATCGCGGTCCATGATGGGGGCGCCGCCCAATGAAGACGAAGGCCGGAGGAGATAGCGAGACTCCCCCGCCTTTTTGCCTTGTAATTGTTGCCTATCAATGCAAACAAACTTTTGCTCTTTTGTTGTGAGTCTCACTTGAACTTCGCACAACTTTAACTTGCGGAATTGAATTGGGGCACCTGGCCGCCAAAGGTTTTAGACTGAACGTTCTGCCGCAAGTGAGCGCTGCTTCCTTAGGCATCTGGTTACTTCAACCCTTATGGCCTCTCGCAACCCGACTTAAACATTACGTGGCGAGCGCTTAGCTTCCGGAAGTGGTCTAGTCATTTGGTGCCGCCGTTAGCGCATTGCCTAGACCGAGCCGACACACAAAGCTCGAGCTCGCCTTCCGTCGCCGCCTCGCAGACCAACAGTAAGTTATAAGTTGCTGTTTTGCAATTAAGGGCCATCGGCCTTAAGTATTTTCGCTACCAAATTTTCGACTTCTAATGACCTTTCTAAGACTAAGCCACCGATCGCCAAAAAGCTTTAAGACGAGCTTTCGCTGAAAGTGGCGCTTTTTCTCGTGCATCCGTTACTTCAACCCTTATGGCCTCTTTTGAACCGACCCTAGACATTGCGTGGTGAGAACTTAGCTTCCAGGAAGTGGTCTAGTCATGGGTCATTGCATGATTGCCTAGACCGAGCCGACACACCAGTTAGAACCCGCTTCGTTCGCGCCGCCGCCCAACCCCATGAAGTCATAGGCGCCGTCCTTGCAACTAAGGGCCATATTCGCTTAAGTACTTTTTTTTGCCGCCACTTTCACCGGAAAGCTTTCTAATGACTTGAGGCGAAAAAAACAGATGCCCACAAGGAGCCAGAACTTATCTCTTATTGAAGATGGCTTTGTACAACGCAGCCTCGAGGCGAAGCGGTGAAGGAAGAAGACTCGCCGCTTCGGCTCCAAAGGAAGGCAGGAAAAAGAAACTTTGATCGCTACCTCACGGTAGAACTTCTCACCGCCGACGCTCCAAGTGTTCGCCAATTGCGACCGATCCTCGAATGCGAGCTCGACCGAGCTCAAGGGAGATCGAGACCACCTTGAAGGGCCCTCCCACCGGGAGATAGCTTTGTTGCGCCCACTGCACTTGATTTTATGTGAGAACGAGGTCGCCTAACGCCAGTGTTCTCACACACACCGCTTTGCTTGATAACGGGCAGTAGCGGCTGCCGATACTTGGCGGCCGGATCGCCGCCTGCTCTCGGATCTCCTCGGAAGATTTACTTCATCCCGACGACGGTCGTGGTCTTGGTCTTCGCTGAACGCCGCCACTCTTGGGAGCCAAGGCGAGCTCGATGGGAGCACCGCCTCGAGCCATACACCAGAAGAAGGGGTCTCGCCGGTGGCTCTGTTGGGAGTTGTCCGCGGCATACCACAACACAAGGCGAACTTCTTCCGCCCAGCTTGCAAGCGCTTCTCCAGCGGTCGAACGCCTTGTCTTGAGCCCTTTGAGTACTTCGCGTTCGCCCGCTCCACTTGCCCATTACTCTTCGGATGCGAACGGAGGCAAAGCACGCTTGGTACCCAAGTCTTCGCACCGACTTTGGAAATCGCGCTGAATCGAAGCGCCGTTGTCGATGATGACTCTGTTGGCGACATCAACCCGGACGAAGATGCTCTTCATAAACTTGATAGTCTGCTGCGGATGTGATTGCCGGACGGCGAGGCTTCCACCCACTTAGTGAACTTGTCGATGGCGACAAGCAGATGAGTATATCCTCCGTGCCGCTCATGAACGGCCGAATATCGTTCAAATTTCTGCATCGCGAACGCCAGAGAGCGGAATAGTTTGCGTACCGACGGTCGGTGGATCTCGCTTAGCATGAAATTGGCACGCTTCGCATCTCCTCACCACTCGAAGGCATCCCGGAGGCGGTGGGCCAATAGAAACCGTGGCGAAAAGCTTTCCAACCAACGCCCGGCCTCAATGGCTCCGCGACATGCCTCCATGGATCTCGAGAGAATTTCACCCCGCTTCCCGAGTGACGACTTCAAGAACTCCGCTTGCGCTCGGGCGTCACAGTCCCCACCTACCGTATGAAGCGCAGCGCCTTGCGGCGCTATCTTCTCACCGACGCGTCATCGTCGGGATCACTCCATCCCGCAGTAGGCTAGGATCGATCCATCCATCGACCTTCCCGGACGAGTGTGACGACGTTTCAGACATTGTCGCCGACGACTCGCTCGCTTTGGCGTTCCGCCTCAACCGCCTCGGCAGCTTCTTCCGCCTCCTCTAACCGGAGCCGCAGCAGATCGATGACGTCTCCTCAGAGGTGGGAGCTGCGTCGAAAGCGTCGCCCCGCCGTAAGGTGGGGTCTGCGACGGACGGCTGCAGAAGTCTTTCTTCAAAGACCCAAACCGAACAGTGCCCTTGACGAGGCAATCTGGGGCGAGTTCATCCGCCATGTAGTTGTCACGGCGAGGATGTGCGCGAAGCCCAAACCTCAAAGTGCCGCCCAACCGGCGCACCTCGCCAGTAGGCCGCCATGACGGATCCGAGCAGAGAAATCCTTCCTCGCTGGTTGATGACCGAGAGAGTCGCTTTTACTTGTAGCCACGGATGCCAAGGGTCGGCCACCCCGAGCCCGGCGGCGGCCCTTCATACTCCGCGACATTGTTGGTGGCGCGGAAGTCCAAGACTACCAGTGCCGGACGACATCGCCGGTTGAGACACCAGACGACGCCTTGACCAAATTTCTCCAAACCGGAACGAGCCGTCAAGAAGAGAGTCCACGGCGAGGAGGCCGGTATCTTCGACCAAGATCCGCCGAGTCCACTCGCTAATGAACTCCGCCGAGCTTGCCCTTTGATGGCCACTCGGGAGCGAATTTGAGATCGAATTCCGCCACTCCATGGCCCATTTGACGATGCGACCTGTCGCCTCGCGGTTGAAGAGGATCTCCGCAAGGGATACTTGGTCAACACTGTGACTTCTCGCCCCGAAGTAGTGGCGTAGCTGGATTTGTCAAGACGGCGTAGAGCATCTTCCGTTTGTGAATACCTTGTTTGGCGCCGTGGAGGACCTTGTCGACGTAGTAAATGGGCGCTGAACGCCTCTCTTTCCGCCACTAGCACCGGCACGACCGCCTGGGGTTTGCCGCGACGAGAGGATCAACGGCTCGCCCGGTGCGGGGCGACCAGCAGACGGCGGGAGGTAAGATACTTCTTCGCACTGCCGAACGCCTCCGCGCCTCCGCCGCCCACTCGAATGGTTGGTCTTCTTTAGGAGCTTGAGCAAGGAGACTTTTGTCCCCAGCGAGCTATAAAGCGCCCAGGAGGTCAAGCGACCCACCAAGCACCGTGATCCGCCAAGTCGCGTCGGGGCTTCATGTTCTCGATTGTCGCGATCTTGTCGGTTCGCCTCAATCCTCTCGAGACGAGGAATCCCAGTTAGCTTGTCCGACGGAACGGCGAACACGCATTTCTCCGGATTAAGCTTGATGCAAGCTTCCTCAAAGTTGGCGAAGGTTTTTATGTGTCGCCGATCAACTCCTCCGCCTTCTTGGACTTCACCACCGATCGCCGACATACACTTCCAAGTTCCGCCCTATTTGGGAGCGGTGAGCGATATGCATGGCTCGCCGATAGGTTGGGCCGCATTCTTCAAATCAACGCCATCCTTTTATAGCAAAGATACGCCCATGGGCGTGACGGCGGTCTTGTCTTCATCTTCTTCGCCATGCTAACTGGTGGTACCCAGTACACATCCGAAAAGCATACCGCCGCACCCGCAGCTTGAGTCGACGATGAGATCGATGCGGGCGCTGGTACGGATACTTCGGCACGCCTTTGTTGAGGTCGGTGAAGTCCACGCACATCCTCCAACGCCTGCTGATTTCTTTGACGAGGACGGGTTCGCGAGCCACAGGATGGGCGACATCGCGACGCACCCCGCCTTAAGAGCTCGTCCACCTCTCGGCGGATAACTTCGGCGCTCCACCGATCGCTTCCGGACCTTCGCAGATGACCGTCGCATACGGGGAACGCCGCCAATTTGTGCTCAATCACCTCGGGACCCAACCATGTCGGACGGTTGCCACGCAAACACGCCGGCGTTAGATGGAGGAAGGAGACGAGCGCGCTTTCCTATTTGGTGCCGAGAGAGGCGCCCACCGAACGTCTTCGCGGTTCGACTTCGCCAGGAGACCGCTTTAACCTCCGCGGACGAACCGGGAGGCACGGTTCGCGGAGGAGCTCCTAAAGTCGAAGCTCGGCCTTGGCACCGACGCTTCGCCCCAGCGAGGGCGTCCTTGTCGCAGCGGAGCGCCCCGGACGGTCCACTTTCAAAGCGATGGGGCGGTGGCCCGGATCTTCACCACCATGTACGATAGTGGCACACCGCCATGAACTCGTCGGTCACGGCCGACCTTGTATGGCGTTGTAGGGAGGTCGAAGTCCGCCACCGAACTCGAGTATCTCGGTGCGGAAGTTGTTGAGCTCCGAAGGTTACCGGAGATCGAGTCGCCCTGGACGGACTCGACCCGCGCGATGTCAAGAATGGGAGCGCAGCGAAGCTCCCGCCGCTGGATCCGGGCGCGCTGCACCCGGCGGGGAGGTTGAGGAACTCCTCCGTTTACCAAAGACCCGCCCTAGCTTTACATTCCGGACCGTGGGTGCAACCACGATCGGAGATGCCCAGGTCGGCAGATCTTGGTTGGGTGATCGGCCGATCAACGCGATCGGTCGCTCCGACCACGCCACCGCTTTCATCGACCCAAAGTCGGGCACGGTGGCGCACACTCTCCTCATCGCACGCTTAAAGCTAGCGTGGGACGGATAGGTGGTCGAACCGCCGTGGATGACGGCAACCTCGCGCCCGCCCGCTGAAAACCAAGCGGCCGTCTCCTTGCCCTTGCCATCGCCGGACGCTTTCATTGCTGCCGCTCGTGGACTCGCTTGTCCATTATTTGCCGACGACATGGCAACCGCCAAGTCGTGGGAGTTGTTGCGGTGAATGGGACAAGAGGGCCTTCCGCCCCACTCACGGGCGATGATCTCGCTTTTCGTCGCGGCGCTGGGGCCGCCGCGCCACGGTGATCGCCATAGCCGCCGCTCGGCCGCCCTTCGGGACCGTACCGCCGGCGCCGCGACCTCCTCCTCCTTTTTCGCTCGCCGCGCCCATTACGCTGGTGGTCATGGTGTCGTTGTCGTCGTAAGGCGGCGGCCATGACTGCCTGTCTCGCCGCTTTGCGCTTCTTCTTGTCCTTGCCGCCGAGGTTCCTCGAGGTTCCACCTCGCCGCCCGCGGTGCCCCCGCCCACAGCCGGGCGGATGCGAGCTCACTGAAGGGCGACTTCAGCGCCAAGGTGAAGAGCTCCTCCGCTGCTTTGATCTTGCGGGTGGCCATCTTCTTTGACCTTGGGGTCTCGGGCGCCTCTCCGAACGCCGTGACTACGGCGCCGATGGAGATGTCGGGATGGTGTTGGGGACCGATCAAGCGCCGAATATAGTCGCAGCAATGACTCTCCTTTCTTCCGCTTCCACGTTGTGGAGGTCGCCTTCACCCCGGCTGCTCAAGGTGCCCTCGAAGTTGGTGACGAAGAGCCCGAGAGCTCCTTCCATGACCCCACGGACCGGGGTGTTCATGAGCCACGAGCGGGTTCACGGTGAGGACCCGGGGAAGTAGTTCGCGAGAACCTTCCCGACCCTCCATCGGCCGCATCACCGTCAGATAGATCTCGCAAAATTCATCGTGGTTGGTGGAGCCGTCAGATTTTTCGATGGGGCCGGACGAAACTGCTCCGCCATCGGACTGGGGCGCAGTTTCTTAGAAAAGGCGCTGCACTCCGACGCCGGAGCCTCTCGCCCTAGACGCGTCTCGCGCCGCGCCGCGCTTAGGGCGGCCGAATAAGCGCCACCTCACCGTCGGGCGCCTGGGAACCTCTTGTTGCTCACAAGACGGGCGGCGACAACATGGTCAAGGCTTCGGTCGCTGCTCTGCGGAGCTTGTCACGCAGTGTCTTCCATGCAGCAAGTGGCGGTCCTCCGATGGGACCGAGATCGCGCCACTCAGACGCTTCGCCTGGCCGAGCCCCGTGAGGGTCGCCGACTCTTGTCGTTTTGGCCCCGCCTCACCAGAGATCTCGCGAGAGGAGCGCGAGGGCAACAAAGAACGGAGGACGCGAAAAGCCGGTTCCCGCCTCGAAACTTGCACCACGCCGCAAGCGGCGCCGACGAAGGGCTGTTGCCAACCACGCAGCGCCGGAGTCCGGAGTTACGGAACCGGTGGGTTTTCCAAAGAAGGCCTCGCCGCGTGGAGGTTCTGTGCCGAGTGCACTCCTCCAAGGCCAGCGCCGCTTAGCTTGGCCGAGGCGGCCGCTTTCGCCAGGGCTCCAACCTAGGCGGCGGCCACCGCCGGTGATTCATCGCCATCGCCTGCCGACTCATTGCCCTGCTCTAGCGGCCGCTTCGCTTCCATCATGATCGCCGCCCGCTTATCGCCTCAAGAAAGGTCAAGAGTTCGAACCGATGCTAGCACTCCCTACAGGCGCGCCATCGACGGCGTGTTCTCCGCCAACCATCGGATCACACCTCGGTCGATTTCTAGTCTGCTAACCAACTCGATCAAGCTCGATCCGATTTGAGCGTCGGGCACAACAAGGAGCGACTTGCGATTTACCTGTGTTCGATTTCTCGTAATGCAAGATTACTCCTCGCCGAGCCTTAGCTCTTTTCTCGATTGTGGTTGAAAGAGAATGTGTTTACAGAGTGTCTCGAATGCACGAACACTTCAGGATCTGCTCTGTCTTCGTCTTCCCCTCTCCTCCTCTCTCTCCTCCTTTTATACAAGCTTTGGGTCAAGCGGAGAGCCGAGGAGAGGGCGATAAAGGTTCTCAAGATAATCGACAAGACACGACATGAAGAGGAAAAAACGTCACGCTTCGCGCCGCAGTAGCCGCTTCTCGCAGGCTCGCAAGTGGCCTCGACCGGATAGTCACACCGGTGAGTCTCGGGTGGGGCCCTCCGCTTCCTCTTGACACGGCGGCCTCCTCAAGCAACTCTTCTCTCTCACGGCCAATTCTTTCGCCCCATGACAATGATGTACCGCCGGACTGCAAGGGTCATCAGAAGCGGTAATCATTTCTTCCTCTCGCCTATCCGCGCTGATGTCTCATTAAATGCGCCGTCCTTCAGAAGAGGGGAGCCTTCGTCCCAAGGCTCCTTCGCATGCTCCTCGCGCTGGCCCCGCCTCGGGCGCTGGGCCTCGCCTGTCTCCAGAGGGGCTCGCCCACGCACTCCGCTGGCGCGGGGCCTGGGCCTCACCGCTCGGAGGGCTCGCCACGCACTCACGCTCGGCGCGTGGGGCCTCGCTTGCCTTCGGGAGGGGCTCGCCCACGCACTCCGCATGCGTGGGGCCTCCCGGCCTCGAGGGGCTCGCCCACGCCACGGGGCCTCGCCACCTCCCGACGCGTGGGGCCCTCCGGCCTCTTGAGGGGCTCGCCCCACGCCTGGGCCTTGCTCGCCTGGCCGACGTGGGGCCCTCCTGGCCTTCCTAGGCCTCTTTGCACCCCGGTATTTATTACACCGACACATTCCATTTCTCAAACCAAACATGTAATCGGTCAATTCAACCATCTTATTTTTAAAACCAAACAACCCTTCCATTATAAATCTTTTATTATTTATTTATTTTATTATCTACTATCTATATAAAGCGAGTTAAACTGAGCCACCACATTAATCCTAAAATCCTATAAATTCCCACATTAATAGAAAAATAGTAGAAATTCTCATGTTAATCATAGAAAAAAGAAAAATCTACATCATTGAATATGCATATTATTATGTAAATCTAACGGTCAATATTAACCTCTCGAAAAATAGTAGAAATTCTCATGTTAATCATAGAAAAAAGGAAAAATCTACATTGTTGAATATGGATATTATTATGTAAATCTAACGGTCAATATTAACCTCTATAACAAACTATTGAAACTAATCTATATATTAGAGATAAACTCTAAATCTAATCTGATATATTATCTATATCTTAACACAAATCTAGCCGCACAAACGCGCGGGTCACCTTGCTCGTTATTATTATATTAAAGCAGAGTTAAACCGAGTCGCCACATTAATTCTAAAATACTGTGAAATTACTATAAATTTCACATCAATTGAAGAAAAAAAGAAATGTCTACACGTTGGTTGGTGTGGGTCTAGATTATAAAAGCTTGCACAATGATATATCTCAACTTAGATTGAATTTAACACTCTTCAACACTATTCATTAGATTTTTCTCTCTTCTGTTTAATTGCTACAATGGTAAATTCATCTTAAGTTAAAACACCAACAGATTTACTATAACGGCTTAGATTAAAGACTATAATAATAAAATAAAAAAAATTTAAAAAGAGTTCGTACCAATACGAGGTTAAAAAGAAGTTGTATTGTAATTTTCAAATTGAATTCCGGCCGAACCACAGGTCCGGCCTCTCATAAATTCCACCAAACCGGCGAAGAACCAAATTGCCAACCCTGCCATTACTCAGCCCGATCTCATCCACCGCGCTAAAGATAAAAAGAAAAGAAAAAAACTCCCCCACGCGCACGGCACACTAGCGCACTGGGCAGAAAATACTAAATAGCCAAATAGGGGAGAAATAGAGGGGGGAAAATCAATCCCGTGTTTTCCGATCGGAGGTGGTGGTGCCCGGCGAGGCGAGGCGGCGCGGCGAGATGAGGGGGACGAAGCGGCCGCTCGGCGCGGTGACGTCGTGGGTGCGGCGGCAGCCGCCCAAGGTGAAGGCGTTCCTGGCCGTGGTCACCGGCATGGCCGCCCTCGTCTTCATCCGCTTCATCGTCCACGACCACGACAACCTCTTCGTCGCCGCCGAGGCCGCGCACGCGCTCGGCATCGGCGTCCTCATCTACAAGCTCACCAAGGAGAAGACCTGCGCCGGTTCGTCTCCCCTCCGCCCGCCCGTGGCGCATGCTCCATTTCTCACCCGCCTCGATCCGTGGGAATTTCTCGATCCGCGCGAGGGTAGCTCGGGGCTAGGATTTTATAGCAAATTATTGGCCGGTTGCGCACCCCGAAAGACGCTTTTGCGGCAGAATTTGTGTAATTCTCGGCGATTTGATGGTGGTGGCGGCATCCGCGGGCTGGGATGTTTATTTGATCTATTTCCGCCATGAAGTTTTACGTTCAATGCTAATTACCTGCGAGTTGATTTGTTGGTGGAGCTGGAAAAATGCCTTCCACTGCTTTAGGGTTTTGATATGGGAGATGCAGCTGATTACTGATATATTATCCCAAGGCTGCTGGTCTTTCTAGGCTTGGAAGCTGAGTTACCAGCACATTTGTGAGGATATTTAGTTACATGTTTGCCTTGATCTGGCTGGGGCTAATTTGGGTAGGCTCGCAGTGGCCTTTTCTTTTTTTGAGTAAAGGGCAGGGGAACTGCCTTCTATTCAAAAGGAGAGGGTTGCAGGGGGGCACAAAATGGGGGGAAGAATTTAAACCCCGGCCCCAGTAGAACCATGGAAAAGAAAACAAGGGGAAGAATGAGGTTGTGCAACAACATCCAAGCAAAGAATGGCCTTGATGCTGAGGATGGTGCAATACATGAGCAAGTTGGGGAACATGCCCCTTAGCCCAGTTGTTTTCTTTCTCCATGTGGTTTTTCTAGGAGTATCCGTGCTGAGGTTTTAACATAAAATTTGTGGGAATATCTCCCATGACCTGTTTTAGAAATTGGACATGGGTATTATTGTGTTAGGAATGTACATATCGATCATATGAAAAACTGTCTTGGTGCAATATTCGAAGGGGTTAAATTGTTGTTTTATTTTATTTTTTATTTTTTAAGGACTGAACTGTCCCCTACCATGTATTTTCCTTTGGGCAAGTTTTCTGCTTGAGTTGTTTGGGAATCTATATGTTTGCTTTTGATGTATCATTGCTCTGACTCTTAAAACTGTACATATTATCATATAACCACGGCAGGACATATTATCGATGTTCACTACAAATGATTATCACGCACATGATTTAATTTACTTCTTCTATAGTCGTGGATGGTAGGTAGTGCACTAGGTGTATCTGGGTCTGTATTGGCCCAAATACTGTTGAATGTTCCTGTTACATTCTGTTGTTTTTTTAAAAGAGAAGAAACATACTGCTGAGTGCTGACAACATTTTTGGTTGTGAACCTTATTGCATCAGGCCAGCCCAGTGCCTATGTGTTGCTACAATTTAAAAGAGTCATCATTTTAGTCATCTTGCGATCAATACCCCTTGCCAAGCATCAACACATTCTCAGTTTAGAGTTTACTAAATTAATTAGACAGAGCTATCCAAGTAATCCACTTCAATGAAACATGAGCATAATGGCACACATACATATCATACACTTGTTATCCAAGTTATGTGAGGAGGGATAGAATGGTAAATTTGGACATGATGCATCACTGTGTCCATTAGTCTTTTTTAAAGTAGTAAAGATATGTGGATGTTTTGATGGCATGTAAAATAGTTAGTGTATTTTTCATGGTTGGACTGGAAAATTGTCTGTTTAGAATAATCAGAATCTAATAACCTGATTATTCCATATCATTTGGACTGAACTTACAAATAGTTGTTCTTGTTAAATGTCCGCCCTAATATTATTCATGATCTATCTTTCTGCTTTGCTCACATGATTTGCAATCGTAAACTACATTTTCTTGAACAAGTTATTTTTATTGATTAGAGAGTTGACTGATGGCTGGCATGTCCCTCTGTTTTTTTTGCAAGATTTATGTGTTCTGTACTCCTATACTTATTTATTTTTCTTCTAATACCTTGATTTATTAAGAACTTGCATATTTAATCTTGCAGGACTATCCCTTAAATCTCAGGATTTAACCGCATTGTTTCTAGCTGTTAGACTATACTGCAGCTTTGTCATGGAGTATGACATCCATACTGTCCTGGACACTGCTACACTTGTAGCTACACTTTTTGTTATCTACATGATTAGGTTCAAACTGAGGTCAACATATATGGTGGACAAGGATAATTTTGCATTGTACTATGTGGTAAGAATACATAACCATCTATCCGTGATACTACAGGGATTTAGGCTAGTAATTATTAGCTGGGTATTGTTTGTGTTCACAATTTTGCTGTAGTTTGATCACATTAATTTAGAACTGCTCTTACTACTGTTTGAGATGATGCTTATTTACTCATTTGCAGATTGGTATCTCTATTTCTTTGTTGTGCGATTTGAAAGTTGTTTATGATAGCATATTTATTTATTTATTCTGAAATGAGTCGAAAAGTACTACAACTGTTACCATCTGTGCTCTTTATCGCCTTTTTTTTTTTTCTGGATATCGGTAGTTATGTTTGCTGCTTCTGCTGGCTCATTAAATGTTTGTAAGTAAGTTTATTGTTGTTAAATCCCAAATGCACAACTACTATGGACGTCAAGGTGAACTCTCACCATGGTTGGCTTGTGGCGACTGAACAGCTGAAGCCATGCCTAATTATCCAAATTCTACCAAAAGTCCAAAACCGTATATCACTATTCACTAACAAAAATTTTTTGGATATGTAATGGCTACTGTATTATTTTACTTCATTAGTTAGTTACAATGTTCATGGATCTCTTAGTTGCAAGGCACACCAACTTATTTGGTTATTTGCTACTTTCTTTGAAGGCGGTGCCTTGTGCTGCACTAGCGCTACTTATTCATCCTTCAACATCTCATAACATTGTAAACCGGATCAGCTGGGCATTCTGTGTGTACTTGGAAGCTGTTTCAGTGCTGCCGCAATTGCGATTGATGCAAAATACCAAGGTAGATCTAGCATGCAATCTCCTTTTTTCTACACCGTGAAATTTTCTTACCTAAAATTTCCATATTGCAGATTGTTGAACCATTCACAGCACACTATGTGTTTGCACTGGGAGTTGCAAGGTTTCTTAGCTGTGCCCACTGGGTTCTTCAGGTTTGCTATTTAGACATGCCATCAATCTTACTTTTATATATTAGTTCCTGTTATTGACTATCTTATAAGCCCCCTTTGTTATTGCATTTGTTATTAACTTATTATACCCACCATTCCAGCAATTATGTACAACTGAATGTTTTTGAGTTCAGGCATTTGTTGTGGCTGTCATCTGTGATTATATTTGATATAGTTCTACTTTGATGAATGATAGACTATCGACCTGTTAGTGGTGATTGTTCCCTTGTTTACCTTGATACATTACAGTTAGACTTAGATCAAACAATTCCTGAAGTGCATTTTATTAGATCAAACAATTCCTGAAGTGCATTTTTTTTGTTTAAGGACATCTATACTGGTGCATGCAATTTTTGTTTGTTAATGAGCTTCCGTAAAGGAAAAAACACTTCATCGCTGAATTGGACACTTTTGTTACATGTGTATGAAAAATGTTGAATTTGACACTTTCCTTACATGTATGCGAAAACTCTGCTCACTTAAATAAATTAATCACGTAGGTTTTGGATACTCGTGGCCGTTTATTGACTGCTCTCGGCTATGGTTTGTGGCCATCTATGGTGCTTCTGTCAGAAATTGTGCAGACCTTCATCCTTGCTGATTTCTGCTACTACTATGTGAAGAGGTACGTCTGATTCAAGTGTAGTTTTTAGAGTTTGGCTCTGAAATCTGAATATTACATGACTGGTGTTTTTGTTTGGTTCAGTCTTGTTGGTGGGCAACTGGTTCTACGGCTTCCCTCAGGGGTGGTGTAAGAACTGCAGCAGGATACAGTACTTGTTGGCTCACCATTTTTATGTACTCTGAATAACAGTTATGCTCTTGTCGCCAACCTTCTGCGTCTCTTATCAAGTGTGAGACCGGAGCCTTTTTTTACTTGATATTTTGAGTTATAACTATCAATGACAAAATGGCACCGAAGAGTTGTTTTAAATGTTAAAACATAGGCTGTCGATGTGACTGTTTATAGCTGCGTCTGTCCTGATACCCAATTCAAGTATTTAGCTTCACTATGCTGTGGTTTTGGAATTGGAAACCAGTGATGGAACTTTATGATGGCGTGTATCATCGTGATTATGCTCGCGTTTGTTTTGTGATCCTTTTCTGCAGCATAAATTGAGTTTAATCTGTGAAAACTGGTGGTACAAAAATTACCCGTGGGAGGTATTGGGCGAAGTCACGAAGATAATCTAGTCGTATTCACGTCGCATTGGTGTTGTCGAAGATCTGATAAAAATAACGTGCGCCTTCGTTTACTGGCTGCTAATGAAGTCTATAGGGGAGCACTTACCAAGTTACTGACTTAAGTTGAATTTAGGAGGGATTGCGGTTGCATCATGCCTTGCTGCTTGCAACTCACACCTTTTTCGTATGCATATCCTTTGTGTGTTTGTTGACCAAACAGCCAGCCACCCTCGAGCCCCAAGTTGTGCAAAAGTGAATTTTGAAGCCAAAGTCCGACTTGTGCGTTGGATCATGATGAGAAGCTAGCTCCTTCGGTTCCCTTCTCCCACAGATGATGCTTGGATCAATCATTCCTAGGGTGCTACCTTCTTTTGGAAGATACGAACTTGGCGAGCATCCAAAAAGAGTACGGTGAAAAGTTCAGTATACAATTTATAGTTTTCGTATCCTCTAGTTCAGCCCGTTTTTTCTAGCATGGGTTGCTGTGCTTGGAAAGATTTGTAGGCGGCTTGGAGAAGTCGGATAATTCAATTGGCAACGGTTGAGAAGCCATAAATTTTCGAGAAACGTCATCAATATGAGATGAAACGTCTAGTTTGAAGAAGTATAACTTAAGGGACGGACGCCGAAAAAAAAAAACAGGAGGGTCTGAAGTTTAGCTTAAAGCTTGAGTCTAAAGTTTAGCCCAGTCTTCACTTCTATTTTACATTAAAAATCATAGGTGGGTCTAAGGTGGAGCTCCATTATCATAGGCGGCGTAGGTGGGGCTCCCACCGTTATGTCCCTGACTGAGATCCTATAGATATACTTGATTAACTTATTTAATATCTCTTTGTTTTGGTTCAAAATTCTCTTTACGAACGCTTGGCCTTTTGAAACTATTTCTCAAGAGTAGATACACCGGTTTCAGTTATCCTTTTCGGTCTCGAAATCTAATTTAGACAAATAGTCACTCCTTTTTTAGTAAGGAATATTAAGATAGTTGTGAATTCTGAAACAATCAAGAGAAAATGATTATACTACTCTTGCTACTAATACATTAGAAATATGAGAGAACATCATGTGAAAGAGTTGTTTATAAATACATGAAAAAACTATATTAAATAAGAGTATATACGAAAAATATTAATAAATACACGTGCATGTTTTATATTTTTAAACAACATTGTTCAGACTATGTCTTATACTCCCTCCATCCCAAAATATAAGGCATATTTTGACTTCGAGAAAGTCTTTCAAGATTAATTTTGACCGTTAAATTTCTCTATTTTATATTATAAATTTCTACAAATAGGATATTGTATAAAAAATACTTTGAAATATGAACATATTGGTACAACTTTTATGTACTAACGATGCATATAATTTGATTAATTTATAGTCAAAGTTTACTAAATTTGACTTTTTTAAGTCAAACCATGTCTTGTATTTTAGGATGGAAGGAGTATATAACACGTAGAAGTAACAAATAGTACCACCTTCGAACAAAAAAAGTATGCCGTGATATTTCGGAATCCAATTTAGATTGCATTGGAGTTGGACATGCCCTTTACTCCTACCTTAACTGAACACGCAACACTAGTGAGAGACACAGTACACGATAGCATAGCCTCCCCGTGATATGAGAGACGGGAAGAGGTTGACCAGGAGATAAAGCACGGTCAGAGCCTTGGACCAGCCGGTTCCCCGTTACAACTTGAGCACGCCACGACGGACGCCGCGCCACGGCTGACGCGCGGGCCCCCCAGAACCCGACCCGATGAAAACCGCGGGCCCACGCTTCAGATCGAGCTCGCCACCCGCTCGCATAAAATGCCCAACCCGAAACCGACCGACCGGGCTTCCTCTTCCTCCATTCCCCTCCCCCTCCGTCCTCCTCCCCTGCCCCCGCATAATCGCCTCTTTTTCTCTCGGACGCCGCGTCGCCGCCGCCGCCGCCGCCGGCGCACGACAGCGGCTCGGAGAGGGAGGGGACGCCGCCGCGGCGGGAGGGAGGCGGAGGCGGCGGGGGAGGCGAGATGAGCGACACGTTCTGCCCGGACTGCAAGAAGCAGACGGAGGTGGCGTTCGACCACTCGGCGGGGGACATGGTGTGCACCGAGTGCGGCCTCGTCCTGGAGGCGCACTCCGTGGACGAGACCTCCGAGTGGCGCACCTTCGCCAACGAGTCCAGCGACAACGACCCCGTCCGCGTCGGCGGCCCCACCAACCCGCTCCTCACCGACGGCGGCCTCTCCACCGTCATCGCCAAGCCCAACGGCGCCCAGGGCGAGTTCCTCTCCTCCTCCCTCGGTCGCTGGCAGAACCGCGGCTCCAACCCCGACCGCTCCCTCATCCTCGCCTTCCGCACCATCGCCAACATGGCGGACAGGTCCTCCTCTCCCTCTCCGCCCTCCTCCCTTCCTCTCGCTCCTGGGCTCCTGGCTCACCCCCCATTCTTTTGCGTTCGGTTCGATTCGATGGAAAAATTGCGCTTTTGCTCAATTTCTCTCGGATGCCGTAGGATCGATCGTATGCGTGTCCGGATCGAGGGGCGCGAAGGGGGTTTTGGAGTAAAGGGATTCATTTCTGTTCTTAGTCTGTTTGAAGATTTGGAACGCTTGCGTGATTGCTCCGTGGAGGGCTAGGGATCGTGCTATATATGCTGGTGCGTATGGTTTGGTGGTGGGTAGTTCTCGCTTGGATCTGAGGGAAGGTTCCATTGAAGAGCATCACACTGGTATAAACAGGATTTTTTGGATAATACAATGAATCTCATAAGGATGTGTTGTAAAAGATTAAAAGTTTTTTTTTTTGGTAAAATGACCATAGGTTTGGTATATTTGATTAGATTGGCACGGTGCAGTGTTGCGCCTCCAAATGCTTCTGGCATTTAGCACTTAGTTGCCTGGAGCATGTGATTAGCCTATCAGGTGCCTAACAATAGCAAAATGCTAACCTAGTGAAGGACTTTATCTTCTGATAACGCATGGACAGTGACAGCCTCCTTTTCTACAGTTCTACCACTGTGTCTAGAATGGGGAACCTTCACGATTTTGAAAACAATGTAGCATGAATAGAGATGAGTATATTTATTTGCCACTGATGCTGATTGAACCTTTCCTTCTGTAACATTTGGATTTTGACAATATGTTGACATGATATCTCCTCTGCAGGCTGGGACTTGTGGCTACAATCAAGGTAAATAATGTGATCTTCATTATATTAAGCTGACTACCGAAATATTTGCTCCAATTATACTTGCTTACGATATTAGCAGCAATGATATGTTTGCGCTGGCCATTTGATGAAATGCTTGTAATCGGTGTTGTCGGGGATTAGATCACGGCCCATTGCCATGGCCCACTCCCTGACGGCCCAATCGAACAGCCTACCGGGGCCCGGCTCACTGGAAGGTTCTATCGCCCATGTGCATCCCGCCAACAGCCTTCTTGGTCGGTACGGTGCGTGAACGGCCTAGGATTCGTGTTTCGAGTCTTACTCGAACAAGAAGTTCTGCACGGCTACGTGAAGACCCGGACGTTGGTTTCCCGGATTGGATTAGGAGTCGTGATCCTCAAGACTATGGAGTATGCCTTATCTGCCTCGGGATATATTTGGCATGTATGAGTTCGTTATTTAACTCGTAGTTAGCCCGCCCGATATTCCCCAGAGGTCGGGCTTGTTCAAGACTATATAAATGTGGCCCTACGGTGTTTAGAGGATCCCGGTATTGAGTTTTACATCTTAGCATCTAGCTTAAGGCTTCGCACTTGATCCTCGCATTGTTGCTTCCTCAGACCATAATCTCGCCGAGACTTGTTCGCCTCGCCGAGCCACCTCTTGTATTCATCTCGATATATAAGAAAGGTCGGACGTAGGGCTATTATCTCTCCCGAGAGGCTCGAACCAGATAAAACCCCGCTCTCCTGTTCGTTGTCGTTCGCGTTGTTTGGCGGTCTCCTATCTCAATCTTCAAGAACCTTGGTTGACTTGAGATCGATATCTCACCGCCGACAATTTGGCGCCGTTCGTGGGGACACGCAGACGAGCATGTCGAACTCCGTCGTACGATACAGTAGATACTTCCGAGGGCTACGACTCGGCGACGGATGTCTCGCCCCGCGATTCAGACGACCGTTCGGTCTCGAACGCTTTCGTGATCCGGAGGCAGATGTCTCCGCTTATATGGCGTAGATAGCCTCAGATCGCGACTCGCTCATCGACGCACGACTCACGGAATCGATGATCTTTACGACGGTTTAGATTTATCGATTCCAAGGCTATGTCGGTAGATTCCACCGCGAGACATGCCGATGACACCGCCTAGCATACCTTTCGACGGTCCCCGCAAAGATCAACATGGCCGATGAGGAACCTCCGAGGATCCCGCAGACGGCCGCATGGTACTGGCGAGGTCGGGCAGATTAACTCGCTTTCAGATCAAGACGAGGTCGCACAGTCGCCATCGAAGCAAGACGCCATTCGCCGCAGCCTCGACGATTCCATCAATCGACCTTAGCACGGTTTCGCGACGATTATAAGCGACAATGTCGCGACCCACCTCGCGTCTTGCCGCTTAAGTCTCCTACAGGCTTCCCCGCGGGTCAATTTCCCGCGGACCGGACTCGATCGGGTAACGCGGATGGTTCAGAGATCCCAGACCCATAGATCAAAGTCGGAACGGCTCGGCTATAAAGAACGGTCCTTACATCCACCAATCGTTGATCTCGCCGCGACGGGCGGCGTTGCTGCGACTAACCCAGAAAGAAGCGGCCGAGGGCCTAAAGTCTCTGGAGAAGTCAACAACTCTCCAGCAGTAAGACAGCCTAAGCCGGAATGATTCGGACAGCTCGATCGATCGCGTGACCCGCCACCATCGGCGATCATCGCCCACGAAAGCAAGTTACCGTGGTCGCCGTCGCCGCTAAGTCCTCGTAGTCATCGCGACCACGCGGGCAAGCGCTGCTGATGACCACGGACGGTCCCTCGCGAGGAAATAAGGCTGCCGCCACCACGAGGAAGCGAGCGTGGTGGATTATCCCGGAGAGTTTCTCCAGCCGAGTCCTCCTGCTCAGCAGAGTTCTCCGCCGAACAGACCAACGCCTTCTCAAGACTAGGTTCTCGCCGTAAGGTGGCGGTCATATGTTCTGGTCGCAGGGCTTTCTCCGACGAAGCCGGCCGTCCGCCGCCCTCAAAATTCAAGCCCCGGTCACATGGAGAGGTACAATGGGACTCGTAACCCGAGAATTCCTTTCCATCTACGCCACGCCATCATGGCGGCGGGGCGACGAGCTCGTTATGGCTAATTACCTCCCGACCGTCTCTCGAGGCCGCCGGACGTGGTATTCAATCGCAAGCAGGTTCCATCACCATAACCCGACTTTGTGACGCCTCGATTGCTAATTTCGAGAGTCATACGCGTCTCGGCAGCGAGGACGATCCGCACGGATGATCCAGATGAACGTGGAGACCTCCGCAATTTCGTGAAGCGTTTCATTAAGATCCGCAACACGATCCCAAATATCTCGGATGAAGTCCGTTGTCCGCGCTTCAAAACGGAGTCCGCGACGAGCGGCTCACCCAGATCTCGAGATCAATGAGAGACGGACCGCTAACGACTGCTCAAGGCGGCCGATCATATGCTAACGCGGCAGAGCTGCTCAAGACAAAAAGGCGTTCGACAAAGCGCGAAGCCGCCCACCTGGTGTGGATGAGAAGAAGAAGAAGAAGAAGAACGCTCCTCGGTGACAAGAAATCCTGTAAGAAGAACAAAAGTGACGCGAACAATACCGTTGTAGGTATGGATCGCAACCTCCTCCAAGGACGGGCGTAAGAAGCCCAACAATAATTACAAGGGCAAAAGCTCGCTTCAGTGAGGCGGACAAGGCAAGAAAGGTCCGAGCGACCGATTTTGCAAGTTCCACCAAAGACTACGGCATGATATACGCCATCAGAACTTCATACGCAAAGCTCAAGATTTCTACAACGGCAAGGGCCCAATGCCCACCCCGCCTCGAATAAGGCGATGCGGTAGTGCATGCGCCAAACCGACGATGGTGATCGGAAGACGATGATGAATATCAAGAGTCGTGGAACCATATCGCCGTCATTTTCGGCGGTTCTCTTACACTCTCTGCTGACCTTTCGCAAGTCGCCGAGGTCCATTAACGCCGAAAAGGCAAAACCTCACTGAATCGATGAAGTGGATCGAGGTCCCCATCTCCTTCTCTCGGAGGATTGCCCATTGGGATGACCAAGCCTCGGCGGCTCCCATCGCGGTCGCCCGACCATCGAACGCGAGAGTTGGCCGTGTCTTAGTAGACGGCGGAGCGCTTTGGACTTGCTTTCGCTAAAGTCTTGGACGAGATGCGATTCCTCGTTCTAAGTCAAGGAAGTCGCAATGCTCTTCACGGAATTGTTCCGGAGAAGTCGTCAAACCGTTAGGCAAGTGTTGTCGCCTGTCACCTTCGCAACCCAAGCAACTTCCGGACAGAGTTGATCACTTTTGACGTGGTCGACTTCCGCTTGCACAGATAACGCAATCTTGGGCGTGCCATCTCTAAGAAGTTTATGGTCAGATCCCACCACGCTTATCATTGCGTGAAGATACCGGTCCTAACGGCGTGATCACGGCCAAGGGCAACTACAAAGTCATATTTGGATTGCGACGAGCGGCCCCTTGCTGGTCGACCAGCCTTCCGCCGCGTGGTCTCAAGTTTCGCAGACCAAGTCTCAGACGCTCTAGGGTCTCCTTCGGTAATGGAGAAACCTAGGAAGTTCATTGCCGCTTGACGATATTTCCAAGATAGATTCACTGGGGCCGGTCCGACCCCAAATAGAAAGCGAAGCTTATTGCCTTCCTCCGAAGCTAATGCAGATGTATTCGCCGAGCCATCCGACATGCCCGAGTCCTGGCGAGGTAATCGAGCACAAATTGGTGTCCGCCGACAAGAAGCTCGCTCGCGAAGCTTCGCCGCTGAATTCAAACAGGATCATCAAAGATCGACTTTGGCAACCGTCATTGGTTCATCCGCAAGGTTGATCACACCGAGCGGTTAGCCAACCCCGCATCATTGTAAAGAAGAAAGCGGCAAGTGGAGGATTTGTGTCGATCACACGATCCGAACGCCGCTTGTACTAAGGACAATTTCGCCTCAGATTGACCATTGGTCGATGCGATCGCGATGCCCGACTCGAAGTTTTTAGATGCTTACTCTGCTACCACCAAATAAGCATCTCCCCGGGATGAAGAGAAGATCGCCTTCATCACCCCTTTCGCACTTTTCGCTATACGACCATGTCTTTCGGTCTCACAAGAATGTGGTGCCACGCTCCAGTAGCTTTAATGAGAAGACCTTTCCGTATCAATGTCATGAAAAACACGGAGGTCTATGTCGCGACATAGTTGTAAAGAGCAAGTATGCTCCAGATCATGTAAAAGACCGGCAGAGACTTTTGTAATCTCACCAGCATCGAATAAAATTAAATCCGCAGAAGTGTACCTTTGGTGTTCGATCCGAATGTTGCTCGGATATGTCATTGGCTTGCAAGGTATTTCGCCAACCCCGAAAAAATCGAGGCCATTGAAAATATGCAGCTCCAACTACCATAAAGAAAGTACAAAGCCTCATCGACGGATGGTCGCTTCTAAGGTGTTTATTTCCGTCAAGGCTTAACGCTGGTCGCTTTTCTTTAAGGCCCGCGAAGCACAATGGTTTCGAGTGGACGAAGAAGCGATAGATCCTTCCAGATCCGGCGATACTCGTCCAATCCTCCCGTCTTGACTACCCTGCGGCATGGCGAAAGCTCTCCCATCAGTACCTAGGTTGCACGCCACAAGCGCGAAGGCATTTTGATCTTGGCCGAAAGTAAGGCCTACAATGACCAATCTATTACGCGAGCGAGGTACTTCACGGATCAAAGAGCATTACCCCGAGGTCCGAAGTTACTCTACGCCTTGCTCATGTCCTCCGTGAAGCTTCGCCACTACTTCCAGCGCGATCAACATCGGGTCCCGACCACGCCCTCCGGGAGAAATCTTACTTTAACAAGGAATCTAGCGGACGATAGCAAGTGGGCAATGGAACTAGCGAGTTTGATCCGTTATTTGTCGCCCGAATCGCTATCAAGTCACGTGTCCTAGCCGACTTTGTCGCCGAACGGACTTGCCCGCCCAAATCCTAGTGAGCTCCCGAGCAACCCGATAAACCCCTCGACCATGTTTTTCGATGGCTCACAAGACCGAAACTCGAAGTGGTTTTGTTCTCATCTCCCCGCCGAGAAAGCAACTCCAGATTCTATCCAACTACACTTTGCGGCGACTAACAACGCCAGCAGAGTACGAGGCCCTCCTCATGGGACTAAGCGTGTAAGTCGCTTGGTGTCCAACGGCTAACTCGTGAAGTGAGATTCACAACCGGTCATCAATCAGTTAACAAGCGAGTATCGTCGCGATAACTCAATGGCGCGATACTGGTTGAAGTGAGGAAGTTGAGCGGCATTTTCGATTTTTAAGTGCTCTTCGTGCCGTGAAGGACAACTTCGCCGACCAACTATCCAAGTATGGATCTCACGCTAACTCGCTCCGGCAGGGTGCTCGCCGAGCACCTTCACAAGCCCTCAATCACGTCTCCGGACGAGGCAACAGAGAGCAGCGGTGCTGCTCCGCTATCGAAAGGTGTCGCGGATCGACAACGCCATTTGTCCGGTGATTTTGCGATGGGACCTCGCCGACGACGGCCGAAGCGTTCCGACGCCATAAGGCGTCTTGCCCATACAAGCTTATGGATCGCATCCTTACCGCCAAGGTGCTCGGGAGTTCTCTCCAAGTGCATCTCGCAATGTGAGGTGTGTTCTTCAGTGGACATACACGGGTGCTGTGGCAACCACGCCCTTCGTAACTCGTCGGCAAAGCGTTGCCGCACGGGCTATTATTGGCCCATCGCGCTACAAGATGCCCGGACATCGTGACTAAGTGCAAGGCTTGCCAATTTCATGCCCGGAAGGCACACAAGCCCGCCCAAGAGCTCCAAACAATCCCCATCTTGGCCTTTCTCCACACGGGTCTGATCTGCCGCCCATTCCCTAAGGGTACAAGGGCTATACACACCGCTTGTTGCCATAGACACTTTTACAAAGCGGATCGAGGCAGAGCTCGGTCGCCTTTTTCATGCCAAAACGGCCGCTCGCTTTTTCAAAAGCAACGTGGTCACGCGCCGGATTCCCCATAAGTCGATCAGGATAACGGTACCCCGCCCGGCGAGCTATTCCAGAATATCGCAATACCGGGTACCAAAGTCTGTTCGCCTCGCGGGCGATCCACAGAAGCAATGGAAGCGATCGAGCGAGCTAACTGACAGATAGTCCAGGTATCAAACGGCGGTATTTGCCGCTCTCGAAAGCACAACAAGGTTCGTTGACGGTTCCTTCCGTCCTCGGGCGATTCAGACTACGGCCACGGGCGACCGGGAAACTCCTTTTCAACTGGTCTATGGTGCGAGGTTTATCCCGCTCACGAATCGTGATTCGGTTCGTCAAGACGAGCTCGGTCAACCTAGTTGACGACGAGCAAGAGCCGCCTCGATCTCGATCTCCTCAAGGCACACGCGACCGGGCACAAGTCGAATGGCGCGCTACCAAGAAGATCTTCGCCAAGACGCCGCCAAGTCGGCTCGACCTAGTGGCTTTGAAGGCGGGAGACCTCGCTCGCTACCGTGTCCGAACTTGTCCAATGCCAACAAGTTAACTCCTCGTTGGGAGGCCTGCTCACTTGTCGTTTCTTACGCCGCCTGGTGTCGCTCACTCAAGCATGGAGGGCGGAGAGAGTTGACCAAAGACTTGAACATCGACTACCTTCAGAAGTTCTTTGTGTAGGTCTTTTTCGTGTTTGCTTAGCTTTGCGCTTTTTGTAAACTTCGCGCCTTAGTTCGCCCAAGTCTCTGGGCACCATGTAAAGTTCAATCCAATTCTTGATGAATCTCGCGCCTCTGTGCCCTTTTCACCGCTTTGTCTTCTCGCACTACTTTCTCTCCGTAACACTTGATGGTCGCCCGGCCTTGCGAACTCTTGGCTCCGCAATCTTAAGGATTGTTCCTCACCCAGATCTGGTTTCGACAAGTTTCTAAACTCGTGGTTGCGTAACACGGCCTTTCCACCTGCGGCTAAGTTCGCTCGAAGCCCTCCGCGGCAGAGGCACTTATCGCTTCGGCGCGACCACTTGGCAAAGCTCGCTCTCGTAAGCCCTCATGCGTAGGCACTTTCCTTGTTCTTACATTTCTGAATCGCTTAACTTACGCCAACGAGCGATCGTGGAACAAATCGAGCAAGGTTCGGTGTCATTTTTTTTCTACGACGTGCTCGAGTTCGCAGCTTAGGTTCTCGAGCATCGTCTGCATCGGGCTAGGTGTCGCTTTCTCTTGTGCACTGCTCGGGTTCGCAAACTCAGTTTCGAGCGATGCACAACGGTACTGGGAGTTAGGCTAAGCGCCTACCGCTTTTTCTTAAACTTCCTACTGTTGGCTTTTCTCTTAGTTTCGTTCTTTCTTGTCCTTTTGTCGCTCTCTTTGCAGGAAAAGGGTAAGTCTTTATTAACAAAATTTGCGGTACAAAAGTCCATCTCGGTTCATGTTTCTACTGACTACCTAGAAGCGAGTTGCTCCTCGAGCTCCTCGATCACTTCCTAAGGCGTAGGACTTCCTGGGCTTTGAACCCTCTCCGCCTCAAATCGGAGACGATTGGCTTCCTTCTTGTCGCTTCTCGGCTCGCCTCGTCGCTTTCAGACGGAGAGCCTCGACCTCTTCTTGGCCTTGGCTCGCAATGGCCTGGCTGCCTCGCCTCGACTAACTTCATTGCTCGGCGGTCTTGAGTCGCTCAGACAGACTCCTTGACCTTCTCTCTCTCGTGCGATCGCCTCACCGCCATCCCACAAGATCTCCTCAATCTCCTCCGTGAAGCCCATGGTTGAGATCCTAGCCTCGAGTCCCGCGGATGTCGCTCCTCCCATGAGCTGGGCTTTAAGCTTTGGCTTCTCCATGAGCTGGTTCCGCCAAGAGACGCCTCAAGAAGTCCGCTTCTGCCACTTCAGGCGCCCAAGATCTCCTCCGCAAGCACTCGTCTTCACGGCTTATGGCAAGCTCCTCGCTTCCTTTAGAGAGCTCAGAGAATGCCTCCTGGTCACTTTGGCCTTGAGCTTCTTCGCTTCTGCTTCGGCCGGCTCGGCTTTGGGCCAGCCAGAGCGTTCGCGCCGGATCCTCGCTCAAGATGCTCGGGAGGAGGCAAGACGGCGTCTGCTCGATGGTGACCCCATCCTCGAAGTTCCGCCATGGTGTCCTCAAGACCGGAGGAAGAACAAGTTAATTACGCTGCGACGCGTGGCTAAGCCGAAAAAGATTCGCCTGGTGTTTACCTTGCCAAGTCGGCGCTTCAGCCCGCGACGCAGCGGTCCTCGAGGCTATGCGCTATGAAGCCCCGCCGGCGGCGGAGAAGGCGCTTCTTGCTGCCGCCGCTTTGTTCGCTTCCTTCTTCATGGGAGCAGATTCGCCGGAGCTGGAAGCGACGGATAAGCTTTCCTTTTTGCGCGCTTCTTCTTCCTTTTTTCTCTTCCGCCAACGTTTTCGGGCGAGGCCGAGTCGCCTTCCGGCGGGCGCTGTTGTCTCCACCGGCAGGACGACTCTTTCGGCTTCGCCGGGCTTTTTCTTGTTCCCGGCATTTGGGTCTCACTTGCTTTGCCTCTTCGGCAGCCCGAGCCATCGCTTTGGTTCAAGTCCGTCCGGCGCCACCCGCCGTTATTTTTGCCTCCACCGCTTGCGCGTCTTTGAGCTGCGTCGATCCGTCATGGAGAGCGGCGGCAAGCAGTTCCACGCCGCCAGTTTTGTCTCGAGGTCGCCAAATTTCATCGCCGCGGACGCGCTGCAGATGTTTCGGCAAAGAGATCGCCAACCGCCTCTCCCGGCGTCGTCGTGGCGGTCTCTTCTTCAGGCGGTGATGAACGATAGTTGATCGTTAAGTCTAATGCGGTCGGAAGGTGGAAGGATCAAAAGATCGATTTCTACATACCGCCGTGGAGGCTTAATCCCGATCTTCTTCGCGAACTTTCCGCCTCTTCCGGGGGCTCTTGGCGGGTTCTCGCTTTGGCCTTGGGCGTCAGCGGCGATGAGCTCAATTTCTAGCGAGCCGAGACTCCTTCAAGAACGCAGGAGTTTCTCCTGCGCGCAACCTCCTCCTCGAGTCTCCTTTGTTCGGCGACACAGAAGCGCGCCCACACGGTTCAAAGAGCTTATAGCAGAACGCCTAAGCCGTAGGCTATGGTCTTTACTCTTCGTCGCTCGCTCGGCATGGAGGAGTGAGGGCTTGGTCTTTCATTGGTGACCGCTGCTACCGCTTGGTCCGCCTGGCGCCCGTCGTCGCCTTGTTGGTTTCTTGAGACGGTGGCGGCCATGGCGCTGGCGAGTTCGCTTCGGCCGCCGCCACCTGGGCTTTGTGGCGCTTTGGCCTTGCCCTTTTTCTTTTCTCCTCTCAGACCCAGAGATCCTCGACGATCCTCCGAGGATCACCGTCCTTCACGATTTTGAGAAGTTTAACGTCAAGATTAAAACCAACGGTGTAAATCTAGCAACACGGTGGGTATAAGTGATTTACCTCGCTCGTGCGGATGAAAGCACATTCCTGACAAGTATAGGCAACCTCGCCGGTGACTCATTGTTCTTCTTCGCCGCTTTCAAAGATGGCGTCAACCCGCGGTCACCCATGCGTCGGTCGGCATCTCCGCTCGAGCGGACGGGATCGTTAAATTTCGCTCGGAGAAAACGATCAACGAAGAGGTTGAGTCTTAAAGGCACTTACCCGTGTTTCCCTTGTGATGTCTTCCCATCCTCTATCTTGTGTAAGGATAGAACCTTCTCCGCAGCCGGGCGACTGTCATTGTGAAGTCTCGGATGATCTTCGCCGTGAGCCCAAGGCTCACGAGGAAGCGATCTTCCTTGTCGCGTCTCACTCCTCAAGACTCATCTCCGGCCGAGGCATTGGCGCCCTTCACGGCGCCTTTCCGTGAAGATGAGCTCTTGTCGCCCGCTCCGCTTGTCAGAACCACCTCACCCACCACGCGCCTATCGAGTCGGCGGAGGCGGGCGAGGGTACGGCGTCGTCGGCGGTGGTCCCGAGCTTGAGGTAGTAGCACCTCAAGTTGAAGCATGAGCCGCCTCGTCATCAGATAATAGCGAGAATGTTTCACCGGTGGATCGATTCTCAGATAGCCTTCGACAAAGTGCGAAGACGGCCATCCGAGGATCTTTGCTCGGATTGAGGTTCGCCACCTCCAATCCGCTAATGTTTAAGCAGGCCTCAACGGTCGCCGGAGATCGCAACCTAACAGAGCGAACTGCTCGGTTAACGAACTCCCTCCGCTGCTCCGGAGTATCCTCTCTCCGGCAAATTTCCAGCCATCGGCGCCGATGTGGCCCTCCTCCTCCCAGATCCTAAGGTCCTCCTCGGTCAAGCTAGTGCGGTGAACTTGGCCATAGCGGTTCCTGATTGATCGACGAAAGGTGGTGGTGGCGGAGTTTGGGTGCTTGATGCCGAGCGCGGTTGATCTAAGGCTTGAGAGAAGGCGCGAGAACAGTGGGCGGCAGCGGGCGGTTTGGTGCTTTTATAGTCCCGTATAAGCGCTCGCAACGGTTCACCCCAAACGGCTAGTTTTTATCGCGAACGGCTAGGTAAAACGGTCTTTGTTTTCACCGCAAGCAATGACAGAAGTTATCGTTGGAATCGCTAACGGCTATTTTTCCAGTTGTTCGTGACTGAAGGCCGAGTGCTCGCTTTCGGACAGATGTCGCTCATTGCTCGACACGACGGAATTGCTCAAGATCGATCGGGTTTATTCGGTCCCGACAAGTCCTGTTCGGTTGAACCATAACCCGTTCGATCGCTTGTTACATGCCTTTGTAGCAGAAAAATACCTCTTCGTGACTTGGAGTCTCAAGAGGATGACCCCACTCTAGCGAGTCCTTCCACTTGAGTCTCGGGGGCTAGCTGTCGGGGATTAGATCACGCCCATTGCCACGGCCCACTCCCCGACGGCCTAATCGAATCAGCCTCTACCGGGGCCCCCTGGAAGGTTCTATCAGCCCATGTGCATCCCCGCCAACAGCTTCTTGGTCGGTACGGCAGAACGGCTCAGGATTCGTGTTCGAGTCTTACTCGAACAAGAAGTTCTGACGGCCACGCCAAGACCCGGACGTTGGTTTCCGGATTGGATTAGAGTCGTGATCCTCAAGACTATGGAGTATGCCTTATCCGCCTCGGGATATATTTGGCATGTATGAGTTCACATTTAACTCGTAGTTAGCCCTGCCCGATATTCCCCAGTAGGTCGGTTTGTTCAAGACTATATAAATGTGGCCTCTACGGTGTTTAGAGGATCCCTAGCATTGAGTTTTACATCTTAGCATCTAGCTTAAGGCTTCGCACTTGATCCTCGCATTGTTGCTTCCTCAGAGATTATAATCTCGCCGAGACTTGTTCGTCTCGCCGAGCCACCTCTTGTATTCATCTCTGATATATAAGAAAGGCTGAACGTAGGGCTATTATCTCTCCCGAGAGGCCTGAACTAGGATAAAAACCCTGTCTCCCTGTTCGTTGCTGTTCGCGTTGTTTGGCGTGTCTCCTATCTCAATCTTCAAGAACCTTGGTTGACTTGAGATCGATATCTCAACCGTCGACAGGTGTCTTGTCCTATGGGACTGATGATATGCATGTTTAAAATCCATCAGGTTGTTCGCAGGACATTTTACACACTTTTGTTCTAAATATATGCTAAAGAGCAGGGACCCATGTTATGTAGGCTGCCAAGGTTTCCAATAATGGATAGCAGAAGCGTATAGTAAACCTTTTTTCATAGTTGGATAGTGTATATCAGAGAAATAGGAACTGCCACATGCTCAGCTATCAAATATACAAAATATGAAGATATAATTAATCTTGAACTACAAATCTTATACATAATTTGCATAAAACATGAAATAAAACTCAAATCCTACAATTTCTACAACTAGGATATCAATGAAATCATAAAATTAACATTGTTCTTGTAAGGGTATGAAAACTTAATAAACAGGATGATGTGAGAATATGGAAACCCAATCAATGAAATGGCATGTATTGATGTATATTACCAAATCATAGGCAGTTTGAATATTTTGTGCAATAGTGTTGATACAGAGTATAACATGTGTATTGGTGTGATACATTGGTGGTCCCGATGCTGCACTAAACTGCAAGAACAACTGCTACATAGCTCTCGGGGTGGCTTGACTGCTATGGCAGGGAGCAGCGGCCCTATAGTGTGATATTTAAAACAGAGTGTAACTTGTTTATTTATGCAAGACGAAGACATGCATAAAACATTTTGCTGAATGTCTGGTGTGTGTTGCACAATATGTCCATGTCCCTTTTATTAAGGGTCATCACGGCTTCTTTAGATTTGTTTCAGGCAGCTTCCTTTGTGATGTTTGTTTCAGGTGTTCATACAGTAACAGAATGCTGGTTGGTTGCTGCTGTTTGGTGATTGTGTTATTTTTTTTCTTTATTTTCTCTAGGACCGAGCCAATGAAATATATAAGAAGGTGGAGGATCTTAAGTCTATTAGAGGAAGGAATCAAGATGCCATTTTAGCTGCTTGTCTGTATATTGCTTGTAGACAAGAAGACCGGCCTAGAACTGTGAAAGGTAAAGATTGTCCTAACTAACTTCTAGTTTCGTGGACATCAGAACTCATCAGCATATGTGGATCTGATGTCCTTTTTTGTGTATTGTTTTATTTTAGAAATATGTTCAGTTGCTAATGGAGCAACAAAGAAAGAGATTGGACGAGCAAAAGAATTCATAGTTAAGCAACTGGAAGTTGAAATGGGGCAATCTATGGAGATGGGAACCATCCATGCTGGAGATTTCCTGGTTAGTTGTTGCCTATCGTATAAACTTACAAAATTTGAAGTTGGTATCTTATAAGCTTGTTAATCTACAGAGGCGTTTCTGCTCAACTCTTGGGATGAACAATCAAGCTGTTAAAGCAGCTCAGGAGGCAGTTCAGCGCTCAGAGGAGCTTGATATAAGGTTAGATATTTTTAGATTTCATATGCACTACACAGAAGACCAGCTATCCTGTTTCCATTGTATCAGATGAGTTTCCGTGACATGAAAGTTCTTTTAGTTAGCTTTAGTATAAGTAGTTCAATCTAGTTTTGGCCTCTGAATCACTGTGTTCAGTTTATATAAATGACTAACAACAGACCGCAGGTAGCTAGATTTCTGTGTTGCGTTTTATATAAAACAAGGCCTAGTCAAAATATGAAACTTCCTTATTCGTCAATTTCTAATCCTTGACTTCAGAGATATGTTCACACTTCTTTGCAACCTGCTTTGCAGGAGGAGTCCTATTTCAATTGCAGCGGCTGTCATTTATATGATAACCCAACTCTCAGATGACAAGAAGCCCCTTAAAGGTTTGAAATGTAACCCATTTCATCCTCCTACGTTTGAATGTTTTTTTTATGTTAATAATTACAGTATGACGGCGGATGTGTTGCAGATATTTCCTTGGCTACTGGTGTAGCAGAAGGCACCATCAGAAATTCATACAAAGATCTGTATCCCTATGCTTCAAGGCTCATCCCAAACACCTACGCCAAAGAGGAAGACCTGAAGAATCTCTGCACACCATAGGAAGATGCCTCATTTTTTTTTTCTTTTTTTGGTCACATAACTTGAGTTTAGATTTGTCAGAGAGAAACGTCGTCCTGGCGTGTGACTTCACCGGATCATGTATGTTCGCCCTAATTTTATGTGCATGGACCTAGCATAACAAAGCTCTCCCGAAGCTAAGTTATAAGATCAGTTTCCATTTCTGGTAACCGGATAGATTGTGTGGCTTGGACAAAAGGCGATATGAGATTGGCTCGAGCTTGAGTTGATTTGTTATGCCCAACCTTGAGCTCAAGTTGATCGCGAGCAAAGCTTGGGTTGCTAAAGTATCCATTTAAGTCCTTGAAAGCCGGGTCGTCCCGTTGGCCACATCGATCCATCCGTCGCAGTTCTGTTTGGGCTAAAAAAATCATAGCAATATCAAGGCATGTATAAGGGCGTGTATGCATATTTATGATGCTTTATAATTGCAGCAGTATGATAGGAATTAAAATATAGGTAACGTATATAGTGCAAATGCCCATTGAATGCTAACATGCTAATAACATATCTGAGCCATCAGATCCATCAAAAGTAATCCAGATCTGAAAAAGTAGAAGCCATTTTTCTCACTTAAACACTTTCACGAAAACCCCTCCTAACTTTCTAAATGTAAAGGGGTTTTCACCTTTTCAGATCTGGTCCACTCCTCGTGGATCTGATGGTTCAAATCTGCCGTTAGCATATTAGCACCTAATAAACATTCGCACTAGATATGTAAAGAGTCATATATGAAGAAGTAAGATAATAAAGATTTTAATATAAAAGATTAATATAGAGAGAAGTAAGATAATGATTGAAAAATAAATAAATAGTGATGCGACAGTATCATTGATAGTCCTAGCATTAGACATGCTCTAAAGAGTAAAGATGTCCCAACTAGGCATGGCAATGGGCCTTTCCCCCTATCCCCGATTGGGATTTTCTCTGATAGGGGAAGAGGATGGCGAGTGTTGTCAGCGCAAGGAAACTATGCGGCTAGTAGCCGAAGCACGTGTGGTGCGCTAAGCGGGGTGGTGTTATATTATATCCATGGCTATATCCTAATCTCATATCCTAATTTCATTTGCTATGCAGGTTGGTGGCGTAGCCATGGCTATATCCTAATCTCATTTTCCTTGCGGTCTAAGGATCCAATCTATCAGCATATTTTAGTTGATTTGAGATCAAGTGAAATCAAGAATTACAAAAATGTGAAAGGGTTGATTTAGGAATTCAATTTTAGGGTTTCTCATCTTGTGAAGCTCTTGAAGAGACTCATGCTGACGACATGTAGGTAACTACACCCCTTCTGCAGATGCGGGGGTCGTCTGACACCCGTCCGACACCCAGCGCTGGCCGTTGGATCTCCATCGAACGACCAATGTTAGATCTTAAAGCAAATTTTGTTATTTTTGTTTCGACATGTAAAAAAAATAAAAAAAAATCAATAAAGAACATAAATATTCTCTATTCAATGTCAGATCTAGGGGTGAAAGTTTCTGTCCATATTCGAGATATCCGAGTTATCCGAATTAAATAGACAACATATTTTAAAAAAGTATTTAGACCATTTTATTAACCTTCAATCCAAAAACAAAATATGAGTTGTATGGGAAAAAACTGTAATGTATATGTATCTATCTGAGCCAAAAACCTCTATCCGAATGATCCGAATACGATCCGTTTTCACCCCTAGTCAGATCCCACACGTATTTTATTCAAATCGATATGATCAATATTCTTTTTTATAAACATTTTTTTAAAAATAACCTAGATGTATAGATGTTGTATATCAATATAAAAAATATAAGTGGTAATGGACATGCATTACATACTATTTATGTTTTTATTGTTTTTTGCATGGCGAAACAAAAATAATAAAATTTGTCTCAAGATTTAACGCTGACCGTTGGATCTCCATCCGACGGCCAGCGCTGGGCGTCAGACGGGAGGCTCGTCTGACTGGCGTTGGAAACCCCCGTGTCCCCTGCTACTGGTACTATTCAAAGTATTAGCTACAATGACGTCTCTCAGTCTCACAATAACTATTACATGCATAATAAAAATAATCGCATAGAGAAATGTGAGAAGGTACACTTTCTTTCTTTCTACCAACATCTATCACTCCTCTAAAATATAAACTATATATAGCCAATCTAGAGTTTACATGGTTCAAAACAAGTTACATGGTTCAAAACAAGCAAGTCGCCGGTTTAACACATGTTCAACACCTCGCTTTGAAGTGTGTCACTCTTAGACCTACGTGGATACTTAAACGACTAAACCCTGAGTTCCTAAAGGCATTTCCAATGCTACCTTTTTTTTTCTTAGCACTCCACTTACCCACCGCTAGGGCTGAACAAAAGGCTCAAAGTTCAGCGAGCTACTCTAGACCGGCTCGAGCTTGAGTTGATTTCGAGTCGAGCTCGAGCCCGACCATGAGCTTAAGTTGATTGCAACCAAGCTTGAGCAGACCATCTGCCTCTTTGCTATGCTCCAACCGGAACGGAGGCACTGCCCCCACCGCGGCATCGTCGCCCAGCGCCGTGGCTACTTCGCAGCGATGCGGCTGGCCAGGGGCGGAGCCAGGAGTTGTCACCGTTGGGCCATGGCCCAACCAATGCTGGGTCCATCCAATCCCAAGGACCACACCGCCCCTCGCTGGTAGTGACGCCGTCCGCCGTCGCCGCCCCCCGGTTGGCCGTGCTGCTGTCCGCCATCGCCCGTCGCCGCCCCAGCCCAGCTAGGGCCAGCGCGTCGGCGCTGGCGCCTCCCTCCCGGTCTCGGCCTCCCTGTCTGCCTCTGCCGCCGTCCGCTGCCCGCCTCCGCTGTCTCACGGTCGGCGGCTCGCTGCCCCACTGCCCATAGCCCACAGGCCACAACGGGTCAGCGACGTCGCCCTTCAGCCTTGGCGGCTTCGGCCTTTGCCAGCTCTAGCTTGCTGTCGCCACCCTACGGCCCTAGTACCCGGCATCGCCCCGGTGCCCAGCACTTCAGCAACCAGCAGCCAGGCCTCAAGCGCCCAGCTTGCCGCCATCGGTTTTGCCTTTTGGCCTTTTTTTTTTTGTGAATTGGTGATTGGTGAAGCACTGTCCACTAAGGTCGTGAAGTGAGGGTGAGTTTCTTTGTAATTGCAGATGAAATAAGTATCAATTTATCATAGATATGGGTAATTATTCATTTAATGGTATCATATGTAATATTATGGGAATAATCGAGACTTTTATGGCTATTAGAAGGCGTAAACCCGAAAAAAAGTAGTACGGTAATATTATTTAAACTATTGTCAAACCTTATTGTTATCTTCTCATTTTGCTTAATTGCTTTTGAATACATTTTATATTTATATGTTGGCATATTTTATATTTATATGTTGACACGTAAGTTACATATTTTAAAAAAAATTAGCCAAACCAAACCTAAAATCCTGGCTACGCTGCCGCTGTCTTGCCGACACACATGGCTTTCCCTGCTTCTACCGGGATTTTAACCTCCACGCCACTCAATTCATAAGTCTCGTCTCCTACGCCATTACTTTCGCGAGCCTGATCCACCGCGCCACCGGAGCTGCGAATTTGTTACCTCAGTGCCATTCAGCTCATATTCTAGGTTTATTAATTGTTTTCTAATCTTTTTGCTCCTTTTTAATTGTGACTTGACACTTTTGCCCCTTCTCTATCTGTACCGGGGATCCCTCTGTACCGTGGCTAAGCCCAAACGCAACCCCCATTCGCAAGAACAGAGCAGAGCAGAGCAGAGCACGAGCCAGCCCTGCTCGTAGCTAGGGTTTTTGGTGGCGCGGCGGCGAGTGGGTGGAGCGCAGCGGCGCGATGGGCAGCCAGCGGCGTGGACGCAGTGCCCCAGAGCAGCATCCGGTAGAGCCCCCAGCGCACGGCGCCCTCCCCTTCGTCCTCCCACCTCAGCGCGGCGGCGGCGGCGCGGTCTCTCGTCACGGCTGTGCATCGACGCGGCCCTGTTCTTCCCCGGCATAACGGCGCAGCAGTGGCGTCATCCCATCTACCCACGGCGCCTACGGCTCAGCACCTCCACGGCCACGGCATCTTCCCATGGCAGCAGCGCCCAGAAGTTTTTGACTTGTTTCGACTTGTACGAAGTTTGGCTGTGTAATGTACCAATTCACTTGTACAATTCCAGGGCACATATACATGTAAAATTTGGTTGTTTGTCAAACAAAAGAGAGAATTATCAATGATGAAAACATATACTTTTCATAGTTATATATCGATGAATTGACAAGAAGTTTAGAAGTTCACCTGTTGAAATTGTCACCTCCCTGTGTTCAACTGGGTGATCTGAAGCACAAGGTGTTGAACTGCATGTTCACCTATTGAAATTGTCACTTCCCTGTGTCAGTTGTGGCACCAGAAAGTTTGGAAGTCTCTGATCCAGAATTTTACTATTCAACTTCATGTTCAGTAAGCATTACCTGCACCAATATCAAGAAAATGTGATTTCATCTTGATCAAAGAAGAATTACTCCTACTTCAGGGCTGAAATGGACTCCTTAGTACCCCAGTATGAATTTTTAAAACTGCAACAAAAAAATTACTCCTGGAACATATCTAGATTTCAGAAAAATTACTCCTGCTCGTAGCTAGTCGTTTTAAGCTTCAAAGCTTGGCCATGCACTTAACCTTTTCTTTCTTCTGCAAAAAACAGGAATGTACAATTCAAAATACAGTACTAGTCTACTAAATGAAACTGTACGAAGGTGATGGAAGCAAAGGCAATGCAGAAAGAAATCAATTAGCAGAAAAATGCAATCCCTTTGAGACAAGCATGCATTGTCATGATCTGAATGAAATGCCTCTCATGGCCTGCAATTCCAGGGCACATATACATGTAAAATTCCAGGGCACACATACATGCAATTCCAAAATATACCAATCAGTTTCATTCCAAAATACACCAATCAGTTTCATTCCAAAATACATCAATCACTTTCATTCCAAAATACACCTATCACTTTCATTCCAAAATACACCATGAACAAAAGTTGCACTGGAAATACTATTTATCATAACAAGAGAGTTTTTTTGGTTGGAGTCTTCCTTTTGGTCGGAGTCTTCTTTTTGGCTTGTTCATTACCCTTCTGTGATTTTCTAGGTGTTAGCTTCTTTGTAGTTCGAGACCTTGTCGATGTTGGGGAGGTGTTATGCTGCTGGCTCGTCCCCCCTTGCCCTTCTACATTGGCCGACCCCATTGCCACCATCCTGCAAAGAGATTGATTAATTGTATGGTAAATGACATGAAGAAAGATAATACAAAAAATGGATACCTTCTTGTGACCGGCCCAGGACTACTTGTATAAGTGTTCGCCACAACCTTCTGCCTCTTCGGACTACTAGCACAGCCCTCTTGTGGTCGGCCTTTGGCACGACTTTTCCTATAATTAAGATAGTACTACGTAGATGTTGGACATAAACACTGTGGTATTAACATGTATTCTTACCTTTTCTTAGTTCCATTGAGATGACATTTTGAAGATGATTGCCTATGCCCTAGCTCTCCGCATCCTTTACACTTAACTTGCCACATTCCCTTGCTCCTAGGCTTGCTCTTCTCCAAACACCCAACAATCCTATTCTTTCTTTGTCGGCCACAGATTTTTTTGCCAAAGGTGGCTGCACTTTGTAGGCAAGATTCACTTCGCCACCGAGATTTATCGAAGAGGGTTGGATGATACCGCAAATGACATTTGGAAATTTCTAATGAGAAGTAAGGATGCATGTAATCATCCATTCGAACCTTTGTATAGTAGTCGAAATGCCAATGCATGGCTACATGGTTTCCGAAACCCGCCATTCTCTACATGTGCAAGTATGTGATGCTAGGTTCACTACATGCCTAATAACTTCCAAGTCTTCATTTACTTGGTGACCTCACTTGAATTTTCACCTCCTGTGGTCAACCTTGAGGTGTGGAAATGCCCGGTCATTGCATTTAGCCGATGCACTAATGCAGTAGCATTTTTCCTTGCGCCTTTGACCAACCCTCCTCCTCCTGTCATACAACTGCATTGTCTTTGCTCTAATACTGTCTGCAAGCTCTGTAATAGGAAGATCCTTCACTCCTTGACCCAAGCATTCCAAGATTTCGCCAAATTGTTGGTCACATAATCACACTTGATGGCCTCAGAGAATCTGCTTCTCATCCATAGCATGTTGTGGTATCTATCCAACCATGGTTTAACCTTTGAGTTTGCAGCATATATCTTGGCCATGTAGTGCTCAAACTTTGATGGCAAGTAAGACCTAGCTGTAGGGTACATGTTTCCATACACAGGCCCTTCAAATTTCTTGATGAAATTATCCATCAAGTGTCTGAAGCACTCTCTGTGCTCAGCCGAAGGATACACTAGCCTCACTGCATTCTCCAACCCCTTACAAGTATCTGAACTGATAGCTAGATCCTCTGGCTCTCCAATTGCCTTCTTCACCATCTTCATAAACCAAGTCCAATTATCTGTCGTTTCTGCATCAAAGAAGGCAAAGACAACTGGATACATCCAGTTATGGCCATCTAACCCTGTAGCTGCTGCTAGATGACCATTCCATCTCCCATTTAGTGCTGTCGAGTCAATACTCAAATATGGCCTACAGCCATATGTAAATCCATCAATGCTTGCCTTGAAACAACAAAAAAATCTATGGAAATATATGCCCTCCCCAACCTGTCGAACATCATTCTCAACAACACTGCCAGAATTTCTTAGATCAACCTTAGCCTTGAACCTATAGAGCATCTCAAAACTCTCCTCCCATGAACCAAACAACTGGTTTGCAGCCAACTGTCTTCCCTTATAAACATTGGGATATGATAGAATGCAATTGTATTTTCTCTCCAAGCTTTTCCGTAGCTCTCCCGTTCCCATGTTAGGGTGCTCTTTCAAAATGTTGATTGCCTTTTCTGCTATCCAATACTTAGAAGCCATGGGTGTTTGAATTCTTCCAGTGGATGTACACTTGTGCTCAAATTTGTTCACTGTCACCTACAGTGAAATATATATGTGGGTTAGTACAGATTGAAAGCACAGAAAAATTGATATGGTTAAGTTAGTACCTTCACAGATTTCCCATCAGGCGTCACCCTTGCCCAAATTGCCTAAGGACAACCATCATCCTTAGCCTTGCAGTAGCCCCTGAATCTATATCTATCACATTTTTCTGTGACCACCACAAATTGCCCTTTCATTGCATGCGTCCTAAGTGACATTTTGAATTCCTCCATAGTTCCATATATGAAACCCACTGTCATTAGGGGATCTTCCTTATCATATTGGACAAAGGTTTCACCAGGTATGTCATCGGTAACAGGAGGAGCCTCTGGACCGTCTCCCATAATTTTGTTAGAGACGCAAACACTCAACTCAGCGTCATTCCTACCAAAATAGAAATATGCTTAGATGAGTGAATGCAGTGGCGGTTCCTAAAATCAAGCCTCGGCTTGATTACTATCAACTCCCCACATACAGATAAAAACGTTGATAGTAAAAAACGTTGATGGATACAGGTAAAAACTAGCAAACACAATACAGGGCAGAGTTTTTTTTTTGAGAAATGATACAGATGCATGCATAGATGCGGTGATGTTTATGTTGGAGGTAAGCATAAAACCATAAACTGACAAAAGGAAGTAGAGTATTTCATATCATTCTTGAGAATTATGGCACAATAGAGAAACAAGTATGGTCTGCATTTATTTTCTCGAGATTTTATTCTCTTAGCACATCTCCATCTGATGCTCTGCATTGCATACTGCCACTAGGACCGCTCGATAAGCACCACCGCTGCATTGCATACTGTTTGTGGGGAGGCGTCAGCTTACCCACGAGACATGGTGCGCCGCTTCAAGCAAGAGCTCGCGGGAGGAGAACCGGAGGAGCACGAGTTGCGGTCCGTCACCCTCCTCAAGCGGCTGCTCTTCTCTCTGCGCTATGGCTGTAAGTCCCAATTCTTCTTTGCCACAGCGCCCTAGCCTGACGGGCTCCCGGCAGCAGCCTGCTCCCTACCGCCGATCCTTCCCGCGCTGGGCGTCACATCCTCCTAGCCAGCAGCCTGCTCCCTGCCGCCGATCCCTCCCGCGCTGCTCGTGGCCGGCGATGCTTTGGTTGGGCGCGTCGCCGCCGGAGGATGGCTGAGCCGTCACGAACCGGTTCGTGTTGTTCTTCCCGCGAATGGCATGATCAATCGGGTTGCGGTTGGGCTCAGCCAAGGGAGTGAAAGAGAAGGGGCAAAAGTGTCAAGTCACAATTTAAAACAAGCAAAAAGATTGAAAACAATTAATAAATCTGGAATATGAGCTTAATGGCACAGAGGTAACAAATTCACAACTCCGGTGGCGCAGTGGATCGGGCTCGCGAAAGTAATGGCGTAGGAGACGAGGCTTACGAATTGAGTGCCATGGAGGTTAAAATCCCTGCTTCTACCACGTGCCTCCAGTCCAACCTGTTCGCCAGCGCTGCCACCGACCTCGCCCTGCCCAATGCTCGCGCCATCGCCGGGAGGCCGCGCCGTCCGATGGGAGGCGCACGTTAGTGACGCCGCGCGCCAGACCATGTCGTCGCCGGGGAATAGCGGCGAGCTGGGGTTGTGGTGGCGCCGGCTGTGAGGCTTAGGGACGACGGCGGCGACGAGCCGAAGGCCGAGTGACGAACGGACAGGGTGCAGGGAGGATGGGCGGCGTCGGCGTGGGCAGGACGGACGCGTCGCAGTGAGGACCGGCGGCGCGCATGGTAGGGTGTGTCGGTAGATGATGGACGCGAGGCAGGCTGGCGGCGGGCGGTGCCGGGCAGCTGCGTTGGCTGGCGGCGAGCGACGTGGGGCAGGGCTGCGGCCCTTCCCCCGCCGGCCAGAATTGCATCGCCGCAGCCGGATCTGGGGGAGCAGTGGAGAGAGAGAGGGACCGGCGGAAGAGGACCGAGGACGGTGGAGAGGAAGGTATGGCAAAGGACAGGGGCGGACACAGATCAAAATAATAGGAGGGGCTGATCTAAGTGGCTCAAATTTTAAATCTATGGTCTAGTCCCTGCTTTCTTTATATTTTACACAAAAAGTTATAGGGGGCTAAGAGGGGGCTCTACTGCCATATACCGTGTAGGGGGCTAGAGCCCCAGACCTACCGGTGGATCCGCCCCTGGCCTGCTCATTAATTAACTTCAGGGCAAATCGGCAATTCGTCCCAAGCGGGGATGGAGGAAGAGGCGGTCGGTGGGGAGAGATTAGAGGAGAGAGAAAAGGGAGGTAAGATGAGATAAGAGAAGAAAATATAGGAAGAGATAGAGTATAAGAAAAAAATAGAGATGGCACTGAACATGTCCTTATGCGGTCAAAACAACTAACATGGTGTTACCATCCTTTGAAATCATTTTAGAGGTCAACTGCGTTATACATAATTGTGAACTACGATATATGAAATTATAGTTTAAACCATTTCAGATGTCAATTGCGTCATACATAACTGTGAACTATGATATATGAAATTATAATTTAGAGGTTACGTAGATAAAACATGATAATTTAGGATATAAATAATTTTTTTATTAATTTATTGGTTTATTATTCATCATGTCACGAAATTAGGAATATAATCGGGATACACGCCTTGATAATTAACGAATACACGAAAGTTATTGCCCGCCGTGTATTCGCTGTCGTATATGTGGCGAGGCTTCAGGTTCAGGCGACGAGAACCAAAATGGGAAGGAGGAGAGGAACGGATTGGGATCCCCTGCAGTTACTGGTATAAATGCACGGTGTGAATTTTGACCTAAAAACAGATTATAACTTCTATAAATATGTCATACGGTGTTTAATTTATACGAAACAAATTTTGTAATTCATTTTAAATCCTAAACAACCCATTTTCAAAACTTTTCAAATTTTTTGAATTTTCGAATTTTTAAAATTCAAAAAATTCAAAAAAATCATAAAAATTGAAAAAAAAATGAAAAAGTTTCAAAAATGGGTTCGTTATGATTTTAGATGAATTACAAAATTTATTTCGTACAAATTGAACACCGTATAACATATTTATAGAAGTTATAATCTGTTTTCAGGTCAAAATTCACACCGTACATTTATACAATCAACCCTAGGGGATCCCAATCCGAGAGGAACGAGGGCACGAGGTCATCGGCGGTGGAGAGAGAAGTCAAAATGGGTGATGGCACTTGGTTTTTCAGCCTACACTCGGCGTACTTCCACGTCTGACACTATGTTCCTCCACTTCATTTTATTATTACCTATTCAATCTATCTTTCTCTTTAAATTTTTTTACAACTTACAATAAACTATAAAAGATTTTTTTTATCTTCATCCATCACTCTATCCAAAGATACATTTTTTTTAAAGCGTCTGCTACGGATGCTCGAAGGAATTGCAAATGAAAAATGGCTCATTCTGTTCTTAGACCATATCGCATATTGGTGAGTTTAATTTTTCGACGAAGTTCAAGAGAATTTTATGATTTTCTGCCATTTCGCTGAAACGACAAAAACCAAAAGTATTAATCAAATTTAAATTGTTTTTTGGACGATTTTACTTGAATTTTGGTGTAATTTTTTTTTCAGGCGAAATCCTATTAAAAAAAACCCTGCTAGGCGCGTCGGGTGCGAATTTCAGCTTCGAGGCGAAACATGAAACCCTGATATTGGCTCCTGTAGCAGTTCGGTTACTCTTGTCTTTTTCTTTTTCCTTAAAAAAAAATGTGCAGCAGTGTCCTCTGCGATGTATATCGTCATTCGGCTCATTCATCACGGTCACGGCAGACCTTCTCGACGGATCATACAACAAAATATCTCCATAGGCACTGGAGATACATTAGTTCACTCACTCAAAGTAGTCAAGTACAAATAAACTCCCGTAGTCCCGTTCCGTGCAAAAGGTCCACGGGAAAAAAAGGATGTTGCACCTCGCGTTATTCTATTTTCGTGCTACAAATAAGCAAAAACCAGACGGTGGCTGAACGATCAGAAGGAGCAGCACCAGTCTCAGGATATATGGTAAGGCAGCCGAGCTGCCTCTCTGAATGATCACTTATTTCTATCATCAAGAGGGTCGGTCGATCAAGCTGCGACCTTCTTGGAAGTCACCGAGTTGACAATGGTGGCGAAGTCGGGGCCCTGCAAACACAAAAATTTCGGTTCACATATGAGAGATAATATAATAGGGTTTTCTGTATCCATGGTACAATAATATGTTGCTTTTTAGGTGTTTTGATATCCGATATATCCACATATATGGTGATCGATATAGAACTGAAGGCATGCTAATGTTGCGGGGATGTGCTTAAGAGTTGCTGGTAGCAGCGACTAGAAACAGCACGTATAGGAAGTAATTTCCTGATTTCATTGTTTCCTTTGAATAAAAGAATGGATCTGACACCATTTTTTTTATACCTTCAAAGAGGCACCGCCAACGAGGAAACCATCAATATCTTCTTTCTTTGCTAGCTCAGCAGAATTGGCTGCATTTACAGAACCTGGAACAGACGCACATAGAGATGATCATATCACTATATCATATCTAGTAAGACATGTTACGAGAAAAATGAAATGACAAATATTTGGGTCTTGGCAGATACATAAATCAGTACTAGGAATCTAACTTCTCATTTCTTAGGATGTGATTTCACGATGTTTTGGCATACAACAGACTTTCAACAAACAAATGTTTCCAGTCTTTTAATGAGAGGTTCGGAATTCAGAATGGCGTGTCTTGCAAGATGGTGTTAGTATCAAAATTGCTATTAAAAAAAACCTAAAAATTACCATATCTCGTACTAAAGTACGGTTTCTAAGTTCATTTTTCCAATCATCAGTTTTTACGAGAAAAAAGAACTAACCCCCATAAATTATTCGAATGGTAGAAGCAACATCAGGTGATACATTGGTTTTCAACCAATCACGAACAGCAGCATGAACTTCCTGAGCTTGGTCAGGTGTAGCAACTTTTCCAGTACCGATAGCCCAAACAGGCTCATATGCAATTACAACGTCTGCCCAGTTCGTAATACTATCTGAAACCCACATATTGCAGATTCATCAGTGTTAATTATTTCTTACGAAGCAGGCCCATCATTAATTTACTATTAATTTACTTGCTGAAAAAGTTGTACCAGCAAAAGCCTTCATCTGCCTAAAACACACATCAAAAGTTTTCCCTGCTTCCCTCTCTTCCAACAGCTCTCCTATGCAGGCAATAACCTTGATATTTTGACTCAAGGCATATGAAGCCTTCTTTCCAATAAACTGCATTGGGTAAGCTTGTTAGTACACAACCCTAAAGTATACTACGGCATGTCAATAGCAATCATGCATCTAAGTTCTTAAGATAGGGCATGGACAAGGGAAATGACAATTCGATACAGTGTGTATATCAATTACCTGATTGTCTTCACCAATAACATGTCTACGCTCAGAGTGCCCAAGAATAACCCATTTGCAGCCGATGTCCACCAATTGCTCAGCGCTTCAGATTTTTTGACAGGGAAAAAAGGTCTTAGTATAGAAACCCGTAAGGGGAAAAATGCGCAAAAGAAGGGAAATATGTTCATTATATATAAATACAAAAGTACTACACAGAAAAAGTAAACAAAATGGTGTGTTTGTTATCAGTGCGATGCACTCAGCTGAAATCTTCATGCACAAAGGTAGGGGCAACCAGTTGTTGCTGTTAGTATCCAACCTGATCTCTCCAGTGTAGGCTCCTCTTTTTCCAATCCACGCATTCTGAGCAGATACTTCAATGCGATCAGTTAATGAATTCTTGACCTGATCGATATAAATGAATGGTGGCGCAACCACAACATCTGCAGTGTCACCGAAGGCTCACATATTAATATGCTTGATGACTTAAGCAAAAAAAAAAAATGGCTCAGAATCATCTAAATAATCACATGCATAAGGCAGAACATGTTCATACAGCAGCTATCTGTATTCTACTCCTTTTTCATTTTCTTTATCTTTTATTTCTTACCTGAGATATCTGTAACTAAATAAATGGCAATGGTGCCTGCATTTTCCCCTTTCAATGAAAATAAATAGCAAATTTCTTGATATTTGGTAAAAAAAAACATGTTTGTGGTAGTTTTGTTACAAGTATCCGTTGCCACAATACAATAATCTCTGGCGCTAGTTTGGGGTCCACAAATGCAAAATTCCCATCTAAATCATCACACATAAGATGCTGAGACAAACCATGAAGATGCTAACGAATAATTTTTTTTTTCAGGTGCACACTTTTTGGCCTACTCGGTAGCAATCTGTTTGGGGGCCTTTGAAGTGCCAAACTGATTGAAATTAGGCAATTGACAAAGGATGTATACTTTTGGCGATAGCGTTATAGTATTTGAGGCAAATAAGCAATTATAGAAAACATTGTTGGTAGAAGACACGCATTCAGCAAGACGTATACTATGACTATGCACACCATGTCCAAAGGAAGATTAGGATATGCATAGAAGAAAAAAATGGACTTACCTACATCATTTTCGAGTGTAGCAGCATTCAAGTCAGAGACAAGCTTGCTAATAGAGTCCTTTGTTCCATTCTAAAGTGAAGGACAGAAAGGAAAATAATTAAGCAGACATCAACCCCAGAAATTCCAAGGTATCTAATCAAGAACGGTAAAACACATAACAGAAGCTCCCTATATAAGTGAAGCAGCCGCACAAAAAAAGACAGCAAAAGATAGCCTTTTTATATAATCCAAAAAGACTGCATTAGCAATACAAAGCTAAACTAGGCAGCACAAACGCAACTCCAATCCTAGCGAAGGTCCAGGTAAGGCGTAGATCACGATGCATGGATGACGACAAAATCTTGGTCCAATTTCCGTTGGAATGTCCAAGGCGGCAACCACGATACGACCAGGACCAATAGATCATGCAGGTAGTACAACCCAATCTCCAACCATCATCCGATCGCGCGAAAGCACGCTGATAACTGAATACTCATGCCGTGTAAGCGAAGCTGGAGCAGAGGAGGCGAACACTTACGCACTTCCAGTTGCCCCCGACGAAGAACTGCAAGGTAGAGAGTGAGGCAAGAGCTCGCGTCAAAACCGGCACAAGCTGACCAACCGCGCTCGTTCAGAGGCAGACATGACAGGGAGTGGCGCACGAACCTTGCCGGATCCGGCCATGGCGACGACGCGCTGCGCGCGGCGGCGCGAGCAGCCGAGGCGGAGCTGCCGCGGCGCGGGGGCGGGGACGGGAGCCGCGGCGGCGGAAGTCGGCGAGGCGGCGGGTGAGGTGGGAGGAGGCGAGGGATGACGGCGCCGCCATTCGAGGGCTGTGGTGACACCGACGATGCGCGCAGCCACGGAGCCACCAGCCCAAGCCGAGGACGAGGAGGGACGTGGGTGGGTAGGTGAGAGCGTGAGGCGAGAGCGACCCGTGCGCGAGCCCGCGGCCACGGCTTTGTATGGCCGCCGGCGCCTTATCGGGCCACGGATAGGGTGCGCAGGGCCGACGATCCCGCCACGTTGACGCCGTGCCCGCGCAGCGCCGGGACGTGGGCCGGCCCAGGCGAGGGCGACAGGCTCTGCCGTCTCACTGGATCCCAAACGCAAAAACACAATGCTTTTTTTTTGGATAAGGGTCTGTTCTGTACAGTTTTTTTTTTTTTTTACTTTTTGACTTATATTCTTGTTTGTTTATGATTTTTTCTTGATCGGTCTTCCGTCTAGCTCGAAGCAAAACAAGTCAAATAAAGGGGATCCAATTCTCGAGCCCGTCTCGAGAAGTTCTCAAAGTTACAAAAATAAATCAAAGTAGATAATCAGATAAGATAAGATAGGGTGAACATGCCGTAAGTTTAGACTTAACAATATATCACATACAATCAAGATTTCAGAACAATCACTGTACAACCAAACTAATAGAAATTTAAAAAAGAAAAAAAATGTAGATGTATTTCATGTATACTCAACCTATGCACGAAATTTTAGGATCAAATTTAATATATATTATAAAAAAATATAGAACTTCAACAAAATTATAGTGTTCAAAATTGATATAATTCTTTTAACTCTTAATGAATTTGAACTTGAAAATTTATCTGAGATGTAAAGTAAGTCCGAGAGTACATCTATAAAAATTTTTAGAATATTTTATATTTTTGTTAGTTTGGTTGCACAATGTTTACAATGTAAACTCGATTAAAAAGATATGTATCGGTGTAATAAATCTTAGGGGTACAAAGAGCCCTAGGAAGGCCGAGAGGCCCCACGCGTCAAAGTGGGGCGAGCAAGGCTCAGCATGCATGCATGAGCCCCTCGAAGGCCGGGAGGGCCCCACGTCAAAGCGGGTGAGCAAGGCCCCAGCAGCGTGGCGAGCCCCTCGAAGGCCAAGGGCCCCACGCGTCAAAGTGGGCGAGCAAGGCCCGTGGCCATGCTGGCGAGCCCCTCGAAGGCCTGGGGGCCCCACGCGTCAAAGCGGGCGAAAGCAAGGCCCGTGGCGTGGGCGAGCCCTCAGAGGCCAAGAGGCCCCGCGCCAAAGCGGCGCGCGGGCGAGCCCTCTCGGGCGAGGCGAGGCCCCACGCGCCAGCGGTGCGTGGCGAGCCCTCCGACGGTGAGGCGAGGGCCCCACGCGCCAAAGCGCAGCGCGCGATGAGCCCTCTGGAGACAGCGAGGCCCCAGCGCGGGGGGGGCCAGCAGCGAGTGAGCATTGCGTATGAGTCTTGGACGAAGGCTCCCCTCATCTGAAGGACGGCGCATTTAATGAGACATCACGCGGATAGACAATGGAAGAAATGATTACGCTTCTGATGACCTTGCGTGTCTGGCGGTACATCACATCGGCGCAGAAGAATTGACCGCAGAGAGAAGGTTTGCTTGAGGAGGCCGCCGTGTCGAGAGGCAGGTAGGCCCCACCCGCAGACTCACCGGTGGATCTGCAGGGTCGAGGCCACTTATGGGCACGCGAGGAGGCGGCCTTGTGGGCGCTGGCAACAGACGTTTGCGTCTCTTCGTCGTGTCTTGTCGCAGTCTTGAGAGCATCGAATCGCCTACCCCGGCTCTCTCCGCCACCAAAGCTTGTATAAAAGGAGAGGAGAGAGAGAGAGAGAGGGGAGGAGCATTCGTGCATTCAAACACTCTGTAAACACATTCCCATTCAACCACAATCGAAAAGAGCTAAGGCTCAGCAGAGTAGGACTATTACCCGCGAGGGTCCGAACTCGGTAAATCTGCGAAGTCGCTCCTTGTTGTGCCCGACGCCAAATCGAATCGAGCTTGATCGAGTTGGCTAGCAGACTAAAAATCGACCAGGTGTGATCCGCAGTGGTTGAGCGGAGAACACGCCGTCGATGCGCGCCAGTAGGGGAGCGCTAGCATCGGTTCAAGCTCTTGACCCTTCTTCAGAGGCGATGGCGAGCAAAGCGATCGCGATGGAGCAGAAGCGACCGCTAGAGCGCGGCACACGAGTCGGCCGCGGCGATGGCGGTGGATCACCCGGCGGGCCGCCGCCTAGGTTGGAGCCTGGCGAAAGCGCCTCGGCCAAGCTAAGCGGCGCCGCCTTGAGGAGTGCACTCAAAGACAGAACCTCCACGTGGCCAGGGCCTTGCTGGAAAACCCACCGGTTCCAGTGACTCCGGACTCCCCGGCGGCGCCATGGTTGGCCAGCTTAGCCCGCTACGTCGACGCCGCCGCGGCGGTGGTGCAAGTTTCGGGCGGGGAACCGGCGCTTCGCGTCCTCCGTTCTTTGTTGGCCTCGCACTCTCTCGCAGATCTCTGGTGAGGAGGGCGGGCCAAGACGACAAGAGCGAGCGACCCTACGGGGGCTCGGTGGCAAGCGCGCAGTGGCCGTGATCTCCGGTCCCATCCGGAGGACCGCCACTTGTTGCATGGAGAAGACTGCGTGACAAGCTCGCAGGGCCGCGACCGAAGGCGACGATCACATTGCCGCCGCCGCGGCGTGGGACCAGCAAGAGGGTTCCGTAGAGCTGCCCGCCCGATGAGGTGGCGCTTCTTGGCGCCGCCTAGCGCGGCGGCGGGCGAGACCGCGTTCAGAGCAGAGGCTCCGGACGTCGAGTGCGCGCGCTTTTCTAAGGAGTGCGCCGCGTCCAAAGGGGCGGAACGGTTTCGTCCCGCCCCATCGAAAAGTACGACGGCTCCACCAACCCCGATGAATTTTTGCAGATCTATACGACGGTGATGCACCGATCGGAGGGTCGGGAAGGTTCTCGCGAACTACTTTCCGCGGTCCTCACCGGCGAGCCCGCCGTGGCTCATGAACCCCCCGAGTCCGTGGGGTCATGGAAGGAGTTTTGAGCTCTTCGTCACCAACTTCGTGGCACCTTCGAGCAGCGGGGTAGAAGACGACCTCCACAACGTGGAGCAGAAGAAGGGAGAGTCGCTGCGCGACTATATTCGGCGCTTCAGTCAGGTCCGCAACACCATCCCTGACATCTCCATCGACTGGGTGTTATGTTTGCAGTTGGCCAAGACTGGGTGTTATGGCGGCGCTGGCTTGGTTTGAAGGGGGAGGCAACATTGGGAGACTTCAATTTGACAAGCATACCTACTTCAGATAAGCACCCCACAACAACAGAGACACGAGATAGCCAAAGGGCATACGTCTAGAGTCTGCAGGAACCATCTGAAGGCGATATGAGTCACCCAAATAAGCGATGCCGTGAGTCGATGTTAAGGTGACTACTGCCACCGGGCCATCAGGACAACCATTGGTTAAGATGAAGATGTTGTTGCGAGAAATAGTTGCACAGAAGTCACCGCCGCCAGATCGAAGCGGATCTGGAGAGGAAGTAGAAGGGGAAGAAGAAGAGAGGGGCTACCTTGCTACTCCATCCCGATGGAAAGACGCCGGCGGTTAGCGCCGAGAAGGCCTAGCGGCAGCCACGGGAACAGCCGGCCGAAGTCACAGCCGCCGCCGCCGCCGGGAGGGGCCGAGCTCGAGGGCGCTACAGTGAAGAAGCCGAGGAGGACGCAGGCGGGAGGAGGCAGAGGCGCTCGACGGGGCGGCGGGTGAAGAAGCCGAGGAGGACGCAGGCGGGAGGAGACGGAGGCGCTCGACGGGGCGGCGGCGGCGGCTAGGGTTTCTCCCTAGCTGCCAGATGGGGAAAAAAGTACTCTCGCGAAAGGAAGAGTTTCCAAAGTTTCTATATTTAGAGACTCTCTATATCTTTTCAGAGATAGAGACTCTGCTAGAGATGATGTAAATATAGGGAACGAATAGTGATTTAGGGAAGGGATATACAGAACGAAATATAGAGATTCTACTGGCAATGCTCTTATAGTCGTAGGCTGGTGGCAGATGCAGGGAGGCCTCGAAATGCACGCTGCACCATTATAGTGATTGTTTTCCCTGTAGTTTTTTTCCTCTCCACATTGGAGGGTTTTTTTCACGTTAAATCATGTGTTTGTGCCTCCTATTCCCAACAAGTGGTATTAGAGCCCAGGCATTGACCCACATCTCCGTTAATTCCACACATTCGCTGGACGAAGTTGTCCGTTGTGACGAAGTGGTCCGATGTGTGATGGGCGAGATTGTTGGGCTCTGACCCACATCTCTATTAATTCCACACATTCGCTGGACGAAGTTGTCCGTTGTGACGAAGTGGTCCGATGTGTGATGGGGGAGATTGTTGAGTTTAGTCCCACATCGCTAATAGATGATGGGGGAGCACGACTTAAAAGGTGGAGACAACCCTCTCCTACAAGGCTAGTCTTTTGGGTTGAGTGGGCTCATGGTCTTAGTCGTTGCTCCAGTTGGACCTTTAGGTCCGGAGCTCTAAATCCTAACACACGCCCATGGTGAATCAGTTGGCACTGAAATCTTCTCCTTTTTTTCTTTCTTTGTTTGCCCTTGTCACAACAACGTAAGATATTTAAGGACTGACTGTACTTCTTCGTTCATTTCGGACACGAAGTAGGAATTGATTTTCCCTTCTCCTTTTGGTTCGCCGGAGTGAGCTCGGAGACGAATGAGGATTCTTGGGATCAATCAGTTCTGTTCTTTGCTTGGAGGAGACTGGCGAGGAAGAGGAGGGAGTGTTGGACTGTTGGTGAGTGTTCAACCGTCAGCGCAGACCAACCACACTCGTTCAGGGCCAGAGAGGACAGGAGTGACGCACGAACCTTGCCGGATCCGGCCATGGCGACGACGTCTTTGTCTTGGCGCGAGAAGCCGGGCGGAGCTGCCTGCTGACGGTGATTTAGCGCCGACGACGACCGCAGCAGGGCGGAGGTCAGCGAGGCGGCGGGGTGAGGTACGTAAGGAGTAGGCGAGTGAAGACAGTGCCGCCCCTGGTATCCGAATACTCCTGTTTGATTGACTCCTATTTGAAAATATCCATGTCCATATTCGTTGGATAACGCTCCATCATATTCAAATCCAAATCTAGAAAAATATTTGTATCTATATCCAAAACCAAAAATATTCAGCAAATATCTGGTTCGACCCTATCCATATATAATCGGATCGGTCGGGAACTATCAGAATCGTTTTCACCCCTAGAAGCTAGAGAGACACGGGATGGGTAGGCGAGTGTGTGAGACCGTGAGAGGGACCCTTACTGGGACATTGGTCCACGGATGGGTGCGTAGGGTTGCCGAGGCACCGATCCTACCACATCAATGTCGTGCCTACACGCGTGGCGGAGATGCCTACCAACACGTGTGAGGATGTGAGCCTGGCCAGCAGGGTGACAGTCCAGGCCGATGCGTTCTCTTCCTAGATCCAGTAAGAACTAGGTAGAGTACATGACAAAGGTAGATATTCCTATAGCTTGTTTGGTTTGGGGTTAACTGTCGACGGTTGAGATATCGATCTCAAATCAACTAAGGTTCTTGAGAAAGGGAGATAGAAGACCTGCCGAGCAAGGCGAACAGCAACCAACGAGTAACAGGGAGACAGGGGGTTTTTATCCTGGTTCGGGCCTCTCCGGGGAGATAACAACCCTACGTCCAGCATTTCTTATATATCAGAGATGATTACAAGAGAATGCTCGACGAGATGGGCAGATCTCGGCGAGATTATGTGTGTATAGGGAGTAATATGCGATCTTGGCTTCAAGTCGTCTTCGATTGACCCCTCAACACGCCGTGGGGGTCCTGTTTATATAGTGCTGAGCAAACCGACCTACCAAAGGATAATCGGGTCGGGCTAACTACAAGATCTTAACGAACTCAGTACATGCCAAATATATCCCGAGGTAGATAAGGCAAACTCCAATTCTTAGGGATCACGACATCTGCTCCAATCCGGGGAACCACGTCCGGGTCTTCACATAGCCGTGCAGAACTCTTATTCGAGTCGGACTCAAACATGAATCCTAGGCCGTTACGCACCATGCCAGCCAGAAAGCTGTTCGGCAGGATACACATGGGCCTGATAGAACCTTTTAGGGAGCTGGGCCCTAGTAGGCTTGTTCGATTAGGCCGTCAGGGAGTGGGCCATAGCAATGGGCCGTAGTTCAATCCCCGACAGCTAGTCCCCGAGACTCAAGTGGATGGACTCACTAGAGTGGGGTCTTCCTCTTGAGACTCTAAGTCACGAAGAGGGTATTTTTCCTGCTACAAAGGCGTGCAACAGGTGACCGAACAGGTTACAGCTCAATCGAACAAGACTTGTTTCGAGGCCGAACATACCCGTCCAGTGCCGAGCAACTCTGTTGTGTCGAACAGGGAAACACATCTGTCCGAGCAGAGCACCCAGCCCTCGATACAGAAATCGGAAGAAGTAGAGCCTTAAGTGAGATGAATCATCTCCTTAAGGCTGAATGCCATTAAGGAGGGATTGGATTCTTGGTAGTGAAGAGCGTACCACCACATCCGGCAAGACCAGATCTTCCGGAAGAATGAACATGGCAAGTCGCGAGATGGACTTGTGTTGCTGCATCCAGGTATGAAGATACCTAGGAAAGTATGAACGAAAATAGGGGAACCGCCTCTCGGGCTAGGGCTTGCCCGAGGAAATAGAGATTGCGCTCTCGAGAGAGTGTCGTGCTCAGGAGCGAAGGTAATGTGCCCACAGACGTAGATCGTGTGCTAGGAGCAGACAATGCGTTCGAGGGGGAAAATGACCCAGTCCTCGAGCGTAGAGCTCGTCAAAGGAACCAGGTAAAGAGATCCAGTCCCCGAGCACGGAGCTCGTTAAAGGGACCAGAAAGTGCGACCAGGTGAAGACGTACCCGGTAGGAGACCATCCAGTCCCCGCAGCATGGAGCTCGTCGCGGGGACCAGACGCGCGCCCCGGGCGAAGAGCTGCCCGGTGCGAGGTGATGCAGTCCCCGAGCACGGAGCTCGTCGCAGGGACCAGACGCGCGCGCCGGGCGAAGAGCTGCCCGGCGCGAGGTGATCCAGTCCCCGAGCACGGAGCTCGTCGCGGGGCGCGCTCCTGGCGAAGAGCTGCCCGGTGCGAGGTGAATCACAACCAGATGCAGTCAGAGCCGCAAGAGAACGTGTGAAATCAACGCTTTTTCCATGACGTATTCCTTACGACAGTGTAAGCGTTGTCTTGGCAAGTGCAGAACCGACGCTTGGAGTGCCCGTTGCGATGAGAATCGGCTTACGATGAGCTTGCCATTGCGATGAGAATCGGCTTACGGTGGGCAGGACTCCGTTGGTGGCGCACTACCTTGACTTAGCCGAACTGTGAAGGTCAGTGCCGGGCAAAGGCAAGAAATCATATGCGGGTGAAGTGAATCAGCCCCCTGGCACGCGCGGAGCGTACCCGGGAAGAGAGGGATGCAGGCATCGGTTTTGGTGGGGAAGCCTGGAACCTCGCCGCGACCATCACCGGAGTCTGACGTTTCCCGTTCCTGTATTTCCTGCAAGAGACAAACAAGAAACGAGCCAGCAAAGGGAAAAATGGAGCAAGAACAGGCTCTAAGAAGAGCAAAGCAAGTTTTGGAAAACACGCAAAAGACGATCTACCCGCACAAGACATAATTTTTTCGGGTACGTCCCCCGATAGCGTTAGTGTCACCTCGGCGAATGCGGAACCGACGCCAGTAGTGCCCGTTGCGATGAGAATCAGCTTACAGTGGACAGGACTCCGTTGGTGATGCATTGCTCCGGATTACCGTGCCAGGAAGAACGTAGCATGGATAAAAAAGACGTGTGCGGGCAAGTGCAGCCCCGCTGTGGCTAAGATCGCTAATCAGGAAAGGCGATCGGGACCTTAGCCTCAGGCAAGACGTGCGAGGCGAAATCTTATCCGGGCATGGACACGTGTAGCGTTGGTGTCGCCTTGGCGAGTGCGGAACTAGCGCCAGGAGTGCCCGTTACGATGAGAATCGGCTTACGGTGGGCAGAACTCCCTCGGTGGTGCACCGCTTCGGTTAACCGGAGCTGTACAGGTCGTTACCAGATAAAAAGACATGCTCGCACGCGGGGAGCGCTACGGGAGTGAAAGACCGACGAGGTTTTAAGGAAAACACCGCTAAGAAAAGGAATTGGGAAACTGGAAATGTACCGGGGTCGCTGATGCTCGCGGGCAGGTACTGGACGCCAACTTGTTTCGCAGATTCCTGCTGATTCCGAAAGAAGTTTTGATCCAGTCCCCGAATATGGAGCTCGTCGCGGGGACGAGAAGCGCGCTTCGGGCGAAGAGCTGCCCGGCGCGAGGTGATCCAGTCCCCGAGCACGGAGCTCGTCGCGGGGACCAGACGCGCGCTCCGGATGAAGAGCTGCCCGGCGCGATGTGATCCTAGAATCCGAGAGATCTAGACCAGCGTAAAGATCATCGGTTCCGTAATCATCGTCAATGACGGGAGTGTGATTCAAGACTATCTCCGGAACGTAGCCGGAGAGCTCTGTCCCAGATCGGAAAGACTATCTCCGGAATGTGTGTACAGGGAGTAATATGCGATCTTGGCTTCAAGTCGTCTTCGATTGACCCCTCAACACGCCGTGGGGTCCTGTTTATATAGTGCTGAGCAAACCGACCTACCAAGGGATAATCGGGCCGGGCTAACTACGAAATCGTAACGAACTCAGTACATGCCAAATATATCCCGAGATAGATAAGGCAAACTCCAATTCTTGGGGATCACGACATCTGCTCCAATCCGGGGAACCACGTCCGGGTCTTCATGTAGCCGTGCAGAACTCTTGTTCGAGTAGGACTCAAACACGAATCCTAGGCCGTTACGCACCATGCCAGCCAGGAAGCTGTTCGGCAGGATGCACATGGGCCTGATAGGACCTTCTAGGGAGCTGGGCCCTAGTAGGCTTGTTCGATTGGGCCGTCAGGGAGTGGGCCATGGCAATGGCCCGTAGTTCAATCCCCGACATTAACCATATCATAATTTGTCACAACTAACTTATAAAAATCGACTAAGCTTAGTTCATAAATTTCATATCCACGCTTTGACAAGTTTAGTAAGATTTGCCGCACTTCTTGAATATATGATTTTATGGGACCTTTTGGGTAGAAAGAGAAATCTTCACTAACTCAGTTATGAACCAAACACCTGGCTAACTTGGTTAAATAGGGGTGAAAACAAATTAAATAATATTCGTGGATCCATATCCGTTTTTTATTGATTTAGAACCCGTTTTTCTATCAGAAGAAAACGAGTACAAATAATTATTGGAATTTTTAAATGGATACGGATACAACCATGCAGATTAGGGGTTATCCGATGAATATTGGTATCTGATGGATATTATTCGAATCCGATGACTTGTTATCCGGATAATATTCGTCTATGAAAAGGGGCTAAGTTTAGGCTAATTCGCGTTTCATGATGATTCAAAGCATTTGCTTGTGCTAAGGTGTGGCCTGGTTTAGATGTTGTTGTGCGTGCGTAGTTTTGTTGGAATGCCAACTACAGCGGTTCTACACAAGCCCGCGTACATGTATTGTATGTCTTTCAAATTGCATTGTAATTCGATACTATGTGTTGTGCTTTTATGGATTGCTAACAATGAAGGTAGGTTATGTCATTTTTCTGTTGAGGTGTTATGGTAAAACCTAATTTTGTATTTGTATTCGATTCGTGTCTAATCTGAAACCATCCAACTAAATATTTTCAATCCGTATCCCACATTATCCATCCCCGGAACCGTATCCCATAAAAAATACAAATACTGATATGGATTAACCACTATCCAACTGTATCCTAACCCTTTTCCATCCATATGGTCAAACACGACTAAATTGAGTTGTGATAAATTTTCCTTAACCTAACAAGCACGTCTCCTTGAATCCACACCACGACTTCATCTCGAAATGGAATCGTCGCATTTGATTCTCATTTCTCAATGATTATGTCACCTTTGTTGCATTATGGATTTTTCCCAACTATATTATAAGCTGAATCATACTCCATGGGTAAAAATGGAAATTGACAAGCTCTTCCTCGCCTAGCTGTCCGGGAGCGTCAAATATTTTTGGACTTCTTCGATTGACTTGCGGCGTCAAGCTTTCTTGACCGAAGGGAGTATATTTTTTTAACAATCAGGACAAACACTATGTCATTTTATTAAGAAGAAGAGATTCGTAAATTGAATCGTACATTTTAATATTTACTATTTTTATAGATTATACGCTATAATATTTTATTGTTATTTTTTTGGGGAGTTTTAAAGTGATTCCTGTCATATATCATGAATCTGTTTTAGTGTGTATATATATATATTTTAAACCTCTGTGAGCCCATTCCGAGGGCCCTCCTTGTCAGATGCTATGTCAGGAATGTTCGAGATCTACCTGAGTTTCAGACCAATTTCCCAAGAACAATGACACGTGGGTCCAATCTTTGTGCCCCACCTGTCGGCGACACGTATGCTTACAGGTTGGGTAGGTGAGGCGTGAAGACCCGTCCTGCTCATCTCTGTACGGCCACCTACGGTCCTACCCAGCGGTACAAATCTGTACTTAAATGTTACTGAAATGTGGCCCCACTGTAGGGGGACCCAATCTGTCATCGAGTAAATAGGAACATTAACACTCGGTGCGGAGCTCCTGCGTAGCTAACCAGACGTATTTAAGTTGGAACCCCACGACTAATCAAATGTTTTTACACAAACACCGCATTAGTATACCCACCTCCGCTTCATAATCCACCGGACTGGGCTTAACTCGAGGTGTTAATCACTTTTCGTTTCGCCCCCTCTCTAATCGCGCTGCCATGGAGGATGGGAGCGGCGGCGCCGCCGATAAGCCCGCCGCCGAACAGAACCCTAGCCCAAATCCTCCCCCGCCCGCCGCCGTGGCGCTCGCCGGAGATGACGCCGCCGCGGCCGCGGCCTCGGAGGAGGATGCGGCTGCGCGGCGTCCCTTCACGGCCCTCAGCCAGGTCGACGCCGACCTAGCCCTCGCCCGGGTCCTACAGGAGCAGGCAAGTGCGAGATCTCGCTACCTCGGCCGATCCTTGGGTTCCGATGCCCTCGGCTAACCTCGGATCGTATGCAGGAGCGGGCGTACATGATGCTTCGCATGAACGGAGGCGCCGGAGAAGGCAGCGATTACGGGAGCTCGGAACCCGGAAGCTACGAGTACGACGAGGAGGTCGAGGACGATTACGAGGAGGAGCTGGAGCACCACCTCCGCGTCCATCATCACGAGCACCAGGGCGGCGATGCTGACGGCGACGCAGAGGTCGGGGGCGAGGAAGGGGAAGAGGGCGCTGAGGGTAGCGACTACGAGGAGGAGGGTTTTGAAGAGGATGAGGAGGTAGATGAAGCTGATCCAGAGGTAGACCCCGCGGAGTATGAGGACGACGAGGCTTACGCGCGAGCGCTGCAGGACGCTGAAGAGCGCGAGGTTGCTGCGCGGCTCATGGCTCTCGCTGGGTTCAGCGATTGTGAGTTTGGGTGGATGTTTTTTCGCTCGTTTCACATCTTCAGGTGGTCGCTGAGATATAATGTTATCTTGTTTTGCAGGGCGAGCAGTGGAGCATGAAGAGGAACATGTGAATGATCCACAGGTAGTAATAATTTATTTTTCCCCTTATCTTTGATGAACTTTTTTTTGTTTCTTGGAAATCCGGTGGAGTTTGGAAGAAATGGCCTTGAAGATAAAAATGATTGCACTCCCTCCTTAGTTTGTAATGTGTGTAAATTACATGTGCACTTTTGTTTGTCTTTATAGATGCGACAGATGAAATCGGCCATAATTTTGTAAAAGCAAACATAATTGGTGCCAAAATGCATTGAATTTCTCTTTTACTTTGTTTATAACTTTTAACAAATGATGTTGCAAATAAAAATGTCTACTTATACAAGTCATGATAATAAAAGGCATAAACCAATGCTTTATCGGATTTCGTTAAAGAGGCATGTAGTATTCGTTATCTGTACCATTTAAAACGTTGTTGAAGTTAATGGTATTTATTAAAAGGCATAAACAGATGCTTGGTTGGAAGTCGTCAAGGAGACATGTAGCATTTGTTATCTATACCATTTAAATTGCCGTTGATAAGGGCATCAAGTTATTTTGTGGGGAACTGGCGATATCTTCCTTTTGATCAATTTTTATGGATGCCTTGCTATTTAGAAACTGCTTACTTCTTTCCTGCTTATACCATCTTTTCATCGTATTTGCAATTTGTAATCTAAAACCCAATAATATATATTTTATATTCTGGATGTTAGTTTGAGTGGATTGTTAGTAGGTAAATCTAGTTGTCTGTCTGTCCATTGAACAATAAAAGCCAGGAGCAAGCAACATAGAATCTAGAATTTCATGTATAAGTAGCCAAATTTGAAATTTCCCAGTTGTTCTGTTTTCTCCGGGATTCTGGCATATTATCAGCAATGAATTTGGCAATTTCTACCTATAAAAATCTGTCTTGATAGTGGTATATTGTATAGATGTTTTATTTGCTTGTTATCAGCCAAGTATTGACCGGATAAGTGACAATTTAGTGATTTACACATTGATGTTATTATGAATTATGAAACACAGGATGCATGGCAGGAGGTTGATCCAGATGAGTACTCTTATGAGGCAAGTTGTCTCTTTGATTTATCCTTTTGGTGTCTGCCCTGCATCTGAAGTTTGAAGATACAATGCTAATGGTTCTAGTCATGACTTCAGGAATTAGTTGCATTGGGAGAAGTGGTCGGTACAGAAAGTAGAGGTCTCTCTGCTGATAGGCTTGCTTCTCTACCTTCAGTAACTTACAAGACAAAAGATGCGCAAGATGGCAACAAAGAGCAGTATGTGCGAATAATTTAAGTTTGACAAACTTCCAATATCTATGCTGCTTATATATTAAAGTGAAGTATCACTATTGTTTGTAGATGTGTAATTTGTCGTGTGGAATTTGAGGAAGGTGAATCTTTGGTTTCACTACCCTGCAAGCATCCATACCATCCGGAATGCATAAACCAGTGGCTTCAAATAAATAAGGTATAATGCACCTTACTTTTAATCAGCTGAAAAAAATTACTGTTTGTCTTCCATCCATGAACAGATCCTCTCCTCACACTGTAGGCCATCCTCCAGGGTCATGGTTTATTTTTAAAATTTTAATACTATATTTATCATTCTAGTAACAGCGTTAATTTATTGTATTCCTATACCCCTATTTCACCATTAGGAAAGAAAACACTAGGTAGAGCTAAAACATATAACACTTATAGCAATAGAGCTTTGCTGCTATTTTTTAGGTATGAGAATGATAATTTTTTTTGCTTTTTTCTGTGGCAGTGATGAACAAAGCTTTATTTTTTTGCTAGATCATGCCATTATATTTGTAAGTAGATATAATATCCAGATCTAATAAGCTGGTACGCATCAATGCATAGTGAGGAAGAATGGAAGATAATTTAGCTACAATCAAAAGTCAAATTATATGCTTGTTTGATTGTTACCTCTATAAGATTGTTTCAGGAATAATGTCACCTTATGAAACCAATCCAGTCTGTCAATGCTTTTACGCCTTTTTATTAGTTTCTGCTAAAAATATAGTTACTGTTTGTAACATTTTTTTAGATACAATATTTGGTTAGTACTAATTATTTGTCGATAGCCTGCACATGAACCAAGAAGTTTCAATGTCCTTAATTTAAGAATTTTTAGTTTCATCAAAGCATGGCGTATTGGCGTCTAATATGAATGCGATGCCCTGTTAGGTGCTATGCTACGTGTCTTGTGATACTGATTAGGTCAAGTTGGAGGTTCCCTGTGCAAGGGTATTAATCTGCTGTGTTCTTGTTTCTTACTTTAGCCTAATATACCATGATTTCATTTTAGAGTTTGTACCTGTAGATCGCATCATGTTGAACCCTGTCTCAGGAAGTAACTTGTATTCGATAATTCATCTGGCATGGTACTATCAGTTTGTATCACAATATCAAGATGTCAACTTAGCTTGATTGTCCAAGCACAGTAGTCTGAATTGGCCTGTAGGTGACAAGATATCCTTAACCATGTGCAGGTATGCCCAATGTGTAGCGCAGAAGTTTCTACCTCGGACAACAAGAAGGCATGATTGTGGTCAGATGACCATTGTTTGCAACTGATGGGAATAAATAGTGGCACCATACTAGTACCTGTAATGCTGAAAAAGAAATCAGCTAAAACATTTACAAATATGCGAAGAGACCAGGAGATGGTTCTTGCTGTTTAGTCATCGGTCCTCCCCTGGCTCTGCTTACTGAACTTTCTTTGGCATGCCGCTATGCTCTGTATTCCCTTGTGACGCCTCATGACTGTTGTATGATCCATAAACGTACACTGATTCTATTTTATTATTAAGTCATTCTTTTACCTCATGGCATGATCATTGTATACTTTTGTCTGTTGAACGCCGGGTCTTATTTTCCCCCGTCGCACGACTTGACCCACGCATGGACAGGCTGTTGTTTATATGTTGGTTTATTCTGCGTTTCGGTATTTCCCTCGTCGAACATCTCTTTGGTGAATTCTGTACCCTGAAACCACAGATTAATGCACTGGAATACACGAAGATACGATTGGTTGGTACAATGTAAATCGGATATGCTGTCATAAATATCTCCGCTAAAAGACATATCTGGAGATACATGTGTATTTAACATCACTAAGCTTAGGGAGGAGTCAGTTATTAACTCTTTAATTGATGGTGTAGTTGGGTCTTTTGAGATTTGGCTCTACCTGAGGACTTGTTTTGACCATTGGAATTAGGTATGACCTTTAGTATCGGGTGATTCGTCCCGCCTTGCAGAGGTGCCCTCCTCTCCGTCTCCGTTTCTACTCATTTACTTGCGTCTGAATGAAGAGTTCAATTTTTAGCTGCATAGAACGCCTGCAAAAACAACCATACCCAGAAGTGCATTCCTATTTATCCATCTCCTCCTCCTCTCGAAGAGCTATACACAGGACACAACACGAGAGAGCCGACCAAAGGCTCGGGGGAAGCAAGACGGGGCTCCACAACCGGGTATGTTCATCTGTTCTCCAGTCGATGAGTCAGAATTGTGTGAGACTGAGCGGGCGAACCTGTTTCCTACAATTGTTTCCTGCTGTCCCCGTGTTCGATCTTGTTTCGAAACCATAGAATCAGGCTCAACATGCAAATATTAGTATGCTATTAAATCCAAAGGAGACATAAGAATATATGATAAAGACAGGGTAACTGCGGAGGCTAAGGAGAACTAGCCTTGAATCTAGAGGAGACAAGTTGAAACGGATGCAGATGACGACGATCTTTAGATTCGATGATGATGGCGACTAGAGTAAAGCTAGATGTATAGGTTGCCTCACAATTAGGTTCTACAAATATTTTGTTGTTATTCTTTTTTTTAAAAAAAAAATAGGACCTAGACCTGACCAATGAGCAAGGCCTATTTTGTTATTCTAGAGGGAAGGATTCACTTCCATGCTTTTTTTTTAAAAAAAAAATATGGTTCATCAGCAAGTGAACCCCTCACCGCCATGTGGGATACCCTATCCCAATCCTTGTTTTTTAGCTGCACAATCCTTATATGTCCACTTGTAGCGAGAATCTGTCGACACTCTCTAGCTTAGGTTACATCGAGATCATTTATTTGCCTACAGGCCATTCAACATGTTGAACAAACTTGTGCTTGCTCACTTGTTTAGCTCACGTATTATCATTGTGGGTTGGGGCACATTTGGTTTGTGTTAGAATGTGCCGTAGAATATGCTACGCGTAATCCCCCTGATTACGCGTGCATTAACTGCCATTAATGGCTTGCCTAAACTACGCCTAGCATGTCTCCTCTATCAGGCTATATATTGTACCCTGTACTCCTCATTCCCATTATCGAAAGATCAGTGTAATATGGTATCAGAGCCAGAGGTCTCGAGTTCGAGTCCTGGCCGGCGCAATTAAATAAGTCGCCCACTCTATTCCACGTTTGAGACCTGGGGGAGCCTGCACGTGCGGGGGAGTGTTGAAGTACAAGTGAATTGCCTTCCTTTTCCCATCAGCTTAGGCTTTTGGGTGAATTGGTTAGGGTATGCAGCTTAATAGTTTGACCACTCAGATGTTGAATTTACTAATAGGTGGTATGATTTTAATGCAATGGGTTAGTACTTAGTACAAAATTGGGAACCATGGACGACTGTTACCACTTTGTTTATCTAATGGTTAGTACAAAATTGGAAACCATTGGTATCATCAAAATCTATAGGCAAAATCTATAGGTTTAACATAGTCTGACATAGACCTGATCACGGGAAGCCTGGCCCGGCAACCCTCCCAAAAAAGCTCGGCCCGGCCCAGCCCAGCCCAATCGGTGCATCGGGCTGGGCTCGGGCCTCAATCCGAAGCCCGGTCGTCGGGTAGGGTAGGGCCCGAGTTTTTCGCGATTTAAGCCGTGGCCGAGCCATCGAGCTTCGAGCCGGGCTTTCAAGCTTCGGGCCGGGCTCAAGCTCGGTTTTCGAGCCCGACGCACTGAGCTAGGCTTGAGCCTGGTCCCGCGGGACCGGGCTTTTCCAAGCCCGGTTCGAAGCCGGGCCCTGCTCGATGTTTGATCAGGTCTAGTCTAACATGATTTTTTTTTTTGGTATCAAATAGGCCATTACAAGTTGGACAACTTTCTCCCATATGTAATACATAGGTTTGTATCTAATGAAATTTGCTCCTTTTTCTTTGGGAAAAGTGTGAATTTAGTCACTGAACTTTTTTCGTTTGTTTCAAATTGGTCCCTAGGGTACCAAACCACTACAGTGTAGTCCTTGAACAATCGAAAATGTGCCATTATGGTCCTCCGACCCATCAAAACATGGTTTTCCCTAGTTTTCAATTACTTGAACGCTGACATGTCTAGTTTTGCGTGTGTAGACGATGATTTGGATAGGAGTAGGGTGACATGGTGGACATGTGGGCGACGCAAGTGGCATTTTCCATTTTTTGAACATTTTTTCATGGGACCCACTTGTCATTATCTCCTATCTCTCCCTCTCTCGGGCAGACTGATGGAGCCCGTTGGAGCCCAACCAACAGCGTTCCTAACTCATAGTGCCACCACCTCGTCTCTCATGTGGGTCGCCGCCCCCTGCAAATCCAACCGCTGACTCCTTTGCAGCTAACCATCACCGCCTCATCCTTCCGCAAAGGTCGTTGATGCCTTGTCCTTCCACAGAGGTCGCTGTCGCTGCCCCATCCTTCTCCTTCCCTCGTGTCGGCACTCCTTCTCTCCTTACTGGATGCTGTCGCCCCCACCTTCTCTCCTAAGTCCTCACCGAATGTCATCGTCGTCATCTCAATTTCATTCTCCATCTCAGCGGGGGCCGCCTCCTCTTGCGCAGTCGCATATGCACTCCTCTTGGCTAGCCAATGATGCCTCCTTTCTCCAGTGGCAACCACCGCCTCTTCTGTGACGGCTAGATTCAACACGGTGTGGGCTGCTGCGCTCCTTTTCCTCCTCGTCCGTATGAGCTCCTGCTACATTGTCTGCATCAGCTTGCGCCGCCACTGTTAAACTGCTCTGGCCACCAACGCCAACGCCATTATTCTACCTCGGCCTCGTCCCCCCTGGCAAGTGGCATAAGCTCACGCAACAACGACTGATGTGAGAGGAAGGAGAGAGGGGGAAGAGAGTGAGGGAGAGAGGACGGGCGAGAAGGTGCCACGTCACATGTTGAGGTGGTGGTGTAACAAGTGTGGTGCCATGACATGACACACAAGCAAAATGGGCCATGTGGGCGTCCCTATCACCAAAAACCATTCTTAAACCAGTTTTTGACCGGTAAAAAAAAAAAACAAGTTCCCATGGTTTTGGTTGTTTGGAAACTTAGAAACATTTTTGTACTGGGAATCAATTTGATGCAAAGGTGAAATTCAGAATTTGACACTTTTCCTTTTTCTCTTTGCTGGAAAATTTATTTCCCTTTTTGTGCAGCATAATTCAAAATACCGACCCCGCCAAGAATGGCAGACATGAGCGGAAAACCGACAGCGGCAGCGCTCGCTCTCCTCATCACCTCTTCTCCGGCCACCGCCGGCGTAAGGGCGAGCCATGTCCCACTCCGATTCAGCTACGTCAGCGGCGGCGCGGGCAGCCTCGGCCACGCCCATGGCAACACCTGGCCGAGCCAGACTCTCCAACCCAGCACGCACCCATTCGGCTGGACCTTGGCCGCTCCGCCGCTGAGCAACGGCCCGCGGCCACTGCCCTTCCCCGCGCTCCACCTCGCGCCGCCACCACAACTGCCCGTCATCCAGCCACCGAGCGACCGCGCCGTCGTCGGCGCCGGGACGCCGTCGAACGGCGGCATCGCTCGAGCCCCACCACCCGCTCGGCCCAGCCGCCACCACACCACGACGAGTTCCGCGCCTCCTCCTCCTGCCGCGCTCTCGCCGCCACGCGCTCGCCGGCTCCTGCCCGTGCCGGACAAGTCCCTCGAGGAGTTCCTTATCGAGCGCGGCGTCCTCGATGCCGTTCCTCCTTACGGCGCCTCGCCGGCGGCGGCGCCGGGGTCGTGCTCGGAGCGGCGGGGCGGGCCGGGCGGAGCCCGCCGGCGAAGTGAACGGCGCCCGTGGAGGCGGGGCTCGCAGTGGCTGGCCGGCCACCAGCGCCACCGCCGGTCTCGGCGCCGGTGCGGCGAGCGGCAGCCGGCAGCTGGGACGAGCGGCTGCGGCGGCGGCCAAGGAGCGGCGGAGGCGGAGGTTGGCGAAGAACAGGGAGGCAGCCGCCAAAGCTCGCGCGCAGAGGCTGGCAGGTATGCGTGCTCTGCAACGTTGAGCTCTCGTTTGTTTCGCACGTCGAGGTGGTGACTGGTGAGTGGTGAGGTGGTACGCCTTGCGCGGCAACTATGTGGCACAGTGACTGACACTTGAGCATTCGTCCTGCCGTTCTGTGCGTTGCAGCTTCTCGCGGTGGTGGAGGTGGCACCAGGAGTAAATCTGAACGGTGAAAGGCTCTCGATATTTAAATTCACCAAGATTCTGGATGAAATCGTGCTCTCTTCTTGCGAGCTCTTGTAATAATTTGTAAACTCAGTAGTTGAACTCGTAGCTCGTCAAACGATTTTGTAGGGTACCTTGTTAAACTGGGGCTGGTTTCCACACTAGACCTTGTTATTTTCAGCTTAAATTAAGTTAAATTGAACTAAAATTTAGCTTGTTATTTTTATGCAAGACAAACAATATGATATTTTCTAATTATTTTTGTAGAGTTTTAAGTGGTTCTTCTTACGATTTCTAAAACAACTGTTTTATATTTTTTGGGCTCTCTAAGACCTCTCTTGAAAAGTCACAAACCTTTAAAATAATAATTTTCTGCATCTTTGAAAAAGCCTAAAGTCACCTGCATAATCTCTATCATACGGTCGACCATGGAGTGTCTGTACCCATTAAACTACTGTTGGTTTTTCTCTCAGATAATTTTTTTGACGTTGGTGCTATCTGTGCGTGGGTCTATTCTTTATGTTACCAAGTATACCGTGCTCTTTTCAGTCGAAGAGTTGAAATAATTGTGCTTCAAGGCTTGGAAACACTAAAATATTTGGTTCGAGAGCTTCCGGGGTTTCAGCAAGAGACCGCAAGATATTCAAGAAAAAATGGCTTCAGAACCGAATGTTTGGCATGGAGAGAAACGGCAATAGCCTACGGGCCGAAAGAACTTTTTAGACCAAACAAAGCCAGCCATGCCCAATATCCCGAAAAAAAAACCGAACAAGTAAGTCGGTGGAAAAAGTCTACTTTACCTCCCTCTGCTATTGCCTCGGTTTGATTTTCCTCCCTCTACTTCAAAACCGGGTAAATTACCTCCCTCTACTTTCCATACCGTGCAAATTACCTCCCTCACTTAAAACCACTCCGGTTTTGGGTGTTTTTGACTAATTAAATTCTAAAAAATTATAGAAAACTCAGAAAAAATAAAATTAGGAGGTATTTTTAATAAAAAAATCTCAAACATGTATATAATTTTTAGCATGTATGTTTATATGCAAGCACCACTTTATTAAATATTTAGATTTTTCATACTTTTATTCTGTTTCTCTGAGTTTTCTATAACTTTCTATAATTTATTTTCTCAAGATTATGATGTCACATCAACAAAACTCTTTTTTGTTGAAAAATAAATTCTAGAAAACTAAAAATAGAATATAGGTTTGTACACAAATATCATATTTTTATTTCTCTTTTGGATTTTACATATTTTTATATACTTAAAATGTTTTTATTTATTTTTCGAGTTTTCTATCATTTTTAAAATTTAATTAGTCAAAACCAGTTGATTAGGTGCCAAATCACTCAAAACCGGCGTGAGGAGGTAATTTGTCCGTATAAAAAGTAGAGGAGATAATTTGCACGGTATGAAAAGAGAGGAGGTAATTTATCCGGTTTTGAAGTAGAGGGAGGAAAACCAAACCGAGGCAATAGTAGAGGGAGGTAAAGTAGACTTTTTTCCTAAGTCGGTTAGGCCCGGCCCATTTAAGCACATCGACGGCCGGCGGCTAGCAATTGCAGATTTGCAGGGCACGCGTTCCCCGAACCGGAACCCCCTGTTCTTGCCGCCGTCCGCGACGCATCCCGCCGGTCGCCATCTCCGGCCGCGGCGGGCGTCTGCTGCGAGCTCTCCCCTTGGCCGGACGGGCGGCGTCGTCGCAGAGTAGGAGGAAGGGTAGGAGAGGGAGGGATGTCGGGGTTCGGGGATGGGTACGTGGGGACGGCGCAGGACGCGGTGAAGATCCGGCGGCTGGAGAAGCAGCGCGAGGCGGAGCGCCGCAAGATCGAGGAGCTCAAGAACAAGTCCAACGGCGGCCAGCCCGGCCTCCTGCAGTTCGGCTCCAGCACCTCCGAGGTATCCCCGTCGCAGCATCTGTGCCCTCCCCCTCCGTCTCACTAGTCACTAGCAATTTTTTTTTTCTGTGTTGATTCGCTGAGTAGCCTGTATTCGAAGATGGGTTTCGATGTTCTTAGGCTTCTAGGCCACATGCGTGGCAGCGTGAACAACAAAAATCACTTGTGAGTCGTGAGTGAGATGGTGATGCACCTGCTAATCCCTAGAGATTTCTGTCTGTCACGAGTAGTTATCTCGGAATCTTGGCATCCCTGTTCTAATTTGTTACTGGTGCGTGCAAATGATTCATGGGAGAATTATTTATGGGCGTCGCCTGTTAGTCTAGTTCATCACAGTTACTTGCACAAGTTTAGCTAGAGACGAGAGGTTATAGTGTAAAACGTGTTGCTGATGCCTCTCCTCTCTGTTCTGCTTGTGCTTTGTTGTATTTGATGAGGTGTTTGCAAACCTGTTTGATGGGCTTTTTGTATCTTTGCATGCATCTATACTCCATGGGACCTGTGATCTGTTGTATTTCAATACTTGTATAATTCACTTAAGAAATAACATTTCAATGAAAATACTTTTGTTGCAGTATTGAGATACAAAAGATAGGTTTCCTTTTTACCATTGACCAGATTTTACATCAGATATCCAGAACTTATTCACACTACACTACACTATTTATATTCTTGAAAGATAGTTTAATTGTTTTATGCCATCGAACTGTATTTCATGAGCTGACACTAGGAGTTATGATTTTCAGATTCTTGAGACTGCATTCAAGAAGGAAACTGTCGGTCTAGTAACAAGAGAGCAGTATGTCGAGAAGGTAATAAGTTTTGTTTACATACACCAGTCCTTGGCTTTGGCTCTTAATTTTTGCCTTCAGATTACTCGAAAAAGTGAAATTGGGCCATGCAATTTATCATCTATGTGCCGATGCAGAGGGTTAACATACGTACCAAGATCGAGGAGGAAGAGAAAGAAAAGCTTCAAAAATTGCAACAAGAGTGAGTTTGAAATCCTAGTTTTGCAGAGCCATACGGTTAATATTCTGATAATAATTTAAATATTGTATTGTTTGTTTCAGGGAAGAAGAATTAGAAATGCAGAAAAGGAAAAAGAGGAGAGTAAGGGGAGATCCACGCTTGTCCTTCTGTGATGATATTGAGAACGGAAGTGATGAGGATGAGTTTGAGAATCGTATGATCTTTCACTTTTTATGGTCTTTTACTCATGTATTCTTGACTTACCTTGTCCACAGCCATTTCGAAGCATACACCTTTTCAGTTTGTAAAAACTGTTCATATGTTTTGTCTGCTGCATTGACTACAAATTTCTCTCGGTTGCTCTGTTTTCCTACTCGTGTGATCTGATTGTTGCTTGCAATATGAGAATCATATATTTTGTCTCCATTTCATGTACTAGCACATTGCACATATGTTGTTCCTGGTCCCTATTCACTATATATTAGATATTATTCTCTGATTAAAAAATGTGGTGATGTTTTAGGCCAAAGATAATCCTTCTGTTAACGATTTTTGTTCACTTTTAGTTGTCTTTTGGTTGTGGATGACCATATGTAGAAAGTCATGGTTATCTGACTTTTTGGTGGTAAGTCATGGACAACCAAAACTACACCAGATAAAGCAAATGAATGGTTCCTACTAGGGCTTAATTCAGGATGAAGCATAATTGTTTTTTAGATTGCCTTGAAATTATGTATTATGTAATGTAATTGGAAATATCTCTTTATGCCTGGACATTTTGAGCTACTTGAAACAAGATCAATGTAATTTATCAGTACGGCCAATGTTAAAAACCATGCTTGCTATCCATTACAGAAGAAAATCAAAAGAAACATGGCCCTGCCAAACTTGGAAAGGATCCTACTGTTGAGACAAGTTTTCTACCTGACAGGTATATCTTTTAGTTTATGATTATTACTTGGAATGCTGATTGATTCTTTGCTTCCAAGCTTTGTTTAACCTGGAAGCTGTTTGCTAAGAATGATCCATCAGAGAGAGAGAGGCAGAGGAACAAGCAGAGCGAGAGCGCTTGAAGAAGCAGTGGTTGCGTGAACAGGAACTAATCAAAAGTATGGCCACATGCTGAAATCATCATTTATTGATCTACTATCTGTCCATCTTTTTCTTCAGAATTAATTTTTCCCCTAAGCAAAACATGTTCAATATTTCAGATGAACCTCTTGCAATCACTTATAGTTACTGGGATGGTACTGGGCATAGGAGAGTTATCCAGGTGAATTTCTGGCCTTTGACAACATTGCCCCTCTTTTGATTGTTCTAAAGATGTGAGCTTTATAATTCAAACAAACCTACTACTATATTGCCAGGTCCGTAAAGGTGACACTATTGGAGAATTCTTAAGGGCTGTTCAGCAGCAGCTTGCTCCAGAATTCCGTGAAGTACGGACAACATCGGTTGAGAACCTACTTTATGTGAAGGAAGATCTTATCATACCTCATGTATGACAAGCTTAAGTTTGTTCTCAAGTAAATTACATTGTTTTGTTTAAGTACGTTTGACCTTGTCCTCATTTCATGCTCCTTTCGATTCGACAGCAACACAGCTTCTATGAGTTAATTATCAATAAAGCGAGGGGCAAGAGTGGACCGGTAATGTTTGTTCCTTTAGTATTATTGAAGTCCTCAATCATGTTGATTGTTGATTGTTCTGGAGTTTTTCCCAACTTTTGGGAATTGATGAATGTAAACCAATGTGCATCTCCTCTATGTTTATGTTTCCAACTAGGTCCATCCTTGTTTGCTTATATTTGCTCATTGTTTTGCTGTTGCGGTGTCTTCTGTCATCAAAGAATAGTTGTATATTTTGTGCTACCTTGATCTAGTTTAATTCTATTTTTTAAAAATAGTTAACTCATTTAAGATTATAAATTATCAACAAAGCTCAGGGCACTAGTTTCTCATCCACCCATACCAGTTTTCCCCCTAAAAGTTTGAAGACTCACTGAAACTAGTTTATTGTTGCAGCTTTTCCACTTTGATGTTCATGAGGATGTCCGTACCACTGCTGACGCAACAAAAGAAAAGGATGAGGTAACTAGTATCTAACAATTTCATCTATTTGCGGTGCCTACATGTAAACTTATAATGTCTTGTTTGTTAGTGCAGTCCCATGCGGGCAAGGTTGTAGAGAGGCACTGGTATGAGAAAAACAAACATATATTCCCAGCCTCAAGATGGGAGGTTTGAAACTCACTCTTTTATGTGTCTATGCATTTTAGAATGGTGTTTTGGAAAAAAAAAACGCGTGGTTTCAACAACAATTTTGTTCATTCGGTAACTATAGTTAATGTCTTGCAGATCTATGACCCAACTAAGAAGTGGGAGCGTTACACAATCCACGGAGATTAAAATTTAAAACATGATATGGCATGGATTGTGAACCGAGTTCTTACTTTGGATTTCCGGTTTATCTCAAAGAACATTAATGTTGTTTGCTAACATTTCATACTTGAACTGTAATTGTATACTAGTTCTATTGAATACTTATTTGTTAGCGCCACATTTCTTGAAAGATACTAATATCAAGTAGTTGGGGCTTCTTGTTGACAAGCATCTATCCCATATCATGATGTTTTTGGCATACGTTGCACCAGTTTCTTTGAGATGGCATTTCAGATGTGGAACATTTTTGTTGTGGTGTATCTCACAAATTCCCGATGTTGCTTGACCTGGGTCACCCTTTCATTGATCTCACAAATTCCCGATGTTGCTTGACCTGGGTCACCCTTTCATTGAGTTGAACTATGCCATTGTTTTATGTTGTTTTATGTAGATGATTTTCATACTGCACTGATGTCAGTTCAGCATTTGTGATTCGGACAGCTAGAATGCCAGACTTCTCTTCGCTGCTAGATCAATCTGACCATTGATTGATATATTTGTTGAAGCTCACGAATAACGACAGATTAGTGCGCTTGCTGGGGGCTGAGTAGGTTTCCATTGGTTAAACTCTACGAAACTAGTGAATTAGTGTTGGCAGGGTATATATGTCCTGAATTATTGAAATAACTTGAAAAGGCTTTCTTCAACAGTGGGCAAGTGGCAGCAGTAGAGATCTCAGATATATCAACAGGTTTGCTAGAACCTAGGCGAGCGTGCGTGTGGGCAGTCGCTCTCATATGTCTAACATCAATGTATGATCACCTAATATCCCAACTATTGGAACAGGTGAACACAGAAGAATGCCAAGACGAGTCTATCCATGGCCTTCATCTCACCCAATCCATCACACTACCTGTACCATGTGCCCATTCCTTCCTGATGCACAACCTACTAAACCTGAAACCCAAACTGGATTGGGTATTCCCTCTACTCCATGCTATGCACACCCTCTCCTCTTACCACCACACTCCGCTCCACAAAGCTGCACCAAAACCTCCTCTGCCTCCCTTAAAACCCTACCCCTACCATGGCTTAGCTCCTCACATTCTCAAGACACCATGGCGCCCCTTGCTATCCTGCTACAACTGATGCGCCTCTCCACTGCCATTGCTGTCACTACCAATTACATCTCGAGAAGCACCGAGCAGCAGGTCATCGCCACCGTCGCACCTGCCGTTGCTGCTGCCGACGCCGACGGCCAGAGCGCGCAGCCTTTCCTCACGTCGCCGTCCGGGTCATACGCGGCGTACCTCCACCGCGCCGTGGGCAGCTCGGGCGGCCCCGGCGGGGACGCGTGCTACGTCCAGATTCAGCAGGCCAACGACGGCGGCAGTGTGTGGCAGTCGGGCTGCACCCCGGTTAGCGGCGCCGACACTTGCGACCTGGCGTTCTCGCCGGCGGGGCTCGAGCTCTTCGCCGGCGGCCGCTCGCTGTGGGGCACCGGGATCGACGGCGAGCCTGGGGCGCTGAGCCTTGACGATGGCGGCGACATGAGGATAGTGAGCAAGGACGGCGCCACCGTGTGGAAGGCGAGCGCCGGCAACCCGTGGACGGGGCAGCAGTGCGCCGCCGCCGTGCCGTCGTCACCGTCGCCGTCGGACGTGCTCCCACTGCCGGCGGGCACCAGCGCGAAGCTTCTCACGCCGCCGGAGACGACTGTCGCCGCTCCGGGGAGCCCAGGCTTCTCTTTCGGTGACCAACCGGCGGCGGCGCCGGTTGACACGCTGCCGCCGCCGGCAGCGGACGCATCACCCGACTCGCCGGCTTTGCCGCTGCCACCACCGGCTGACGTACTACCCGACACGCCGGACCTGCCGCTGCCACCGCCGCCGGCGGACGCGTACCCCGTCTCGCCGGACCAGCCTCTCTACTCGTCACCACCACCAGCTCCAACTATGCCACCGCTCGACACGCCCCCACTGGCGCAATCTCCGGACACCGGCGGCGAGGCATCTCCCGGCACACCACTCCCGGGCGTCGCCGCGCCGCTAGGCATTCTGCACCCGCACGGGTCGCCGCACCAGCTTCCCGTTGGAGCTTCGCCGGCGGCGGTGCCGGACGCGCTGGCGCCGAGCGGCCACGGCGCCGGAGCGGGGCTCCCCTTCGGGCAGGGGGGGCAGCAGCAGGGGCACGGCGTGTTTGGGCAGCAGCAACAGCTGTTCAACGGCGCGGGGCAGCCGTTGGAGGACAGCTCCGGCGGGTGGTCGAGGGGCGAGCGCGGCAGGCTGGTGGCCTTGAGCTTGGGTTTGGTCGGCCTGATGGTTCTTGCTTCTGGCTTCTAGTGATGTTCTTTTCTCTTTCAAACTTGGGTGTATCGTTTCATTGTGCATTCTTGTTCATGGTTTGCCTTGGGCTTATATGATATCGATCATGTTGTTAAATTGAAAAAAAAACAACTTGTGTTCAAAACAAATGTTGTCATGGTAACTTTCAATGGTTTGCTGTGCAATGCATTGTGATTGTGGTCGTGTAAAATCGTGGTTTGAGACATAACCTTATACTTTTAACCCCGGTTACTATTATAATAGTATAACTATAAAGCATATTTTTAGTATATGTTTGAATGCTCGCTCTAACGAAAACGCTCTCCACTAAACGTCGGACGCGGCTGCTGCAGTTGCATAGCTCGCGCATTGCTCGTTGCTCGACTCGCTTCCTTTTCATTCTGCACCACTTATTTTCTTATCCCGGACTACTACATAATTACCTCCCCACTCGTCTTCTCTTTTGTTTCAATACCCTCCTCCTCCTCATCATGTTTCAATAGCCTCCTCACTGGTGGAGACGGCATCAAATATCCCCTATTGTCGCTGCATAACAAACTGTGCCCTTTAGCCATCTCTCTCTCTCCCCCATCCGAGCATGATTGTATCTGATTAGTACGATACAGGGTTGCTTGACCCATGTTTTCATCGATACTTCTTCATGTCTTATTAGAATTGCATGGCTATTGGACATCCAATTTGTGGTACTCGCCATGCTCTAAGTAGTTGGATACTATTTTTTTCTTCCATCCATGACCATGCATGTTTCCCGTTGTAACCATATTTTGTGTGTACATGCAACACATTTGTTCGTTGATATCTCATCTCTCCCTAAAACTAGAGGCCGCAGATTGATTGCTTAATTACCTACGTAGAAATTTGGTTTATATTTTTCGGATCTAACGACATTCAAATGTTTTACTTAACTCCTATAGATTTTTTTAATATGTTAACGACTTTCAAATGTTTTTTTTCTTCTTTGGGTTATTGGATGGGCACCCCCACCCCCCACCACACACACCCTAAGGCCCCAAACAAGAAATTGTAAGTTTTGATTTACAAAAATATGTTTCCTCGCCCCTTAAAATTCCCTAACTTATCTCAAGCAGGTGGCTGTGCGTTGAGATCCATGCAGTCCCTCACCTCTCTCTCTCGGTCTTTTTTTTAAAAAAACCCAAATGTTTAAACCAACAGAAATCAAGGCCTTTGATCTTCCTCCTGTCTCTCTCCCTCGACTTAGGGTGATAGCTCGAGTGCGCATTGCCATAGTCATGGGCGGCCAGTGGTGGGTGGCGGCCAGCTCACGGGGGGTGAAGAAGTATGTGAAATTTCAGGGTTTTTGTGTAATACATCAAGAGATAGCTAGGGGCAATGCATGGATCTCGGTATCTGATCAACGAGAGAGGTAAGAAGAAGAACTCTATAGAGTATAGGGTAGAGGAAAAGTCATGCTCAAACCCCTTTCTCAAACAAAAAAATTACAAACAAAATCTGTCAATAACATATCGGATCGCCCTAGCGATTGATCAAAGGGTGAATGCTACTACTGAAACGCCGTTGCCGTCTACGTCGTCTCTACCTCATTACACAGAGCTCACAGCCACGCCACCGGCAGCACGCGGAGCCCTGCGACAGACGCGGGGCCAATGCCGACGACGCCGTCGCCGTGGCCGTCGTCGTGAGCGCTCGCACAGCCCTCCCTGGCGTCCGGCCCCTCCACGACGCGCGCGACCGGTGCGCGGCAGACGGGGCAGGTGGGCGCGCGGGTGAGCAGCCACCGGTCGACGCACTCCCGGTGGAACCCGTGCCGGCACGCCGGCAGCTCGCGCACCTCGTCGCCGGCGGCGTACTCCGCCAGGCACACCGCGCAGTCTCTCGCCTCCTCCTCCTCCTCGCCGAGCGCCGGCGCCGGCGCCGGCGCCACCACCTGCACGGGGATCTCCTCCAGCGCGCGCTTCGTCTCGTCCCTCGCCGCCGGCGCGCAGTCCCCGCCGGGCTCCTCCTCCCGCCGCCGGCCTCCGCCGCAGAGGCAGGCGTAGAGCGTGCTGAGCGCGATGTACGACAGGCTGGCAACGAAGAGTACGACCGTGGTCACGCCGAACGCCCTCTCCAGGTGCGCGCGCTGCGCCTGCGCGTACGCCGCCGACACTTCCGGCAGCGCCGGCGCGTCGGCGAAGCGGTGGCCGCCGAGGAGGCGCCGCGAGGAGTAGCAACTCACTTGGGCGGCGCCGCCGCATGGCTGCACCTGCATGGCGACTTGGTGATCGAGTGATCGCCGGTACGTACGGGCAGTACGGTTTCTGTGTACGAAGGCAGTGTCAGTGTGTGAGGTCGCCGCGGGTTTTAAAGGGGGTTGCAGCTAGCTGTGCAGGCGGCGGGGCTAGCCGCTAGCTGTACGCATGCATGCACGGGGAGGAGAGGAAACGGAAGGCGAGGGGAAGCTTCGTTGCGTGGCCGCGGAGAAGATCGATGGTGGCGTGCGCTGCGCGGCGCGGGGGGGATGCCGCCGCTTGCACGGGCTCCCTCGTCGTCCGCGCGCGCGCTGCGCGCGTTTCCACTCGCGATTGGGCTAGCCGCGCGGCTGCGTGAAGCCAGCGCGGTCCAGCTGCGTCGCGCCTCGCGCCTCGCGCGCAGGAGGCGGCGCCAGTGAAGGTAGTAGCTAGTCTGCGTGCGCGCCGGCGCGCGTATTTGTATGGATCTGGCTTTCGGGAGAGCAGTGGAGCACGTAGCTAGCAAGGCACGTGTGCGTAGCGTGGACGGCTGCAACTGCGTGGTGTCACGACTCACGAGATCGATCGAGCGCTAGCTCTTCGTGCAGTACGTACCTGTCAGTGTATGTACGTATAGCTTGGTTAATTGGGTGCAACGAGCCAACGAATGATTTCTATCGAGTAACCTATGAGTTGTGATTTGTAAAGGATATAGACAGCTGACAATTGGCCGACACACTCGGTCTAAAAATTGAGAATGCCAACACTGAGTTAAATTGAATATTCCGTTTCGTAGTATATTTATAAAATAACATTTATATTTGTATTTCACAAATGAGCTTCAAATTTTTTTTGAGAAAATTAACAAAAAAATTGAATATTCCTTAAGTTACTATGAAGTTTATATTTTTCCCAAGTTGTAAATGTACCCTAGTAATTTTTTTTTTGTAATTTTATCAAAAAAAATTTGAAGCTCATTTGCTATTTTTAATAATTTTAAAAAATCATTTTTGGGATATTTCAAAAAAGTAAATTTGAGGAATATCTCTAGAAATAGTACTAGGCTAAGGCTATTATTGTGTTGAGGTGGCCAGTTGGCACTCGGCCCTGTTGACCTGGGAGCGACCCGAGCCGAGGGTGGGGTGGCGATGATACAGAGGTATCTTCTCCAAATGCGCCACCACTAAATATGACAGGTGGGTCCGAAGGCCCACATGCTAGTGAAAAAAAAGAGAGGAGATGGAGCGGAGAAAGTGCTCAGGGGCTGGCAGCGGGGTCTAATTGTCAGTGGCTCGTGTGCACAATGTCTGGAATAATGACACCATGATGACATCATCATCTTCTCCCTCCGGCAACATGCGCAACCGCGAGGAAGAATGGGGGATTGTCATAGCTACAAGCTGCGATGACAGATGATGATGATACCTACGGCTTTGTGACGTCATTCCGCCCCTAACGGTGCCAACGATGAGGTTGACGGTGACTAAACGTGGCGGTGCCACATGTGGCGGCGATGGTGGCTCTCGGTGATCTTTGACAACGTCGGTATGCGACAAAATTTGACAGCTTAAAGAATGGGCGATCATTAGGGAGCCTTGGGGGTTTGTACCTTAGAGGTAATTGAGGCGAAGGAGGTCTAAGATGTCGTGGATTGCAACGAGCAGCGCAAAACAGATAAAATGACGTTGGTGAGCTCTGCTGTCGCCCTTGACAAATTGACCGACGGGGAAATTTAAGGGAGTCTAGAGCGCGACACTTCCGCGGCGATTCAGAGTTACGAACCCTAGCCAGGGAGCCATCGCTCATTGGTCATGTCGTCGCCCCATCCGCGGGACCTCCCCAGCACACTGTCGTTTGCCTCGCTCGCCGCCTCTTCTACGCGGCCTCCTCGTCGCCCCACCGCTTGACACAATGTACGAACCCAAGTGGGCTGGCACCACGCACGAACCCAAGTGGGCCAGGCCGTTTGGCCTAGTTTGCAGAGCAGTGCGGATCAGCCTGAGTGGTGGGTGCAACATGGGCTGTCCTAGCTGCGAAGTCGATTCATCTAGGGTTCCGCGATGGATCTGCATTCGCTCCATTGATTCCCTCCAATATCTCTAATTCCTTTCTACGCCAGATTGCTAGTATGCTAGTGGGCTGATTCCGGTCCAACGCGCGTGCTACGCCAGTCCGTGGCCCAGCCAAGCGGTTGAGCGCGCTGCTGCTACTGCCAAGCGCTAATTGGCAGGTCCCACCTGTCGGTGACTCAAGGCAGGGCTCGCGGTGGCACGGTCCGGTGGAAGGCGGCTCCTCTGGCAAGGGAGAGCGGTTCGGGAGCAAGCGCACGTGAAGGGGAGTTCGGAGGAGGGGTCGGCGTAGGGAATTACCGAGCGTAGATGGTGACGACGGCAGGGCGTTTCCGGTGGCGAAGGGATGCAATTGGGTGAGGGGAAGTGAAGAGGAGAGTGCGGTGGTGCTACTGGGGGGGTAACGGGTCGAGGGAATGAGGAGCACGGCGGCGCAACACGGCGGTGCTCATCGTTCTCAACTCCGGTGGGGTTGGGGTGATGGGGACCCGGCGGGCTAGGGTATTTATAGGCGGCAGCGAGCCGGAGGAAACTAAATGCTCAGGCCACTGGCGGTTGGCACAAGGTGCGAATGTGGCGGCGCATTTGGCTACGGCGGTACAATGCGGTGGTCGTGGCTGGTCAAGCAAGGCGGCGACACTGTTCCGTGGTGGAAATAGCGCGGGGTGAGTCCAAGACGGCGACACTCCCTCTTCTTCCGAGGCCGCGAGTCAGAGGAACAGGGACATGCAGTGGGGAAGGAGACTGAGCGCGAGAAAGAGAGAGAGGTTGCGCGAGAGAGAGGAAGGCTAGAGGTAGGGGATAGACCTAACCGGTGACCCCGGTTGGTCAGCGAGGGGAAAAGAGGTTGCAGCTGGCGCATGGGGTCAGACTGGTAGCGACAGCGGAGGGAGCTGGGCTGGGTTGAGCGGCGTGGGGAAGGAGAGGGGAAGATTTGAGCCGGAGGAGAGTGGGAGCGCCCCGTGAAAGAGAAAAGGGCTTTTCTTTTTCTTTTCTTTGCAAATTAATGTGAAAACATCTATTTTAGTGTTACTTCTTTTTAACCAAAATTTGTAAAACTCAAATAGGTTTAAAATATATTTTTGCAGTTATAAATATGCACATTTATTTACCTTTACACATACACATTAAAAAATGGTGTTTTTTCTCGAATATCTTTCCAAAGTCATTGAAAACTGTTTTTGAAAATTGTTTTTTAACATGGTCGTGCATTGGTTAAATATTAATTAAGTTTCAATTTGATGCAAAATATGCTTTAATCATGATTTAAAAATAATTAGCGTGCCAGATTTTGGATTTAAAATTTGGGATGTTACACCACCGAGCCTAAGCGTACCATATGTTGATTTGTGTGCCATCACTGACACGCCATATTAGCCCCTTTTTCAAAGCCAGCACACCACGTATAATGCATTAATGCTTCTCCATGAATAAGAGATACCCGGCTTCTCCTTGGCTGTCAAGAGATTTCCATCAGGATAGTATTTAGCCCGAAGGACTTGAGAGTCTGGGTTCAGTAAGAGACGCCAGCCTTGCCGTGCTAGCATAGCCAGATTAAAAAGATGTAAGTCTCTGAAACCATACCTCCTTTCTCCTTCCTACTACACAACAAGTCCCACGAGAGCCAATGCATCTTGTTGTCGTTCTCTTGTTGAGCCCACCAAAACCCACAACACAAAGTGTTTTTGTCAAGTCAAAACATGACATTGCATAACTCGGTATTGCTTGCGCCACGGCTTTGATCAGTATCTCCTTGCTAGCTTTTGACAGTAGCTTCTCTTTCCAACCCTGAATTTTCTTCCATACTCTATCCTTCAGATATGCAAAAGTTTGAGTTCCAGACCTCCTCATATATACAGGTAGTCCTAGGTACCTTTCATCGCGAGCTTCAGTGTTAATCTCCAAGGTCGACATTAGGTGTAATCTCTCAGCACTTTTGGTATTTCTACTAAACATGACAGAGGACTTGTCCTTGTTGATAGTTTGCCTGAGCAATCTTCATACAGTGATAGAATATTTTGTAGATGATATGCACTCCATTCATCAGTTTTTAGGCGTAGCAATGAGTCATCAGCAAACAAAAGATGATTGGTGCTCGGAGCACCTTGACACACTTTCACACCACTCAGTTCACCTCTAACTTCAGCATCCACTTTGATCCTGTATGACGTCTCAATTCATGATAACATCCACCCAACCCCTACTGAAACCCAATTTGATCATCATCCTTCTCAAGAAATCCCACTCCACGCGATCGTATGCATGGCTCATATCCAATTTCACAGCAGCAAACCCATCAACTCCACTCCTTTTGGTCTCTGAGGCACACACGAACGCGGCCATCCATGCACCTTCCTTGTTCCTTCCCTGGATCCAAGCCCAGGTTGCCTGACGATGGACGACGTACGAAGGTGTTTGCGCTGATCACGTCTTAGGTAATTTTTATTTAGATAGGAGAGACGTTCTATTGCATCCCGTAACTTCCTTGTTTCGCTCCAGTCGAATACATGTAGGGGGTGAAAACGGGTCTGATCGGATCAGATAATGGCTAAACCATATCCTCATCCTACAGTTTTTCTCGGAACCAGATACGGATACGGATACGAAAAATGCTGGACATGAATACGGAGCAGATTAGGGCCGAATTGAAAACGATCACGGATATTTATCGGAACATATAACCCCTCAAACTATATGTCCGAGTTCAATTAAAGAAATCAACAAATAGGCCATATCATATCAGTATATCAGTTATCACCAATTAATCTTGACATTATGTGATTCATGTAATCATGCATTCATGCATAAGCATACAAGTGATACAACACACATAAGCTCATTAACACATAATCATTAGCATTACCAAATACCCATGAACATTGACATAGTTCATTTCTCATGAAAAAATTATATTTTAAATTTCCAAACATTTTTTTTGAAAATTTTTAAAACCCCATTCCTTTTTTGTTCTTTCTAAGGAAAAGCTTCTTCTATTTTTTTAAGGAAAATTTATACTATCATGTGTAAAGTATTATTCCATATTTGGACTCTACTCATTTTTCTAGATTTTTAGAAATTTATTTCACATTTTTCTGAGCCATATACTATTTTCTACAAATTTAACCATTTTCTGATAATATTAAATACGACAAAAAAGGAAACTCCACTTTGGGCTTGAGGACTTGGGCTGGTGGGCTGGTGCTAGTGGGATGGGCTCGGATATCCGATTAATTTGATTCTCGGATATCCGAGTCCGAATCCTAGTCCGACGGATATGGTCATTCCGTATCTGAATCCGTATCCGACAAAAAATATCCGAGTTCCGATCCGTATCCGAAAATATCCCAAAAATATCCGATCCAAAGATATCCGAATCCGGATCCGATCGGTCCGGTTTGGGCATTATCCGACCCGTTTTCACCCCTAAGTACATGGAATACACACGGGAACCGCTGTGGTAAAGCACTAAATGGACCACGATCGTCTGTGAAGTATATATGATGTCGAGCCAGTGGAAGCAAAGTGTGCCTATGGAGTGACCTCGACTCGGGAAGTCGCAAGCAGAGTGCTCAAGGAATTAGACCATTAAAAATAGACCGTTGTGGAAATAATGGGGTTCACAAATTTGGTGTAGACGAGATGGCTGTCACAAGAGCCAAAAGGTTCTTTAGTTTTTTTTTTTTTAGGAAAGGCAAGCTTTCCGATAAGTTTGGATCCTTTTGATTTATCATCCAAGGGAATATTTATCAATGACTGCACGAATGTTGCATTGACTGATACTTCCGTAAAGTGCCCTGTGTTGGGGCTTTGGACTTCGTAGCCTCATGTTCAGGCTGTGCAACAGTGGCTTGGTTCGATACAAGACAAAGACCGATGGAAGATTGATCGAGCCGAAGTCCCGATCGTGATCAGCGCGGTTGAACAAGCCGAAGTTGGCAGAGCCACCACCTCCAAGCGAAGAAGGCAAAGTGATCGACAAGGCCGAGCGAAGGCAGTTAGCACCACCCCGTAAAGTGTCGTCCGATGAGATGTAAATTTACCATAGTAACCAAGGAGTTGTCCCGAAGTGTAAAATGGCACTTGGACGTTTCGCCTTTCTATAAATAGAGGGGTATTGTAACTGGATGGATTATGTGAGAAATAGTTATTGATTTATGACCGAAGTTAAATTTTGTTTGCTATTTACGGTTTCTAGTATAGAGTTCTTAGTAGTAGAGCTTCGGTGGAGGGAGCCTAGTCTATTATCACTCCACCGAATACGGACTATTGGCTGTCTGAAAGTTCTTCCGACCTGCGTTGCCAACACCTTGGTATTCAAATAACGTGGAGGGGAGAGGAAGGGGCTCTGCACGGGATGATAAAAAAAAAGGTGAGCTATTGGATTTAAGTGATGAGTGAGGAGATGATTTAGGAAGAGATCTTGACTGTCTATTTTTAATAGAGTTGGATTCTTTTGTGCACATAATGTTGTGGACAAAGTAAAATTTATTTTACTGAAGAAGATTAGCTGTGTGGACGTAGAATAAAAAAAAGCAACCAGGGGATAAAAAAAGCGACGGGGTATAGATGACACTTCCTCTTACCAGCTGTCCTCCTCCTCCCCTGCCCCTTTTGGGCTTGGGGCAATTACATTTTTGCCCCTACTTTGAAGCCAAATTGTGATTTTGCCCTTATTTTTTTGACCTTGTGATTTTGCCCTTGTTTTTTCACATTGAAGCTTCCCTTTGCCCCCATTCTGTTAACACCGCTTAACGTTGTTAACTTTACTTTAGAAGACACATTTGCTCTTGCAGATTTGTCATATTTTATTTTAATGAGTTTATGATTTTATCCCTATTTCGACTCAAACATTTCAACATATTTGAAACTTATTTTTGATAGCATTTTGACTGAATTTTGATCAAATTCAAAAATATTTCGAAAGTATTTTGATTACATTTTGATAGCAATCATTTGTTTAAGCTCCAATCTTACTAAAGTACTATATGAAGTCTACTTTTTGTGTAAGAGAAACATAATTCAAAACCCTAATCGAAGGAATGTTATTGAATCAGCAACTATGAAGATTGTGGTGCTCTACCCGGCAAATGTGCAAATCTATAAGGGAAAATATGTCTTTTTAAAGCTATGTTAACACCGTTAAGTGGTGTGAACGGATTGGGGGCAAACAGAAACTTCGGTTTAAGAAAACAAGGGCAAAATCACAAAGCATAGAAAATGGGGGCAAAATCACAATTAGGTTTCAAAATTGGGGCAAAAACACAATTATCCCTTTGGGCTTTTGTTACCGCGCCGTCAAACTCAAAACCTCGCTTCGCAGGACGGCGGAGCGATCGCTTGCGGCGCTTCAGGAGGAACGAGGAGGCGGGCGCGAGCCGCGCGCGTCGCTAGCGATTCCCAGCAAACGGAGGCAGGTGCGCTCCCTTTCCTTTTCCTCTTGCCCTTCTTCCTATTATCTCATTTCTCCTCCATCCTCTCTGTCTCCGGTGACAAGAACGTCCCTCCGCTGCCTCCCCACCGGCGCCACGGCCACCTCACCGCACCCGACGCCGCTTCTACTTCCCGTGGCCGTCGGCGATCTCGCCGCGTCGCCGCTCCACCCCCGCCCTTCCCGAAATCTTCAGGGGCCGTCGGCGACCTCGCCAAGTCGCCGCTCCACCCCCGCCCTTCCCGAAATCTTCACGACGTCCTGCGCCTCCACCCTATCCCTTCCCATTGCGGGTCCACCGCCACCGTGGCCAGTGGCTTCGCGCCGCCTCGCCACCTCCGATTCCCATTCCGTTGCCGCCCCAACCCCAAACCCTAATCCTAATCCTAACCCTAACCCTAACCCCTTAAACCCTCCCTTAGAGGTTAGGGTTCGGGGTTTAGGGTGGGGGTTTTTTCGCCAGGGAGAAGTCCCTGCCTTAGAGGGAAAGCCTCCACCGGCAGGCCCAACTGGCGGTGGGCGCTTGCGTGGGGCGGTGAGGTAAGGCGGCGCCACTATGGCCAGTGGGTAGGCTCGGGGCAGGGGACAGGGGCGACAACGATGACGAGGGCAGTGGACGAGGGGTTGATTGTATTGAGCCTTGGTATGGAAACCTGCTAAGCGGTAACTTCCAAATTCAGAGAAACCCTGGAATTAAAAAGGGCAATCCTGAGCCAAATCCGTGTTTTGAGAAAACAAGCGGTTCTCGAACTAAAATCCAAAAGAAATGTCTACTTGCCGGGCTGCCCACCTAAACCGGAGGCAGTTATAGATGCCCTAACAAAACTTCGTAAGAAGATATCGTGAGAAATAGTTGAGGATTGAACTCCATCTCAAAAGAAAAGGCAGGGAGGGGATGGTGAGCCCCTACCTCGGCGCAGTGTGGCGGCGGGGCTAAGGGGAACGTTGCGACGGCTATTGCGGCGGATGGGAAAGCACGAGGGAAGAAGAAGGAAAGCGAGGGCAACGATGCACGCTGGATCTTGATCCAATGGTGCAAGAGTGATGCATGTATAGATCATTTGATAATTAGTTTTTGGATAACTTGCTCTTTTGATCTTCTTGCTTGCAGTTTCTCTGGATCAATCCTTTTACTATATCATTTATATGCATTTTGAATTAAATGATGTTTTGCAGCTCCACCCAGCCTGAGAGAAATCCTGGTTTGGAAAAATAGTGACCATGTCCCGATATAAAACAGCAAGGATCCATTATGGTGGCAAAGTCTATGACATTTTATTGCAGAAAACTAGGGGCCCCTACCCCATGATAGCCCTTGCTAATTACATCATCTTGAGTATGAGGGTGCAAATCCAGACCACTGTCGATGGAGTTTCTATTTAGGATGATAACAACTGTGCTTGGTATAAAAATTAGGTTGGTGTTGAAGGATGAAGCTGAGATTGCGAAGGTGCTAGAGGGCCTTAATGATCTGTTATCAAACATGAAGAAAGGCATTTATGTCAATCCGGAATTCACGAGGTTTGTTTAAGGTCTTAGTTTGTTGATACTAGATTGCCTATATGTGTCTGGTGTTCTAATTAAGTTATGTGTTTTCCACTGTGCCATTGCAGTATCAATGTCTTTAGCAACACACCAGAAATGCTCTTGTTTACATATTTGGGCATACCGGTGTTTCATGGGTGGATTCCAAACCTAGAGGTTTGTTTTGTCTGTTTTAATATCAGCACTCTGATATGTGAATATGCTGGGTATCAACATTTTTTATATTGTTTTCTAGGACAAAGCCACTATTAAAGCAGTTGGCAAGTCGTATGACGATTTGGCTAAGAAGCTTGCATTCTATAACTCAAGGGAGGGCAGCCTCCAACCATCTGAAGCGATTGTTCTCCCACATTGTTATACATTTTAAATCTTTATTTATTATGTGATGTATAGTATTACTTTTTTATTTGTAGATAAACTGGTCAAAGATTTTTTGGAGGAACAAAGTCACAACTAATATTGCATGGGTATGAGTATAATTTATTCGGTACATTGAAGCTTAAATACTTCATATTAGTTACCATGTTGGTGTCTTCATTAAAAATTATAGGTTGTCAAGTCTGTGTAACCAAATGATTAAGCGTCTGTCCGAGAAAAAAGGAAAACCTCGCAGTGCTTCTCAGAAATGATCACTTCTATGTTATGCATTTGGTAGTTGGTACATCCCTTCCCCTTTTATGCTGATGATCATCAAGGAAGCGATGAATATTGTTCATATTTCATAGTTTTTTATTGTGTCCATACTTTTTTTTGCGTAGTATAGGGGGACTCTGCACACATTGGAGACGAACTATTATTTTTGGTCCAGCTTTCCATTTGTACATGGCAGACACTCAACAATGTAAGTCATACCATTGTGCTTATCTTTGTCTAAGATGATGTGGTATATTGTGTGTCTAACACTTGTACAACTATCTTTGTTTAAGATGAGGTATCATTTATTGATATCTTTTTGGTATCCAATCGATGATGTATAGGTTACTGGCGATGGTATTTTTGTGTCAAATGAATATGTTGCAGCTAGGACGATGAATGAGGAACCAGTGGGTTTTTTTGCTGCTAAAAAGTTTCTTCACTTTTTTATCGTATCTTATCTCATTGTAAACAAAATAACACGGCGGCTTAAAGAACTTTATTCCAATGGGGACATGGAGATGCACCAATATAGCCTAAAGCTGAGCAAGAATGAAGAAGATGAAAAACTGCTTGACGAGGAAGTAAAGAATGCATCATTTGGGATAAGGATAAGGTAAATACTTATGATGTATGTAAATTCATCTCAACTCGGATATGGAACATATACTAAATACTGTTACTATTTACTTCCTTTCGATCAAACTTCCTAGGTAACATATAGGCAGAAGGAGAGGGAGGGTGATCCTTTCAGTCAAGCTTCCCAGGTGAATAATGAGAAGGAAAAGAAGAGGAAGGTGGCCAGTAAGAAGAAGGGGAAGAAGGGGGAAAGAAGGGGAAGAAGAAGATGGGGGAGAAGGCGGCGGCGGTGACAGACAAGACCAAAATTGGAGTACCTGGAGCTTCATCGCAAGACCCTCCAAATGGTAGATCTTGGTTTGTCAACCAATTTCTAAAGTTCCTCAATGAGTAACCTTTTGATTATTTGTGAGCATTGAGTAAGTAGACAGTTTACCTTTTGATTATTTGTGAGCTGTGTTTTTAACTTGTGTTTGTGTATTATCTACAACCTATTGTGAAAAGAGCGAAAGACCTTATTATGTGGGAAAAGTGGTGGTAATGAAGCACTGGAACTGTTTTGATATGTCTATAGATACCCCACATTGAGTACTAGAATAAAAAATTTTCTAGGTTTATCCGGGACAATTATGAAAGGTACTTGTAGATATGTACTTTAAAGCTATTTTACATGCTATGAAACTTGCAGTATCAGTCTTAAAGTATTTGTTGCTTTTTTCCCAGTGTCTATGATGATATAGAAGCTTGTGTAGTATAGTTTCTTGAGGACCATGATGTTGATAAAGATGAAGCATGACACAAATTGGAACATGGCAAACTAAGTTTAATTTTATTTTAGCTTAGCTTAAGAGAGAAGCAGCACAAAATCATATGAAATATATATAGCAGTGCATTTGTAGTTTGGGACTTGGAGAGGAGAACACGACACCAAGGCCATATTAAAGTACAAGTTAGGTGGTTTGGTTTGAATGTGTGTTTCTATATATTAAAATGTGTTGTTTAAATGTTTTCTAAAAAAAGCAACTGTATCAATCAATAAATGTCCTGTAAGATAGGTTTATTCTGGATTTTCTTTCTTTTCTTTTTTGAGGCACTAGATTTTCTTTCTTTTGGTGTTGTAAAAAGACTTTTTTAACCACAAACTTCTCATGTAGTTTCACAAATTATGTTAAAGAACAAAAAAATATGACCTTGTTGAATATTATGAAATTTATATTAACAAGCTTGTCAAAAGTACAGCAAGAATCGGAATGAGGCTGGCGAGAAGGTTCTTAAATTTTATTATTGACAAACACAGAGAAGGGTGGTGTTGGAATGCGGAATGGGAAGAGTCTGATATGGTGATTAGAGATGGGGCAGAACATTCTTCATAGGATGTTTGGCACGGCATCATGTGTCCAAGGACAGAATGCTTGTTGACTTAAAGAATTTCATTGACATTTTGTTTAAACACTATGAGAGTGAGGAAACTTATTCTGTTTCTGGTGAAAAGAAAGTTGTGTCGCCTTGCTACTTTAATGCTTTCAGAGGTGATATTTTAGTTGTACCTGATACTGAGGCTGAGCCAGAAAAGCTGAGGAAGTTTCAAAGATATCTGAGTTGTCATCGGGCGTTTATGTCGCCATTAGCTTGTTCAGATTTTATCGGACATCTCTACACGGTTTCTGATAGTCTGCGGGCACATAATGAATTTCCGTTTAAAGATGATGGGCAACATATTTGGAGGCAAACTGCATCTCATCTGAAGGAACCCTTTGCATCTATCTATGCCCACAATGTTGGCTTTTTAGGAGCTCACACGAACAACAAGCAAAACTCTCATAAGATCTTACAGTAATATGATCTTACAGTAATGTTCACTTAGGAAGCAATTGAGGCTCACTATATTACACTTGTAGTATACATTGAATTAGTTCTCAAGCTTGGCTTACAAGTGCTTCTACATGTTCTATTTATAGGCTAAACTGAACTAACCTTAACTTAACCCATATGTATAAAACATTCTACATCCAGCTATAAATATTTTAGTTCTAGTAATAGCTAGATGTTTCTCGTATCCAGTTCATTAATGAACTAGTAGGAGAACTGAATATTCTAGATGCTTCTAGCATTTTCCTATAACTACCAACTAGCTATTTCTCCTACAATTTTCTAGTAGATGTCAATATTATGTCTAACAATTTCCCCCTAATTTTGACATTCTGACTCTATCTTGTCGACGCATTCGAACACTCCTACGATATTCACAACACTTACTAAGCATGCATAGGATGACGACACAACTACTCAACACCCCATGCTGTACCTTCGGCTTCGACTTCCGAACAGCGACGCGACTACTCAACATATAGGACACCACTTGTCGAAATCTACTATCGGAACCTGCTCTCAGACTCAACTTCAGTATGACGACACCACTACTCAACATCTAGGACTCAACTCATCGAGTCCGTCTTTATAGCAGTGCTGGCTGATCATCGGCATCAATAAGAAGATTCATCACCTCTTGCTCCTTACTTCGTTGTGGCATTCCTTAGCAAAATGTCCGAACTTCTAACAGTTGAAAGACCGAATCTTTACATTGTCAAATTTGCGGTTCTTACCAAAATCTAAAATCTTTATTGTTCTTGCCTTTAAACCTTACTTCCCACTCAGCATGAGTGAGTAGAAGCTCATTGCCTTCTTCGACTCGCCAGCGGCCTCTATTCCTCTCTTCATATGCCTTGAGATGACCGGCCACTTCCACTAGCTTCTTCTTCTTTATATCAGCAAGTTGTTCAAAAATATAGACAAAAGGTAAGAACCTGTTTGGTACCGTACGAAGAAGCTTCTTGATAATAGTGCGCTCCTCCATCTTTTCTCCGAGTGCTCGTATCTCATTGGCGATGATGGATAGTTTCATGGCGAAGTCACTAACTCCTTCATATACAAATCCCCGAAGTCCCTCATCAAGGTCTAAACACGAGCTTTCTTGACGCAGTCTGAACCAACATATATGCAACTCTTGCAATGTGTCCGATACCTCCTTTGTCGTTGTCTTCTCCATCAAGACCATCATTATGTCCTCTGATGTAGCTTGCATGATAGATGCGAGAGCCATATATCTGACCCTATATGTCATATGAGAGTTCTCGTTTAGATATGCAATCTTCAAAACCGAGCATTTTTAAACACGAAATTGGATTTTTTTTTCATGTAGGTCCAAAACAGTTTGTACACATCGGTTTGGTGATGTGACATCCTAGTCAGCATTACACCTACCTAATTTGAGCACGTGACATTCCTCTCTTTTTTTTTCAGTACACTGACATTCACAGTCTCCTCTCACACAGCACCTCCCTCCTCACCACTGGCCGGTCACCTCCCTCCTTGTCCTCTCTCTTGACCCGGCTCTAGCTATGGCGCACCCCCCCCATCAAGCGCCCACCGCCCATGCCATCGAGCCTAAGCGCTGTTATCGACGTCGCCAGCGGCTAGCACGAGCAGGGTCAGAGAGCGCGCTACATGGTGACAACATGGTTGCTTGGAGCTAGGGCGTGGCGACGAGGTGTGGTGGTCTGGTGCAAATGGCGCGGGCGACTCCGTCCCTGCTAGCGACAAGCTCATCCACGACCATATCAAGGTCGATTACGAGCACTCACAGGCGGCATGGGGGAGGCTGGCGTTGGCATGCTTGCCACTACGTCTGTCATCGCTGCTGTCTGCGTTGCCACTGAGCGTTCAGATCTTAAGCCGCCCATCCTTGCTCTTGGCATGGTGGAGCTGGTTGTGACAGTGGCCGCCAGCGTCGACGTTCTCCGGCAGTTACACGAGCCTACATGGCGTCGCCACCACCACAGGGAGGTCCATGCAAACTATGCGAAGGCGAAGGCGAGCGTGACCATGGCCAACGCGACGTTTCAAGCCGCACGGCGATCGAAGCAGCTCAACAGCTGGTGGCGAGCTCGCTCTACCCGACAGCCCGCCACCTCCTTCTCCCATCCCAGTGCCGTCTCCTTCTCTTTTTTCGCTCGCCAGTCACCACGACGGCACAGGGAGGATGCGGCTAGGGGGCGCCTCTGGCAGGGAGGTGGTGGCGACACAAGCGCAACAGTAGGCGACGACGCTTCGGCAAGGAGGGAAGGGGTCGGGTTGTGCAACGGCGGGGCGCACGACTGAGAGATGGAAAGAAAGAGAGAAGGTGGTGGATTGGTGGCGTAGATGGACCGGAGAAAGAAGAAAGATGAGGGAAGCGAAGGGATTCAAAATAAAAAGTGACTAGCGGCTTGTTCTTTTCAGCGTATCGTATCGTTGTGTATTACTATAGTAAATTTTGTTATTTTTATATAGCTTATATTTTGTGATAATTTGTGACGATTTTTTCGTGGCTTTTAGTAATACTTCCAAAGATGATAAAACTATTTTTCAATTATTTTTCTATAATGTTTAGACCTTTTTTTTAGTGTTATCAAATTTGCTACAGCAATACGCCAACGCAACGATGTTGAAAAGAACATGGCCTGGGAGTCACGTCATGAGGTGACTACGACCCCAAATCAGCAAACCGCTAGCAACCCCTGATGTGCGATTTGGGTGTTGTCACCGATCAATAGCAAACTTGTATCAAATCCCAGCGAAGGCTTTGTAACGAACTGATCTGAGACTGCACGACGAGAAACGCATGCGTTGTCACCGACAAGTCCATAAGCACATACTTACTGACAACCCACAATAAAAAGAGCACTTCTTTGCTATATATATGTACATACTACATACGAGGCTTTATACAGGTAGAATTCCAAACAAATCCCTAGAAAATCAACAACAAAATCACGGAACAATGCACTTATGCGCACGGACGGGGACACGCTGCTGGAATCGATATCTGCACACTAACGACGAAAGCAACAAGATTAATAATTAACCGTCCTCTAATCGCGGGCACCCCTCTAATTACTACAACCCCATACACATGCACCCCCGTCCTCACGCGGCGCCGTCGACGCGGGCCTTGGTGACGCCGGCGCAGGCGTCGACGAAGTCGCCGTCGATGAAGTCCGTGGAGAAGATCTGCAGCCGGTCGCCGATGTCCCTGGCGAAGGCCTCCGCGACGAAGAGGCGAGCGTAGCAATGGATCCGGCGGGTCACCGGCCGCACGCACAGCACCGGGTTGTCGGCCTGCGGCGTCACCGTGTTCTCCACCCGGTAGAAGTAGCGCCGCTCGGCCGCCGGCGGCTGCTGCTCCAGGAACTTGAGGTTGCTCTCCAGCTTCGTCTCCGGCAGGTCCGTGTCGATCCAGTTGTCCCGGAGGTACCCCGCGCTCCACAGCGGCTCGCCGGCCTTCGGCGCCGGCGACTTGCGCGGCTTCCACACGCAGATCACCCGCCGCGGCAGCAGCTCCGCCACCGTCTTGCCGAACACCGCCTCGTCCTGCCATGCACAGATAGGTTAATTTCATAGGTTTCGTCTTCCGTCTTTTCATTCTTTTTTTTACCCTGCAGAATGCAAATACAATATAGTTTTATACTTTTATACTTTTATATAGGTAAACTTCATGTTCGTGTTCTACGCGGAGAGATTTTTAATACGCATTAAAAATGAGGACGTAATTCTCATCCTATGAGATTCATAATCCGGTTGAGGAAAAATTTTCGTTTGCCAATGAAAATAACGAAATTGGCGAAAATCGAGATAATCCTAAGAATTTCATGATACTTTGTCGAAATTTTAATCCTAAGAATTTAAAATCCGATCTATCTAATAGGTGAGTCGGATAATTAGGATACAGATTTTCACCCCTACCAACCTGCGGGATCAGGTGCTCGCCGAGCTGCTCCACGAGGTACTTGCCGAACTCCGGCGGGTCCTCGCGGCCGAACTCGGTGCGGATCTCGAGGATGACGAGCTCCGCCTCGGTCTCGGCGAGAAAGCGCTTGACGTCGGCGAGCACGACGTCGACGGAGTAGGTGGCGAGCACGCCGTGGCAGACGCGGCGCTCCTCCTGGATGCGGACGTCGATGACGCGCGCCCCGACGGCGAGCTGCTCGTAGACGGAGAGCGACTGGCACTGCGCGAAGGGGCGGGTCACGAAGGGGATGCCGATCTTGTTGGTGGCGGAGTCGTGCGTCCCCGGCCACACCACCTGGTGGACGCGCACCCGCTCCGGCCCCAGCTCCGCCATCCACGCCTTCCGGTTCGCCGGCCGGTGCTCCGACCCTGGGAACGTCTCGCCGGAAGCCGACAGCCGCGTCACCAGCCCCTGCTTCTCGCTCGTCACCAGCTTCCGGCGGTTCACCTGCGCCGAGAAGAAGGCCCCCATGGCCTCAAGCGGGTTGCTGCTTCCCTTCTTGCCAGAGCTGTTGCAATTGGAGGAGGAGGAAGAAGACATGGCCGAACAAAAAAAAATCCTATATATAAACACAGTACAGGTCGATCAGGATAGCATAGCAGCTAGCTCGATCCGACCTGGACATACACGTCGCTGTAAGCTCGAGATTGACGGGGGCAAAATATCACTAGCTTATAATAGCTATGTTAATCCGAAGAAGAACGGAAGAAGCAAGGCCATCATGCTACGCGTGTTCTTGATCGGTTTCGTTGGCTGCTTGATGAACTGGCGTTAGGTGTGGTGGTGGTAGTGGCTGGCCGGACAAGATTTTTTTTTTCCGATCTGAAAACGAAGGGGGGGTTTCTCACTTTCTTTAGCCTTTACTTGTTCAGAGCGATGGTTTTTATTGGCGAGACGGCGATAGGATCGGGGCCACGAGGACAGTGACGGGGGCATCGTATCATAAAATGACATATGTTGATGCGTCCTTTAAGGAAAAAATATGTTTGGCTACTGTATTATTGTGGTTTGTGTCTTGGTAGTTGGGGGATTGGAGATGAAGGTTCCAGGCTCATGGAATGATTGGCAGAAGGTTCAGGAGCTGGATTTCAGACATGGCTTGCACATTGGCAGGCATGATGAGGCAGCACTGTAGCAGGGCACATGGTTTAAAGAACAGGCATGTGGCCTACTGGATCCCAGACGCTGGGCCATGCGACCAGCTGCTGCATGCATCGTCAGGATGTACACATGGTAGCGTTTGTACAGATAAGGTTCGGTTTGGAACACGGTAATTTTCTTCGTCGCTATGAAAAAAGAACTGTCCCCTGTGAATTTCATGTGTTCAAAACCTTTCATGAGAAACAGCCATGTAAATTGGGAGCAGTACAATTCCGATACGATAAGTCAGCCCCTGCAGTCTTTTGCCCTTTAAAAGAACCCAACAACACAGGTTGCCCTTTGTCAGCTGCCTGTAGGTGATCGGAACCGATCAAAAGTTTTCATAATTTTAAAATTTAGGTCAGGAGTACAATTACTTTCCACCATGAACCACGAGGACTTGTTTGTTCATCACTCATTCTATATGATAGTGGATCAGTCGATGGACCATGAACCAGGGCTGGAAAACAGTGAGCCAAATGACACAATGCAAGAAAGGGAAAAAAAAGAAGAAAAAAAAGTTTACTTCACCCCTCAATACGATGCCGGGTGTGTTTAGCCCCTTTACCTAAAAAAACATACCTAAAAAAAAACAAGTTTTGAGAATGGTTTTGTCATCAGAACCATCCAACCGAAGTAATATTGCTAGGTAGACTAACCACATGGCATTTTATTTTTTTAAAAAAAATTATTTCAAACACAGGTCCCAAGTGTCAACGCCTGTCCCTCTACTTCTTCCTCTCTTTCCCCGGCCTATGACCTCCCGACAACCAATCCAATGTCGAGCCGCAACTCCTCTGGCGTGGCGCCGCCGCATCCGTGCAATCCACGGGGCGCACAGTGAAGCTGCCCATGGCGGCGGTGCGGCTAGAGGCGGCGACCTGATGGCAGCGGCTGGTCAAGCCATCAACGCCGATGTCGCGCGTCGCTTCACCGGTGGCTGGTCCTGCCATAGGAAGGTCGGTCATGGCACTGGCATAATTGAGGCCTTGGCAGCGGCGCATCGACACCTAGCTTATGGTACTTGCACTGCACAGAAGAAGAGCAAGCAAGCGGAAGGAACAGAGGCGCACGAACAGGCGACGACGACGACGACATGAGCCCATGCGGCTGCTCCATAAACGAGCAGAATACATTGCAAGAAAATCAAACTGGGAGCTGTGGCATGGACACAACCATGGTCCTAGCCATTGATCTGGTTGGAAGTTCGTTTGATTGCCGGAGAGAATTACGGTGATCAATGACAAGTTCAGCTTCCCAAATTATGTTGCCAGCATTCGATCTGAATACAAACGAACACAAATCTGACAAAAATCCTTCCATTGGGTACAGGCTTTAGGATCCATATGGGCTCCAGGAGACCAGGACCGTGATTCATCTGGAATCTAATCGGGAAGCAAAGGAGCCGCCGGCTGCGCATCACCTTCCTTTGGCCCGCGCAGCCTCGGGATCCCACCCCGCGCCCGACGCATACTTGGTTTTCAAGATCAAGGGTTAAATGCACCCGACATCATAGTTGAGAGAGAGTGAAGTAGATTTTTTATTAAAAAAAGGAAGGAAGGATAATCTTCAGATCAACAGGAGCTTACTTGTTCTGGTGTGCATCTGGCCTACCAATGTGCAGCTAAAATCTGGTGCTTCATTTCCAAACCAACCAACTGGTTGTACACCATAAATAAATAAATCTGTTGATTGGAGAATATGTTTTTCGTATCGGAAAGGCTATAGAGCGGACGTCCGGCGTGTGCCGAACCATTTCACACGCTACTGCCTTTTCTTACCATGCTGCGCTCGATGCAACGCGCCTGACCAGCCACTGTTAGTCAATGAGCCGGCGTGGCTCATTCCCAACCACTTCCTTTCTCTTTTTTTACCTCACACGCTGGCCATTCCCTTGCTGCTTCTCTCTCTCTCTCTTCCCTTATTCTTTCTTCTTCACGGTAGGGGACATGGAGAGTGCCATCTCTCTCTCTCTCTCTCTCTCTCTCTCTCTCGATGGCTTCGCTTCCCGACGACGAAGCAATACTCCGAGGCGGAGCTTCGGAGAGGATGGCAGCGGCTGCAACACGGCGACGGAGCTCTTCCCAACCACTTTCTCCCTCTCTATTCCCATCCCCTTCTCTCTCTATCCTTTTCTCTAGTTTGAGGGCCAAATCTAGGGAACAAAAGAGATAGAAAGGAGATGAATGCGTCAGATCTGAAGAAGAATAAGGCTAGCAAGGAGATGAATCCTCATTTCTTCGCATGGGAACCCTAAGCATGTAAGTATGAACTTTTGGGCTTTTTTTGCTTTGTGCTTCGCTCGATCCGGCAAGCTTTAGGGTAGGGGGTGCCGGATTTGGGGAAGAAGACAAGGATGAGGCCTATCCCATATTTTTTTCACACAAAACCTAAACTTTGCCTTCTGAAACTTGGGTTAGCACGATCCGAAACTAGGACTTTGTACTTTTGAAACCTAGGATTTTTCGTTTCAAAACTTTGGATCCCTGCATGTTGAATCTTTGATTTTGCCTGACGAAACCTGAAATTTTCTCTATTGTAACTTAGACTTCGCCCGCCGAAACTTGAGGATTTTCACGATCGAAACTTCGTCCTTTTTGCTACTGAAACTTAAGTTTTGACCATTGAAACTTAGATTTTGCCTACCGAAACTTGAACTTTGTACTATTGAAACTTAGTTCTTAATCTCGAGAAACTTTCTTAACTTTCAAGTTTCGTCGTCAGGTTGTCAGGTTTCATCAAGTTTCTGCCGTTATTTTTCAAGTTTCGGTAGGTATTTGCCAAGTTTCAGCGATGACGTCATACTGACGTCATTGGTCCGAACGGTCCGGACGTCCGATCCTTGGCGTTGCCCTTTTCGTATTGCATAATAGAGCATTAGTAGTAGTACAATAGATGGGCCAGCCTCAAAGGGCCCAATATACTCTAACACTCCCCTGCAGTCTGAACGGCGCAAACATGGCGTTGAGACTGGTACAAAACAAACGCAGAGCACTCCCCCGTGGTCGAAACAGAGTAACCAAGGAAGTACCAAGGAAGTAAAAGACAGAACACACAATCACTCCCCTGCAGTCGGAATGGTCGGTGCGCGGACGTTCAGACTGGACCTGAACTCGAGGAATACTGTGCTAGGAAGGCCCTTGGCGAAGATGTCAGCGTACTGGGACGACGTCGGGACGTGCATCACACGAACATGGCCGAGAGCAACTCGCTCGCGGACGAAGTGAAGATCGATCTCGACGTGTTTGGTCTTGATGTCGCACCGGGTTGGTGGAGAGGTAGACCGCACCGACGTTGTCGCAGAGACGAGGTGGCCTTCAGAGTGGATCGTGGAGCTCTCGAGCAGTTAAGCGAAAGCCAACAGTTTTAATAACGCCATTGGCAACCGAGCGGTACTCAGCCTCCGCGCTAGAACGGGGAGACCGGCATGGCGCTGCAGAAGTAGTCGTTGGCCGGCGCTGCGTGACCGACGAGGTGGGTGACGGAGCGAGCGCGTCGACCCGAGCCCACCCCGGCTACCGCAGGCGTAGGCGCCGTGGTAGGACGCGCGCGGGGCGTGGACGCCACGGGCGAGATTCGACCGCTGCGCTCAGTAAAGCGTGATGGCGCGGCCTAGACGAAGCGGCGGCGGCGGCTCGACATGGGGCGCGCTAACTTCGTCGAAGAGGAGCCGGTGAAGGCGAGGTTGTCGCGGCGCCCACCGCAGTGGCTCACGGACGGGTCCGAGGCCCGTCGGACCGGGTCCGACGCTTCGTCAGAAAGCACGGCCTCTGCCGGACGTGGTCCGACGCTTCGTCGGACAGGTCCGAGGCGCCGTCCGAGTTGAAGAAGGTCGGCGCGGAGGCGCGCCGATCCGGGTTTCTTGGCGGCGGCGCTGTATCCGGGTGAGGGTCGCCGTGGGGTTCCGTGAATGCCCATATCGCCTGCAGCTTCGGGGGAGAAGCCGAGCAAGGCGGCGGCGACGCAGATCCTCGCGACGGCGTTACAGCGCGTGTGGCGGCCGTGAGGATTTTGGCGGGCGCCGCCGTGGGAGGGAGGACGACGGGAGTGGAAGCCGTCGTGGAGGAAGAGGAGGACGCCGGGGCAGTCGACATGGCGGCGGAGGAGTCGGACGCCATGGGAAGCCGTCGGCGGCGCAGCGGAAGGGAGGGAAGAGGTAACCCTAACCTAGGTCTCGGATACCATGTTGATTGGAGAATATGTTTTTCGTATTGCACAATAGAGCATTAGTAGTAGTACAATAGATGGACCAGCCTCAAAGGGCCCAATATACTCTAACAAAATCTATCAATTATGCAACGAGTAGTTGGCTAATCGGTGTCATGTTATTTAGAGTAACCTAGCAGATCGTACCTTCACCTAAGCTCAGTAAACAGTACGAAATTATTAGGAACTATTGCATAATGTCAGATCAAGGGGAGCAAACAGCTTCTCAAGCAGAAAATTCCGGTCATGTTACCCAGAAGGCAAGGCCAAAACCCTAAAAATACAGAGTAACGTGAGTGCACAGGTTAAAAATGAGCAGAAGGGCCAGCTACCAAATATCCAAATTTACGCTTTCCGACACACACCAAAAAAAAAAAAGAATGGTAGGATCTTTTTGGTCATTTGAAATTCCTTGCTGAATTCATCCAGCAAGTCCATCTACTGCCAAATATAGAATTGTGAATCCATTCCAAATGGTTTGTCGTGCATGGATTAGGAGCGAAATAAAGATCAGCAGCTTGCATTGGATGTTATTTTTATTCATTAGCATATGGCCCTATATTACCATTTTGTAAAACTAATTAGCGCCTGCCTTGGTACGCCACCTTGTGGAGATAAACAAATGCTTTGCTTATTGATCATTGATGCATAAATGTCTGAACATGGTCTGTACAGTTGCTTTCTCTCACAAATGGCACTAGTTTCTTGATAGAGATGTGCAACAATGCGACTATAAAATAATTACACGATTCGAGTAAATAATTCCCACGTTGGCATCAACTTGAGTGGCATTATATTAATATACATAACCAGACAATAGATCAACTAAAGCTGATTTTGTTCAGGTTTCTTTTGCCCCTTTTTTCCCAAATAAAAAATGTCCTGATGGCGTTTTCAAAGATAAAAGGTAAACAGAACGAGCACACAAAAGCATAGCAGTCTTTTTCCCAAAAAAGACTAAAAAAAGTATGACAGAGCTCCAAGGTGGGCATTTGATTGTTAGCCAGCCACATTTTGACCGTGTTTGTTTGAGCTGAAAGTTGTTGAAAATTTTAATCTAGAAATGTTGTAACCCATCGAAGACATCTTAAAGAGTTCAAAAAAAATATGGGAAATTATTTTACGAACGCTAAGAAGAACTATTTAGGCCTAAATTATGGGAAATTATTTCACGAACGCTAAGAAGAACTATTTTAAAACCCCATATGATTACAAAATATTATATCATTTGGCTTATACAAAAATAACAAATTTTCATTTAATTTAATTTAAGCTGAAACAAACAAGGTTCACTTAAAAGTTACAGGGTACAGTAACCATCTAAACACAAGGTTAAACTATGTACATGTGTTATAATGAAAATAGCACTGCACCAATGACAGTCTCGCTACCAACAAGAACGTCATCGCTTCAACAGTACATGGGAAGTACGTCATATGTCAGACTTGAAGGAAACCCAAACTGAAGTGTCCAGGGCTACTGGGAAACAATACAGAATTGTTAAAACTTACAGTGGGTGTTGATATTCACCTGCACGAAAAGATTTTTTGTGTCACTGGCGCTTCTCTTTAGATTTTAGAAATGCCCACTGAAAGTGACCACAATTTGCTTCTGGATTTGATGCGGGTCCCTGACAATATAGAACACATAGTGGTCACTATACAATGCAATGCTTTATATACTCTCACATAAATGCTTTACTTCGTGAACAGCTTGTTCCTGTGATATGAACTTAGCAGTATATTATGAAGTTACGTACCTGAGCACGGGCACAGACATAGAACAGACGACCAATATTGGATCCCTTCTTCACAGACCTCGGTATGCAAGGTTCGTGATGTCCTTTGCAAAGTGGTTGGGTCATCTTCATTCTCTGTTGTATTCTTTGCCACTCCAGTGTTGCAACCTTACACTTATCTGTTGTAAGTGAAGAGGGTACATTTGAATTGTCCTGATCTTCTGTAGCTGAAGTTGTACATTGGATGTTTTCTGGCAGATTATCATCTTTTGGATGACATAGTCTATCCATATCAGGTACTGAATCTACTGAAGTAACTACACCATTGATCTTGGCATCACCTGTCTTCGACTCTCGCTGTTGAAAAAATGACTTGATGGTTCGTTGGGAGGATAAGTGGCATTTATTCTTCTTGTTTGGCATAGACTTGCTGCCAAAAATGGAATTTTTCTTACCCTGTGATTCCTGCAATGTTGCACTACTATGATGGGAGTTGCCACTTGAACCTTCATTTGCCCATTCATCAAGATTTCTCCGCTTACATGTACGAAGGTTAACATCTTTAGACTCACTTATATCAGCGGCAAATTCTTCCACAGATGTACTTTTACTTTCTGGAACATCACTACAGCAGTTTTCACCTGCTCTTTCCTTTGGCATATTTAAATTTGTGGCATCATCCAGTTCATACATTTTCCCTTTGCTGAGAAATGATACTGCACGTTGGAGTAACAGCAATTGGTAAGCATAATGTGTGCTATAACCATTATTCCTTTAAAAGTTTCAAGTGCATGCAACCATAACTGAAGGTAGCCTTTTATTCAACAAACTATCATAAGGCCATGAGTGGGTTGCTTTACAGAACGATAAGCTACGTTGAGTTGAGCATTTAAACCCATCTATAGACTGTCTCCTCAGCTTATCTTATTTGACTTATTTGCTTATCTAACTTATTTCTTAACTTTGAATGCTCTTTGAGATAAAATCAAGAGCCGGGTGCGTTTCGTTTGACTTTTGTTTTAGAGCACTTAGAGAAGTCTTTGATATAGAAAAAAGATGGATTAAAAAATCAAAATTATTTTTAAATAAACAAAGATAAGAAAATAAGTCCAATAAGTCAAATAAACTGATGAGAGCAGACCCTAAATATGCACATCAGTGATCAGTGTAGTATAATAAACACCCAGCACAGCAAAACCTACTAGTAAGTAGTAAGCATAACAGGAAATAGTGTTTTATGAAGCAGTTACGGTGTAGGAACAAGAAACTCTAGGCAACAGCTTCTAAAAACTGAATTTTCAAATGGTGGAAATCAGGAAAAGTGATAGTTAATATGCAGAAACCCACCTTTTTTCTTGAGATAACTAAGGTATATGTGTCAAGTGGATAAGAAACTCATAGTCTAGGAACAAACTAAGTAAGAAAATCCAACCAAAGAGAGAATTCGTCCATATGAATGTTACAAAATACATGAAGTTTTTGCCCAAAAAAATACATGAAGTTGCTCGAAACAGAAGTTTAAGGAGATAAATTGAGATCTTGTTGGTGTTTGTGCACTAAAACAACTAAAGGCTATGTTTAGAGCCTAACAGGTGAAAATGAAGAAATAATAGTCACACATTTGATGGAAATCTAAGACACACAATAGTTAAACTCAACTATGTTGGCACAATGAGAGTATAGACATCCTGGTTTCAGCATGTACACTGAAAGGTAAAATTTTCAAGTTATGGTATTGAAAAAAGGTTAAATAACATAAATTTTGTTCACCTATACTCTGTTGCCGCCCACGGATCTCTGGAAGATATCTTGCCGCTGATTGCGGGGTACTATGAACAGGAAGGTCAGGTATTTCATGCAGCACAATACAAACAGGAATATGGTCAGATCCTTCTAGCTTATTGCTTCTCCCTCCTTTCCACCTATGAACAATAAAACAGAGTAAATCATTATAATTTAACATGACAAACCATGTACATTATCCACTTTGCTCTCAAAAAATAAATGCTTCCACCATTCTTTACTTCGACAAATTTTCAGAATTCCCTCTTTTGAAATGATTCATTATCTCACATTCTTCCACATGGCAGCGAAAAATGTTATGGTCTTCCACAGAATCGCAGTGATGGAAGCAAGAACCGGAAATGAGAATGTGATCAATTCTAGAACCATAATTGTATTCTTCAGCTCCAACTTTCTGATTAAAGCAAGTATAAGCACCTGCCCTGCGTAAAAGAGATGCAGCAAGGTTAGAATAGCAAAGTACAGGGTTAGCGAATAGCAAGTAAGTAATTTTTGTGTAGGAGTATACTGAATTAGCGGGTTATGTAATTTTTGTGTAGGAGTATACTGAATTAGCAGGTTATTCTTAAAAAGGGAGAAACTAAATTGTGGCAGAAAAGGATATGAGTTAGTTTTAACAACCTTTGGTGCCTGCTTTCTAAATCTGAATAATGGTCCACATATATAGCAATTTTTGCATTACAGGAGAAATTGTTTAACCAATAGTGAAATATCCACTTGCTGCATGGGCATGGAGCAAGAGCAACTAGCTATAACTAAACCAAGAGTACAATAGGTTGGAGTAGCACATACATAGGCAAGCCAAAAAGAAGACTTGCAATACCTTTCAGGGTGTTTTGATCTGAAAGCATCAAAAAACGGACCTCCATTTTCTCTAAGCATGGATCTCATCCATTCCCGAAACCTTAAATGAGGTAAAGTATAATAAACCAACTATTGTTAATCCTCAGTGAGACAGTGGCTTGACAATTAACTTCATTTAGAGAGAGAGCAGAAATAAAACTGGCACTTGTGTTGAGGATATCAAACTTGTGCATTCAACACAATGGAAGCATAGTCAAAACATTAGTTTGAAGCTTTTAAATCCTGTTACCAGTTTCTACTGAACTTGATGCCTTCATAGAGTATTACAGCAAGATTTATCGATATATTATAGGTGGAAGGAAGGTTAGCTATAAGCAGGTTTCATGATCCAGTATATGGGTTTCACTTAAAATGTCTTCAGATTCTTTTTCAAGACACAATTTCTACCATAATTCTCATGTCTCGTGCCACTAATTGATTGCCTCACCCTACTCCATGACATATTGTTCACTAGTATAGCGCCAACAATAGATATTTAAAGAAAGATCACACATATACAGAGGAAAAATATCACCAGAGTATATAACACAACATTCACTCATGAAACATATTGATATATTAATAATATTTTTTTTACAAAAATGGATTCTTTCCCAACTTCCATTGAAAGATCAATGGAAACAACATCAGTTTCTTTTCCAGTAATTGCAAACTACCTTCCCAAACATAAAAGTCTCTAGTGAACATCAAAATAAAGTCTAGCCATTCCCCCTCAAAAACCTCAAAGCAAAAGCTAACCCCCAATCAGACTTGTCCATTACATTTTGTAATACTTTATGCTGCTGAGATTATTATTATTTCTTGAAATCATGCAGGCAGAGAAAGTATTTGTCGAGGAATTCCATCAGTGCAAGCAAATCTCACTAAAATAAAAAAAAATAAAGAGCTTACATTTGTTTCTCAAATCCAGGTGGGGCGTCACACCTATCTATAGAAGCAGGAGCAATATTCAGATCTCCAACAACAAAAACTCTCTTCCCAAGAGCCAATAGATATTCCCATCGTTTCTAAAAGATATTGGAAAATTAATACATTATAAAAAAGTCCCTTCACTAATCTGGTAACATTGGGAGAAAACAACCAATTGTGGAATCTTTACCATACACACACGCTAACAGAGCTGCACAGAGCCACATATATTACCTGCAATATCTTGTAAAATAGTTGCTTAAAACCAACTCGATCTTTATCATCTTCTTCAACAGCTGGGCCATATATATTAAAAAGAACTACACAAATGATGCAGTACATATCATCACATACAGAGAAGAAATATTTATGACAGTAATCTTGTCTTCCTTTCAAGGCAACAAGTGACTTACCAAAATGTCCATGATCAGTGATGATACATCGCCCCTCATTGTCCACCCTGAGAAGCTCCTCTCTTGTTATCTCACCAAGATCCTCCTCATCCACAGGCATTGCAAGCACAAAATCCCCAATAGTTTCACCATTTTTTCCATAGTCCTGCACTCCAGTAAAGCCTTCTTCAGCTGTCACTGGCAAAGCAATCTCCTGGCTGGAAAATGCTGAAGTCACCCGACAAAACGTTGCAACACCTACAATATATAAATGAATCAACAATTTGTGATGGAACATTCAAAATGATTTAATCAATCAAGTGCTGCATAGAAAAAAACATCTCCAACAGGCAATAGGTTGCAAAATGAACACAAATCAACCGATAAGAATTTTTGTAATCAAGCACCACGAGTTCATAACAATTTACCAGAGTATGCTCCACGTCCTTTCAAAGTACGATTGCACGAAACGAAGGCCTCGTATCCTTCAGCCACTATGACATCCCCGGACAAGTCCTGCCTTGATAATTTAGTCTCCTAAAGTACACCAAACAATAGTCAGCTCACTTGAGTCTCAGGCATCACCCCACCTCATTGAGTATGTCTCTAGTCTCTACATTTGAATGTACAGTGTGTGTGTTTTGCCCACTACAAAACAGATTTTTTTTTTATCTCAATTCAGAGATTGTAAGTAATAAACAAGGCACATTCTAAGCTTTTACGAGATCAATTGAAGACCGCGATACGACACGAAATTGGTGCATTCGTTTTGCGTGGGATCAAAGACAGTGTAATTAATTTCATCAATTCAAAGGAACTGTAGTGAGTAAACTACAGTTAAGAGCTAGGGTTTAGGCATATGTATGAGGGGGCTAGACTAGTGGGCTGATTGGCCTACGAGATTGGCGTTGGGAAGGAAGAGATTAGAGATTGGCCGGACCTGGAAGCAGATGATGTCGGCATCGAGGGCGTCGAGGAGGCGGCGGAGCGAGCCGTACTGCACCACCCGCGGCCGGAGCCCGTTCACGTTATACGTCACAATTTTCACCATTCGCCGCTGCCGCTGCCGCCGCGGGGAAGAAGCACTCGACGACCTCCCAGATCGGACGCAGGCGACGAGCAGGACACGGCCGGTGCCGGTGGCCGGTGTGGCGTACGGGCAGAAATGCCCTTCCCCGACTCCCGCGCCGGCGGCGGCAGGCGAACCCGATGAGTTTCTTTTCGATTTATCTGATTTCCGATATGCCGATTTCGACAGTCCCGCAGTTCGTTGTGGTGGCGAGGCGTGTTGCATCTTCGGAAAACAAAACGAATTAAAATTTCATACATTTATGTTTTCGAAACAAACAAGTCTGATCTATTTACTCTTTTACTTTCTCCTAAACCTTGAGAGTTGAGATAGTTTTGACGGTTCGGATTGTCGTGAAACAACATATTTGTGTGTAAATTTGTAATTAGTTGCTAATAGTAGTTAGGCTATCTTCAATTCAGATGCTTAAGTAGGTGGTTAGAGAAAAAACCTGATTTTTTTTTTGCCACATCGGCAAATAGAGGTGTTTAGAGGAGAAAGAAGATGCCTAGGTTGGCATCGATTGCTACTCGTTGCTTGCGACCTTTTTTTCTACAGCCGCTTGCCTCGATGCTTCCTTCTCATCCCTATCGAACAACTAGTTGATTGTATTTTTTCTGTTACACTAGGCACCGACCATTGGAGACTAAAGCGTCTGGTTCAAGCGCTAACAAAGCAGTTATAGCTTATAAGCACCTTTGGAAGCTCTTATGCATTGGAAGGAAGAGTTTTTATACGATGCTTAGGGATGTGTCACCTTAAATACCTAGCTCTAAGCACCTTGTATTGAATGTGGCCTTATTAACAAATAGTGGTGGTTCCACGTGTTAGAGATGTGTCTTTTCAAGGCACCCATTCATTATCTATATAAAGGAGCATTGCCCGTTGTAATAACTGACTTGATCATTCAATAAAACATTCACTCCCTCTCAAATCTCTCTACTCTCTTACTGTGCTAATATTGTCTCAACACAGACTAATTTTTACTTGCTTTTAGAGTTTTGAGATAACTTTTAAGATTAAGATATGAGAAATTCATTTTATAGCACCTTAAAAGATGATACATTCAAAATATGTCATCCTCCCTCTGAAACTATTTCTTTCAATGGTATCAAACGAAATATACAAAAAAAACCTGAAAACAAGACCATTTATATTTTATAATGGAAATAAGCAAATGGGTAGATAATAAATACATGTTTTCAAAATACAAATATTTTGATATTTTTAGCCCTACCCTTTTAAAATCTCGAAGACCATTCAAATGATTCGGATAGCACTCTCCAAACCCTTTGGAGAAGATCTTGAAAGTCACCTTAGCAAATAAGCAGTGGCGGACGCAGGATGAAAATATAGGTGGGGCAAAACTAAAACCATCATTTATGTACCGACAACCATTGGTCAAAAGATAACACAAACTAGTAAAACTATAATACCACAAAAATAATAAATATGCTAGTAAATGATCACATCCATCGAATTTTTGGATATTCCAATTATACTAGTAGAAGTACATACAATTTGAATCATACTCTTCAATTTGTCTTCTTAGTCCGGGATCCGCAACTATTTCATCCAGATTAAATGATCTATCAACTAAAAACCTCCTCATCTCTTACTACATTAAGAAACAATAACAAATTACTATTTTATTCACATAATTCACCCATCAATTGGTCTAATTTCATTCACAAAATTCAACAACAATTGGTTAACAATAGGAATTAGCAAATAATTTTGGTTTGAGATGGAAATTTGGACCTGCTGCACTCGGTGGGGGTTGAGAATTTGGGGGTGGCGGGTGGGCCGTGGGTGGCAGTGACCAGTGACAGAGGAGGAAGGAGGAGGCGGCGCCCGCCGCCATGGCATGTGGCGGACCTCGCGCTGCTCGTGGTTGCCTTCTTGCGGGCGGCCTAGCCTTGATCCCGTGGTTGGCGCTGGCACTTGGTGGTCGGCCGCCTAACGAAAGCAGGATCGACGAATCGAGGAGGTGGGGTCGTGGCGGTGCTCGGGGTAGGCGGCCATGACGGCGGCGAACCGGCTGGTCAGTGGCCCAAAGTGGGGCCGCGAGAGGATGGAGGGTGGCGGCTAAGCTGAGGAGAGCTGGAGTGCTAGGGGCGTGGAGCACTGGGCTGGAGGGTTTGTTCCCTTGGAAAGTTGGGCCTTCGCTAGGCTTGGCCCCACCTACAGGGCCGAATATGTAATTTGCGCAGTGTAGTCCATCCTAGGTATGGGCTCCAAAAATTGAGGTGGGGCGGCGGCCCACATTGCCACCATGGTGGATCCGCCCCGGCAAATAAGATAAGCAAAACAAATACTATACTTTTGCAACAAATGCTCCCAAGAACTTTGGTATCTACAATCCCAACTGACCTCCTGACGAATCTCACACTCATTTTTTCCCCCTGGTGTATCTTCCAACATGGAACTGCTTTGGATTAAAAAACCATCCGACTGACCATGGTTTTTGAACGATCCTTGTTTGATCTACACGGATCAAACGGTTAGCCACTTGATATTCTTGGTTGGCCAACTAGCTTTATCGGTTAAATGTGGTTTTGTCGGTTAACCACTAAACTATTGTTTTCTCGGTTAACTTGAAACTTTATTTATAAATTTTTTTAAACTATTTGGATTGTGTACATAAAAACCATACATATAAATTTGTCTTGAAGCATATATTCTTCCATAATATCATATTTTCGTGGATTTTATAGATATATTTTACTAGTAATTGATGGTCAAAGTTGTATTTCAAGCAAACGTGTCAATGTCTAAAGTGATTTTACTAGTAATTGATGGTCAAAGTTGTATTTCAAGCAAACGTGTCAATGTCTAAAGTGACACGCAGTACTATGGAACGGGAGGGTAGATCTCTTATGTTTTGGCTGGCCGCTGTGCCTCGTTTACTTTCAGACTGGTGCCTCGTGCCACGTACTGTGCCCCCATCAACCCCGACACCGTCGATCCAGCTTGGCTGGCCGATCTGTCGGTGCCAGTCGCTCCGACCGCTTCTCTCGCCTCCTGCCGTTGCTACGTGCCCGGAGTGGAGAGCATGCAGGGCGGCCGCGCCAGATGTCAACGGCGACGGCGCTTTGCAGCTGCTGAAACAGTCCGATCGATCAACCGCGTTCGCTGGCATGTGGATGTGGCTCTGCGACGCGACCGTCTTGCTGCGCCGTTGAACGGATCGAGTCCTGCTCAATTCTACTGTTCCCGCCGCAGAGCGCAAACCTCGAATTGACCATGGCTCTTTCTTCAGTTTCACCCACCCCTTCAAGGCTTCAACGGACGCGTTCTTGGCTCTTGACAGCGCAATGGGAGATGAATCAAGCAGTTGCAATCGACAACTGTTGGAGAACGTGAGGCGATGATCATTGGTAATTTATTAGTAGCATGAGGATGAGGGTGCCGTTCTAGCTGTACATGCATGCATTTGAACATACAGCGGCAGAGGACGCGGCCAGCATTCTGTTGTTGGGCAGTGGCTGCCTAATCCTTTGCTACCGGTTTATGCTAACCACGCATGTGGGAGGGTTCTGATTTTTCAATGCTCATGGCTCCGTTCCGTTCCGCCGCTCGGTGACGGAGCTAGCTTATAGATGAAAGAAAAATTAGAGATGGGCATGGGACAATCCTACGTTAAATAAGTTTGGAGAGACCAGACGGCTAAACTATCTAAAATCTTTATAAATGATGTCAAGGTACTAATAGTAGATCATTAAGCAAAGCCATTTTTGTAGAGGAGGGGGGGCGCAAGTCACATTTTAGCCCTAAGGAAGCTCTGCCCCTGTCTCTGCTACTCGGCTTTGAGCATTTGGTGTTCGGCTTAGCGCATGTGTATTTGGGTTCAAGCTCTGCTCAGACCCCATTATGTAACAATAGGGTTGGAGTAAAATATTAAAAAAGTAAAACGTAGGAGTATAGTAATAATTTAAAGGTGGATAAATAGTATTGTGGTGATACTGGGATGGGTTAGTACACTTGTTCTTAGGGCGTGCTCAATGTTAGCCCTAAATTTTGACTCCAACTCCAAATTTCACTGTTCATTATGGAACATATATATCAATATGCATGGGTAATCCCTCTTCTCCCACTTCCTATTATTATGTCAATGGGGTTTGGACTTATTCTTATTCCGACAAATGACAAAAACATTTCGGCGTATGGGCTTTTCCTTGTGTTTTATTCTTAAGTATAACTATGGTATTCTCTGTTTATCTATCTATTCAACAAATAAACGGGAGTTCTATCTAGCAATATCTATGGTCTTGGACCGTCAATGATGATTTTTTTCTTAGAATTTAGATATTTGATCGACCCGCTTAAAGGTATGAGACAATTAATGACTTTGAAAACGCGAAATAGCTGATGAGAGAAGTTATTATTGAGAAATAGAAAAGTGGAATGAAATTCAATCTTAGTCAAATATTTCACGGCTCTTCTTGTCCAAAAGAAGAAAATTTGAGCTAAGCGGAAAATCTATACCTCTCTTATCCATTTAGAGCATATATATGGATCGATTGATTTATAAGAATCGAATGTGTTTGTTTTTATGTTATTTTGTGAAGGAATGGAAACAATTCTATATAGAATGGATTGAGAATTATGCCTAGATCCCGTATAAATGGAAATTTCATTGATAGGACCTCCTCAATTGTAGCCAATATTTTATTGCGAATAATTCCGACAACCTCAGGAGAAAAAAGGGCATTTAATTATTATAGAGATGGCGCGATTTGACTTTTTTTTTGTTTTTTTAGCCCTACTTGCACTTGAGTCTTACGAGAAAGAGAAGAGGTTCGCATAGAGAGAACAAAATTAGTAAAGAAAACCCACGCTTGGAGAAGGCGAGGTGAACTAACAATTCCTTCCGTCGTGTATCCTTGATTGATGCGGCTGTCGACGGTTGAGATATCGATCCCAAGTCAACTAAGGTTCTTGAGAAGGGGAGATAGGAGACACGCCAAACAATCACGAACAGCAAGGGTTTTTATCCTGGTTCAGGCCTCTCGAAGAGATAATAGCCCTACGTCCAGCCTTTCTTTATGTCAAAGAGGATTACAAGGTGGAACTCGACGAGATAAACAGGTCTCGGTGAGAATATGGATGTACAAGAAGTATTATGCAAAGATCTCGTGATGATCAGGTGCCCTCTACACGCCGTAGGGGATGGTTTATATAGTGGTAAACAACCGACCTGCCGAAGAAGAATCAGGCCGGGCTAACTATGAATACGTAACGAACTCGTACCATACCAAATACATCCCACGGTAGATAAGGTAGACTCCAATTCTTGGGGTTCACGACTCCTAATCCAATCCGGGAAACCAACGTCCGGGTCTTCACGTAGCCGTGCAGAACTCCTGTTCGAGACGGACTCAAACATGATTTCTTGGTCGTTACGCACCATGCCAGCCAGGAAGCTGTTCGGCAGGATGCACATGGGCCAAATAGAACCTTCCAGTGAGCAGGGCCCTGGCAGGCTGTTCGATTGGGCCGTCAGGGAGTAGGCCATGGCAATGGGCCGTGATTTTATCCCCGACAGCTAGCCCCCGAGATTTAAGTAGAAGGACTCACTAGAGTGGGGTCTTCCTCTTGAGACTCTAAATTACAAAGAGGGTAATTTTGTTGCTACAAAGACGTGCAACAGAAGACCGAACAGGTTACGGTTCAATCGAACAAGAGTTTGTTCGGGACCGAACAAACCTGGCCAGTGCCGAGCAATTCTGTTGCATCGAACAGGGAAAAACATCCGTCCGAGCAGAGCACTCAGCCTTCGATGCCGAAATCGAAAATCCGGTCCCCAAGCGCAGGGCTCGTCGTGGGGACCAGACGCACGCTCCGGGCAAAGAACTGCCCGGTGCAAGGCGAATCATCTCCTTGAGGCTAAACGTCATCAAGGAGGGATTGGATTCTTGGTAGTAAAGAGTGTACCACCGCATCCAGTAAGATCAGATCTTCCGGAAAAATGAGCAAGTCGCGAGATGGACTCGTGTTGCTGCATCTAGGTATGAAGATACCCAGGAAAGCATGAACGGAAATAGGAGAACCACGTCTCGGGCAAGAGCTTGCCCGAGGAAATAAAGATTGCGCTCTCGAGCAAATGTCGTGCTCAGGAGCGAAGGTGATGTGCCCCGAGACGTAGATCGTGTGTTAGGAGCAGACAATGCATACGAGGAGAAAGGTGACCCAGTCCCCGAACGTAGAGCTCGTCAAAGGAACCAGGTTAAAGATCCATTCCCCGAGCACGGAGCTCGTTAAAGGGACCAGAAAGTGCGACCAGGTGAAGACGTACCCGGTAGGAAACCATCCAGCCCCTGAGCACGGAGCTCGTCGCGGGACCAGACGCGCGCTCCTGGCGAAGAGCTGCCCGGCGCGAGGTGATCCAGCCCCGAGCGGAGCTCGTCATGAGGACGATAAAGCGCCGGGCAAAGAGCTGCCCGGTGCGAGGTGAATCACAACCCGATGCAGTCAGAGCCGCAAGAGAACGTGTGAAATCAATACTTTATCCATTACGTATTCCTTGCAACAGTGTAAACGTTGTCTTGGCAAGTGCAGAACCGACGCTTGGAGTGCCTGTTGCTATGAGAATCGGCTTACAATGAGCAGGACTCCGTTGGTGGCGCACTACCTTGACTTAACCGAACTGTGAAGGTCAGTGCCGGGCAAAGGCAAGAAATCATACGCGGGTGAAGTGAATCATTCCCCGGGCATGCGCGGAGCATATCCGGGAAGAGAGGGATGCAGACATCGGTTTTGATGGAGAGGCCTGGAACCTCGCCGCGACCATCACCGGCGTCTGATGTTCCCCGTTCCTGTATTTTCTGTAAAAGACAAACAAGAAACGAGCCAGCAAAGGGAAAAAAGGAGTAAGGACAGGCTCTAAGAAGAGCAAAGCGAGTTTTGAAAAACACGCTAAAGACGACCTACCCGCACAAGACACAATTTTTCCCAGGTACGTCCCCCGATAGCGTTAGTGTCACCTCGGCGAATGCGAAACCGACGCCAGGAGTGCCCGTTGCGATGAGAATCGGCTTACGGTGGACAGGACTCCGTTGGTGGTGCATTGCTCCGGATTACCGTGCTAGGAAAGACATAGCAAGGATAAAGAAGACGTGTGCGGGCAAGTGCAGCCCCGCTGTGGCTAAGATCGCTAACCAGGGAAGGCGATCGGGACCTTAGCCGCAGGCAAGACGCGCGAGGCGAAATCTTATCCGGGCATGGACCCATGTAGCGTTGGTGTCCCCTCGGCGGGTGCGGAACCAACGCCAGGAGTGCCGGTTGCGATGAGAATCGGCTTACGGTGGGCATGCCCGTTGCGATGAGAATCGGCTTACGGTGGGCAGAACTCCCTCGGTGGTGCACCGCCGTTAACCGGAGTATGCATGAGTTGTTGCCGATAAAAGACATGCTCGTACGCGGGGAGCGCTACGGGAGCGAAAGACATAAACGAGGTTTTGGAAAACCAACGCTAAGAAAAGGAATTGGAAAACTGGAAACGTACCGGGGTTGCCAAAATTCAGCTCAAGTCCCAACTGATCGAGGAGAGACAGTCCTCCGAGGCTCTTCGGGAAGAAGCCGAGGAGCTTCGCGTGCTGGCCGCGAGGACTAGCATCGCGGAAGGAAGGGTCGAGGAGCTGGCCGAGCAGCCCAAGACCGCCGAGCAGCGCTTGAATCAGAGCGAGAGTCTGACTGAGCAGCTGCAACCCTGCAAAAAAGAGCAGCAAAAGACAAGAACGAACAGGAAACCGAGAGCAAGGCAAAACAGCGCTAGAGAGTTTTAAGAAAAACGATAGAATGCCAGCCTAACTCCCAGCCCCCGCTGTGCATCTGCTCGAGAACCTGAGTTTGCGAACTCGAACAGGTGCACAAGCAAAAGAGCGACGCCCTAGCCCCCGGTACGAACGATGCTTGAAAAACCTGAGTTTGCGAATTCAAGGACGTGCGTAGAGAGGTAGAGCGACACCCGCATCCTGATCGACTTGTTCTATGAACTGCTCGTTAACGTAAGTTAGGCGATTCCGAAGGTAACCGAACAAGGAAAGCGCCTCTGCCGCGGAGGGCTTACGAGAGCAGGCTTCGCCAAGTGGTTGTGCCGTGAGCGGTAAGTACCTCTGCCGCGGAGGGCTTACGAGAGCAGACTTAGCCGCAAGGCTGGAAGCCGTGTTACGCAACTCTGAGTTTAGGAACTCGTTGAAACTAGATACGGGCAGAGAAACCCTGAAGATCGCGGAGTCAAGAGTTCGCAAGACCGGACAGCCATCAAATGTTACCAGAGGGAAAGAGTAGTCTGAGAAGACAATGGTGAGAAGGGCCGCGGGGGGTCACGAACATTCACCGGTTATTGGATTGAACTTTACATGGCAGCCCGAGAGCCTTGGACGAACTAAGACGCGAAGTTTGAGAAAAAGCGCAAAGCTACAGAGGGAAGACCTACACAAAGAACTTACGAAGCTGGTCGATGCTCCAAATGCTGGTCAGCTCTCTCCCATCTTCCATTGCCAGGCGAACAACCCCCGGACGAGCAGCAGAAACGACCGTGAACGGGCCCTCTCAATGAAAAGTTAACTTGTTGGCATTGGACAGGTTCTGGATGCGGCGCAGAACGAGGTCGCTCGTCTTCAAGGCCCTTGGTCGAACGGATTTGGCAGTGTGCCGGCGAAGATCTTGCCGGTAGCGCGCCATTCTGACTTATGCCCGGTCGCGTGTGCCTTCGAGGAGATCGAGTTTGAACAGGCGCTCTTACTCTGCGTCAACCAAGTTGACCGAGCTCGTGCGATTCAACCCGAGCAAGTAGACCGTCTGCCGGGGGACTTGGCGTAGGTGTGCGAGGTGGGTCGCGTCGCTGACGCTTGCGCTGATCGCGAATCTGCGCCAAGGTTTGATTGACGGAGGCATCTAGGCTACGGCGAACAACTTCTTGCTCGCGAGCAGCTGGCGTAGCCCCATCTTGTTGCCGAGCAGAATTAATCCGCTCGATCTCTTCGGCCGCCGCGGCCCGCGCAGGATTCTCTGAGGTCCTTGCATCAGCCTTGTTGATGCTGCGGTGGCCGTGCGTTGTCGCGCTAGACGGTGTCATCACTGTGTCGCCACAGGAGGAATCGACCGACATAGCCTTGGAATCCGATAGATCTAAATCATCGTAAAGATCGTTAGTTCCGTATTCATCGTCAATGACGGGAGCTTGATCTAAGACCATCTCCGGAACGTATCCAGAGATTTCTGTTCCAGATATGGAAAGCGATCGAGATCGAACAGATCGATCCGATCTGACAGGAGATGAGACATCCTGTCCTTTTGAGTCGTAGTTCTTATGAAGAGATCCCTGATCGCTGATGGAGTTCGACATGCTCGATCTACTAATCCCCACGGACGGCGCCAGCTGTCGACGGTTGAGATATCGATCCCAAGTCAACTAAGATTCTTGAGAAGGGGAGATAGGAGACACGCCAAACAATCACGAACAGCAACCCAACGATGAACAGGGAGACAAGGGTTTTTATCCTGGTTCAGGCCTCTCGAAGAGATAATAGCCCTACGTCCAGCCTTTCTTTATGTCAAAGAGGATTACAAGGTGAAACTCGACGAGATAAACAGGTCTCGGTGAGAATATGGATGTACAAGAAGTATTATGCAAAGATCTCGTGATGATCAGGTGCCCTCTACACGCCGTAGGGGCTGGTTTATATAGTGGTAAACAACCGACCTGCCGAAGAAGAATCAGGCCGGGCTAACTACGAATACGTAACGAACTCGTACCATGCCAAATACATCCCACGGTAGATAAGGTAGACTCCAATTCTTGGGGTTCACGACTCCTAATCCAATCCGGGAAACCAACGTCCGGGTCTTCACGTAGCCGTGCAGAACTCCTGTTCGAGACGGACTCAAACATGATTCCTTGGCCGTTACGCACCATGCCAGTCAGAAAGCTGTTCGGCAGGATGCACATGGGCCAAATAGAACCTTCCAGTGAGCAGGGCCTTGGCAGGCTGTTCGATTGGGCCGTCAGGGAGTGGGCCATGGCAATAGACCGTGATTTTATCCCCGACAGCGGCCTCAGATGCTTCAATTGTAGATTTGAGTATTGAGCAAAAGGTTACACCTACAAGATAGATTTTGTATTACAGGTCAATCCTACTCTACTAGTACCAATAAGCAGTATAGGGGAGAAAAGCACTACACCTAGAAATAGGAATCAACAAGAGAAAAACTTTGTTAGAAATGGGCCCTTTCCTGATCAGTATTAGGGTTGGGAAGAGTGGTTCGGATAACAAACAGCCATCAGGTTTGTACTTTGCATCAAAGGTCGTTGAAGTGGCTAATCCTTGAGGAAGGCTAGTGTACTCTCGAGATTACGGATCCCTCCGTACTTCTGATAAGTTTTTGCAATCCGAGATTATTATCGACCGATCTGAACAGTTGATCCTCTTTGTCTCATTGAATTGTAACTTCCGACCAAGTTTCACATTTTTTCGAAATTATTTACTATTTATTTCATATTTTCAAAAATCAGACCAATTAGTCGTGGCGCGTCCAAAAAAGCTAATTTTTGAAAATATGAAACAAATAGTAAAAAAAATAGAAAAATACGAAACTTGGTCGGGAGTTACATTTCAACGAGACGAAGAGGATGAACGGTTCAGATCGGTCAATAATAATTTCGAATTGCAAAAACTCATCGGGAGTACGGAGGGATCCGTACTCTCGAGAGTACGCTAGCCTCCCTGTTTCACCCTAAACTATTACCCTTTTAAAGTGTAGTGAGCTAAAATACCCACGTTATAGTTCAAAGATTGATGTAGACGCTAGCACAATGGTTTAGAGTATTAATTAAATTTTTCTTCTTTCTGACCTCCTGGCACAAATTATGTTTACGCTATTTAGACACAAATCTGTTTGCATTCATCCGGGAAGATTTGAAGCATTAAGATACCAGAGTATGCACCACATGTACTGATGATACAAAATCAAGTGAAAGGATAACTAATAAAATGATCATCATGAAATGCCACCAGCGCGACTACAACCTAGCCAGGCTGATATATTCACGACTCACAGGTTAGCGCCACTAGAGTACACATCTCTTGATGAAACATAATGTGGCAAACGGCAATGCTATCGAGGGATATATGATCTGATCATCATAACACTGAACGAACTATATTTGCAATGCATCCAATCTCATCGCTGATCAAATTCCCCTCCTGTACAACGACGTTAAACAACGGAAGCGCCTAATTAAGCAAGTTCAATCCGTTGACCAACTCATTAAGAAGGATCTCCAAGGAAAAAAAAAACTTTGATCCAATGGGAGAGCCCGAACTTTGCTATGACAAGAAAAGATCACACGTCTCTTACACTATCCATGTTGTGATCAACATATTTAACAGATGCATTTATCTCCGTTTTATATTTGATTGTGCCCTACTTCTATACCCAGGCTCCGTCATTTTTTTATTTATAATGTGAACGGCATATGAAATTAGTATCCGTGCACATGTGCATCTACGGATCATAGACTTGTTCTTCTTATACTTACATGTGTTGAACGGGTTTGAAATCTTGCTGATATATAAACGCATTTAAATATGGAAAAAAAGCAAAAACATTGAGAACATCCTTACGCATATGAGCCTTTCTAAAATACGAATTCATATGTGAAGGAAACATACCTAATTTGATTTTGGAGATCCGCTATGTGAAGATTAGGAAAGGATTATCTTGATTTGAAATTTAGATTTAACTCCTCCGTAGGAGGACGGTTGGTTTAAGATGTTGTTTCAAGATTGAATGGCGTAGATAAATGACATACCATATAACCACCGCCCATGGCCAAGAAGACACTTTTAGGAATTCGGGTCCGACTACCTCTCAGTTGTCCGACACTTAATCAGTAGATTTCCTTAGTCATTGGATCTCAACTCAATGGTCCATATCTCCCTCCCTCTCTATACAATTGCACCTTTCCTCATCCTACATCCCCGATCCATCCGCCGAAGCCGCCCTCCCCTACTCCTCTTTCTTTGTTGCTCCATGTTCCTTCATCACCCCGACTGGTCCACCCACCCACGGCTGGCGACAACATCGACGCTGCCGCCTTGCCACTCTGTCCCCATCCTCTCGCCGCCCCGCGCACCTTAACTTCCACCGCTTGCGTCGATCCACCTGTCGCCACCCAACCATCTTTGACCAAGCACGCGACACTAGTGTTGCTGTAATCTTGTTGCTCTCACCACGATCCCCAACCCCACAATCGGTTCGCCGCCTCCCTTGGCATCCCTCTAAGTATGGAAAACTTGATCCAAACCCCAACCTTCTAACCCTAACTTCTCAATGGTGGTAGGAACAAATAAAAGGCGTCGCCCGTAAGAACAACTAAGGTGGCGGCTGGAGATCCTAGGAAAGTTAAGATCGATCAAGAGTTAGGTCCAGTTCTTTGCAGCTTAACGGCTTAACAGCTTAACGACTTATCTACGCTTTGAAAACACATGTGCTTTGAGTTTTTTAAGACCTTTTTCGATGTTTTGAAGATGGATCCTAATGCTTTAAAAAGCAAGTCAAACGAAATATAACCGAATCTCGAGACTAACTCGGTGTTTCTCAAGTTCGGTCATTTCAATGCTTAATTGCTCAGATTAATTTCAAAAGAACAGAGCCTTAGAAAATTTTTCATACAACTAATATTTAACAAAATTATAGACAATTTATGCACAAGAACCACGGGCTGCCAAGTAGTCGGTTTCGATTAGATGCGACTCCCACGGGCCACGGGGCAGACTGCAGAGCGGCACGGCCCCATCCATGTGGTGCCTGCACCTAAAACCATCTCCCCCGGCACGTCGCCGCTCGCTAGCGGTTAGACCCAGCCCCGCGACCGCGAGCCAAAAGGCCGAGAAAACACCGCAAAAACAGCACAAAAACACCTGGAAACGCACGCACGCACCGAGACGAGCGCGAGCGCGAGGCGGCCGTTGCGCTGCCGTCCTCTCGGCCCCGGCGCCCTCCGGCCTCCAGCTCACACGAGCGCAGGCGCAGCAAGTACCCAAAAAAACCGAGAGGGAATACCCAAAAATTGGCAAATTTACTCCCCACCACCACCATCTTCCTCTCCTCCGGATCCTCCTCCTCCTCCAATTCTCCCCACATTTCCCACCCTGCGGAGGAGGGAGGCGGCCCACCAGTTGCGGCTTGGCGCGGCCGCCGTTTCGGTTAAGCGCGGCGGCGAGGGGAGGGAGGCCAGAGGCAGGCGGGATGGACGACCTGAAGCAGATCCTGGCGCGGCCGATCCAGCTTGCGGAGCAGGTGATCAAGTGGTCGGACGAGGCCTACACGTTCCGGCAGGACTGCATGGAGCTGAAGGCCAAGGTGGAGCGCCTCGCCGCGCTGCTCCGGCAGGCGGCGCGCGCCGACCTCTACGAGCGCCCGGCTCGCCGCATCTTCGACGACACCGAGAAGGCGCTCGACAAGGCCATGGCGCTCGTCGACAAGTGCCGCGCGCACGGCCTCGTCCGCCGCGTCTTCACCATCATCCCCGCCGGCTCCTTCAAGAAGATGACCAACCAGCTGGACAACTCCATCGGTGACCTCTCCTGGCTCCTCCGCGTCTCCTCCTCCGCCACCGACGACGACGACTTCGACGCCCACATCGGCCTGCCCCCCATCGCGCAGAACGAGCCCATCCTCTTCCTAATCTGGGAGCAGATCGCCGTGCTCTACACCGGCAACCTCGACGCCCGCGCCGACGCCGCCGCCAGCCTCGTCTCCCTCGCGCGCGACAATGACAGGTACTCCAAGCTCATCATAGAGGAGGACGGCGTCCCGCCGCTTCTCAGGCTGGTCAAGGAGGGTCGCCTCGAGGGTCAGGAAAACGCCGCGCTCGCCATCGGCCTCCTTGGCCGCGATCCCGAGTGCGTCGAGCAGATGGTTGTCGCCGGGGCTTGCTCCGCCTTCGCCAAGGTGCTCAAAGAGGGGCCTATGAAGGTGCAGGCCATGGTGGCCTGGGCCGTCTCGGAGCTGGCCGCGAACCACCCTAAGTGCCAGGATGCGTTCTTGCAGAACAACGTGATCCGGCTGCTCGTCGGTCACCTCGCCTTCGAGACGGTGCAGGAGCACTCCAAGTACTCCGTGGCGTCTAAGATGTCCATACATGCCGTTGTGATGGACAAAAGGAACAGCACCTCGGCGATCCCAGACTTGATGGATACCGGGGAGCATAGCTCTGCGAGGTACCCAAATGGACACACCGCCCAGAGCAAGAACGAGATGCACAATTTGGTTCAGTCCACCATGGCCGCAAAGTCTAATGGCGGCAGCGCCAAGGGCATAGGCGGTAATGGTGGTGTTGTTGCATCAAAGCAGCACAATGCGTCATTGTCAGGAACGAGTACAAGGGGCAGGGAATTTGAGGACCCTGAGACAAAGGCATACATGAAAGCCAATGCCGCCAAGGCATTGTGGCAGCTCGCGAAGGGCAATGCAGCTATCTGTAAGAGCATCACAGAGTCAAGGGCTCTTCTCTGCTTTGCAGTTCTCCTTGAGAAAGGTGAAGGCGACGTGCAATACAATTCTGCGATGGCTCTCATGGAGATCTGCAGTGTTGCCGAGCAGAATTCTGATCTGCGACGGTCAGCATTTAAACCAACCTCACCTGCTGCTCGTGCTGTTGTTGACCAGCTCCTACGGGTTGTCGAGAAGGCTGAATATGATGATCTCCTAATTCCCTGCATCATCTCATTAGGCTGCTTATCGAGGACCTTCCGAGCAACAGAGACTCGGATCATTGGGCCATTGGTGAAGCTTCTCGATGAGAGGGAACCAGATGTCTCTCGGGAAGCAGCAATTTCCCTGACCAAGTTTGCTTGCACAGAGAATTACTTGCATGTTGACCATTCTAAAGCGATCATTGATGCGGGCGGTGCAAAGCATCTTGTTCAGCTGGTGTATTTCAGCGAGCAGGTGGTTCAACTTTCAGCACTCATCCTTGTGTGTTACATTGCCCACAATGTCCCAGATAGTGAGGAGTTGGCTCAGGCAGAGATCCTCACAGTGCTTGAGTGGGCTTCAAAACAAGCGTACATGATGCAGGACCCAATAATTGAGAACTTGTTGCCAGAGGCGAAGATCAGGTTGGAACTTTACCAATCCAGAGGCGCAAAAGGTTACCATTAGGGCACATCTGTTTGTGGAAAGGCATGGAAGAAGATTATAAGTCATTCTTCTTTACATTGGCCGAGTACTGTATATACATCGAGTGGCTTCTATGTACACTCTGGTTAAACCTTTTTTATCCCCAACATAGGCAAATGCTGTTGAGGTTACATCTTTGGTTGGGGTTATACTGGGGGATAATTTTGTTTCAGGTGTCCTGGGGGTTTGTAGACTTGGATGTTCAGAAGTTGAGCTGCTCTTGTCGGTGGTATAGTTTGGGGAGATTAGCATCTTGTTCTCTCTTTGGCCTAATGATATATCGTGTATATTACATTTCACTCATCTATCAGAGAAAAATTCTTCAATTCAAGAGGCAAGAGCCACACTTTTTTTTCTTCACATGGCCTCATGTTTTGCTTGACTGCTTCTTGTGAGTAGCACTGAAGTTTGCAAATTGTGCCCCATTATTCAGTTGATGGTTTGCTTCATCCATTATTTTGTACGCTTGAGGTGTAATTACATTTACTGGTCCTAATTTTGTCACCAGTCTACAGAGGTTAGCCTTCTACTAGATAAATATTCAACATCCCAGGTACACGCTTGATCTACCTATCATTTACAGGATATTTTTAGTAATGTGTACACATGTCTTCTAAGATACTCTCTATGTGAGGTGGCGAATCTGATTTCAATAGCCTAGAGGTTTGTAGCGAGCATATTTCTATGAATAAGCTAATTGTTGGAGTAACTGACATTCTGCTTAACTGGACACGCTGCTGAATGGATCTTTTTCACATCTCCAGATTATGTTTCTTCTTTTTTTCGTCTGTGGCTGAAATAGTATGCTTTTGCTTTCCATATGCAGTACTATGACAGCAATTTTCCTTCAGAACTTCCATCTGGATATATTGTGCCCTAGCTAATCTCATAGTCAGTGTTGTTACCTTCAAGAGTTCAAACAAAACATACTCGATACTCTTGTGATTGTGACAACTGAGTCATCAACTATCACTTTACCAAAATCTTGGTACAAGGGACATCTGATTTTTGTAGTTTTCCTATCATGAACCTGTTTGGTACATGAACCACTTTCAGGTATGCAGAGTTTTGATGTCATCTGGCGCATGCATCGTGTTTAGATCTCAATCCCTGGCTCCATAACGTAGTCCTTCTATTCCTTTTTCTTACTAGGCAGGTCATGTTGCCGTCTGTTGTTCATAATCACAGCTCATGGGCCTTCCTATATAAGAGAATCAATTTGCAGCGGTCACGAACTGAATGTGCAGGTGGTGTGATCGCCACGTGAAGTCTTTTTTCTTTCTTTTCTTCGCTGGGCAGAGACGAGCGTTTTCGTCGTTTCTCCGTAACACTAGACTTGTCACTGTCATCCTGTTCATGTGGTTCACTTGCGCTGTAAATTTTTCTGTACATGGTTGAATTGTTCCTGATCCAGTCTCAGTCTTATCTCTTTTGTAGAGTTAGAATCTGTCAAAGGCCTGCACCACTCAAGCCTTCTTTTTCTCACCTTTTCTTGTCAGATTACTACTTATTAGATAAAATTGGTTATATGGTTGTTACAATTGGAAAGACGATTGGCTTGCAGATTAGTTGGTGCCGAACTGCCGATGAATTGATTGACCTGGTGTGTATAAGCTGGTGGTTTAGGCTGTCAGCATTTGATTATTCAGTACACATTTTATTAATCCAGTGCGTTGAATAAATGCGAATAGAGAAGGCTGGTAAGGAGGTCGACGTGCCTACGACGGTTGTTGATCATCGTGCTTTTTTAATGTGATAATGAACTGCACATATTCTTTGGGGGAAATTCTTTTGGACGGGATCCCGTCCCGGTGGGATCCGGATGGGATCGGCCCTCTCGCGCGTTGTGCAGAGGAGGCTGTGCAGAGGAGGAAGAAGGGATGAGGAAGGAGGAAGGAGGACCTGACCTCGCCGTCGTCGACCTCGTCGCCGGCGTTCGGGATAGGGTTCGGGGGGTTTGGGTTAGGGTTCGGATGTGTCCCCGGGGTTTAGAGGGAGGTCGGGAGGCGGCGATCGGGCGGTTGGTCGGGTTGGGTGAGGATGGCGGCGCCACCGAGCCGGGAGGGGCGAGGCGGCTAGGCCGGCAACGGCGGGGATCGCGCCGTCCGCGTCCGTTAGGGTGGGGGGGTGGCACGACATGCGAAGCAGGAGGGCAGAGAGGCGGCGGCGGCGAGGCCACGCCAGCCGGGCGGGTGGTGGTGGGAGGAGGTGGGGAGGTGGTGGAGGCGCGTGAGCGAGCGATCGAGGAGCGAGTGAGGAGGCGAGGCGGACGCGGGCGGGCGGAGGGAGTGGAGGCCGAGTGGGACACGTGACGGGGGGGGAGCGATCCCGTCGGGGGCCGGGTGGGATGGGATCCCGTCCCCTAGTAGCTCCCATTCTTTGGCGACTCGGACCCTGCGTGGGTTGGTTTCACGATGAACGGTTGGATTGATTGACTAAACAAGCTTAAATACATATATACTTATTTGAGAAACCATGTTACCTGAGTCCACCGACCATCCAATCATCTCGCAAATAAAATATAACCGTCCATCCAAACTTAACATATACAAAAATTTGGATGTCTTACAAAATTTTTTAAAGTTCAAATGTAAAATAAGTTTATTCTTTCCTATTTAGACCATATTTTCTTCCCATTTCTGTTTTGTTTTCTATATGTCCAAAAAAAATCTGGAAAATAGAAAGTTTTCAAAAGCCGAACCTTGGCTAGATCAAAATAAATCATAAAAAGTTTTAAGAATTTTGAGAATTTTAAAAGTAAAAAATTTTACAAAATGTCTTTTCTCTTTTTTCCCTCCTACTTCTACTTCCCGTTTTAAAGACGGTTAAAACTGTAAATAAAGAAAAAATAAAAATGGAATCAGGCCCGGAACAAAAAAGCTCAACCGAAAAAATCCATAAAAAGTTGAAAGAATTTCTCAAATTCTTAAAAAATAACATTCCGAACAATTAAAATTTTGGAATTTTGTTTGTTTCCTCTTTTCCCTTCTTATAGTTTCAAATAAATATCGTTCCTTTGCTCTTTTTACCCCTCTTATTTCTTTTAATTTGGCCTCCATAAAAATTTGAGAATTTCTTAAATTCTCAACAATTAAAATTTTAGGATATTGGCATTTCCTCTTCTCCCCTCCTATAGTTTTGTACAAATATTATTCCTTTGTTCTTTTTACCCTTCTTAATTCTTTCAATTTGTCCCATTAATCATGAGCAGCGTGCGCAACTGCGCTTTCCCCTCCTAGTAGGATATATGTTTGGTCACTGCCTAACCTTGCCTCGTCTAACATTAGACAAGGCACTGTTTCTTTGATAGGTGTTTGGGTAGTGTCACAACTATGGCTTGCCACATTTTCATAGGCACATATCCCACTTGTCATAGATTCAGTTTTTTGACTGACTATGACACGAAAATTTTGGTGCCGCACGTTGTGTGGCTTGCTACACTTGCTCAAGGTTAGGTTTGACAATGTTAGGTAGCAACCAAATAGACCCTATTCAGAACCAGCTTAGTAGACAGATACAAAGGCAAAGAGCCACCATGGTCATGAATATAATGAACAACATATTCCCTTGCCCTTTCCTCTTGCTATAATAGAGAAGTCGGAAAGCTCGGGCTTTCAGCGGTGCCTCGCCTCAGCTCACCTTGTCTCTGTCAACTTCGGCGCCTCACTGCATGACCAACTATAAAGTAATTAGTTTGTAAAAAAATAATTTACAGTGACACCTTTTAATTTAATTTAAGTTGTAAAGAACAAGGTCTTAGTAGGTGAGACCATGAGCGGACAACACTAAATCTGAAGACCTGAGCTAGGCGGCTAGAGAGGGGTGAATAGACGCCAATCAATTTTGACGCTTTCTTTTTGCACATGCAGCTCCTCTAAGCATTCCGCACAAACCGTTTCATGTCGGTGATCAAACCGCGATGGACATCATAACAACTATGTATACCCATGACTTGTATGGATGAATCCATATGAATATGTGGGGATTTTAGAGCCACAATCCTGATTGTCAAGTGTCCAAACAAGAGGAATCAATTTAAATCTTGCTTTTGAAAAGAGATCATGACAAAACCTCAAAGCAACTTTCAAAAAGCAAAAACAGATTCTTTCAGAACTTGTCTTCTCATGAAGCAGGAGGTTCGTGGATTTAAGGTGCTCTAAAACTCATGGGAATTTTTATCCCTATGTTTCAATGTGTCAAGAAGCACTCCACCAAAAAACTCCTTAAAACTCGTTACAGAAAAAATATGAAAATTTAAACAACACAAGCTGCTTTCTGAAAAGCAAAAGCAGATTCTTCAGATTGGAGCAGAGAGATGATGGCTTTCTGGTGCTCCACAAATTGTGAGACTTTTTCTCCCTATGCAAACATGAGTCTTGAAGCTCTCCACCAAAAATCATTTCAAGAATCCATCCACAGAAAATATGAAAAATCAAACACCAAGAGCAGTTAAGAGCTTCGAGCAGAAAGTTTGGGGCTCAGTTTTCACTTCATAGCTCCCAAATGGAGAAACCAATGGACTTCAAATTTTTACCACAAATGGGTATATGAGTCACGCATCTTTTCCAACCGGAATCATCCCAAAATGATTTTTCTAGATGTTTCTAAAAATATTTTACTAGCTGCTTCGCGGATGAAAATCTCTGGACAGATTTGCAACAATTCAAAAACTTAATCTCTTGCCTCTCATATGGTTGCAAAGAGTGTGGCAAATCATACTAGCAACCTCAAGGCTTCATAGACCATCAAGAACCAGCAAGAAATCATCAAGACTCATCTTCAAATAAGAGTTTCAAAAGGAAAAAACAAAAGAAAGAAGAACTTGGAGCAAATCAACACAAGATGATCATGAAGATGAGAGATTTCATTGCAGATGAGTTGGGGGATTACAAATCACACTCCATGTGGTCACAAGCACTCTAAGTGCCACCCTTACACACCCAACTCACCCTCTCTATTTCTGAAATTTCAGCTCTAAGGGGATGAGGAGGAGGTGCTCCCCTCCACCTCTATTTATAGCCTATGGATGAGATGCCCTAACACCTAGAACCCATCTCCACCCTTCATCTGAGGATGAGTGGTGTACAACACACACACACTAAAAGACATATTTCCGAGAGAGAATATTCTCCACATATTCCTCCTGAAAATATCTTCGCAGCATCTTCGGTCGCCAGCCCACGCCTGGGCCCACCGGTCAGAACCAGCTTCGCCACCAGGTTACCGACGCCGCAGCCTCCAGCTGCCTCGGATTCCTTGCCATGGTTAAGTTTCTCAAGTGCACCACCTCATGTGACCTCCAGGTCATCGAACCCGGTCGCCTGCATGCCTCCGAACACACCAGCCTCCAATTGTCCCCAAGGCCACCACGCACTACCGACACCGCATCACTGAGGTGAACACACACGAAACCAACACACCTTACCTTAACTGCAATATTAGTCCATCACAAAACTACCAACACAATAATCCCTTCATGACATCACAATTAGGAAGCCCTAACACACTACGTGTCAGCTTAAAATTCACCGGACCACGTCCGATCAGAACTATTACCTAGCCCAAGCTCAGCACAATGGGCCGTGTAACATCCCAAATTTTAAAACCCAATTTGGCACGTTAATAATTTCCTAAATTGCATAATTTTAAAATCACAAAATAGTTATTATATGTTGCATCATGGCATCATCATCATTGCATGCATTGCATTTAAATTGGAAAATTAATTTAAACTTTTCAAAACATGCACCCTTGCTAGAAAAATTTAATAATTTGTTTAGTGTGTATATAATATTTTCTTAAAAACCAATATCCCTTGAGAAATTATTTGGGAATATGTTAATAAATTTTGAGAAACAAAACTATATTTCCTAAGTATGAATATATTTAAAAAGGATATTTGATAATGAAATGCCTTTGGGGAATTCAGAAAAACTCAAAAACATTTTATCTTCCCTCGGCCCAAGTCTCGGCCCGTCTCCCTATTCTCTTTCCTTTTTCCACTCTTTTCTTATCCTCTGGTGGGCCGCTGTCGACAGGTGACTAACTGGGGGGTCACCGCCGGCAATGAATTTGTACGAGGGGACGCTAATCAAGAACTAGGTTAGATGGCTAGCACAAGACAGGGTTATACAGGTTCAGGCCCTCAACGGAGGAGGTAATACCCTACTTCCTGTGCTCTGGGATTATTTGGTGGATCGGGATGCAAGATGATGCTCCTAACCCTTAATTCGATGGCCTCCGTCCCCTCCCTTTATATAGTACAGGGGGGATAGAATTTACAGTAAGTCGCGGGGTATATGGCAACTATTTCCGTTATGATGTTACATGGAACGTATGCATTGATCTGCTAATTTCATGGGGATGTCCCGTAAACTCGAACCCTTTCTTGCGGCTTAAGTTCCGCCCGATCCGAGTGCTTTCCATCTTCGCCAACCGACTGGTCGCCTCTATCCGCTCCCTTATGGGCCTTCTAGAGGATACCCGGGGCCTATGCACCCACAAGATAGCCGAGTGCTTTACGATCGAGTCAGATGCTTGTCCGACTGGTTCTCCTGTTATCTGAAAAGAGATTGTAAAGGACTCAAGAAATTTTGAGTTTTTATGTCAAAACAACGCCTAAATTTGGCAATACCAAACTCCAGTTCTCTCGGCCCGTTGGACACGTTATTTCAATAGGAGGATTCGCCCCGGCATCCTCTCTTGCAATACAAGAGCGGCCATTGGCCCGTCTTGGGGCATGCCTTAAGCCACGCCATTACAGCTTCTGTCTTGCAGCATGCTGTAACCTTAGCGTTTTTAGGGATATCGACATCAGGTGCCCGGCCTTAACTTGTAAGAACCACTCTTGGCCCAACATGGGTACACCTTTCAGGGTGGTATCTGTCCCCACCATGGCAAGGATCAAGATAGGCCTCTGGAGGCATACCGATTGGACGCAATTTTGCCGAGAGATATTTGTATCCGCGTAGCAGTATACAACTAGCGACCTTATGAAGGCATACCTCAAGAAATTGAATCCAAGTTTCACCAGCACCCAACTTTGAGCGTGCAAAGTTGGCTAGTGACCCCCATAGGGTATGCCGTGAAATATTTTTAATTTTTACGCCGATGATATGCCCTCCGTGGTGCACCGAGGCGAATTAGGCTCGATTTTAACACATTGCCGCCGTCCTGGCGTGTTAAGAAAGCCCGTTAAGGGGTCGCCTTTGCGTTTTAGCCCAAGCCCAATTAGGGGAGGTGAAGCGTTTGCGCGCCTTTTTTCACACGGTACCAGGAGCGTGTTTCGCTTCTAAACCGGATCCGCTCCCACTTCCGTCCCATCGCTATGATGGTTTCACTGTGTTCGAAACGGATCGCCAGGCGCGACCCTTGAATTTCCTTCGTGTATAAAAGAAATCCCAGGGGCTGAGTACCACTTCACCACCGGCCGAGTTTTTTGAGTCTTCTTTCTTTTTGGCGATTCCCAAAAATCTTTTCCACCTCCCTCCACGCAAGAGCAATGGCCAACACCTTGGAGATGATCATGGCGTGGGTCGATGAGGCCCGCGCGAGGGAGAAGGCGGAGGCTGCCGCCAAGGCCGCCGCGAAAGCCTTCGAGGACGAGCTCTGGGAGGACTTCGCCCTAGCGAAGGCGGAAGTCCGCGCGGAGGAATCCATTAGGGTTCTGATCCGTGGATTCCCGCAGCTCCACAAGGTGCGCTTCCCCCTCAAGGACGCACTGGTCGCCGCCCTCCATGCCGATGGGGGGCACTGCCTCCCGCCAGAAGGCCTTTTTTTGTTCCTCCATGAGCGCCGACGAGCCCTAGCTCGATGTGTCAGGCCGTGGAAAAACATGTAATCAGGCCTAAGTGCCCTTTGAAAGAAGGGCTTTTGAGGAAACCGATGTCTTTTGCTTCTGATCTTGAATCCGCGACGCTACTTCTCCGCGATTTGATCTCGAATCCGCGGCAATACTTCATCCGAGTAGCTAGGCTCGTCCGCTCTCGGACGGGCGGTCAATACAAGAATGCAAACCTCTCGGGGAACCACTCGAGCAGCCGAGTGATTATGGGCCCTCGCGAAAGGCCGATCCGATGCTAGACTTAGGCCCGCCTGAATGCGAAACTCGCCTGCTGATACAAGTCCGAATAGGAGAACGAAACGGGTTCACCTTGCTTGCTTTTCGCGCGATCTGTTGGCTTCAAGAAGCTCCGCCGCTAGGGTTCCTCTTCATCACCACCTCCGCCACTGCCTCCGATCGCAATGACTCGCCTTTCCCTCCACCCCAAGGCTGCTAGGAGCGGGAAGGAGGGTGAAGTCCATCACAACCGAACGGAGGCTACTGGCTGGTCTCTCTGCGTGCTCCTCCGAAGAGTGTTGTCTTGGCGCCCGCGCCGGTGAGTCTGCCCACCCTCGCTCGGACGAGGTGGTGGTCTTCGAATCTTTCTTCCTCCGTGGCTTGGCCTTCCTTGCTCCTCTTTCTTCCGGGGTCTGCTTCATTTTTACGGGGTTGAGATTTCACACTTGAATCCCAACTCCATTTTTCATATCGCGATTTTCATTCACGTCTGTGAGGTCTATTTGGGGGTCGCTCCCCACTTCGATCTTTTTAGATTCCTTTTCCTTCTCAAACCCTATCCCAACAAGGACAATCCCAAAGCCGCAGGCGGCGCGGGATTCCAATTGCGGGAAGGGGTTAAAAAGTACTATTTCGATCTTCGCTTGAAAACTTCCAATAAAGGCTGGCACTCAGAATGGTTTTATTGTGCCAACTCCCCCCGGCCCTCCCTTCTTTCTCCGGCGAGTGCCCCACAGTCCATCCCTCCTAGTCTTCTCTCGCCGCCGATGACGGGGGAAGCCAAGTGAAGGAACTTCTTGTTCTTCTCCGCAGAGCCAAGTCTGCCGGGCTGACCGGTATTGGGGTAGTGTGGAACTATACCCAACGCCAGATCCAGCCCATCAAGGAGAGGGCACATCTTGCCTTTGAGTACTGGGCTCGGGACGCCACTCGAGAAGCCGCGAGAGCCTTGCACGAAGGAGATCCTCACCGAGTGGTCGAACTTTTTGCTCCGGGCACGGAAATAACTCCCGCGGAATGCTCGGCTCCATATCATTTGGGATTTTTGCCACCAGCGGTAAGGAGAAGATCCTCCTCAACTCAACCGCAGTTCGTTGAAGTAGGGCTAGAGTTAATGTAATTTGATGCGCTGCAGGGGCGCGAAGCCTTCTTTTCCGCTCCCCCGATCCCGGAGGCTCCGCTCCCCAAGGGAGCACCTCGCAAGCGTCCTGCCGAGGGCTCAACGAGCGCTCCTGCGGCCAAAAAAGGCAGGGAGGATGCTCCAAAGGACTCGGACGAAGAGGATGAGGATGACGACACCACCCCGCTTCTTTTTCGCCATTGCCGCTAAGCGGCGGTCACCACCACCCCAGCCAGCAGCCCCAGAGCCCCCGCCACGCCGGTCTGCTGCCCAAAGGCCGCGTCTGGGGTGAAGGAGACGCCAAGCTCGGATCCGAGTGGTTCGGACATGAAGTTCAAGATGAAATACGTCCCGTCACACAGGTATTCTTTCGTAATGCCGGGATTTCATAATTTGTAGAGATGCATCTCTTGAAAGGGCTCTTAATGCCTGCAGGAAACCGGTGGATGACGACGACGAACAGCCTCAGCCTTCCGGAGGCTCGGCCCGGCCCGCTTCTCCCGCTCCTGACTCAGCCCGCTCGCCACGAGCCGCCAACCTCATCGTGAAGGGAAGATCTCAGCCCGGCCGAGGAAGCTCGAGTCAAGTCGAGAGATCTCTCGCCCTCCGCTAAAGCTCCCACTCCACCCTTCCGATGAAATGGCGGAAAGAGATGGAGGCTACGAGGTCGATGATGGGCGGGAAGCCGAGGAATGGGAAGTGTTGGAACAAGTGGTCGCCATCCAAGCCGAGATGTACAAGGTAGCCTCTTTCCTGCGAATCTCGCTCAGACGGGGAATCCACTAACGACCCTCTATCCTTCACGCAGGCGCATGAGGGAGAGGTCGGCGTAAGACCCGATGCATGGAGAAAACGGTGGGCGAAGTTAAAGACGCGCGACGAAGTTTGACAACGCTATATGCCGCATGGCGACAATTCCGCGGCGGATCGAAGAGCTCCACCACGAAGTCACTGAACTTCGATTCCGCCACGTGGAGGAATCCAACACGAACAGAGGTATAAACCCCAACCCGTGCTAAATCCCTAAAGAGGATGTCTCGTAGGTGACGGTTTCCAATATTCGCTGTTGAGTACAGCTCTGGAGGGGAGGCAGAAGGCTCTAGAAGAGGAGGTCCGCCAAGCCAACGCTCGAGCCGAGGGGTCGGCTAAAGAGTTGAAGGTAACCTTTCAACCTGGCTCTCCCTAGCTCGACCTCATTGACACCCGACTGATATCTCACCCGACTGGTTGTGCAGAGCTTCGCCGCCGGACCTCGACGGGGATTGCCCCAATAATTGAATGCCTTTATCCGGATGAAGAGCCGCCGAATGATCCCGACCTCCTGGTGGCTCATCTTGATGCCATTCCCGAGCGGATCAAGATCTTCACTCGGGGGGCCGCAATAACGTGCACCAGCCAAGGCCTCGCCATCGCGAAGTCAAACTATCCTCGCCTGGACTGCGGGGCCGTTAAGGATGGGTTTGCTTGCTCGGAGTTGAAGGTCGTAGCTCTGTTAGAAGAGGTTCGTCCGACTGCTGTCCAAATAGTGGATCATTGGACTCAGAATCGTTCGTAATAAAATTTCGTTGATCCTCGCATCTGGGTGATCAAACTTATCCGAATAATATGTTTTATCCTTTTTCATGATACGATCCGCCGATGGTCCAAATTTCGAAAGTGCCAAGAGGTAGCGCTTGGCTTTCCTCCGCAATCATGGAGTAGCTAAATCTTGTCATTGGGACATGTTGCGCCATTACTCAAAAATTTTCATAACACTCGAATGCGATCAACACATGTAGAGAGAAAACAACTTTATTGAAGAGATAGGGTGCGTTGACTCCGCACACTATTTAGTAGCCTCGACTTCATCGCTTGGTCGCTACGCCAAGTAGCAAGTCAAAGGAAGGAAAACCGAGTACACAATGCTGCTTGAATACATGAACTAAGGGAAAAAACGACGTAGCTGCTCGATGTTCCAGGTGTTGGGCACTTCAGATCCATCTTCTCGTTGTAGCCGATAAGCCCCCGAGCGGGTTACCTCGGCGATCGATAGGGCCTTCCAGTGGGGAGAGTTTATGCTCGTGCTTCGATTCCTTCAAGGACCAGATCTCCTTGAGAATGCACGCCCCAGACGCTTGTTGATGGTAGCGACGAAACCTGCTGGTACTTTGCCGACCGGATCAATGCCGCTTCTGGCTTCCTCAAGTCGATCGAGGTCTTCACGCTTGCCTCATCCGACCGATTATCGTCGTGTCCAAGAACCCGTGGGGACCAAAACTTCAATTCGGTCGGAGGACCGCCTCAGAGCCGTAGACAAGGAAAAAGGGTGTCTGCCTAGTGGCTCGGCTTGGGGTTGTCCTAAGCCCCCAGAGCACGGAGGGCAACTCCTTAACCCAGCGCGTGGCGTACGGCTTTAGGCGATCGAAAATCCTGGCTTTGAGCCCTTGTAGTACCAATCCATTGGCGCGCCGACCGCCGTTGCTCCTCGGGTGGGCCACCGATGCATAGCAGATCTTAATGCCCGCCTCGCCCCATTCTTGAAACTCGCGTTTTAAACTGAACGCCATTGTCGGTGATGATGCGATTAGGTACGCCAAAACGCACAACGATGTCCCGGAAGAACTCGCGTGCTTTGGCCGCCGTGATAATAGCAACCGGCTTGGCTTCAATCCACTTAGTAAACTTGTCGATGGCGACGAAGAGATGGGTGAACCCGCTTTGCGCCGCTTGAGAGGGCCTACCATGTCCAGATTCCAGACGGCGAAGGGCCAAGAGATCGAATCGTCAGAATCTTGAGCGGCATGTGAATCGCTGTGCGAAAAATCGACACCGCCACATCTCACAGATTATTTCTTCCGTGATTCAGTGATGGCGGTTGGCGTAAAACCCTTGCCGATAAGCTTTGCCCACTGTGGTGCTAGCGTACCGCATGGTGCCCGTGATTCTCCCGAGTGGATTTCATTGAGCGATCTTCGCCTTCTTGCTCGAGATATGCAACGCCTTAGTTCCCTGAATCGCTCAAAAGCTCGCCCCGACCACCTTGTAACTCTTGCTTGTGTGTGATGCACTCGGCGAGCTTCGATCTTCGGTAGCTCATCATGAAGAAGATAATCTAAATAAGGTCGAGTCCACCGGGTTCATCAAATACCTCTCGCATCGGGTTCCTTCGCTTCTCTTGTTCTTTTCCGGCGCGGATGGTAGCTTGATAGACGGCGCGTAGCTCCCGGATTTAAAACACCACTCGGGACCAAAGCTCGAGTGGATCCCATCCGCGCTAGCTCGTCCGCTGCTTCATTGTCGCGGAGGAGCACGTGAGTAAGCTCCAAACCGTCGAATTTGTCTTCTAGTTTTCGAACCTCCTGGCAATAGGCCGCCATGCTATCGCCAATACAAGACCACTCCTTTTGGACTTGATTGACCACGAGTTGCGAATCCCCGCGCACCATTAACCGCCTGACACCAAGCGAGATGGCGACGCAAGTCTCGTGGATGAGTGCCTCAGACTCGCGGCGTTGTTGCCGACAGAAACAATATTCGGAGGACGAAGCGCAACTTTTCTCCAGTCGGCGATATGAGCAAAATCCCACCCCAGGCCGTGAGCATGAGGAACCATCAAAGTACATTGTCCAAGACTCGAGAGTGTCTGTGTCTGCTGGGTTTGAGCCTCTGTCCACTCGGCGATTTAAGTCACCAACGCTGAGATTTGATAGCTAGTCGAGGCCTGAACTTTATTTCAAAGGCTCCAAGCTCAACCGCCCACTTGGCAATCCTCCCTGACCTCCCGATTGTGGAGTATATCTCCAAGCGGAAAGAGGTGACCACCAAATTTCATGTCTTGGAAGTAGTGCTTTAGCTTCGTGATGTAAGTAACACAAATCTGTAAGCTTCTCGACTTGTGGGTACCTTATTTTAGAGTCGCCAAGACCTCGCCACGAAGTAGACCGGACGCTGCACCTTCCGGAGGGAGCCCTCTTCGTCCCCGCTTCCACCACCAAGGCGCCAGCGATGACGTGAGTCGTTGCACCTATGTAGAGTAGGAGGGCCTCGACATGGGAGGGACCAACACCGAGGCGTGGTGAGGAACCTCTTTAGATCTTCAAAGGCATGTTGTGCTTCCGCTGTCCATCGAAAATCGCCTTGTCGGCGAAGAGCCTAAAGAAAGGCATGCCTCGTTCCCGAGTCGGAAACGAATCTACCGAGTGCCACGATGCATCCAGTGAGCTTCTGCACATCCTTCTGATTAGCCGGGGGCTTCATTTTAATGATGGCGCTGACTTTCTCCGGATTTGCTTCAATCCCTCGATGGGAGATGATGAATCCGAGTAGTTTACCAGATGGAACCCCAAAAACGCACTTCTCGGGATTTAGCTTCATTCGAAATGCCCTTAGGCTCCCGAATGTCTCGGTCAGATCTGTTATGAGATCCCCTCTGGATTTTGTTTTTATGACGACGTCATCGACATATGCCTCCACGTTGCGTCCGAGTTGAGTGTGAAAACACCGCTGTATGGTGCGCTGATAGGTCGCACCAGCGTTTTTCAACCCGAATGGCATTGTGATATAGCAGAAAGCACCAAAGGGTGTGATGAACGACGTTTTGATGCAATTCTCCTCTTTCAGACTGATCTGATGGTAGCCTGAGTAGGCGTCCAGAAAACTTAAGAGCTCACACCCGGCGGTGGAATCCACCACTTGATCGATGCGGGGAAGCCCAAAGGGATCCTTAGGACACGCTTTGTTGAGGTCTGTAATCGGCACACATTCGCCATGTCTTATTCTTCTTCTCGCACCAGACCGGATTGGCAAGCCACTCGAGATGATACACCTCCCGATGAACCGAAAGCGCCAACAGTTTGGTGATCTCACTCCTAATGGCGCTTTTCCGATCTGGGCAAATCTTCGCAGCGCCGCTTATGGGCTTTGCCTTTTCATCGACGAGAGAGAGCTCGATCACCTCCTAACACCGGCATGTCCAAGGCTTCAGCGAACACATCCCGGTTGGTCGGAGGAAAGTGACGAAGCGTCTTCCTATTTGCTATCGAGCCTGTCCCAATCCGGTTTGTTTTGGCCGGATCGACGGGTCCAACAGATCTTCTTGGTTTCTTCACCGCTTGATGGATGTCTTGGCCGCTTTTGGCTGGGACGCTCCTTCCTCCTAAAGGGATGCGACCTCCGATCGGATCTTTTCCATCTCAGCAGATGAGTCGAGTGCATGCGCCATTTCACTTTATTGCCACAGAAAGGTGGATCGCTTAACGTCACCGGGGAGGTGATTACACCATTGGGACTCGCATCTTTAAGACGAGATAAGTATAGTTGGGGACCGCCATGAATTTGGCAATCCTCGCCTTCCCAAGATAGCATGATATGCCGCCTTGAAATCAGCCACTTCGAACTCGCACTCTCGGTCCGACATTCTCCTTGGTCCCTAACGTGACCGGTAGGGAAATCGTCCGAGTGGTATCATGGATGTCCCAGGATTACCCTGCGGAACGGAGATGACCCTTTCCGTAGCTCGTAACGGGATATTCATTTGGTCGAAGGTCTTGGCGAAAAGGACGTTAATCCCACTCCCGCCATCAACCAGACCCTTTTAATTTACTTCCTTGGACGATCGGATCGTAATCACGGATACCTTCCAGGAATGCAATCCGATCCGGTGGTCCGATCGATCAAAGGTGATGGGCATCTCGGACCAGCGCAAGTATTTTGGAGTAGCAGCATGATGGCGTTGATCTCCGAGTGGTAAGCTTCGCTCGCTTGGACTCAGACGCATCGAGCCCCAAGATATAATCGATCTCGCCCAGATCCCGGTAGTCTCCATCGCTTCTTGCCGTGACCGCTTTTAGCCGATCGTTCGAATTTCGCTAACTTCGCAGAATTAGGCAATCCTTGGCGTAATGTTTTCTCGAGGATGGAAGGACATACCGAATCGATCACTTTTTTGTAGTCGTTATCGCTGGGGGTTTAGGTCGGTAGTGCTCCACGCTGGCGACCATCTCATCCCCTTTTCTTTTTGTCCTTGGGTTTGCCTTTGTTCGTCGTTAGGCTTCTTCTTCGGCCTCCGTCTGCTGACACCGCGATGATTCGCGATGGCCTCCTCGGCTTCGCCTCCGATCCGCCATTGTGAACATGGCTTTGAGATTACACGGGGTCCGGGTCATCCGCTGATTAACTCCTCGGATTTGCACCCGCGAAGAAGGCATCAATGATTTGCTTGTTCAAACGCCCCGGATCTCGTTCTTCTTTTAGTAAAGCGCTTGATGAACTCACGGAGAGTCTCGCTTGCGCTGTAATCGTCAATCTCCCATCTCCCCGCTGGCCTTTCATAGGTCCCTTGAAATTGGCGATGAATCTGTTCCTTGAGGTCGCCCCAAGACTCGATAGAACTCTCCGGAGTCCCGCTAACTGTGTCAGGCGGTTGGGGTCAAAGCGACCGCAAGTAATTTGCCATGACGTTCGATCAACTCCGCCGCCGACCGCTAAGGCGTAAACTCGCAGCAGATTCTTTGGGTCCCTCTCGCCATCGAAATTGTCAATGCCTTTGAGGTTAAATCCTTCCGCCAAACCACTCGGCGAAGGTCCGGTAAAGGCCGAATCCTTCGATGGTCGTGGCCGCCTCCACGCCGGGATCGCTACGACGCCCCGACGCTGGCCTTTGACGCCGCTTGGCGGTGGTCGCGCATTGGCGGTGTTTCGGCCGATCGTCGCTATGACGATCGTGATGGGGACGAGTCTCGCCCACCGTTGCGCGCGCCCCGCCGCTGGCTTCGATATCTTGACGTGATCGCGCGGTGACCGATGAGATTCACCGCCACGAGGCGCGAGCCCGATTCGATTATGCGCGAGATCGATCGCGGGCCAAGCGGCCGGGAGGGAATCGCCTTGTTTTGCTGGATGGCAGCCATCTCTACCATGGCCGTCACTCGGGCGAGGTTTTGGATGCACGGACTGCCTTCCGGAAGTTGTTGCGCAATGGTCTCGAGAAGGGTCTTCGACGCGATGACGTTGGCCTGGGGAGTATTGTAAACCTCCTGATCTCTTAACTTCACCGCGCAGAGTTCATTCTGGACGTCGCGGCCGCGTGCGCGAAGTTGACGCGCATGGTCTCGGTCTTCCATAACAACAGCAGTTGTCTCGGGTCTGACCTGTGGAGAGGTAGAGTGATGGTCCTCCGCCCCAAGGACGAAAACCTCACGATAGTTGCGTAATCTCAAAGACTCTCCCCCGACTCGAAGTCGGAAGTCGAGTAGTGACCTATTCGCTTTGTCCAATGGGTTGGCCACCGTTGATGACACCCACGAACGCTGCAGGATCCGATTGGATTGAGCCGACCGGATTAGCAGATTGGTTTCGAGTGGTTATCCTCGCCGAGTCTCAGATCGGTCTGCTGAAGCCGCTGCAAGACTCCCAAGTCCGAGAGAAATCTATCGAGGATTTAGACCTCACCGGCTGGAGGGCGTCCAGACCGGGGTAAGCGATCTCATCGGGCTCTTGCTCGCTTTCCTCGCTGAGAGGGGCGAAGTGAGGCTGCCGACGGATCTTCCGAAAGAAAGTACATGCAGATTTCTCCAAGCCAAAAGGCAATGGGTCCCATTGATTGCATGTACCTTCTGTTTGAACGATCTCCCGTGGGGGAGAGAGACGAAGATTGTCGATGCCGTCAGCAACGAAGTCCAGGGTGCCGAAGCGAAGGGTCTCTTCCGGCCTCATGTCGACGTACGGCGATCTTGAGAAAGCCATCTGATCTAAAAAGCGATCTTGACGCTTCCCTACTGGCGCGCTTAACCGCCGATGTGTGACTAAGCTGGGGTCACCGCCGCAATGAATTTGTACGAGGGACGCTTAATCAAGAACTAGGTTAGATGGCTAGCACAAGACAGGTTATCTGTGTTCGAGCCCTCAACGGAGGAGGTAATACCCTACTTCCGTGCTCTCGGGATTATTTGGTGGATCGATGCAAGATGATGCTCCTAACCCTTAATTCGATGGCCTCGTCCCTCCCTTTATATAGTACAAAGGGATAGAATTTGATAAGAAGTCGGGGTATATGGCAACTATTTTCGTTATGATGTTACATGGAACGATGCATTGATCTCGCTAATTTCATGGGATGTCCCAGAACTCGAACCCTTTCTTGCGGCTTAAGTTCCGCCCGATCCGAAGTGCTTTCCATCTTCGCCAACCGACTGGTCGCCTCTATCTGCTCCCTTATGGGCCTTCTAGAGGATACCCAGGGCCCATGAAGTCCACAGCCGCAGCCGCTCCGGCCCATTCCCATTTCCCCTCTCCCTTCCTCGCTCCTCCTCATTTCTTGGTCAGAGTTGCTGCTACGCCCATCTTTGCCCAGCCTTCTCCCTCGCTCTGCAAGGCCGTGGTCTCACCGACAGGTGGTCCCACGCCGTCAACGTCTCCTTCTTCCCCCTCTGTTTTCTTCTCCCCGCAGCGCGCCTTGCTCACCAGTCACCGCCTCTGTTCTCCCTCTCGCCCGTGAGCTCGCTGGCTCGTCTCTCCAGGCGCATGCTCATCCCCATTTCCTCCTCCCGGACCCCCCTTCCCTCTCCGCCATTTCCGGTCTGGTCGCCGGCCTACCCCATGACTTCGCCGTCGCGCCTAACATGCTACCGATCGGAATCGACGCCGGCGGTTGCCAACCTTCCGCGTCGCGTCAAGAACGCCTTGGGAGAGGCATGTCTATAAGAAGGGCACTGCTGCCCCTTTGCTCCTTGCTTTGAGCCACCGCCTTGTTGGACTACCGAGCCGATGCGTCGTCATTTCCTCCCCGCCTCGCCGCCGTTCTTTTCCTCCCCTTCCGCCTCGTCTCCTTCCTCTGATCCAAGCCCCCTTGGGTTTGACTCGCAGGTTGTTCCAGTGGAGCTCACGCCTAGGGGAGTGAAGCCGCGTGGTCCATGTGTCCCCGGAGCTCGTGCTGTCGCCGCCGCCGTGGTCCCGCCGCCTGGCCATCTTTCCCAACCTGGTGAGCTCACCAATCGATTCGCCCCTTTCCTTTATTGCTTGCGGCCGAAGGAATCGAGTTGTAATTCCGTTCTTCGTCGGTGTCGCGGACACCGTGAGGTCCCGCCGCCGTGCCTGGGCCGCGCCCGCCTCAGTATTTTTCGGCGCCAAAAACCGCCGTTATGTTTGCCTCGCGTGTGTTTCACTCCCCGCGCGTCCAATTGGTTCGAGACGGCCAAAATCGTCGCCGCCGTGCGTAGCGCCGCCGCCGCTGGGAGCTTCCTTGTTCTTTCCTTGCCGCAAGGGAGGTCTTGACAGTGGGACCCGAGGAAGGCCCACGTCGGCCTCGGGCGGTCTCGGCTCGCCAATCTTGGTGCCGAGCCGCCTCAAGATTGGGCCATCTGGCCGAGCCGGCCCGAGGGCGTTTGGCCCCTTTTCCTTTATTTTCATTTTGCGAATTCTGTTAAATCCCTATTTGGTACCCTTAGGCACTTGTTAAAAATAGTTAATGCATGGTAAAAAATTCTGTAAAAATTGGTGAAATTACTTTAATGGTTTCGGTCCTAAGAATATATATATATATATATATATATATATATATATATATATATATATATATATATATATATATATATATGCATGTCTTGTATGTGGAATTCATTTGATGGTTAAATAACTAGCTTTAGGTGCATATTTCATGTGCATTTGAGAAATTGTCATATTATTTATTTCAAATGAAAATAAAATGCTTTACAAGTCCCTGGACCTTAGAAAATGTTGTTGCCAGGCCATCCATGCAGCATGCCCTTGTTAGAGGGATTCCGGATTTAGGATTTGCATCATTTCATGTGTACTAAAACCATTTCATGGTATCTCCTTTAAATGAAAAATGCATTGAGGTTGCTGCATGTTCTCTTTTCCTAAAACAGCAAGTCATGAAATATTTTGCTTATGTGTGTTGTATTGCTTTGCATATGCGTCTGCGCGTTTAAGAGGTCAAGCCCCCGAAGACCCGATCGACGACGTCCCCTTCGTTTTTCCCGGAACCGATCAAGGCAAGTCCCCCTTCGATCATATCGTGAAGCCATGTTTGGTTATTTGAAAAATGTTTGCTAGACTTGAAAATATGCATGCTAGTTTAAAATATTAAATGCCGTATTTACTAGTATTAGATATCATGCCAAATAGAAAAGGTAAGAAATACGGTAGGATTAAATATAAGGCTAAACTATAAATTGCTCATATTTATATACTCATCGTGGTAGGATAAATGCTTAAAATCATTTATGCGGAAGGATTCAATCATTTGTGTGAAATGAGAATGTTGTTGAGAAATGTTTGGAAAAGGGTGGTTTAAAGATAGCGCATCATGGGTGATGCTTAATAGGAAATGATTTTCCTCTCACCCCAAAAACTTTCCGACTAGGGAGATATTTTGTCGGTTGGTGCAGTGTGGCACCGTTTTGAAACTGGGCTAAAATATCAACTCTCTCCTAGTCTAAGGACTGATCATCCTATGATCCTATGAACTGAGCCATAACAATATGACCTCGAGCCCCGGTATGGGACGGGCCCGATCGTTGGTCCTCGTGGTTGGCGGTCTTGTGGCGAAACACCGTCTGAGTGCGTAGCCTCTCGAGGGTAAGGCGTACCCACTCTGCAGAGTTAAAACTGTTATGATAGCCGTGCTCGCGGTTATGAGCGCGCGAAGGGACTGATTATATGGTAGTTTCCTCATTTAAAAACCAATTTAGAAAAAGGACTTCGAATAAAGGATTTGAGATGAGTAAGGATTTGAGAAGGATTTCGTTTGAACTAGGTGCCACCGGCGTTATTCCGGATTGGGTGACGGCCTACCGGAAAGTGTCGCGCGGAATGGACCTAGTCGGTTTGAGAAAAGAAAATGAGAAAGGATTTTGTTCTCGCTATGGCACTAAGGCCAAGTGGCGAGAACCGTTTGAGAAGAGCCTAAAGAAAATGATTATGATTTATTGTTCTAAATTGCTTTGCCGAAACTAGGCGAATAAATGCATTTCCGCGAAATATCCTAAGCTCTCCTTGTACTAAACCACATTTGCTTAATTCCGGAATTGCGAGTACAATTTCTACTCACCCTCTTTCCCCCCCCCCCTCTCTTTTCAAAACTTCGACAGCTGGTCCATCTGAGTATAGCCCGCCTTCCGAGGAGGAGGACCCGGACTACGACGAGGAGGTATTTTCTGAGGAAGACTACGAAGACTAGGGTTACGCGTTCCTACAGCCCTCGTGCCTGTGGGATGGATAAGTATCTAGATATTGTATTAGGCCTGTATCTCCGTGTACTCTGATTTGCGGCCTGCGAGCCGTTGTATGCGTTGTTTGTACCGGACTATGTTCCTGCTTGTAATAATAAAATCGTTGGCAATGTTCCGTTTCTGTATATCTGTGTGTACTAGCCATGATCCTTAGGACTAGTACGTGTTTACACAGGTAGAATACGATCTAGTAAATCGGGTGCCGACAGAATTGGTATCAGAGCCAGGTTGTTATTGGCCCTAGGACGTAGCCCTAGAATTAGAGACCATATAATTTTTAAAAGGAATAATTGTTTAATAAATTCTTAATCTTCACAATCCATTTTTGCTGATGATCTTTTGGAAATTTGTAGATGCCGTCGTTCGCGTCCGCTCTTGGAATTGGCTACGGAGGTTTCGTTCGCATTCTTCTGGCCGATCTTTGGCACGCTATTTCGTGACCCCATGTACCATGGTGCCTTCGCCCGCCAAGGGACGACATGTTGGGTGGTGTGCGCCACTATCTTTGCGATGGGTCCACCGCCTACTGTGGACTGCTCATTACTTCGCCACCGTGTCACCGCTCCGACGCCATCCAAGTCGTGTCAGACTTGTTTCACAATGACCATGATCTGTTCACGCTGAGCTGATGTCTCCCCGTCGCTACTTTTTCTCTCGCCCGCATGAGCCGTTCACCACGCCAGACGGCCGAGGGGTGAGCGACCGACGGTGTACCACCTTGCCGAAGCTCGTCAATCTCGACGACGCAGACACCATCGTCTCCGCGGTGTTGAACTCGCCACGACACCAACCGCTCATTGGAGCAAGCCAAGAAGGAGAGCCGCGACCTTAAAAAGCGCGACTCACACCACTTGGTGGAGAAGGTCCATCTTCGCAAAAGAATTCGTCAGTTGGTTTGCGAGAACCAGCGTCTCCGTGGGAATGCCGCTTCTTCCTCCGGGACTTCTACTCCTGCTACTTCGTCCTCGCTCCCGAAGAAGAAGGAGGTCGGCACCAGCCCCACGTCGCAGCCTAAGGATCCTGCTGATCTTCCCTTGTGCTCCTTCGAGCTCACCCCCAAGGATCTCAAGTTGGATCTGGGTCCTTCCGAAGTGAGAGCTCCGCCTTCCACCCTTGTCGAGCTCCAAGGCATACCTCTGATGGTCCGATCGCCACCGCCTGGTTGGCAGCCCGCTGTCGATGACAATGATGATGATGATGAAGCAGAAGACCCCGTGGAGTTGGTCTCTGTGTCCGACTCACGGCAGTGTCTAGCTCAGAGCCCCTCAGTATCCTTTGTATGGGTCATCACACACCCTTTTCTTTTCTTTTTTTTTGCTTTCTTTCTTGTCCGCGCTTTGCCACTGCTGTCCCAATAATCGGCCGCCTCTTTAAGAGGGCGCCCATTTGCCGCTTGCTTGCCAGCGTGTGTTGCCGCCCCTCCCTGGCTGCAAGGCCGCTTCTCCACCAAGCGATGAGGAGGAGGTCGGAGATCTGCTCTGTGAGCCCTCGCCGCTCTCCTAGTCCCCCTCGTCGTTCTCCGAGTCCTCCTCGCCGTTCCACGAATCCTCGCCGCTCCGCAAGCCCTCGCCGCGCCCCAAGCCCTCGCCCTTGGCCCGAGCCGAGCGAGTTCCAGCTCTTCCTCGAGGAGATGAGGCGTTTCCCGCTCTGGATCTATGGTGTGACCCTTCTGGTCTATGTGGTGCTTCTCTGTTGGTCGTGGATCCAGACCCTCTAGTCGTTCCGGTGTCTGTTCGTGTAACCCGTAGGTAGTTAGCTCGCGTTTTGGGCTGACGTACCGGCTTGTGGTACCGCGCCCCTGTATGTACTCTAAAAATAATTATGTTATGTTATGCTATGTGTGTGCATCGTGCCAAATTTGCATGTTTAAACTCATGTTTGGAAAATCTGGGTTTTAGCTCTTTCCCCTTATTGTCTCTCGTCCTCTTGTCAGCAGGTGGTGATTTCGCGCCGAGCTGGGCGTGGGGATATAACCCATGGTCGAGTTCGTGGAGGTGCTGCAAGCAGGGCTAGTGGATCTCGCCGTCTTGGGAGGCAAGCCCAGTCAGTCCCTGTCCCAGCTCGTTCTTCCGTTGGAGGGCCACCCCGTGAGCTCCACCTTTTTCCCTCTCCAGCACCACATAGATCCCCCCAAAATCCACAAGAAAATCAAGCCGAGTCTGCTAGCCACCTTCCACCACCTCCTCCTAGAGATCCCACTCTGAGAGAGTACATGGATATGCAGTTCCAGATGTTCCAAAGCCTAATGAGAGAGAGAAACAATGCACCCAATCCTCCACTTATGCCAAACCATCCACCAGCTCCACCTCCTATCCGTTCCCGTGTCAATGATTTCCTAAGAGCCAACCCTCCCAAGTTCGGTGGATCTGCTGATGCCATGGAGGCAACAGACTAGTTGAAAGCAATAGAGAAGTGTCTGATTATGTTCCATTGTGGAGACTGAGAGTGTCATTTCATGAGATACCATTTCACCGAGTTGCGTCGACAGTGGGATACATTTTGTGAGTCTTATGATGCTCCTGAGACGATCACTTGGGATGAGTTTGTTGAAACTTTTGAGGAAAACTATGTCCCTGACAGTTCGAAGGAGGCTAAGAGGTGTGAGTTCCATGCCTTAGTACAGGGGAGCATGACGATGCACGAGTACCTCACTCAGTTTACTCTGCTGGCTCATTACGTGCCCCGCGATGTGAGAAGTGATGCTGACAAGATTTACTTCTTTAAGAAGGGTATGGACCCTGAGATCCGTGCTTTGATCGATTCCACTGAGTTCACCACTTTCAAGCAGTTGTTTGCCAGTGCCGTGAAGCAAGAAGAGAACCGTCATCAGTGTCTCACTGCTAGGAAGAGGAAGAGAGCCCAGCATGATGGTCATCCTGGCTCTCGTCCCAAGGAACACCGCATCAGTGGCCGTGCGCCTGCTGTTCCTCCACGCCCACGTTCTCAGTGGGTGATGCCTCGCTCTATGCCGCAGTCAGCTCCGTCGGTCCACACTCAGATGTTAGTACTTCCCAAGAAGGACCTGTCAAGCATCAAGTGTTTTGCATGCCAGCAGATGGGACACTATGCCAGTTCTTGTCCCAATAAAGGTGCCGTGTCTACTCAGGGTCAAGCCAAAGTTGTCTTGCTGAGGCCCGTGAATTCCGTGCCAGCTCGTGGGAACTTTCCGCACGCCAGGACTGCTGCTTTTGTTGGACGTGGTCGGGTGAACCACGTCAGTGCCGAGGACGCCTACACTGATCCCAATGCAGTGATGGGTAAGTTTCACGTCAACTCAATCCCCACTACTGCATTATTTGACTCCGGTGCAACGCATTCATTTATTGCTGCATCCTTTGCTAAAAATCATGGGCTTGAAATTAGTGCATTAAAGAAACCAATGCAGATTAAATCTCCTAGAAAAGTCATTCGCACCACCTTGTTGTGCCCTGATGTTTGCATTAAAATTGAGGGTGTGGGATTTTTAGCAGACCTGGTGGTCATTGATTTAAAAGGGATAGAAGTGATACTAGGCATGGATTGGTTAGCCAAATATAAGGATCATATTGATTGTGCCTCTAAAACAGTCAAGTTGACTAGTGATGATGGTAAGGAAGTTCAGTTTGTTGCTAACTCCTGTCCTGAGAATCTGATTACCCTAAATAAGTTGGAAGGGTCTGATCTAAAGAATATGCCTATTTTGCGGGAATTTCCTGATGTGTTTCGAGGAGTTGCTGTGCATGCCGCTTCGAGAGAGATGTTGAGTTTGTTATCGACTTAGCCCCTGCATCGCGCCTATCTCCCAAAGGATGTATTGCCTTCTCGCAAATCGATGGGTGAGTTAAAGAAATGATCAAGAGTTGCAAGAGAAGGGATTTATACGCCTAGTCGCCACCTTGGGGTGCTCAGGTTATTTTGTAAAAAGAAGAATGGATCCCTAAGAATGTGTGTGGACTATAGGTCACTTAATGAGGTGACCATTAAAAACAAATACCCCCTGCCTCGCATCGATGATTTGTTTGATCAGTTAAAAGGGGCCTCCATTTTCTCAAAAATTGATCTAAGGTCTGGCTATCACCAAATCAGAGTCAAGGAGTCTGATATTCCTAAATCAGCTTTTACCACTCGGTATGGTCTGTATGAGTTCACTGTCATGTCTTTTGGCCTTACCAATGCTCCTGCTTATTTCATGAACTTAATGAACAAAGTGTTCACGGATTTCCTTGATAAATTCGTGGTTGTGTTCATTGATGACATTCTGATCTATTCCATGTCTGAAGAAGAGCATGAGATCCACTGAGGTTGGTTCTAGAGAGGTTAAGGGAGCACCAGCTGTTTGTCAAGCTGAGTAAATGTGAGTTTTGGATGCAGAAAGTATCTTTCCTGGGTCATTTCATTTCTGCTGAAGGCGTTGCTGTGGATCCTAAGAAGGTAGCATCTGTGGTTGACTAGAAGCAACCGAAATCTGTGACTCAAGTCAGAAGTTTTCTTGGTTTGGCGGGATATTATCGCCGATTCATCGAAGTGTTCTCCAAAATAGCCCGACCGATGACCAATTTGTTGAAGAAAGAGAAGAAGTTTGAATGGACCGCCAGCTGTGAAGACAGTTTCCAAGAATTGAAAAAGCGATTGACTTCAGCCCCTGTGCTGGTCTTGCCTGATATTCGCAAGGACTTTGAGATTTTCTGTGATGCATCTCGTCAAGGTCTTGGGTGTGTCCTTATGCAAGAAGGAAGGGTGGTGGCTTATACATCTCGTCAGCTTAAGCCACATGAACAAAATTACCCTACCCATGATCTAGAGTTAGCTGCTGTTGTCCATGCCCTGAAAATTTGGAGGCATTATCTCATGGGGAATCGCACTGAGATTTTCACTGACCATAAGAGTCTCAAGTACATTTTAACCCAGCCTGACCTGAATCTAAGGCAAAGGCGTTGGTTGGAGTTAATCAAAGATTATAATGTGGGAATTCACTATCACCCTGGCAAGGCCAATGTGGTGGCGGATGCTCTATGCCACCGTCCCACATGTAATCACCTCCGGAGTGAGGAGATGTCATCGGATTTATGTGAAGACCTTCTTAAGCTAAATCTTGGAGTGGTGAAAGTCGGTCATTTGAACTCGATGGAATTGCAGCCCACCTTGTTGAATCAAATAAAAGAAGCCTAAAAGGGTGAGGAAAAAGTCCAAGAGATCAAGGGCAGAATGTTGAAGGATAAAGCACCAAATTTTTCTGTTGATGATGAGGGTGTGCTTTGGTTTAAGAAGAGAATTTTTGTGCCTAATGTCAGTGCACTAAGGGAGCTCATTCTCAAGGAAGCCCATAATAGCCCTATATCTATACACCATGGCAGCATCAAGATGTATGTGGATCTGAAAAGTTCATATTGGTGGACGGGCATAAAAAGAGAAGTCGAAGAATTTGTGGCCCGTTATGATATTTGTCGGTGTAATAAATACCAAGGTGTGAAGAGTCCTGAGAAGATCGGCGGCCCCACGCGTCGGCGGAGATCGAGCCCAATGGCGTGGGCGAGCCCCTCGGCGCCCAAAGGGCCCCACGCGTCGGGGCGATCGAGCCCCAATGGCGTGGCGAAGCCCCTCAGCGCCCCAAAGGGCCCCATGTGTCAGCGAGCGTCAGCCCCACAGGCGTGCCCGCGTAGCGGCCCCACGCGTCAAAGGGCGACTGTGCCCAGCGGTAGGCGAGCCCATCGGTCGCCGGGCGAGGGCCCCATCGTCGGCGGGCGTGTGGGCGAGCCCCTCGGCCAGAGGGCCCCCCAACATCAAGCAGGGCCCACATGGCGAGGCGCTGCGGAAGGAGTCTTCTAGGCGAAAGGCTCCCCTGCTGCGAAGGACGAGCGATTAATGCGACATCAGCAGCGGATAGACACCAAGAGATGATTACCTTCTGATGACCCTCGCAGTCGGCGGTACACCTTTGTGGTGTAGAGGAATTGACCCCAGAGAGAAGGTTTGCTTAAGATAGCCGCCAGCGTCGGAGGAGCAGGTGGGCCCCACCCGAGCCTCACCGGTGTGACTATGCGGGTCGAGGCCACTTCATGGCATCGCCAGGGCTATGGCGTGGGCAGCGGCAACGCACGCTGCCTCTCTCTGTCGTGTCTTGTCAATGTCTTCGAGAGTCTTGTCTCGCTTACCCCTCGGCTCTCTCCGTCGGCCGAGGCTTGTATAAAAGGAGAGGAGAGAGAGGGAAGGAGGCACGTTTTTGGCTGCGTTGGCACACATAGTTCGCAAGCATTCTGTAACCACATTCCATTCAACCACAACCAAAAGAGCGAAGCGGCAGAGTAGGACTATTACCCGCAAGGGCTCGAACCCGGGTAATCCCTGTGTTGCTCTTTTTGTCGCATGCCACCGCTCAATCGAACCGAGCACTACCGATCGGCTAGCAGAGAGAAATCGACTAGGGTGTGATCCGCAGATGGTTGAGCGGAGAACACGCCGTCGGCGCGCCCGTAGGGAGCGCGTAGCATCGATTCTTACTCTTGACTTCATCAATGGCGGATCGGCGATCCATGACGGACCAGAGGCGGCCGCTAGATTGCCACAAGCGCCGGCCGCGGCAATGGCGGTGGATCACCGGCGATCGCCCGGTTGCTTAGCGGCGCTCGCCTTGGAGGAGTGCACTCCGGCCGCGAACCTCCATGCGTTGTGGCCCCATCGACAACCCACGGTGCCGGTGACTCCGGACTCTGGCGACTCGTGGTGGCGGTTTGGCCACACGTTGATGCCGCCTTGGCGGTGGTGCAAAGTCGGTGGCACGGAACCGGCGTTTGACCTCTTACCGTTCTTTCTTGCCACCGCGTTCTTCGCAGATCTCTCAAGGGAGAGCGAGGGCAGATTTACGAAGTTGGCGACTCCACGGGGTTCGCCAGCAGCGACAGTGGGCGGGATCTCGGTCCCACTTGAGGACCGCCATCTACGACAAGGAGAAGACTGCGCGACAAGCTCCAAGCAGCGGCACGACCGGCTTGCGATCGCGCCGATCTTTGCCGCCTGTGGGGACCAGGAGGTCCCCGCGACGCCGCCTCCGTCGAGGAAGGAGGTGCCTCTTGGCCGTCCGGACGACCATGAGCCGAGCCGGAGGCGATCCAGAGCAGGAGGCTCAAGTGTTGCCGCTCCTTTTGAAGGAGGCTGCGCGCGTCCGATGGCGGAGAGGTTCGGCCCACCCCATCGAGAAGCACGACGGCTCCACCAACCCCGACGAGTTCTTGCAGATCTACACTACGGTGATGCGGCCGTTTGGAGGGTCGGGAAGGTTACGCGAACTACTTCCTGCAGTCCTCACCGTGAGCCAGCTCTTGGCTCATGAACCCGCCTCCGGTCCGGTGGGGTCATGGAAGGAGCTCTCGAGCTCTTCATCACCAACTTCGAGGCACGTTTGAGCAGCCCGAGTCGAGGACGACCTCCTGGCGTGGAAGCGAGAAAAAGGAGAGTCGCTGCGACTACATCGGCGCTTGGTCCAGTTCGCAATACCATCCACGACATCTCCATCGAGCGCCGTTGTCACGGCATTGGAGAGGCGCCCGAGACCCTAGGGTCAAGGAGAAGATGGCCACCGCAAGATCAAGGCAGCGGAAGAGCTCTTCACCTTGGCGCGACAAGTGCGCCCTTCAGAGGCTTCGCTTCGCCCGGCAGCACGTGAGGGACAGTCTGGCGGCGATGGCCGGACTTCAAAAATACCGGCGGCAAGGACAAAAAGAAGCGCAAAGCGGCCGACACGGGCAGGTCATGGTCGCCGAGCGCCGACGACGACGACGACGAAGACGGCGGCATGTGGCGCAGCACGGGCGAAGAAAAAGGTGGAGGCAGCGGCGGCGCGGCGCAGAACGGTCCCGCAGGGGCGGTCGAAGCGATCGCCCGTGATTATGTCGGCCCGTGGCAGCGACGACGGGCGAGACCGCCATCCCCGCGAGTGGAGCGGGGCTTCTGTCCCATTCGCCGCATCAGGCTCCCGACTTGGCGGTGCCATGTCGTCAACAAGTTAGTGGACAAGCGCCGACGGCAAAGCAAAGAAGCGTCCGGGCGGCAAGGGCAAGGAAATGGCTTCGGCATTTCCAGCAGCGGAGCGCGGTTGCCGTCATCTCGACGGATCGCCACCTATCCGCCCCACGCTAACTTTAAGCGTGCGATGAGGAGAGTGTCTTGTTGTCGTGCGGCTTTGGGTCGACAAGGCGGTGGCGTGGTCGGCAACCGATCGCGTTGATCGGGCCGATCACCCGGCCGATATCACCGCCTTGGGCATCTCCGATCGTGGTTGCGCCCGGTCCGAAATGTAAAGCTAGAAGTGGTCTTTGGTAGGCGGAGGAATTCCTCAACCTCTGTCGTCGCCTGGTCGCCAAGGCGCTCGGATCCAAGAAGAAGAGCTTGACCGGCGCTCCGTTCTTCGCATCGCCGGAAATTTGGTCGAGTCCGCCCCGCTTAGGGCGTCGACCTCGGTGACGTTTGGAAACTCCGACAACTTCCGCACCGAGATGCTCGAGTTCGGTGGCGGACTTGACCTCCCTACAGCGCCATCTTGGGTCGGGCGCGCCGACCAAGTTCATGGCGACTTGCCACTATGCGTACATGGTGGTGAAGATCCCGAGCCACCGGCCCCATCGCCCCGAAGTGGATCGCCCGGAGGCGCCCGCTGCGACAAGGACGCTCGCTGGCGGGGCAATCGGCGCCCGAAGGCCGAGGCCGACTGGGAGCTCCTCGGCGAACACATGCCTCCCGGTTCGCCGCGGAGGTTAAGGCGGTCTCTGAGTGAAGTCGACCGGCGAAGACCGTTCGGGCGGGCGCCTCTCGGCGCCAAATAGGAAGGTGCGCTCGTCTCCTTCCTCTAACGCAGACGTGTTCGCAGCAACCGTCCGACATGGTGGGGTCCCCGGGGAGGTGATTGAGCACAAATTGGCGACGTTCCCGGTAGCGCGACCGGTCATGCAAAAGGCCCGAGCGATCGGTGGAAGCGCCAGAAGTTATCCGCCAGAGGTGGACAAGCTCTTAGAGGCGGGGTCGTTCGCAGCGCCGCCATCCGGTGGCTCGCGAACCCGTCCTCGTCAAGAAATCCAACAGGCGGTGGAGGATGTGCGGACTTCACCGACCTCAACAGGCGTGCGAAGGATCCGTACCCGCTGCCCCGCATTGATCTCATCGTCGATTCCACGGCGGGGTGCGGCGGTGTGCTTTCGGATGCGCACTCGGGTACCACCAGATTAGCATGGCAAGAAGATGAAGACAAGATCGCTTTCGCGGACGCCCATGGGCGCTTCATCGCTACACAAGGATGGCGTTGGATTGAAGAATGCAGGCCCAACCTATCAAAGGGCCATGCATATCGCTTCATCGCCTCAAATAAGGCGGAACACGGAGGTGTACGCCGACGACCGTGGTGAAGTCCAAGAAGGCGGAGGAGTTGATCGGCGATCTCGAAGAAACCTTCACCAACTTGAGGAAGTACTACATCAAGCTCAACCACGAGAAGTGTGTGTTCGCTGTTCGTCAGGCAACCGCTGGTTTCCTCGTCTCCCAGAGAGGGATTGAGGCGAACCCGGACAAGATCGCGGCGATCGACAACATGAAGCCCCCGACGCGACTTCGGCAGATGCAGTGCTTGGTGGGCTGCTTGACCTCTCTGGGCCGCTTTATAGCTCGCCTGGGGGATAAAAGTCTTCCACTACTCAAGCTCCTGAAGAAGACCAACCAGTTCGAGTGGACGGCGGAGGCGCAGGAGGCGTTCAACGTCTTTGAAGAAGTGTCGACTTCCCCTTTGGTTGGTCGCCGGACCCGGGCGAGCGTGATCCTTTATGTCGCGGCGAACCCTGTGGTCGGTGTGCAGTCTTTGGTGGCGGAAAGAGAAGGTGTTCAGCGCCCCATTTACTACATCAGCAAAGCCCTCCACGACGCCGAAACAAGGTATTCGCAGCACCAGAAGATGCTCTACGCCGTGCTAACGGCGTCCGAAGTCGCGTCACTATTTGTGGGCGAAATCACCGATCGACCAAATACCCTTTGCGGAGATCCTCTTCAACCGTGAGGCGACGGGCCACATCGCCAAGTGGGCCATGGAGCTGGCAGAATTCGACCTCAAATTCGCTCTCCGAACGGCCATCAAAGGGCAAGCTCTGGCGGAGTTCGCGCCGAGTGGACTCGGCGGACACGTCCCACCCTCGCCGTGGACTCTCTTCGACGGTTCGCTCGGCTTGAGGGGCTGGGGGTGTCGCTCGTGTCTCCCACCGGGCGACATTGTCCGCACTGGTGGTCTTTGGAGTTCCGCGCTACCAACAACGTCGCGGAGTATGAAGGATTACTCGCCGGGCTCAGGGTGGCTTCGACTCTGAGCATCCGGCGGCTGCAAGTCAAGGGCGACTCTCTCCTGGTCATCAACCAGGCGAGAAAGGATTTCACCTGCTCGGATCCCGTCATGGCGGCCTACCTAGCGGAGGTGCGCCGGTTGGAGCGGTATTTCGAGGGTTTGGGCTTCGCAGACGCGTCCCTCGCCGCGACAACTATATGGCGGATGAACTATCCCTGCATTGCCTCGCTCAAGGCGCTGTTCGGCCGGGGTTTTGAAGAAAGACTCACGCTGCCGTCCGTCCGCAGCCTCTAATCTCGGCGGGACGACGCTTCGACGCAGCTCCCACATCCGAGGAGACGTCACCAATCTCGCCACAACTCCCGGTTGAGGGAGGAGGCGAAAGCTCGCTGAGGCGGTTGAGGCGAAAATGCCAGCCAGCAGTAGTACGCCGGCGACAATGCTAACGCTGCCACGCCGTCCAGGAAGGTCGGTGGATGGATCAGATCCTAGCCTACTGCGGGGACGAAGTGATCTCGACGATGACGCGTCGGCCGAGAAGATAGCGTAAGGCCAAGCGCCACATACAGTAGGTGGGGACTCAGACGCTGTGGCGCAAATGGAGTTCTACCGGCGCGACACTCGGAAGCGGGAGTGCAATTCTCTCTGAGATCCATAGAGGCATGTGCGGGAGCCACTCGGAAAGCCGGGCGTTGGTCGGGAAAGCTTTCCGCCACGGCTTCTATTGGCCTACCGCCTCCGTGATGCCTTGAGCCGTGAGGAGATGCGGCGTGCCGCTTCATGCTAAGCGAGATCCATCGACCGGCCCAGGCGCTGCAAACCATTCCGCTCTCCTAGCCGTTCGTGGTCTGGGGCCTGGACATCCTGGGCCCGTTCCCGCGGGCAACCGGAGGTTACAGACATCTGTTCGTCGCCGTCGACAAGTTCACCAAGTGGGTGGAGGCATCGCCCATCCCGGCGATCACGTCCGCTGCTGCCATAAAGTTCATGAAGAGCATCTTCGTCCGGTTCGACGTCGCCAACAGGATCATCACCGACAACGGCGCGCAGTTCAAGAGCGCCGATTTCCAAAACTGGTGCGAAGAGCTGGGTATCAAGCTGTGCTTTACCCGCTGTACATCCAAGAGCAATGGGCAAGTGGAGCGGGCAAATGCGGAAGTACTCAGAGGGCTCAAGACAAGGGCTTTCGACCGTCTGGAGAAGCGCGGCAAGCGCTGGGCGGAAGAAGTCCTCACCATATTGTGGGCACTGCGGACAACTCCCAACAGGGCCACCGGCGAGACCCCATTCTTCCTAGTGTATGGCTCAGAAGCGATGCTCCCATCAGAGCTCTCCTTTGGGTCCCCAAGGGTGGCGGCGGCGTCGAAGACGAGAGACCGACCGCGTCCAGATGAAGTAAATCTCCTGGAGGAGATCAGAGACAGGGCGGCGATCCGGGCCGCCAGGTATCAGCAGGCACTGGGCAGTTATCAAGCAAGACAGGTGTGTGAGAGGACACTGGCAGTGGGCGACCTTGTTCTACGCAAAATCCAAACGCAGGCTGGGCGCAACAAACTGTCTCCCCTGTGGGAGGGCCCCTTAAAGGTGGTCTCAGTCTCCCGCCCAGGCTAAGTCAGGCTCGCCTTCGAGGATGGTCGCGAATTGGCAAACACTTGGAATGTCGAGCAGCTGAGGAAGTTCTACCCGTAGGTAGCTGTTCCAAGAGCTTTTTTGGCCTTCCTTTGGAGCCGAGCGGCGAGGTCTTCATCCTTCATCGCTCGCCTCGGGGGCTGCATTGTACAAAGCCATCTTCAATATAAAGATAAGTTATGTCTCTCTGTGGGCATCTGTTCTTTTTCACCTTAAAGTCTGTTAGAAAACATTCATTGAAAGTCGGTAGCGAAAAAGTACTTAAGGTCGATGGCCCTTAGTCGCAAGAGCAAACGCTTAAACTTAATACCGGGCGAGGCGAGGCGGAAGGCGGTTCTAGCCTGGTGTGTCGGCTCGGTTCGGGCAATGCGCCAACGGCGCACCGGCGCTCTAGACCACTTCCGGAAGCTAAGCTCTCGCCACGTAACGTTTAAGGTCGGTTTGCCGAGAGGCCATAAGGGTTGAAGTAACCAGATGCCTATGAAAGCGCTCATTTTCACGTAACGTTCGTCTAAAGCTTGTGGCGATCAGTTGTGTAGCCGCAAAAAGTCTGTTAGAAAGCATTCTGTTGAAAGCTGGTAGCGAAAAAGTACTTAAGGCTGATGGCCCCTTAGTTGCAAGAGCAAACACTTGAACTTGCGGCTGGGCGAGGCGACGCGGACGGAAGGCGGGTTCTAGCCCGTGTGTTTCGGCTCGATGCAGGCCAACGGCGGCACCAAATGACTAGACCACTTCAGAAGTGAGTTCTCGCCACGCAACGCTCAAGGTCGGTTTGCCGAGAGGCCGTGGGGTTGAAGTAACTCGATGCCTAAGGAAAAAGCGCCACTTCCAATAGAACGCCTATCTAAAGCTTTTTATGCTCGGTGCCCAGATTTTTTCAAGAACTAAAAGTTTGCGCAAGTTTAATCGAGACTCACAAGAAAGAGCAAAAGTTTGCATTAATGTGGTTTGTACAGAAAATAAAAGAGGATGAGGGAGTTCGTCTACTCCTCGTCTTCGTCTTCTCGCCATTTGCGGTGCTTGTGCCATACCATCATTGAGGCGGTGGGCGGCGGTGTCAACCACGACCGCTTCAAACGGTCCGGTGGCGCGAAAGGCTCCCCGATGGCGGCGTCGAGGTCAACGCGGCGTTTGGGCAAAGCGATTGCCCAAGACGAATCAACGCTGCCGAGAGCACCGTGGCGACCATTTTCGATCGCCAGCGCCCAAGATCACCACCGGAGATCGCCAACCTCTCGCATCGCGCCCCACGGCCCCAAAGATATCGCGGCGATCTCCTCCGGAGAGTACAAGGTAACGCCAGTGGGAGTGGACGCCCCGGTTGTGGTAGGCAAGCAGCAAAGATATCGGCGAGACCCGGCGCCGGAGTGTTCCTCCGGAGGTCTTCGACAACTTTGGTGGCCGAGGCGGCTGCGGCTTGCGCCGCCTGACCTCTCAGCGCCGCCTCCTCCTGGCGACCTCTCGCTCAGGCCCGCCGCGGCTTCGCCGACGGTCCATGACGCAGCGCCAAGGCGCTTCTCAGGCCGCCTGTGTGGGCGAGGGCACGGAGCGCTTGAAGGAGCGCCGACGTCGGCGGCAATGGCGCCCACGGCGTTGGCGTCGGCTGCGGCAACGACCGAAGGATCTTCCGGCCTCGTCTCCGGCGCAATCTCCGCGGCGAGAGGCCTCACCTCCGTCGAAGGAGCCGCGGGCGAGCTGGGGGCTGCCGGGTCGCGCGGAATGGAGCTTGAGGCCCCAGCGTCCGCTCTATCCAATGAAGATAAATGTAAATGAGGTTCGTGTATGCGAAAACATACAAAGATGCTAACCCTAACGTAAAGTGCGTAAGTGCAGAGAGCTACCTGGCGCGCGCCCGTAAAGCGGCGGTCGGCGGCGTCTGCCGCTTGGTTGCGGAAGCGCGGCGCTGGCTATCCGATTGGCGCCGTCGGGAGCAGAGGCCGGCGCGAAGCGAGCTGGGGTGAAGCGCCGCAAGAACGGTGGCTGGCTTGCAGCGCAGAGGAGCGTAAGAACGGGCGCAGCGACGCCCGATTCCACAAGAGTCGCCGCGCTCGCCGGTGGCGAGCGGCGGCGGCAGCAGCCGCTTCATCGGAGGGGCCGGAGGAGGCGGCGAAGCTCAGATCGGAGGCGAAGCTCTCTTTGGGCTCCCTCTCCCTCGTCGTCGGGCCGAGGATGAGGCGGCGCTTCCCGAGAGCGCGATCGGAGTCGGACGTCACGCCAGGAGCCGCAATGCCGCGGAAGCTTTGGCGGCCGTTGGAGGCGGTTCGCGGATCTGCAGTGGTCCCCGAGCCACTTGGACCGCGGGACCAGAGACCTCCATGGGGGGCGGCCCACGCAAGTACTGGTTGCGCTCCCGTGGATCCCATTCGCAGAGGGGCGGATGGTTCCCAACAAGAGATATCGCCGGTGGCGCGGTCAAGAGCCCCGCCACCATCGCCGAGCACGTTCTTCGCACGTTCCTGGTCGGGCGCAAGAGAGAAGAAGCCACAAGTCGCTGTGGTGTCAAAAGAAGAGACATTCCAAAAGACAAGAAACCCAAAAGATTGAAGGAGCATTTACCTCCGGGGACAAGGCGACTCCATCGCTGCCGCCATAGTATTGCCAAAGCGGGCGAACCTCATGCGGAGCGGGCGAGGCGGACCAAGAAGAAATCCGCCACAACGTGGGTTCCGTGAGCCCGTTGCGGTGGAGCTCGGCGATCGCGCCCATCATCTCCTCCAGCCCGCCAATTGTCGTGGAGACCCCCACCGCAAGGATTCCGCAGACCCCGGGAGGTCAAGGTCGTCGCGACTACCGAATCTCCACGACTGACCATTGACGGTGCGATCCTTCCAGTTGGACTTAACCGTGACCGGGGAGGAAGGCGGCGCGTCGCGAGCGCGGAAGTAGCTTCAATCGGCCCGCCGAGCGCCGCAACCGCATGCTGCGTGAAGAGCCGGCGCCAGAGCGGGAGGTTCGACATCGTCCCCACGAACATCTCGCAGAGGTGGATGAAGATGGTCAGGGCCACGATAGAATTGGGGGGAAGGTGCGTCGCCTGGATCTCGTAGAAGGCGAGCACCGCCAAGAAGAACTCCGAGTATGGCGGGACGAGCCCCGCCAGCATCGCCCAAGTGAAGGTCACAATCTCCCCGTCACGGGGGCTTGGCATTATGGTGCCAGCGCGGAACCGGACGGAGGTGAGCGGCACAAACCCTTGGAGCCGCGTCGCCACGTCCTCGTCGACAGCAGAGGCAGGCAAAGCAGGCCCAGACGGTGGCGCGTCCCCGCGGCGACCCTTGCTGCGTTTGGGCGCCATTGAAAAACGATGGAGGAGTTGGCGAAAAAAGAAGGTGGCAGCGGCGAAGGAGGCTCTGTGGCAGCGGCGAAGAAGGTGAAAGGCAGTTTGAGGACTTAGCGTGCGGAAGGATTGGCCGCGGCGCCAAAGGGGGGTATTTATAAGCGAGGCGCGCGAGTGCGACGGTTTGGATTCCGACCCCACGCGCGCGCGCCATCATTGCCCAGCTGTTTGATTTCCGCAGCGGCGTGGTTCCCAAGGAAGATCGTGCGCGGTGGAGAATCAGCGCACGGCCGCCACGTAGGTGGGCTCCCACGATTCGCCTCCCACCGCACAAGAAACGGAAAAAGTGTCTGCTGCTGACGGTTCGCGTATCACGGTGGACCGGGGCTCTTGTCGGTGTAATAAATACCGGTGTGAAGAGTCCCGAGAAGATCAGCGGCCCCACGCGTCGGGCGGCGATCAGCCCCAGTGGCGTGGCGAGCCCTCGGCGCTCAGCGGGCCCCACGCGTCGGCGGGCGATCAAGCCCTAGCGTGGGCGAAGCCCTCAAGCCTTCAGCGGGCCCACGCGTCGGGGCGATCGAGCCCCAACGTGGCGAGCCCTCGCCGCCTCAGCGGGCCCCACGCGTCAGCGGGCGACGAGCCCCAAAGACGTGGCGAGCCCTCGGCGCCCAGGCGGGCCCCACGCGTCGGCGGGCGACCGTGCCCCAAAGACGTGGCGAGCCCCCTCGGCGCCCAGCGGCCCCACGCGTCGAGCGAGCGACCGAGCCCCAACATGCGTGGGCGAAGTCCCTGCAAGGGCGAGCCCATGATCTGCACCGAGCAAGGGCCCCGTCGTCGGCGGGCGTGTGGGCGTGCCCTCGGCGCGTAGGGCCCCCCATCAGCTGCGGGCCCACATGGCGAGGCGTTGCGGAAGGAGTCTTAGGCGAAGGCTACCCTGCTGCCAAAGGGCGGCGCATTGACACGACATTACGCGGATAGACAACAAGAGATGATTACCGCTTCTGATGACCTCGCAGGTCTCGCGGTACATCCTTTGCGGGCGCAGAGGAATTGACCGCAGAGAGAAGGTTTGCTTAAGATAGCCACCCGTCGGGAGGAGCGGTTGGCCCCACCCGCAGCTCTCCGGTGGATCAGGCTTGGTCGAGGCCACTTGCGAAGCACACGAGGCGGCGCGCAGCGTGGCGTAAGCGCAGCACGCTGCCTCTCTCTGTCGTGTCTTGTCAATGTCTTGAAATCTTGTGATCGCCTACCCTGCTCTCTCCGTCGGTTCGAGACTTGTATAAAAGGAGAGGAGAGAGAGGGAAGGAGGCACGTTTTTGGCTGCGTTGGAACACATAGTTCGCAAGCATTCTGTAACCACATTCCATTCAACCACAACCAGAAGAGCGAAAGCTCAGCAGGAGTAGGACTATTACCCGCAAGGGGGTCCGAACCTGGGTAATCCCCGTGTGTTGCTCTTTGCTGCGCCCACCGCTCAATCGAACCGAGCACGGCTGATCGGCTAGCAGGAGAGAAATCTGACTAGGGGTGTGATCCGCAGTGGTTGAGCGGAGAACACGCCGTCAATATTTGCCAAAGAGTAAAGGCAGAGCACCAGCGTCCTGCGGGTCTGTTGCAGCCTTTGAAAATTCCAGAGTGGAAGTGGGAAGAAGTTGGAATGGACTTCATTATTGGTCTCCCAAGGACCCAAGCGGGCCATGACTCTATTTGGGTCATTGTTGACAGGCTTACCAAAGTGGCTCACTTTATTCCAGTTCGCACCACTTATACCGAAGGCAAGCTAGCTGAATTGTACATGAGTAGAATTGTGTGTCTGCATGGTGTGTCTAAAAAGATCGTGTCTGATCGAGGGACGCAGTTCACTTCAAAGTTTTGGGACAAGCTCCATGAGTCGCTTGGGACTCGATCAAATTCGAGATGTTTTTCACCCTCGGTGATGGATGGGCGACCGAAGAGTGAAACAGATTTTGGAAGATATGTTGAGAGCCTATGCTCTAGCTGCGCCTACCAGTTGGGACAAGCAGTTGCCTTATGCCGATTTTGCATACAACAACAGTTATCAGTCCAGCATCCAAATGGCTCCGTTTGAGGCTCTGTATGGAAGGAAGTGCAGGACTCCTCTGTATTGGCAGGAAACCAGTGAGGCAAAGGTATTTGGGTTGGATATTTTGCAAGAGGCCGAAGAGCAAGTCAAGATGATCTAATAGAGGTTGAAAACAGCTCAGTCCCCGCAGAAGAGTTATGCTGATAACCGTCGAAGGGATTTGAAATTTGACATTGGAGACTTTGTGTATTTGTGCGTGTCTCCTCTCAAAGGCATGCGTATATTCCGTGTGAGTGGCAAGTTGGCCCCGAGGTTTATTGGTCCTTTCAAATTTCTTGCCCGAAGGGGTGAAGTGGCCTATCAGTTAGATCTTCCTGAGTACCTGGCAGGTGTGCACAGTGTGTTTCATGTCTCGCAGCTAAAGAAATGCCTCCGTGTTCCTGAAGAACAGTTGGTTCCCGAGGTGTTGGATTTGCAGCCTGATCTGTCCTTCAAAGAATGTCTGGTCAAAATCTTGGATGTAGCAGTTCGCAAAACCCGTAGTAAGGCTACGCGTTTTTGCCGGGTTCAGTGGAGTAATCACTCTGAGGCTGAGGCCACCTGGGAGCGTGAGTCAGATCTTCAGGCTGAGTTTCCAGATTTGTTTCCAGAAGAATCGGAATCTCGAGGACGAGACTCACCTTAAGGGGGGAGGTTTGTAACATCCCAAATTTTAAAACCCAATTTGGCATGTTAATAATTTCCTAAATTGCATAATTTTAAAATCACAAAATAGTTATTATATGTTGCATCATGGCATCATCATCATTGCATGCATTGCATTTAAATTGGAAAATTAATTTAAACTTTTCGAAACATGCACCCTTGCTAGAAAAATTTAATAATTTGTTTAGTGTGTATATAATATTTTCTTAAAAACCAATATCCCTTGTGAAATTATTTGGGAATATGTTAATAAATCTTGAGAAACAAAACTATATTTCCTAAGTATGAATATATTTAAAAAGGATATTTGATAATGAAATGCCTTTGGGGAATTCAGAAAAACTCAAAAACATTTTATCTTCCCTCGGCCCAAGTCTCGGCCCGTCTCCCTATTCTCTTTCCTTTTTCCCGCCTCTTCTCTTATCCTCTGGTGGGCCGCAGCCGCTCCGGCCCATTCCCATTTTCCCCTCTCCCTTCCCCGCTCCTCCTCTCCTCTGCTTGGCCATAGTTGCCGCGCCGGCCCATGCTGCCGCAGCCTTCTCCCTCGCCTCTGCGCGCCGTGGTCTCACCGACAGGTGGTCCCGCGCCGTCAACGTCTCCTTCTTCCCCCTCTGTTTTCTTCTCCCCGCGGCGCGCCCTGCTCGCCAGTCACCACCTCTGTTCTCCCTCTCACCCGTGAGCTCGCTGGCTCGTCTCTCCAGGCGCATGCTCATCCCCATTTCCTCCTCCCGGACCCCCCTTCCCTCTCCGCCATTTCCGGTCTGGTAGCCGGCCTACCCCGTGACTCCGCCGTCGCGCCTAACACGCTACCGGCCGGAATCGACGCCGGCGGTTGCCAACCTTCCGCGTCGCGTCAAGAACGCCTTGGGCGAGGCATGTCTATAAGAAGGGCACTGCTGCCCCTTTTCTCCTTGCTTTGAGCCACCGCCTTGTTGGACTACCGAGCCGGTGCGTTGTCATTTTCTCCCCGCCTCGCCACCGTTCTTTTCCTCCCCTTCCGCCTCGTCTCCTTCCTCTGATCCGAGCCCCCTTGGGTTTGACTCGCAGGTTGTTCCAGTGGAGCTCGCGCCCAGGGGAGTGAAGCCGCGTGGTCCATGTGTCCCCGGAGCTCGTGCTGTCACCGCCGCCTGGCCATCTTTCCCAACCCGGTGAGCTCACCGATCGATTCGCCCCTTTCCTTTATTGCTTGCGGCTGAAGGAATCGAGTTGTAATTCCGTTCTTCGTCGGCGTCGCGGACACCGTGAGGTCCCGCCGCCGTGCCCAGTTGCGCCGCCGCCTTCGTGCATTTCCGGCGCCGCCGAAACCGCCGTTATGTTTGCCTCGCGCGTGTTGCTCTCCCCGCGCGTCCAATTGGTTCGGGACGGCCAAAATCATCGCCGCCGTGCGTAGTGCCGCCGCCGGGAGCTCCCCTGTTCTTCCCCTTGCCGATGCGGGAGGTGCTGATAGGTGGGATCCGAGGAAGGCCCACCCGTCGGCCCGCGCGGTCTCGCCTCGCTTCGCCAGTGCGGCGCCGAGCCAGCCTCCGCATTGGGCCGTCTGGCCGAGCCGGCCCGAGGGCGTTTGGCCCCTTTTCCTTTATTTTCATTTTGCGAATGCTGTTAAATCCCTATTTGGTACCCTTAGGCACTTGTTCAAAATAGTTAATGCATGGTAAAAATTCTGTAAAAATTGGTGAAATTACTTTAATGGTTTCTGGTCCTAAGAAATATATATATGCATGTCTTGTTTGTGGAATTCATTTGATGGTTAAATAACTAGCTTTAGGTGCATATTTCATGTGCATTTGAGAAATGGTCATATTATTTCTTTCAAATGAAAATAAAATGCTTTACAAGTCCCTGGACCTTAGAAAATGTTGATGCCATGCCATCCATGCAGCATGCCCTTGTTAGAGGGATTCATGATTTAGGATTTGCATCATTTCATGTGTACTAAAACCATTTCATGGTATCTCCTTTAAATGAAAAATGCATTGAGGTTGCTGCATGTTCTCTTTTCCTAAAACAGCAAGTCATGAAATATTTTGCTTATGTGTGTTGTATTGCTTTGCATATGCGTGTGCGCGTTTAGGAGGTCAAGCCCCCGAAGACCCGATCGACGACATCCCCTTCGTTTTTCCCGGAACTGATCAAGGCAAGTCCCCCTTCGATCATATCGTGAAGCCATTTTCGGTTATTTGGAAAATGTTTGCTAGACTTGTGTCGGGGATAAAATCACGACCCATTGCCATGGCCCACTCTCTGACAGCCCAATCGAACAGCCTGTCAGGGCCCAGCTCCCTGGAAGGTTCTATCAGGCCCATATGCATCCTGCCGAACAGCTTCCTGGCTGGCACGGTGCGTAACGGCCTAGGATTCGTGTTTGAGTCCGTCTCGAACAGGAGTTCCGCACGGCTACGTGAAGACCCGGACGTTGGTTTCCCGGATTGGAATAGAAGTCGTGATCCCTAAGACTTGGAGTATGCCTTATCTACCTCGGGATATATTTGGCATGTATCGAGTTCGTAATGTACTCGTGGTCAGCCCGGCCCGATATTCCCTCGGTAGGTCGATTTGCTCTGCACTATATAAACAGGGCCCTTATGGCGTTTAGAGGGACCCCTGGCCAAGAGCTCTCGCATCTGGCGTCTCATAGGCACCTGACCTTAGCATTGTTGCACTTGTACACCCATAATCTCGCCGAGACTTGTTCGTCTCGTTGAGCCACCTCTTGTATTCATCTTTGATATATAAGAAAGGCTGGACGTAGGGCTATTATCTCTCCCGAGAGGCCTGAACCAGGATAAAAAACTTTGTCTCCTGTTCGTGGTTGTTCGGCGTGTCTCCTATCTCAATTCTAAAGAACCTTAGCGACTTGAGATCGTTATCTCAACCGTCGACAACTTGAAAATATGCATGCTAGTTTAAAAATATTAAATGCCGTATTTACTAGAATTAGATATCATGCCAAATAGAAAAGGTAAGAAATACGGTAGGATTAAACCTAAGGCTAAACTATAAATTGCTCATATTTATATACTCGTCGTGGTAGGATAAATGCTTAAAATCATTTATGCGGAAGGATTCAATCATTTGTGTGAAATGAGAATGTTGTTGAGAAATGTTTGGGAAAGGGTGGTTTAAAGATAGCGCATCATGGGTGATGCTTAATAGGAAATGATTTTCCTCTCACCCCAAAAACTTTCCGACTAGGGAGATATTTTGTCGGTTGGTGCAGTGTGGCACCGTTTTGAAACTGGACTAAAATATCAACTCTTTCCTAGTCTAAGGACTGATCATCCTATGATCCTATGAACTGAGCCAGAACAATACGACCTCGAGCCTCGGTATGGGGCGGGCCCGATTGTTGGTCCTCGTGGTTGGCTGTCTTGTGGCGAAACACCGTCTGGGTGCGTAGCCTCTCGAGGGTAAGACGTACCCACTCTGCAGAGTTAAAGCATCATGATAGCCGTGCTCATGGTTATGAGCCTTGAAGGACTGATTATATGGTAGTTTCCTCATTTAAAAACCAATTTAGAAAAAGGGTTTTGAAAAAAGGATTTGAGATGAGTAAGGATTAGAGAAGGATTTCGTTTGAGCTAGGTGCCACCGGCGTTATTCCGGATTGGGTGACGGCGTACCGAAAAGTGTCACGCGGAATGGACCTAGTCGGTTTGAGAAAAGAAAATGAGAAAGGATTTTGTTCTCGCTATGGCACTGAGACCAAGTGGCGAGAACCGTTTTAGAAGAGCCCAAAGAAAATGATTAAGATTTATTGTTCTAAATTGCTTTGCCAAAACTAGGCCAATAAATACATTTTCGCAAAATATCCTAAGCTCTCCTTGTACTAAACCACATTTGCATAATTCCGGACTTGCGAGTACAATTTGTACTCACCCTCTTTTCCCCCCTCTCTTTTCAAAACTTCAACAGCTGGTCCATCTGAGTATGGCCCGCCTTCCGAGGAGGAGGACCCAGACTACGACGAGGAGGCATTTTCTGAGGAAGACTACGAAGACTAGGGTTGCGCGTTTCTACAGCCCTCGTGCCTGTGGGATGGATAAGTATCTAGATATTGTATTAGGCCTGTATCTCTGTGTACTCTGATTTGTGGCCTGTGAGCCGTTGTATGCGTTGTTTGTACCGGACTATGTTTTCGCTTGTAATAATAAAATTGTTGGTAATGTTCCGTTTCTGTATATCTGTGTGTACTAGCCATGATCCTTGGGACTAGTACGTGTTTACGCAGGTGGAATCCGATCTTATAAATCGGGTGCCGACAGGCCGGTACCAATTCCACGGCAAATTTCAAAAATACACCATTTAACATTTTTCAAAACACTTCAAATTCCATCTTGTCACATATATTCATCATCAAACAGGGGTACCCGCCGCATGGGTCTCAACAAAATCAAACCATGGAGTATTGGTATAGTGTAGATTAGAATGTTAGATGCAATAGCCAAGGTTCCCCAATAGAGTCGACGAGTAACCTTGGTGTTGGCTCCAAGAAGACATTTGGGATGACAACCTAGACCACAACTCCACCATCGCTTACACATTGACTACCAAAACTTTGGATACACACCCATGGATGACCAAAAGCTCCCTCCGTCCTACAAAACGGGTGAACACTGCTTGACACCCAACTCCAACGAGCGTGCTAGAGTGACGTCACCCTCATCGGATTGTAATATGCCTAGTTCGTTTCAGCTTAAATTAATTTAATTTAAATTAAATAAAAATTTGTTATTTTTGTATATGACAAATGATGTAATGCTTTATAATCATTTTTGTTGGGGTTTTAAATAGTTTTTTAAAAGTTCGCAAAATAATTTTTCATAATTTTTTAAACTATCTAAGACGTCTTTCTAGGAGTCACCACTTTTTTAGATTAAAGTTTTCAGCAATTTTCAGCTCGACCAAACAATGGCTAAGCTTCTCAAATTATTATTGTTCAAAAGTACATTTGCAACTAGGGATGCCATAATTTTCATATGTTCCAGAGTGATCATACTATTTTTATAAAATTTTCCCATAATTTTTTATGGTCATTAAATATATTTAGAAGACAAAAAACTTTTTTTGATTATTTTAAAGGAAAAACTTATGGAAAAAATCTTTGAAACAGTAACGAGCCGGCTCAGTCCAATTAGCGGCGGCCTAGGCCTACCTCCGCCTTCACCACCGATACTGCCAATTACCCTCATCATCTCCTACCCCGCCACTTCATAGATAGCACTGATAAATAAATTTAAATGACGCGGCGAGTCGGCGACAACTTAGGAGAAAAAAAGGGGTGAGCTCTGCGCCGCCCAGATCCAGGGTCTCCTTGCGTCGGCGGCAGCCTCCGGGCAGCTGTCGGGGTAGAAGGAGCACGGATCTGGGCGGGGCACTTAGGATATGAGATTTCCTCGTCAGCAGACGGAGCAATAAGGCGTGATTTTTCTTCGTTTTAGCCAATAAAATACCTCGTTGTGTCGACAAGACGGAGGAAGATGCAGAGCTTTGGCTTGGGCCTAAGTCGACGCGGCGATCGTGGCCGGCTTGGTGGTTTGGGTCGAAAGCAAAGCTTCTCTTCCGGGTTTTCGGTGAGGGCCAAAATAAAGTTGTTAATTGGGGAAAAGGGAACCTATTTTGGCCTTTTTCATTTGCTAGATCTGATTATTTCTGATCTGTTTCTTGCGCTGGAGATCTTGGTGGAGTCGAGCCAGCCGAGTGCGTTTTTTTTCATGTCTATTGCTTCTTCAGATTGTTCCTCGAGTCAGAGATTCAAACTGGCATGACTACTTTTTGATATCGATATTTCAAATCTGCTTCCCATGGTGAACGAGAATGAAGAATATGATGCTATGGTTGACTACGGAGGTTGCTATAGTTCACGAAGACGATGGAGTCAAAGAGAGATTCGGATATGATGGATTGTTAGCAATATACCCTTGTCATAATCACATTGTAATTTTCTTTTTTGTATGAGTGCTTCTATGTAAAAGGTACGCTAATATTTTAATGATAAGTCTTTTTTCCAAAAAATAAAAAATAAAATGTGCATGTGCATGTGCATGTGCATACACTAGCACTAATAGAATATTTTTCAAAAGATTTTTTTTAAAAAAAAATTAGGCTCTTAAAATGAGGCGTTACATACAGTCATGACTCATGCACCTCCTATCTTTCTTTAGGGAGCGGCCGACCTTGATGATCTGCGTTGGGCATGTCTTAGCGATTTTTCTGGCTGTTGGATCCAATAAGCTTGACCCATCTGCCCATTTGTTTCGCACATGACCGAGCCAGCGCCGTCTCCCTCGATCCCCTTCGTCTCCCCTGATCCCGCTCCGCGCCACCTCCGCTGGCCTCAAGACGCCCGGCGGCCGGGCCCTTCGCCGCCCGGCCGCCCGCCTCCCATCCTCCCATCACGGCGCGGCTGCCCACCTAACCACAGGCCGACGACGCTAGGTCCGCTCACGGCGCCCGGCCCGGCCGCCATCTCCCCACCTCGGCTCGGTGGCGCCACGCCGCCTCACAACCCCGACCAACCGCGGGCCTCCACCTCCCCCCAACCCTTAATCTATAACCGAGGAGCACAAACCCCCCAAACCCTAAACCGAACTGGTCGGCGGTGATGTCGACGGCTGTGAGCTCAACGACGACGACGGTGAGCTCGACGACGGTGAGGTAGGCTCCCTCCTCCCTCCTCCTTCCTCCTCTCTCCACCTTCCTCCCCCTTCTTCCTTCTCTGCTGCGTGTTTTTGATTTGAAAATTTGGTTCAATCGATGTGAAAGAAAAAATCGCCTGCAACATTGCTAGATTGCTGACGCCTGCGATCTAGCAAAACCGCTTTCTTTAATCTTAACTTGAGCTTCTGCCAGATAAAATCATTTTGATGGCTAATTTATTTCTCTGGTCCTTTTTTTTACACTTTATCTGGTCCTCGTCTTCACTGCCTACTTTGTTCTTGCCCACGTTTACCTTTGTCAGATAGATGTCAGATAGATGGATGTTTGCCCGTCGCCCAAACCTGCTCGGCCGGCATCACACCAGTTCCCCATCTATAGCTGGTACCACTGGGCCCTCCTTTCACCTTGTGATATGAAATAGGCCTCCATCCTCTAGAGAATGTATGGGCTATAGTCTTTAGGACTCATTCTTTTTCGCTAGAGAGAGTCTTTGGGTTTCATTCGGAGTTGTCTGTTTGCAATATTAGTGCGGTACTGCAGTAGCTAGCATCCGACCCCAAATACTGTGCTTCCTCTTACAGTAGCTACAGCGTACTTCCTCTTACAAAAAAAAAAGAGTCTGCTTTCCCCGACCATGATGCGAAACCATTAAAGTGGCACGACTAACGTCGGAAGTGGTTTGGATGATGATTTTACTATAAGGCAACCTAGGTGAAGGGTATTGCCACATACGCTAATCGCATGACATTTTTTTTTTCTAAAAAGAGAATCAATCCACCATAACAAATACAACATCGCATCCCTGTTTTGTTCTTAGTAAGAATATCATCCCAGGATGCATTTGGCACAACTTTAGACCAGTGTTCTAAATAGCGGGCTATAGCGCCGCTATAGCGTTTTGACCGTCTAGACGCTAGGCTATTGCATATATATCCGCTATCACAGCTAAGAGCGCTATAGCGGGATTTAGCGCCGCTAAACTGCTTAGCGGCAATAGCGTTTACCGGCTACTAGATTTGTTGACATCAAATTTGTTATTTGTTTATGTCATTAGCGTCAATGTGTCGAACCAGTAAAGTACTAAATTTGTGTAGGAGTAGGCATGTCAAGCATTGCATCAATGTTTTTTGAGTTTTTACTTTGCCACTTTGAAGCATATATATACTATTTTTTATATTTTTCTGAAAAACGCTAAACTTCTTAGCGGCCGCTATAGCTGTCTTAGCGTTTTCAGAAGTGCTCCGCTAAAACCTATAGCCCGCTATTTAAAACATTGCTTTAGACACATACAAACCAATATTCAGCACTTGTCTTGTATGTTTGACAGACAGGGCATCTCTGAACAAATCGTCCAGCATCGTTTTCTTTAGCACTTGCGGTCATCGTGTCAGTAATTTTCTTTAGCAGAATTGGACAGAGACATTTCACAGATGCACAGCAACCCAGGGGCGTAGTAATTTGTAATGACCAAGCCAACTCAACATCACATGAATACATGATGAGCTAATGGTCAAAACAACACAAGTATTCTGTTTTTTTAAAAAAAGAACACTTGCATTAATCAACTGCATCGATCAGAGTCGCAAGATGGAACAAGAGTATATTAATATGCAAATGAAGGAACAGGTTGAGATGGCAGGCAGTGTCGCCGAGATGGCATCGGATTTTGACCTGGAGATCGAGGATGCATGCTGATGCATATGCGCCAACAGTTCACAGTAGGCAGCTTGCTCGGTAGTGAGATTCTTCACCGCGAATCCCGCTCGGTGGAGGGAGATGACTGAGACTGACGAATGTCTTCGCAACCCCAGCCACTGCAAACTTCTCATGGGCTCATGGCGTCTCCTCTCTAGATTCACATTTCCAGAGTTAAAAAAAAAGGAAACAATTTTTGGGGTTCCTCGACCTCGATCTCCTCTGGCTGCTGGTTATGCTTCAAGCTACTGTAAAGATGAGCAGACTGCACTCCAAAGTAAAGTAATTAAGCATGGTAAAACTGCAAGTTAGTGATTACTGATTAGGGAGGTGTTTATGACACCAGAAGACCTGTGCCAGTGTGGCTGGTGTCCACCGTCCACAGATCGTTCGCTTCGCTTGGTGACAACTCATAGCTGACCGCGTGGCCAGCTCCAATTGGCTCTGCGGACTCGAACGTTGAGCCAGCTGCATCAACGGCAGTGCCAGAGTGGATCACTGTAGCATTTAAAACGGCATCAGTAGCGTCCGATGCAGCATGCAGCATCCTCTCTCTCATCTCTGATGATGTCACAGCCACATTGCAGAGTATACAAGACTGTCAACTGGACGCGCCACCGCCCATCACGAGCCTGCCGCGAGTTTTGGTAACTAAAATTTGGAAATAAACAGAGAGTTACCGAATATTGTGATGTCCATAAAAGAAAGAGGGCATACTCAAGTGCAGGTTCATTAGCCCGAATGGAAGTAGAACTCGAGACTATATATAATGAGGCATATGGCGATTGGCGGCCATCGGCCATCGCATCAAACTCCAATCAAATCAGAATCATCAAGAAACGCAAGCACTCGCGTGTACTAGAAACGCAATCGTCAATCGTCGCTTCTGATCACAGCTTGGCAGCTTGCTGCAATGGAAGCTCGCCTGCTGATCCCCATCTCCCTCCTTCTGGCCTCGCTCTTCTCAGGTACGTCCATGCGTGCAGCTCTCTCGATCATGGCGTGCGTATCGTCGACATCGATTCGTTGGGGTCTTGGGAGTGCAATGCAGCATATTCACGATGCGTTTGATCTTTGATGGATTTGTGGTGCAGGGGCGTCGTGCACGACGTTCACCCTGACCAACTCCTGCGGCTACACCGTGTGGCCGGGGCTCCTGTCGAACGCCGGAACGGCGCCGCTGGAGACGACGGGGTTCGCTCTGGCGCCGGGGGAGACGCGCGCCGTGGAGGCGCCGGCGGCGTGGTCCGGCCGCATCTGGGGGCGGACGCTCTGCGCCGCCGACCCGGCGGCCGGCGGCCGGTTCGCGTGCGCCACCGGCGACTGCGGCTCGGGAGCCGTGGAGTGCTCCGGCGGAGGCGCGGCGCCGCCGGCGACGCTGGCCGAGTTCACCCTCGCCGGCGCCGGCGGCAACGACTTCTACGACGTGAGCCTCGTGGACGGCTACAACCTGCCGATGCTCGTGGCGCCGCAGGGCGGCGCCGGCGACGGCTGCGTCGCCACGGGCTGCCTGGTGGACCTCAACGGGGCGTGCCCCGACGACCTGAAGGTCGCCGGCGCCGGCGGCGCCGGCATCGCCTGCAAGAGCGCGTGCGAGGCGTTCGGGCGCCCCGAGGACTGCTGCAGCGGCGCGTACGGGAGCCCCACCGCGTGCCAGCCGTCGGCATACTCGCAGTTCTTCAAGGCCGCGTGCCCGCGCGCCTACAGCTACGCCTACGACGACGCCACCTCCACCTTCACCTGCACCACCGGCACCGCCAATTACCCCATCGTCTTCTGCCCCGCCACGTCGAGGTAACTAGCCATGGGCATGGACAATGGATGATTGGTCGATGATCATGCTTGCACTTACGTGTGGCACATGATTTGTTATAGCAAACCGCTATATATATATTTTTTTTTTAGGGAACGGGCAGGAGCACTGCCATTTCATTAAAGCGGAAAAACAAACTGTACAGCATATACAAAGAGAGAAGGGAGAGGGGAGAAAAAGGAGAGAAAGGGGGGAGGGCTCAGCCTAGGGAAATTACATGAGAGGAGGCTGCCGCCCAAGCGACGAGACCATCCCTAATTAGGGCTACAACTTGAAAAACGGACAGAGTCTGATTATGGAAGATACGCCTATTACGCTCCTAATAGGCGACTTGATCTCTAACTCTATATCACAAGATGTATATATATGGCCTCACGTATTATTACATCATGTCAGGTTTTAGTGAAATCAATTTCGAAGAGCGCATAAACCCCCACTTATATGCTTATTAACAGTTCCGTTGCAATGCATGACCACCACTCAAGGGTTGCATACTTGCATGCCTTCATTGTCTCCTTGCTTCTTCGTTCTAGAGCAATGTCCATTGTCGGAGTCGCAACAAGTAGTAACGTGGTACAATTAACCCAAAAATCAAGCACAATCAAATTGAAATGCCAGCCCATGATGTACATGCTTGCACACGTATCCATGCTCACGCTCGGTAGGCCATAGCTTCTTGTGGCGCCAAAGTCCATGCGATGCACGTAGTCCGTCGGTACAGACGTACAGTAAACTATTCTAATAAACCACTCAAGTCGGCATTCATCGATCACCAAATCTTGTCTCGTAACTCGTACGTGCTCACTCCCAACGACCCATCGCCAACCAATGATAAGTATATATAGCTAACTGCTCTTGAAAATTGTGGCATGCTGCAGCCTCAAGTCGTCGGTCGGCGGCGCGAGCCCTCTGGCGTCCAACGACACGCTCTCCTTGCTCGGCCGCGGCGGCGGGCACGCGTCGAGCCGCGCCTCGCCGGCGAGCGCCCTCGCCGCCGCGCTGGTCGCGTGGCTCTGCTTCACCGCCCGGCGCCACCGGCTGCCGTGGTAGCCTAACGCGTGCATGCCGGCGTGCGTACGGCGCCGCCCGCGCGCGGCGAGGGCACGTCGCTGCATGCAGCTGCCCCCCGGCCGGTGGATCGATCGCGCGTGGCCGCCATGTGCGTGTGCGTGCTCGGGGCGTAGGGCTGCACTGCTGCTACTTGTATAGATTATTAAGTGGAGTAGCGGCCATGCCAGCCACAGGTCAATTACTCGATTGATGGATTTTTTTTGGTGCTGACATTACCTGATTATCTAGCTGAAGATGGAATTCGACTACTTAAAGGTGGTTTTAAAAAAACCAAAAGTGATAATCAAAGCCCGGGACTCGTAAATATTTATCTTTATCTTTGTGATTTTTGAAAATAGTATGAAAGCGTACAAAAAAATCTAGTAATTTAAGGGAAAAAATCTCCGTATTACAGTTGCAAGAACCAGGTGGGCTGGGCCTAGGATCTGGGGCGAGGTGTGCAGATGTGTCGATCGGTGAGCCGATCACATGAGCTCGCATCGGCTCTATTCTTTTAAACTCATCTGAATGGCTGACGCTGAACGGCTGAAATGACTGAATTTTGAAAGTTTTTTAAGATAGTCTTAAGATTTGGATCCATTTCATTTGACTTTCTTTAAAAGCGTTAGGACTCACTTTCAAAACAACGAAAAAATCGGACTAAAAAACCTAAAATATATGTCTTTTTAACTAGATAAGTTGTTAAACTGTTAAAGAAAAAAAAATCGAGCCGCAGTGTTTTCTGAACCCTGAGCCTGAGAAACCTGAGCGCGTGCAGGAACGGATCTTGTTGGTTACTGCTTGTCTTGCTTGGCGCCAGTTTGTGACATCTGATGGCGCACACAGGTGCAGCCGTGTCAGTACATATTTGAGTGAAAAGTTAGGCGGTTTAGTACTGTGGACTGTGGTGTGGCGGTCCACCTGATGAGCTGATCACTTGAGCAGCTGAGCATGCACGCATGCACGCAGATACTGATTCCTTTGCCTCTTGCGCTGTTACACAGCAGCAGGTATGAATTGAAGAAGATGATATTTACCGTGGTAGGAATCTGCTGGTCCCACTCCCGCTCTTTTGCCAGTTTGGTTCGGTTAGGTTTGGTTAAACGGAAACACTTTAGGACGGACGTCCGTCTGTCCGTCCGGACTCCTCGCTCGCGCTCCTCCTCCTCCCGCGCTCCTCCCTCTCCGTCGCAACCTCCTCCCGCGCCTCATTGTCGTCCATCTCCTCCTCCGCCGTCTCCTCCCGTGCTCCTCGCCGTCGCCCAGCGCCACGCCTCCTCCCGCGCCTCGTGCCTCCTCCCCTCCTCCGTCGCCGGTGCCGCCCCACCTCCGCCTCCCTCTCACGGCGGCGGTGTGCCTCCGTCCTTCTCACGGCAAGACACGCGAGGACCTCCTCCTCGCCGTGCTCCAAGGGCCACCGCCAGATCTGGAGGGGACGGCGACCACGCCGACGAGGAGCACGGGGAGCGGCTGATAGTGAAGCTTCGCCGTCACGACGGCGGATCCGGCGAGCAAGGGCAAGGATCTCGCGGATCTGGGAAGAAGGAGGCAAGGAGGAGACCCATCCCATTTCAGCTCGAAACCGAGGTTTGTCTCTGAAACTTAGGATTTCGTGCTCGAAACTTGGAGTTGTACATATAAAACTTTCGCTTTCCTCGATCCGAACTTTGGAGGACTCCGCCATGAAAATGAACTTCTCTCCCACCAAACTTTCATCTAACTTTTGAAACTTGAATATCCGCCACCAAACTTGAACTTTGCACTATTGAAACTTGTCTTACTCTCGAGACGCTTTTTGAAACCTTAGGTTTCATCGCCAAGTTGCACGAAACTTGAGGTTTCACGACCTCGAAACTTCGTTTTTTTCCTGGAAACTTAGGTTTTGCTCATCGAAACTTGTATATCGCCTACCAAACTTGGATTTTGTACAATCGAAACTTGGTTCTTATTCTCAAAACTTTCGAAATCCCAAGTTTCGTCCCCAAGTTGCCACGGGTTATCAAGTTTCCACCATTATTTTTCAAGTTTCAGTAGGTATCCGCGCAAGTTTTCTGCTGACGTCAGCAGGTCCGGACGGTCCGGACGTCCGATCCCTGGCGTTGCCCTTGGTTAAATTAAAAATTAAATGGCTTTTAAAAAATATAAAAAGACTAAAAAATTATTCAAAATATTTTAAGATCTTTAAAAATATCTTATAAAATCTTTAAAAATTGTTACAAATGATCTACATAAAAATAACAAGTTCCATGCCCATCACTAGTGTTGGGATGGAGTACGCGGAGATGGAGATAACTGTGTCTACTGTCTACAAGACCTGATTGTCCTGAGGGAATCATGCAAAGTGAGCGGCCCAGCTACTAGTGAGCGTCACACCTGTTGAGGCCTATTGCAGCTATAACTGGGGAATGGCCCAAATGCTCGTAACCCTCCCACATATCCTACGGCCTTGCCCCTACATGGCCCATTTATTGCATAATAAAGCATGGAAACTTTTAATATTTTCTTTTTTTCAAAATAAATAAATAATATTTATTTTACTATAATTAAATAAATGCACGTACGACTCGTTATTTCATCTGGCGGGTCATAAATCCTAAAAATTCAATGAGCGGATTTTATATAACTCGCCAAATGGACAGTCGAGTTTTATGCTCAACGGATAGATGAAAAAAATCATCGGTGTGTTGGGTGAAATTTAAATCCCGTTGGTTGGTCGGGCGGAATTTATCGTTTCGCAAAACCGAGAGTTAATACACGAGTAGGATGCATGCATGCGATATTGCATGTCAATGTTCGAAGTTAGGATCTGTTGAACATGTCCTAAGCTATACCCCGTATTAAATTAGGAACGATCGGAGATGCTGTTAGATGGTAAAAGAAGAGAGATCAAAAGAGGCGAGCACTCAGGTGGCTTAGTTAACGCTGCGGATTAGCATCTAACGATAAGTAAAATTATCTCCTTGCCAGAATGCCAGCGTGCGTGCATCTATCCAGGACGACATTAACCAGCGGCGGGGCCAGGGGCTACGCAAAGCGGCTGCGAATGTGCAATGCCGACATGGCAAACGTAATCGCTTTATATCCCGGCGAAAAGCGCCTCCCCAAATCTTCCATATTTTCGTTCGGGTCCATGCAATGCAAGCGAGGCCCTGGTATAGCTTTCCATTCTTTAGCATACACCTTGACTTCTTTCTCCCTGTGCTTGACATGGCACTGACATGACGCATCTGCGTCGACGCCTCTCGCAGCATAGCACACGTACGAGCCACTGAACAATTTTAATAAGAGAAGAAACAGGGCACAGTGTGCACATACACGTAGCAGAGCATGTAGTTAGTTCTAGAGACTATGACACAATCACACATAGTGGTCATTGTACACAATGCCTAGCTAGAGGTGATTGGATTTCTTTGAGGCTTCTTTTGGGATTTCAGTTCGAGCATGAGTTGAATCCTAAGAATTTCGATCCAAATTCCCGGCCCCAAATGTGCGACATATTGTTTAGTTCGTTGCCGATTCCTAGTTTGCTACATGCTGGCCGGCAGTCACGTCGAGATCGACCTGGCTATGCATGGGCTACACCTCAGCACCACTCACGCATTGACTTGAGCGAAAGATAGCTAGGTCATGACTCATGACGTGAAACAGTAGCAGCTGTCCAAACAAGACACATGTACACGTACGTGTGCAGTGTGCTACTGCTAAAGTACGTACGTGCAGACGTACAAAAGCATGAGCACATCTCGGCGATGAGAAGGCAGGTATGTACGGCGCAGCATAACCGGATCTACGTGGGCCAAGCGGTCAAAAATAATTTTTAGTATGGATTAGTGAGTATGGACCATTGATGCACCCCCAGTCCAAACCTGGTAATCCCCAGTCCTGTCCGTGTACAAGGAAGCCCATCAAGCATTCTGCCTGGCGGCACGCAGTACAACATCGCTACGATCGATTGGAAACTCATCCCACGGTTGCAACTTAGCCTAGACCGTGTCGTTCCATTTTTCCCTAATCCACCAATGGCCACATCCTCCTGGGATCGTTAGCTGGCGCTTGGCGCTGGCACCTGCCGATCGTCATCGCCCGATCGTCGCTCGTCATTGCCTCACGCGACCGGCGGCCGGTGCCCGTGCCCTTGCCTGATCGCGGTGCAGATCGTCACCGACAATACCATAGTTGGTCACCGGTGTAATCAGAGACGAGGCATGATCCATCGGTGATTCTCAAATTGACTTCACCAATTGTGCTAGGAGCCTAGGAGGTAAATACTCGATTACTTTGAATACTAATTATAATTATACTTCTTCGATCTCCAATTTAGATTATTATTAATCTATTATGGGAATCTCATTTAGTCGGTATTAATTTTTTATGAAACCATAGTGCTGAAGGCTAAGAGTGAGAGTGTGAGACCTACATTTTCTATTTTTCAAAAGACAAGACAAGACTAGTAGATTACAATACGATGTTAAGTTCAGGTAAGTAGCATTCTTACTTTAAATACATGAATATACATGATCTTTTATTTCTTATTAGTGAAACAATGCTATTACTTATTAGTGAGCTTCGTCATTTTGATAAGTATCTTGTACTACCATTATTTTTTGATTGGTTGTTGTCTTGTTGAATGGTGAACCCCGGTCATGTTCGCTTTAAATCCGCCCCTGCTTGCATCTATGCCATTCTTAAGAAACGGCTTTGTTTTTTTCAACGCCCAGCCGCACTGTCGTATGCAGATGATACTGCATATAAAATGGCAAAATAGCGAAGATACTTCTTGAGCGTGGTAGGTTGATAATTTTTTATGTAGCCGTAATGTCTCTTACAAAATACTTCTTCCATTTTTTTTTATTTGTCGCAGTTGACTTTTATACACATCCTTTAACCATTTGTCTTATTTAAAAAACTATTTAAGTATCGTTTATTTTGTTATGATTTGTTTTATCATTAAAGCTACTTTAAGCATGTTCTATATTTTTGTATATTCGCATTAAGTTTTTTAATAAAACGAATGGTTAAAAGACATGCTCAAAAAGTCAATCACGAAATAAAAAAGAACAAGAAAAGAGTAGCTCCCTCGCTTCGTCCGAAAAAAAGATAGCTCGGTCGCACTGATATTCGATCCTTGATCCTTCTTTTCCCGGCCAAGCATGCATGCATCCAAGAAACACAGGAAGAACGACCCAGCTATATTCCAAGGTCAAATGCCCCACTGTTGATCGCCATTTCTCCTCCTCGACAAGCAAAGCATTCCACTGTGTTTAGCCCGGCGCTAGCTAGCTAGCTTAGCTAGTCACACCTCATCTTATCGATGTGTCCATCCAATGAGAGAGAGTGATCGATGGTCAGATAGGAGAATGCAAAGTTGGCATTGTGCCAGGGCTTTGCCGTCGCCAATTCAGTACGAGAACAGTGGAGAGTGACGCTAGCTAGAGACATCGATCTTTTTTTTTGTTCCCCTCATACTCCTCCTCTTCTTCTTTATGCCCTGTGAGGGAAAGCATGAGAGGAGGGAAGAACAGCTCAGAAAAGAGGAGGGTCGAGGGGGAAGAGAGAGATGGTAGTGCCTAATCTCTTATCCGATCGATATGTAGATCAGCTTGTGGGCTTTACACGGCAGCCGTATGCGCGCTGCTTCGCGGGGGACTGGTCACTGGTGCGCTCTCGTCGCTCCTTTTCCTTCTGCCTGAAGAATCGTCGGGACGATGACGATCGATCAATTCATCTGAGTCTCCCTTTGCCATTTGCCCATTTTGCTCGTCGGACAAATTAAGTAGATGAAATGCAGGAGCATCATTCAGCACCACCCTCCATATCACCCGCAAGCGATCGAGCAGGTCAAATCTTGGCTAACTTTATTCTTAGATCGAACTTTTTTATCTTACCATATATATTTGATCCAACAATGAAGTTGACCAACCACTAACAGCCAACAGTAACAAATCGGTATAGGGCGCAGGTTTTCTGCATACGCCTACGATACTACCACCACAGAAATCAAAACCAGTGTCGGCGGCATCGATATCAATACCGCCGACATAGGTATTTGTCGGCGGTTGGCCGCCGACACAGGCTAAATTTGTCGGCAGCCCCGCGGACAAAGACATATACAAGGCTTGCCACCTGGGTTAATGCTGTGTCGACGGCCCAACTAGCCGACCACACAAGATCCCTCCGACGGAACGCGCCGGGTGACGGCGCTCTGGCTAGTGGACCCCACATGCAAACGATGGCCCGGCACATGGCATATCAATGTGGTCGGTTGCTACCGAGGCCGCCGACATAGGACCATCAAGGTGGCCTTGCTGGTTTGCCTTGCCGCCATCTGTGTCGGCGGCCTTCGATGGTGCCACCGACAAAAATGTACAGCTATGTCGGCGGTCATAGACATACTGTCGGCATTGGTTCTGTCTGGTGGACGCCCTGGTGCACTCCTGGATAGAGCAGTGTGGCCGGCTATGGCTTTGGCTGACGACATAGATAGTTTTCCAGAAATAAAAATTTCTGATAATTGTTAATAAATTTCATCTTCAACCTGCAAAATAACCCAATTTACCCTATATATTCATTCCCCCGATTCACCCGATGACATACACACATAATCAGGTGCTCGATATCACATTTTCGAGCACATGCACATCCACGTCATTTGAAAACCTGAAATTATCGATAAATAACGACAAAACTCACTTCAACCTTCACATCAGGCATCTTCTATGGGTAAAGTAGAAACGGTAAAGTCACAAACGTAAAGTAGAATGGTCTACGTCATACACAAATATGTCGCAAGCCACAGACGGTAAAGTAGAATAATACAAAGTCACAAAAGCACTTCTATGGGTTTTGCGAACCGCCACCTAGGTCAGCATCTGGGTTAAGCAAATCTGTCACGAATTGCTCGAGCGGAGACGACCTTGTGGCACTGTCCTCACCTCCCTGCGGTGCAATCATCGCAGGCGCAAGCGTAGCCGAATCAGGCATCTGCAAGAGTTGACAAAACGGTGAATTTTCAAAAACTTTATGCTTTTGTATATTGTTATGAATATGTTTGTGAAAAAATGGTTTAAATACATTACCTCTGGAGAAGCTGCAGGAGCAGGTGGAAACTGTACCATAGGGAACCAATGCGGCAGCATGAACGGGGGAAGTGTGCCGGCCTGTGTCGTCGGGGCCCCCGACGTCGACGTGAAGATGAGCGGCGGCGTAAAAGGCATCTATGCTTGACTGGAGGACATTGCCCCCGAGACACACCTGCGGATATAATATCTTAGCTTCTTAAACCAGAAATGACAACCTAGCTAGGTACGTATACGATCTTAATTGCCTTTTGCATGTACTGCATCATCTACAAGTTCTGTTCTTGTATGGCCGGCATCCGCCGGTTGTTCTCCTCTTGCTCCGCCTTCCACCGTTGCTCGTCCACCCCCCTCTATTGTTTCAACTCCGCGATAAGTTTGTTCGGGGTGGCGTGCGGGCATCCCGGGGCCGGCGGCGCGTGGTGGAGGTGGCTTGTGGCCGGCGCGTGCGGGGTAGGGGCGCTGGTGGCACGGCACGGAGCCGCTGGGGAGGCGCGTGTGGCGGCGGCGTCGATTGGCAGTGTCGCCGGGTGGGGTAGAGGCGGCTGCGGCCGGGCGGCGCATGGGGCCGGGAGACGCGGGGCGGGCGACGCGACAATGATAGACTAGGCGATGGTCGGCGGCGGCGGCGAAGGCACTGTGCGGGTGGGAGATTTGAGCCTGCGCGCTAGGTCTAAGTATTTAGCACACAAGCCATCTCTTTTTTTAAAAAAAGTACCAATGTCGGCCACCGCCATTGCTAGTTAAACCCCAGGGCTCACAGCTGGGCAAGGTCCACAAGGTAGTGGCACAAAGTTTTGTGGGCGGGTATTATTTGGCCGCTGACAAAGACATCCTATGTCTGCGGCATAAGCTTGACCGACCACATAGAACCCATAGACGTTGCGCGCCCGTCGCTTTCTGGCCTGCCCTCAGCTTGATCCGAAGCATTGCGTTGTGCAAACTTAGGGTTTAGAGCATGCCCAAGACAAAACAAATCAATCCACGAGGTTTTCCCGGCCTTCCTTGCACTTTCGGCATAAGTTCCTCAGTAACCCGGACATGCCAGTTACGAAACTGATACAAAGTTAGGGTTACAAAGGACTGTGTGTCGAAAGTGCAACGCAGGGCGTGACAACCATATGAAATGACTTGTTATGGATTGTGCATGCCCTAAAACCTTAGGTTGCACATAGCAATGCCTCATATCGAGCCGAGGGAGGGCCGGAATGGGGTTGGTGCCTGAAGAGGAAGCGGTCTGCGTGGTCGTCCTGCATGTAGGCCGCTGACACAGACTACGTAACCGGTACATTCCTGACCATGGCCCACAAGTCAGTTGCACAAAGTAGTGTGGGCGGTTTCAGACAGGCCGCCTACATAGAAAACCTGTGTCGGTGGCTTTTCTATTAGTTGACCACAAAACTCCTGGCTGCCCTACCTGCGAGTTCTCCCTTGTTGGCCCGACATGGCAGAGACATCCATTTTTTACCATACGGGACCAAACTTAACTGGAACTGTTTGGGACGTTAAGGCACCGTCAATGGGAGAGACAATGTGGTCTGCTTTTATAAGGCCGATGACATAGACCTCTTTGGCGGGCTCAGAAATTCAAATTTGCGAACGACCGGACTAGTGATTGCGACATATGTCGGCGGTTTGGTTTCTGCCGACGACATAGCCTGCCGTGATGTTCCTTTGTGGGAGGCGTTTTTTGTGACCGCCGACATTGGTATGTCGTCGGGATTTTGGCCGCCCACACTGATTTTGTTTCCTGTAGTGTACGCACGCTCAATACCGCTCAATCATATATTATTAATAATTATAGTTTGTCCCACTTTCTCTTTCATGCACCTTTGCAAAAGAAAAACCTTCCATTCTAGATTCTTGTTTGACTTCCCTCCCATTTTCTCTCTCCCACCCCTTGCAATGGCCCACCTAGCGACAATCACCACCGCCCCAGATGCTGACCTCCTCTCTGTCTCCCACTGCTGCATCGTGCCATGGGCGGAGGAATGCCACCAAGGCCTTGTTTGTTTCAGATTAATGTAGAGTTGTGTTTTACTGTAGCAAATTTGTGACCTTCTCAAAATACGTTTTAACGAGTTCAAAAAATTATGAAAAAAATATTTTACAAACTTTAAGAAGTACTATTTAAAACCCCACAAGAATGACTACAAAACATTACATCATTTGGCTTATACAAAAATAACAAATTTTCATTTAATTTAATTTAATTTAATTTAATCTGAAACAAACAAGGCCCAAGTTGAGGCGAGTCACCTAATGCCCACCTAAATGCGCCTATGCCACTAGCTTAGGGCTTCGACCACAGACGTGCTACTTGAGCCTTGTCGGATCCAACCATGTTGCCTTGCCTCACCGCATGGGTGAGCAACAGCTTGAGAAAACGGCTCGGTGTTCACAGATTTATGGGGGTGGTGGTTGTCGGCCATGTTGCTACGAAAGGGAGTTGGCTCATCCTGCTGAGAGCCTGAGAGGGAGAAAGAAGGAAAGAGGAAGGAGGGAGAAGTAGGACAGCATTGTTTTTTCGAAGGAGGGAGAAGTAGGACAGCATTGTTTTTTCTCGTATGAAAGAGTTTTTTTAAAAAATGTGCGATGGGGTGGGTGCCCTGCACAAATTCTGGTGCAGGATATAATGATTTATGGACACACATGCGCTGCAGATACCCACATTTTTTCATTCCCCATCGGTGCAAGGTGCATTTAAGTCAGTCTGCTAGTTGGGAACATATTATTGTCATGTGAAAGGCAAAACTGTGGAATTGCTGAACCTACATCTATCGGCATGCATGAGCTTTAATGTTGAAAAGTAACATGCATAGTTGAAAGCTACTGAAAATTTTGGTTTTTTATATTTTTATAAAATTGTTTCTTCAAAAATAGTAACTTACTTTTAGATTTTGCAAAATTGGTCGCCGATCACCCATACCATTACCGTTGGCGATCGCTCGTATAATGGGTGACGTGTCCCCACCGTTATGCCATTTGGGATGACGCCAAGCTAATTGCCTGCCCTATATATGTATGGGCAATCGCTCAATATATGGCCGATAGGTGGCCGACCATTGTGCAGAAACGTTGACCGGTGTTGGACAATAGGTATGACATGTGAACCAAAATTGATACCTATCGCCCAATCATGAGATGATGGGTCTTACATGTGGACCCTGATCGATATCCATCGTCCATACAATGGACGATAGGTCATACATATTGGCCTCGTGTTTTCTTTTCTCAAGAGAACATTAGCCGGGTAGCATCCTATCGGCCGATCGCTGGCTAGTGGAACGATAGGTACCCCGTCGCCCACACTAAGGATGATCAACTTCTAATTTCGCAAAATCCAAAAATAAGCCACCATTTTTATAAAAAAAAACATTTTAACAAAAACATAACAATCCAAAATTTTTGCAAGCTGCGTGTAGCTTTCGATCGCTCGGGCAATCTTGCCGCGCTTCTGGATTGCCGAAGCGTGCAAAGAATCTATCTAGCTAGCTTCTTGTGAGCCATCAAAGCGATCAATCCAGCACTGCAGGATGTGAGCGATGAGAGCAACGCGCGCTCGTCCTGAAAATGATATCTACCGGTCTCGTGTTTCCTGCAGCAGCTAGCCACTTAGCCAGCCTTTGTGGCTCGATCGTCCCAATATCACGCAGGTAATTGAACTCCTAAAATGGTACCTTTGCATTGCAGCCACATGAATCTTTGCATCGGATGGGAGCTTTTTTATGGGACTGCTTATAATTATTGAGTGCCAGCCCTCATTCCTTAAACGCCTGTGCATAAACTCCTCACACTGTACATGTCTTTAAGCCGGACAAGATAGCAGATCCTTTCTCAAAGTTAATTTCCTATTGAAAGGTTTCAAAAAAGAAATCCAAACCTGGTGCTGGGGCTAAGGATGGGATTCTTGGTCCTTGCTTCCAATGTGGCAGGAAGGGTCATGTATTTGCAGATTGTCCCAACTTAGTTAAGTGTTTTAACTGTGGTAAAGATGGGCATGTCTCTTCTTCATGCTCTTGGAAGAAACCTTGGGAATGTGTAGCTCAGTCTTTTGGAATGCAGTGTGAGGACGTGGGCTTTTTCTTTATACCTGGTGCCAAAAACCCTCTAGCTCATTTTGATAAAACTAGTGCTGCTCTGGTTTCTATCACTCAAGGCATTGCTTCTATAGATGAGGTCCAAAAAGAGTTTGCTGCCATCTTCGATTCTAAACATTGGTCTGGTCCAGTGAAGAGGATTAAAGATGACCAATTCCTTGTTAAGTTTCCTTCCCCGGAGGCAGTGAAAGTAATGTCAGGATGCTTAGAGATGAGAATGAGGTGTGCTGACGCATTTCTAAAAATCGAGCCATGGAAAATAGGGATTGGAGCCAAAGGTGTTCTGCAGAAAGCATGGATTCGAGTTCATAATGTGCCCATGGAACAAAGAGAAGAAACTGTGTTGTTTTATATCAGCTCTTTGGTTGGCAAGCCTATAGAGTTGGATACTAGCACTTTGGGTAACCTGGATTTTGTTAGAGTGTTCATAGGGTGCAGAGATATCTCTTGTTTTCCTGCAATAGCAGAGGGCTGCTTAGAAGATGCATTCTATGACTTCTACTTTGAACTGGAAGAAGTAGTTGATTTGGGAGTCTCTCATCAGAAAGGTTGGACTGTACCCTCTTCTGCTTTTGATGCCCTTGATGCTGAAGACATCACAAATTCGAAAAAACAGAAAACTGATGGCTCAGTGGTAACAAAAGCCCAAACTGTGCAAGAAGGGCATATTAGTACATCTGGGGGGAAAGGTGCTGGTAAGGGCAAGGCTGTATCTCTTGATTGCTCTTTTGTGAGTATCCCTTTGTCACCCACTGTTACAAGAATTGTTGAGGTGGAAAGTGAGGTTGAGCAAGTTCATGAGGAAACAAATACCTGTTTGGATATTGTCTTGCCTTCAGAAAAGCTACAGTCACAGTCTTGGTCTTTGCAACCTTGTTCCAATGTTCATAGGAGTGCGAGACTTAAATCTACTGCCAATGTTCATGCTCTAAAGAAGGTTGAGATGCAAGCTAAGAAGAGAAACCTTGAAGGTACCTTTACATCTAAAAACTCTTTCTCTGTTCTTAATGATACTCAACTCTTAGAAAATGCTCATAAAATGGGAGTTATTCTGCCTGAAGATTTTTCTTTTGCTTTGGATGCCATTAGAGCTCTGGAAAATGCTAGACATGATCTTTATATTAGCACAAACAAAACTAAAAATGATAAAAATTCTTCTGATGGTGTTATTAATATAGACAATTTTGAGGACAAGATTATTGATAGTGAGAATGATACTGACTCTGTAGCCTTGGTGATCAAAAATACTAAAAGTAAGCACAGGAATAGGTTTAAAGGTGTTTCCCCTATTTCTAGAGCTAAGAAACGAGGTAGACCCCCTAAAAAATCAACATGACTAGTGGATTAAATTGCTTGTTTTGGAACTATAGAGGTATGGGTAAGCAAGGATTCTGTAAGATGCTAAAAGATTTGGTGAACAATTATTCTATTGATATTGTGGGTTTATCTGAAACTAAAAAAGCTTGTTATTCTGATAATTTTTTCAGAAAAATTGACACTAACAAGGATTTTTTCTGGAATTGGATTCCCTCTAAAGGCAAATCGGGTGGGATTTTATGTGGTATTTCTATGAGTAAGTTCGATGTTTTAGGGGTTAGAAAAGGTAATTTTATCCTGCAGGTGGTGGTGTGGGATAAAATGAAAAAATCTAAATGGAGTGTTTTTGTTGTTTATGGTGCCCCTCATGTAAAAGACAAGATTGAGTTTCTGACTGAGTTCTCTAATTTATGTTCCTCTGATATTATTCCTATCTTAGTTGGTGGAGACTTTAATATTATGAGAAATTCTTCTGATAAAAACAATGGTGTAGTGGGTGGTCACTTGGTGGACCTATTTAACTCTACCATTGCTGTTGGTGATCTCAAGGAATTACCTCTGGTGGGAGGTAATTTCACCTGGTCCAATATGCATTCAAATCCTACATTGGAGAGATTGGATAGAGTCTTTATCAATTCTGCTTGGAAAAATCTCTTCCCTCTTGTTCATCTTTTTAAGTTGCCTAGAGTCTTTTCTGACCATAATCCATTAGTAGTTTCCACTTCTCTTCCCATAAGTAACAAAAAGCCTTATAAACCTTTTATTTTTAATAGAAATTGGCTCAAAAAGTCAGATTTCACTGATATAGTTGCAAAAGTTTGGGATTCCAGAGATTGCAATGGTGATGCTCTCTCTGTTTTTCTCCTTAAGCTTCATAAAGTTAGGAAAAAACTAAAAGGGTGGGGGGCTGACACTTTTGGTGTAAGTAAGAGAAATAAGGCTAATATGTTAGCCAGATTAGAAGAAATTGAGGCTTTAGAAGAATATTGCCCCTTGTCTGACAGTCTTGTTGCTGAAAAGATTATTTGTCTAAAAGACATTATGCATGCTTATGATCAAGAGGAAGCTCATTGGTCTTCGGTCTCCCATCAGCAATGGCTGTTGAAAGGTGACAATAACACTGCTTATTTTCACAAGTGTGCTAATGGTAAAAAAAAGGAAAAATGTCATATATTCTCTCCAAGATAATATGAGAGAAATTTCAGGGACAGATGACTTGGTCAATCATGCTGCAAGTTATTACAAAAATTTGTTTAAAAAAGATCATTATTCTGATAAAACTTTCTTTAAACTTGATAATATTTGGAATATAGAAGAAAAAGTCTCTCATGATGAAAACCTTGACCTAGTCTCTGAATTTACTTTGGAAGAGGTTAAAGAAGTTGTCTTCTCTATGAAAATGAATAAGGCTGCTGGTCCTGATGGTTTTCCTATTGAGTTCTTTCAACACTGCTGGGATATTGTTAAAATTGACTTGCTTAAAATCTTTGCTGATTTTCACAAAGGAATCCTTGATGTCAAAAGACTTAATTATGGAATCATTACCTTGATCCCTAAGAAATCATATGCTAATTCTATAACCCAATTTAGGCCTATCTGTCTTCTAAATGTGGTGTATAAGATAATCACAAAGGTGTTAACTACAAGGATTGAGCCTATTTTAAATAGGATAATAGCTACTTCTCAAAATGCTTTTCTAAAAGGAAGAGATATTATGGATGGAGTGCTTGCCCTTCATGAGATTATGCATGAGGCAAAAAAAAGTGGTGATTGTGCTATTTTCCTTAAATTGGATTTTGAAAAGGCCTTTGACAAAGTCATTTGGTCCTTCTGGCTCATTGCCTTCACCTTAGGGTTTTTGTCCTATTTGGTGTAATTGGATTGAAAAGATTGTAAGTGAAGGAACTCTTAGTGTGTTAGTTAATGGTGTTCAAAGTGGTTACTTTAAGAGTGAAAAGGGTGTAAGACAAGGTGATCCTCTATCCCCTCATTGCTTAACACGGTGGTGATTCTTTAGCTAAAATGGTGACCACTGCTGACCTCTTACGGTTCTATTTGTGGTGTGGCTTCTCACTTAATTCCTGGTGGTGTGCCCATTCTTCAATATGCTGATGATACAATTATTTGTCTGGATAATAATATAGAGAAGGCAATTAATTTCAAATACCTTATGTACCTGTATGAAAATATGGCTGGTTTAAAAATAAATTTTCTCAAAAGTGAAATTTTTGTAATCAATGGTTCACCTCAGACTGAGTCTGATTATGCTGAGATCTTTAATTGTTCTGTGGGTTCCCTCCCTATGCTCTATCTCGGTGTGCCTGTTAGTTATGCTAAACTTAAAGTGGGTGATTGGAAGTTTATGGTAGACAAAGTTTCAAAAAAATTGAATAACTGGAAGTGTAGTTCCCTATCCAAAGGTGGCAGGTTGGTGCTTAGCAACTCTTGTCTTTCTAGCATCCCTATTTACCACTTGTCCATGTTCTTAGTTCCTGTCTCGGTTCTGTCCAAAATTGATAAGATTAGAAGAGATTTTTTCTAGGGTAGCTCTAGTAATAAAAGAAAGTATCATCTAGTAAGATGGGATAAAATTTGTTCCATTAAAAAGTTTGGTGGCCTAGGAATAAAAAATTTGCGTTCCCTAAATATTAGCCTCTTGTGTAAATGGCTATGGAAACTTGAATCTAGACATAGCATTTGGACTTCCTTAATTCAGGCCAAGTATCTAAATAATAAACCTCTCTCTTTGATTAAGGCTAAAGTTTCTGACTCCTTTTGCTGGTCTCAACTTCTAAAGTCAGGAGTTATTATCAAAAGGGAAGAGCGTTCAACATTGGTAATGGTGAAAAAATAGATTTCTGGCATGATATTTGGTGAGGTGAAAAGCCCATTTACTCACTTTTCCCTGAGTTGTATGACATCTGTTTTGACAAAAATCTGTCAGTTGCTAATGCTGTTGATAAAGGGTTAAATCTGTCGTTCAGAAGAGTTCTGGACAACAATGTGGCTTTGGCCTGGGAAACTTTTAAACAAGAAGTGTGCACCCAAATAAATCCTCTTAAATCTGATGAGCTTGTTTGGAAAGGAAGGAAAAACAATAGTTTCACTGTCAAATCAGCCTACCAATTAATTTCTGGAGGTGGTGAAGTGGTTGATTATAACTTTATTTGGAAAGCTACTATCCCTTTGAAAATCAAAATCTTCCTCTGGTTGGTTTGCAGAGGTGTTATCTTAACTAAAGATGTTCTTAGGAGTAAGAATTGGCCAGGAAACCCCTTTTGCTTCTTTTGCGGAAAATTGGAAAATATTCAACACCTATTTTATGAATGCTCGGTTGTCTCTTCTATTTGGTGTATTATAGCCAGTGTCTTTGATGTTTCTTCTAGGCCTGTTAGTTGGCATGGGTATTTTGTCTGGATTGAAACAGTTTGGTCTTCTGGGAAAAAATTTCACTGTACTTGCATCGGCATTGCTGTTCGTGGTGCATCCGGACACTAGAAATAGATGGTGCTTTGATAAAAAGACTTTTGATTCTCCCTTTCAAATTATTCATTCTATCTGTGCGTTGTTGCGCTACTGGGCAGACTTGTTTGCAGGAGATGAAAAAGAAATTCTGGTTAAAGGTGCTTCGCTGATTGAGGGAGCCGCTGCGGGGATCCAAGCTTGTTGTTTGAAGCGCTCTCATCTGCTACTGACATCGAGTTATCCCCCCTAATGGTGTGACCTTTCTGAATGATGTTATCCCAACTCCCCCGTCCTTCATGATGTGGACTATACGCTGATGCTAAGTCTGTAATAATGTTGCCACTACTGTTTAGCTCCAAAGTCCTTTTCTTAGACTGTCTGTGTGTAAGTTCTTTAAGAGACATGGTTTCCGCTGTATCTCCTTTTGATGCAATGGAAAATGGGGAAAATCTCCTCTCTTTTTTTTAAAAAAAAAAGAAATCATAAGACATTGCATGCCGTGCATGTGCAAAGCGACGAATAGTCGCACCGGCGACAACACGACGAGCATGGACATATACGGCGAGGCAAGACGGGGCTAGCAATGCATAAACGCCACGGCCGAATGGAACAAGAGCGGCAAACGGAGCCCGGCCTCGCAGTCACCTCCTAGACGGCGAGCGCTCACCTGCTACTGCTGCTTCTACCAACACTGCACTGGGCATCGTCCGTATTGCGCCGAGAAAACGAAGCATCGAAAGGAATTTTTTTAAAAACAAATCCAAGCCTGCTGTCTTTTTCTCACTTTTTTTCCATGAAGGAAACAATTAAGAATAATCTCGCGTCCAAAAGCTGCTTAGGCCATCTCCAATGCAGGTGCTTAAGTAGGTGCTTAGAGAAAAAAACCGGATTTTTTTTGCCACATCAGCAAATGGAGGTGCTTAGAGGAGAGAGAAGATGCCTAAGTTAGCATCCACTGCCACCCGATGCTTGCTAACTTTTTTTGTATAGCTGCTTGCCCGGATGCCTATACATGGATGCTTCCTTCCCAGCGAGTCTCCTCGTTTTCGTCGTCTTCCCAGCACGCTCGCTCGCTCCTCCCCCTCCCCTCCTGTGCCTCTGCGCCCCCTTGCAGGTCTAAAGACCCGTTGCGGTGGCCCGCGCGGGGGTCATCACGATCCGCTCCGGCGAAGAGTTCCTCGTCGTGCGGCAGCGCCCTCCGCCGTCCCCATCTGCGGCGGAGGAGGAGGAAGAGGAGTACCGGCGCTACGTGGACAGCGACCTCTACGACCTCCCGTCCGCACCCCTGTGGCCCCTCGCGGGCGAGCAGCGCTCGGATGTGGCCATCGCCGGCTCGGGCTCCCTCGCCGAAGGCCTCGAACTCTCCCGCCTCGACGTGCACGCCGCCCTCGACCAGGTAGCTTGTCCTGTCTTCGCTTCCGTGGATTCTTGAATTTCTATTTGTCGATTCAGCCTGCTTCGTGATCCTTGTTCTTTAGGCGCACTTGCCTCGCACGTTCTTGCATACCGATGAATCGAAACTCCAAGATCGATATGTTGAGCCCCCTGTGCTGTGTTGATGATTTGTCTAGCCAGCAGCCCAATTGGACATCCACTAAAGGCTGAAGCCACAGACTTTTATAGGATCATCAAAATGTGAGTGGATGGATGATACAGGACTACAAGAACCACCAAAGGTGATTGAAAACCCGTCACTTTTTTTTTGACCGATTCAACTAGATCATAGCGTCTCGTGAACGACCTCTTTCTTGGCTTTTTACAAGCTACATTCTGCAGGAGTACAGGTTGTCGCGACGCAAAACCTCCGTGTTCATTCAACTATAGAAGCATTGAACAAAAGCTCACGGTGCTATGGTGCCATGAACATGAAGTACTTCTAGTCAGTGGAGTGAAGAGTGAAGCGAAATGTCTTTCTAATGCAGGCAACAGCAGCAGCACGGGGTGCGGCAGAGATGTCCAATTGCTGTAGCTTTTTTACATCAGCCGTTGAAGATTTGATGGTGAAATTGTGTCTCTTTTTTGCAGGAAATGGTAGGGCAAAGCTGTTTTGGTGTGTTGTTACATTCAGCAGTCCACCATGCATATCAAATATCAATCAATTTCTTGTTTTAATATAAAATTGATTAGTGTTACCGATCCTTTTTTCTTGGATGGTTGGTAGTTACATGCTAGCATATCCATATTGCATAGTGATTAACGAATGACTAATTCAAATGCATGTATCTTTGAACGAGAAAGATATGCATGCTTCCTATTCTCTATATATAGAACATCAGCCTACCTATGTACGTACAACGCATTTGCCTCCGCTAATTTATTAAATTTCTTCCAAATGGAGCCTACCTCATCTTTTCTTGACCTGTTAAACTCTTCTCCTTCCCCATCTGAAATTTAAGATAGTTCACAATCACAATTGCTTTTAACACCTCTCGGTGATTTGATGATAGTCCAGCTAGCAATACCATCCATGAAGATGACGAAAGATCGTGGAAACGTATGCGATGGACGGAAGCCGAGAATATCCGATTGGTAAGTAGTTCAGCTTGTATTTTCTTAGCCATTTTCCATTATTGTTTATGTGACACGGTTACATTTAACTACCAGATTAGTGCATGGCTAAATAATTACATCGATCCCGTCGATGGGAATTCAAAGAAAGGAGAAATATATTGGAATGATATTGCAAAGGAATTCAATGAAAATAGCCCTGTTGATAGAAAGAGGAAAATCCTTGGTTGCAAAGACCACTGGGGTAAGATGAACCGCAAAATTGTTCATTTCAATGGTGTGTGGTGCAGGTTGAATGACATTTATGTCAGTGGGCAATCTGAGGATCAATTGATGGATAAGGCGCATGCTGTATACAAGAGCGAAACAAACCAATGTTTCACCCTTGTTTCCTTGTGGAAACTAGTTCGGAACCAACCAAAGTGGACTAGGATGTACGCTGAAGAGAAGAATCCAAAGAACAATGATGAATGCTTTCGTATTGGGGAAAGCACAGCAATATCATGTCTAGAAAAATTTGTTGAAGGTGTGTCAAAAGTATTCAGCGCACAATATCTTCGACAACCTACACCAGAAGATATTCAACGATTGCTTCAAATGAGGGAGGCACATGGCTTCCCAGGTATGCTTGGTAGCCTTGATTGTATGCATTGGCAATGGAAAAATTGTCCGATTGCATGGCAAGGGCAATTCACTCGTGGAGATCAGGGAGCCCCTACTGTTATGCTAGAAGCAGTTGCATCTAAAGACCTTTGGATTTGGCATGCGTTTTTTGGTGTTGCCGGATCAAACAATGATATTAACGTGTTGAACCAGTCACCATTATTCACTGACTTCTTGTAAGGTCGAGCAGCTCCGGTTAATTTTAACGTGAACGGAAGACAATACAACATGGGGTACTACCTTGTGGATGGAATTTATCCTGAATGGGCAGCATTTGTGAAAAGTATCCAACTCCCTCATAGGGATAGGGATAAATTATTTGCACGATATCAAGAAGGGGCAAGAAAGGACATCGAGCGAGCGTTTGGAGTTCTACAGTCCCGTTTTGCCATTCTACGTTATGCAGCTCGTTCATGGCATCGATCAACTCTTTCAAAAATCATGCGTGCTTGCATTATAATGCATAACATGATAGTAGAGGATGAACGTGACTCTTATGATGGCCACTACGACATCACTTATGATCAAGGGAGACATCCAGTACCACCAGTAGAGGGCGAAGAAGGCCCAATTGATGGTTTCGCTGGTCTACTAAATAGAAATGCCTCTATTCGTGATAAATCAAGACATAATCGGCTGAAGAGAGACATAGTCCAACATATTTGGGATCGATACGGACCTACTCAGGCAAACAATTAGATATTTCCGATTTTTTTTTATCAATGTATATTGCAAACTTGAGAGGGTTAATTGTTTCAATTTATATTATCATGTGTATGTCTTACTTGCAAGCTGCAAATAGTTGGTCGTTAGTTATTGGCCGATCGTCAGCTGGTTGATTGTATTTTTCCTGTTACTCTAGGCACCTGCCATTGGAGATTAAAGCGTCTGGTCTAGGTGCTAACGAGGCAGTTATAGTTTATAAGCACCTCTAGAAGCTGTGATGCATTGGGAGGAAGAGTTTTTACATGGATGCTTAGTGATGTGGCATCTTAAGCACCTAGCTCTAAGCACCTTGCATTGAGGATGGCCTTACAGAATGAGTAAGAAAGAGGGGAAGTAGTAAATTCCCTTGGCAAGATCCATATCATTGCTCAATCGCCATGGGGAGGGAAAAGAACAAAGCCAAGTCTAAAGAATGAGACACGCTCGGCTGCTGACGTCACTGGGAGCTATAAAACGGCCAGGTGTGCGAGGGAGTGATGAGCATGAGCCCACACTGACACGGCCGCACACACGAGCTCATCAGCTCACCTCGCTGAGCCTAATTAACCAAGTAATAAACCCTACACGATCCCATTCTCTGCTCAGCTTGAGTTGCGGGTAGTGGTGGTGACCACTACTTCCTTTTCTACCTCGTCATCCCTAACCACCGCATCTTGCCCTATATAGCCTCCTGGAACCGCCATTTCACGAACTATAATTGATCGCCTCCTGCAGTTGGTTGCTAGCTTAAATTTGGTCGCTGAAGATTGGATTAGGCTTTGGGAAATACTCAGCTGTCATTGTGCAATGGCTTCTTTGATCGGCTTGTCTGCCTCGGCTGTCAGACTGTCGTTCGTGATCGTGTCGTTCTTTCAAGGTACTTAGTCGTTGGCAATGGCGAACCAGTCTTGGTTTCTTGATGGGGGTTAAGGTTGATGGATGATGATGGGTTTGTGTTTGTGTTTGCGTTTGCGTTGGGGTGTGCAGGGTTGGAGGCGGGCGGCATCACGTTCACGTTCACGAACCGGTGCGGCGGGACGGTGTGGCCGGGGGTGCTGGCGAATTCGGGGAGCGCGGCGCTGGAGACGACGGGGTTCGCGCTGGGTGCCGGGGAGGCGCGGGCGCTGGCGGCGCCGGCGGGGTGGTCGGGGCGGTTCTGGGCGCGCACGGGGTGCGCGTTCGACGGGCCGTCGGGGAAAGGCTCCTGCGCCACCGGCGACTGCTGCTCCGGCGAGGTGGAGTGCCACGGCGCCGGCGCGGCGCCGCCGGCGACGCTGGTGGAGTTCACTCTCGGCGGCGGTGGCGGCAAGGACTACTACGACGTGAGCCTCGTGGACGGCTACAACCTGCCGCTGGTGGTGGAGGCGGCGGCGCCGGGGTGCCCCGCCACTGGCTGCGCCGTGGACCTCAACGAGCGGTGCCCCGCGGAGCTGCGCGCCGGGCAGGGTTGCCGGAGCGCGTGCGAGGCGTTCGGTCGGCCCGAGTACTGCTGCAGCGGCCAGTTCGGCAACCCCAACACCTGCCGCCCCTCCGTCTACTCGCAGGTGTTCAAGGCCGCGTGCCCGCGCTCCTACAGCTACGCCTACGACGACGCCACTTCCACCTTCACCTGCGCCGCCACCGACTACTCCATCACCTTCTGCCCCCGCGCCGCCACCCCCAACAGGTACGTTACGTACGCTCTCGCGCGCCTACATCCATTGGCAGGGACAGTTAATTGGATATATGTGCTTCATTCATTTTTCGGCGTGTGTGCATTGCCATCTGTCCGATCAAAATCAAGCCGCCTGAATAAACATTTTGTTAAAAAATATATAAAATCCTTGGAGGAGCCATTTCAATTTACTAATAAACGGTATATCGTTGCAACGGTATGTGTGTTTTATATTATGTTGCATGTCTTTCATACGTGTTTTAAAAATTTCATAGGTGTTATGTTTTCTGAGTGTTTCACGCCATGTTTTACGAGTGCTTCACTTGAAACACATGTACCATTCCCTAGAAGCCCTCTTTCAATTTGTTATGCTATCCGGATTTGTATCACCGATCTTTATAAACTAAGCCAATTTTTGTCTACGTTGTTACATGAGGCAACTCTGGTTTCTAATCGGACGGCATGATGGCGAAAGCCTATAGGAGAAGCCGTTGGACATAATGGCCGGAGAGAATATGGGCATCTTCTGGATTACTTAGAAAATGCATTTTGGCCAAAAGGGAGCATCAAACTGAGAGCGAGAAAGGAGATGGGGGGACAAGGATAATAAGCTGAGAGCAAAAAAATAAATAAAAAGGAGCTGCTTTAAATTGTTCTCCTCTCTTCTCTCTTCTTTTGCCGCCATCGCCTTTGTTCCTTCCCCACCGTGTATGGCCACCATCGCCATCCCCTAGCTAGTAGCTAGTGGCTGTTGAGTTAAAAGCTGCCCATGCCTAGTTGGAAAAACCCATGAAAAAGATCGGAATATCTCGCAATTCGTCGCTGTAAACGACGAGCCATCCACAATGCTTGTATGGATGCATTTGCGTCATAGAATCCCATCATGCATCCTTGTTCATGGGGGAAGAAACCATATTCTGAATTTCTGACGATCTGATCAGTGTAATGTCAACAATTTATTGCAGCCAGAAATCGAGCAGGGACCCGTCGCCGAGGCCGAACGACACGCAGCTCCAGGACGACTCATGGCTGGCGAGCTTGGCGACCGGCGAGGTCGGCGCCGCCACCGCCACCGCGGGGTCGGCGGCGGCGGCGCTGGCGCTCCAGGCCGCACTGGCAACTGCGGCTATGGCCTTGCTGGTGTTGCATTGAGCTCAAGAAACGGAGTGGCTAGGGGCACCGACGTGGCGAGATGGCGATTCTTGATCGGTAGGTGTTGCTTTCGGAATTTTAATGGAGGATTGGAGCAGTAGGATGAGGACGTGATGGCATATTCTTTAGCCTTTTTCCTTGTGGATAGAGGGGTTGACAAGGTGGCAACTGGCAACTATAGTTCTACTGTTCTAATGCTATTGTGATGGTGTCGGTCAGTAAGCACGCTAGCTCTGCATTAGAATATTACCTTTCAGGAAACTTGTTACTCCTGTTCATTTTTGTGTATACATTGTTTCCACCCTATTTTTTTTCTTGTTACATGAAGTATTGTAAGTGAAGTATAGTAAGATTTATTAATCACCGCTTCTTCTCAGTCATGGCTTACTTTTTCTTTATCTGGAAGTCAAATATCTAATGGTAGTAGCTATTTTGACATTCCTTGAGCATTTTCATGAATCTGTCTGAAGCCACTGGGGATGATCCATGTCTTGTCCTATGCTGTCCCTAGCATGCATTTTCTACTTAAGCTATGGCGTTCGTCTTCCTTCTCATGACTGCCCTTCAGACTCTCAGCGCGTTTCGAATTCTAATGCAAATTACTAAGAGGCTCTGAAAAGTTTCAACAGAGATGTTCATGTTTATAAACAAAAAAGGAATCCCCCTTCAGAAAGACCGAGATTTGATCAGTGCTGTTAAATGAATTATCACCACAAATTCACTCTTATGATGGGAGAACAATTCTCTGGAAAGGGAAAATGGGAGATATGGTGAGTCAGAGTTAAAGAAATGGGGGGACAGATCTTAATTCTGCAAAGATCATGGATGGCCCACACAGATATGGTCATCAGAAGAAAAAAGAAAACAATCACCTACTGATGACCCACAAAGTTACGTTTTCAGATGGCTCAGTAAAGCAAGCCATGTTGGACAGATTACAGACAAATATATCAGCACGGTGGGTTGAGCAGAAATAGTTAGATCTCACTTAGATCTCACTAGGAGGCTATTGCTAGTTATACATATTCTATCTATCTATCTATATATATATATATATATATATATATATATATATATATATATATATATATATATATATATATATATAGCCACCACATTAATTCTAAAATTCTAGAAATTCCCACGTTAATCGAAAAATTTTAGAAATTCTCACGTTAATCGTAGAAAAAAAGGAAAAATCTACATCGTTCAATTTGGATACCATTATGTAAATCTAGCGGTCAATATTGAAAAGATTAAAAAGATAACTATTGAAGCTAATCTAATATTGTCGGGGATTAAATTACGGCCCATTGCCATGGCCCACTCCCTGACGGCCCGATCAAACAGCCTACCAGGGCCCAGCTCTCTGAAGGTTCTATCAGGCCCATGTGCATCCCGTCGAGCGACTTCTTGGGTCGACACGGTGCGAACGGCCTAAGATTCTGTTGAGTCCGACTCGAGCGAGTTTCGCACGACTACGTGAAGACCGGACGTTGGTTTCCGGATTGGATTAGGAGTCGTGATCCCCAAGATTAGGAGGTTACCTTGGGATGTATTTGGCATGTTTGAGTTCGTTACGATCTTGAAGTTAGCCCGGCCCGATATTCCTTGGTAGGTCGGTTTACTCCGCACTATATAAACAGAGCCCTACGGCGTGTTAAGGGCCCGGTCATCATCTTATAGCTTATCGCGACTTGTATCAAGATAATCTCGCCGAGACTTGTTCGTCTCGTCGAGCCACCTCTTGTATTCATCCCTGACATTGAGTTTTACATCCTAGCGTCTAGCTTAGACCTTAGCAGATAGATTTTCGCATACTACTCGTCGAGACCTGCTGATCTCGTCGAGTTCCTCCTTGTAATTCTCTTTGATATAAAGAAAGGCTGGGCGTAGGGCTATTATCTCTCCCGAGAGGCCTGAACCAGGATAAAAACTCGCTCTCCTGTCACGTTGTTCGTGGTTGTTCGGCGTGTCTCCTATCTCCTCTTTGAAGAACCTTGGTTGACTTGGGTCGATATCCCAACCGCCGGCAATTGGCGCCGTCGTGGGGACACGCAGATCGAGCATGTCAAACTCCGCCAATGATCTGAGATACTTCACGAGGGCTACGACTCGAAGGACGTGATGTCTCATCCCGTCGATTCAGATCGATCTGTTCGGTCTCGAACGCTTTCGCGATCCGAGCGGATGTCTCCGCTTACATGGCGTAGATAGCCTCAGATTGCACCCGTCATCGGCAGCGACCACGGGCGATGATCTTTACGACGGTTTAGATTTGTCGATTCCAAGGCTATGTCGGTAGATTCCACTGTGGAGACACAGCGATGACACCGTCTAGCATACCTTCGCATGGCCCCGCGGCATTAACATGGCGATGTAGGAACCTCTCGAGGATCCCGCACGGCCGTGGCGGCGGGCGAGGTCGGGCGATTAACTCGCCGCATCAAGACGAGGTCGCGCAGCCGCTCGCGAAACAAGACGCCATTCGCCTGACCTCGACGATTCCATCAATCAGACCTTAGCACGGTTTCGCGACCGTGTAGCGACAGCGTCGCGACCCACCTCGCGCGGCGCTAAGTCTCCCGTGAAGCTTCCTGCTCGGGTCAATTTCGCGTGACCGGACTCGATCGGGCGTAACAGCGGATGGTTCAGTGGATTCCGGACCCATAGATCAAAGTCGGAACGGCTCGAAGCTATAGCAACGGTCCTTAGATCCACCAATCAAGCCGATCTCGCCCGCATGGGCGTGCTTTATGCGTCTAACCTAGAGCGGCGGGTCAAGGCCTAAAGTCTCTAGGAGAAGTCAACAACTCCTCCAGCAAAGCAGCCTAAACCGCCGGAATGATTCGGACAGCTCGATCGATCGCGTGACCCCGCCACCATCGAAGGATCATCGTCCATGAGCGAGCTACCGTGGTCGCCGCCGCCGCCAAGTCCTCGTAGTCATCGCGACCACGGGGCAAGCGCGCGACGCGATGATCACGGACGGTCCCCTCGTGAGGAGCGCGTCGTCGCCACCACGAGGAAGGGCGTGGTGGATTGTCCCGAGAGAGTTTCTCGGGCCGAGTCATCCTGTTCAGCAGAGTTCCCCGCGCAACAAGACCAACGTCTTCTCAAGACTAGGTTTTGCCGGGAAGGTGGTCGGTCATATGCTCGGGCTGCGGGGCTTTCTCGACGAGTTTCGAGCTGTCCGGTGGCCCTCAAAGTTCAAGCCCGGTCACATGGAGAGGTACAATGGGACTCGTAACCGGAGGAATTCCTTTCCATCTACGCCACGCCATCATGGCGGCCGGGGTGACGAGCTCGTTATGGCTAATTACCTCCGATCGTCCTTGAGGGTCTTTGCTCGGACGTGGTCGTTCAATCGGCGGGGGTTCCATCACTCATGGAACCCGCTTTGTGACGCCTCGATCGCTAATTTCCGGAGTCATTACGCACGTCGAGTAAGGAGGATGATCTGCACGGATGATCCGGATGAACGGGAGACCCTCCGCAACCGTGAAGCGTTTCATTAAGATCCGCAACACGATCCGAACATCTCGGATGAATCATTGTCCGCGCTTTAAAAACGGAGTCGCGACGAAGCGGCTCACCCAGATCTCGAGATCAACGAGACTGGACCGCCAACGACTGTTCAAGGCGGCCGATCGCTATGCTAACGCGCAGCGCGTTCAAGACAAAAGGCGTTCGACAAGGGCGAGCTGCCGCTTGACTGGTGTGGATGAGAAGAAGAAGAGCAAAGAAGAATGTTCCGGTGACAAGAAGTCCCGGAAGAAGAAGAACAAAGGTGATGCGAACAATACCGTCATGGTATGGATCGCACACCTCCTCCCAAGGATGGGCGAAGAAGCCCAACAATAATTACAAGGGCAAAAAGCACGCTCGGGAGGCGGACAAGGCAAGAAAGGTCCGAGCGACCGATTTTGCAAGTTCCACCAAGACTACGGGCATGATATACGCCATCAGAGAACTTGGGCTGCAAAGCTCAAGATTTCTACAACGGCAGGGCCCAATGCCCACCCCGCCCAACAAGGTGATGCCGGTAAAACCAAGCGCCAAACCGACGATGGTGATCGGAAGATGATGATGAATATCAAGAGCCCGTGAACCATATCGCCGTCATTTTCGGCGGCTCGGCTTACACCTCTCGGCGTGACCTCAAGGAAGCCGCGGGAGGTCCTAACGTCGAAAAGGCAAAACCTCGGCTGAATCGATGAAGTGGATCGAGGTCCCCATCTCCTTTCTCGGGAGGATTGCCCCATTGGGATGACCAAGCCTCAGCGGCTCCCACTGGTGGTCACCCGACCATCAGGAACGCGAGAGTTGGCCGTGTCTTAGTGGACGGCGGGAGCGCTTTGGACTTGCTTTCTGCTAAAGTCTTGGACGAGATGCAAATTCCTCGTTCCAAGCTGAAGGAAGTCGTAATGCCCTTCTACGGAATTGTTCCGGGAGAAGCTGTCAAGCCGTTGGGGCAGGTTGTCCTGCCTGTCACCTTCGGCAACCCAAGCAACTTCCGGACAGAGTTGATCACTTTCGACGTGGTCGACTTCCCATCGGCGTACAACGCGATCTTAGGCAGGCCATCTCTCGGTAAGTTTATGGCCGTGTCCCACCACGCTTACCATTGCGTGAAGATACCGGGTCCTAACGGTGTGATCACGGTCAAGGGCAACCACAAAGTCGCTCGGATTGCGACGAGCGTCCCTCGCCTGGTCGACCAACTTCCGCCGCATGGTCTCAAGTTCCGCAGACCAAGTCTCAGACGCCTAGGGTCTCCTTCACCAGGGGAGAAACCAAGGAAGTTCATTGCCGCTGATGATACTTCCAAGATAGTTCACTTGGGGCCAACTGGACCCCAAATAGAAAGCGACTCATTGCCTTCCTCCGAAGCTAATGCGAGATGTATTCGCCGGGAGCCATCGACATGCCCGAGTCCCAAGGGAGGTAATCGAGCACAAACCCGGTGTCCGTGGGACAAAAAGCTGTTCGCGGAAGCTTCGTCGCTTTTGAATTCAAACAGGATCATCAAAGATCGACAGCAAAACCATTCATTGGTTCATCCGCGAGGTTGATCACACCGAGTGGTTAGCCAACCTGTCATTGTAAAGAAGAAAGCGGCAAGTGGAGGATGTGTGTCGATCACACGATCTGAACGCCGCTTGTCCTAAGGACAATTTTCCGCCTCAGATTGACCAAACCGGTCGATGCGATCGCGGACGCCTACTCGAGTTTTTAGATGCTTACTCGGTTACCACCAAATAAGCATCTCCCGAGGATGAAGAGAAGGCGCCTTCATCACCCCTTTCGCACTTACGCTATCGACCATGTCTTTCGGTCTGCAAGAATCTTTGGTGCCACGTTCCAGCGCTTAATGGAGAAGACCTTCCCAGAACAGCGCGGAAAAAACCTGGAGGTCTATGTCGACGACATAGTTGTAAAGAGCAAGTATGCTCCAGATCATGTAAAAGACCTGGCAGAGACTTTTCATAATCTCACCAGGCATCGAATAAAATTAAATCCAGAGAAGTGTACATTTGGTGTTCGATCTGGAATGTTGCTCGGTTATGTTATTGGCTCGCAAGGTATTTCTGCCAACCCTGAAAAAATCGAGGCCATTGAAAATATGCAGGCTCCAACTACCATAAAGGAAGTACAGAGCCTCACTGGCGGATGGTTGCTCTAAGGTGTTTATTTCCGTCAAAGCTAACGCGGGCTGCCCTTCTTTAAGGCCTGCGCGAAGCACAATGGTTTCGAGTGGACGGAAGAAGCCGATAGATCCTTCCAGGATCTGAAGCGATACCTGTCCAATCCTCCCGTCTTGACTACCCCGCGGCATGGCGAGCAGCTCCTATTGTACCTAGGTTGCACGCCACAAGCGGTGAGCGCGGTCTTGACGGTCGAAAGGGAAGGCATACAGCGACCAATCTATTACGTGAGCGAGGTACTTCACGGATCAAAGGAGCGTTACCCTGAGGTCCAGAAGCTCCTCTATGCCTTGCTCATGTCCTCCAGGAAGCTTCGCCACTACTTTCAGCGCATCAAATCTGGTCCCGACCACGTTCCTCCGGGAGAAATCCTACTGGAACAAGGAATCTAGCGGACGATAGCCAAGTGGGCAATGGAACTAGCGAGTTTGATCTCGTTATTTGTCGCCCGAATCGCTATTAAGTCACGGGTCCTAGCAGACTTTGTCGCCGAATGGACTTGCCGCCTAAATCCGAGGAGCTCCCGAGCAACCCGATGAACCCTCTTGGACCATGTTTTCGATGGCTCACAAGACCGAAACTCGGGGCTGGTTTTGTTCTCATCTCCTCAAGGAGAGCAACTCCGAGATTCTATCCAACTACACTTTGCGGCGACTAACAACGCCGCAGAGTACGAGGCCTCTCGCGGGACTAAGAGCGTGCAAGTCGCTTGGTGTCCAACGGCCGATCGTGAAGGAGATTCACGGTGGTCATCAATCGAGTTAACAAGGAGTATCGGTCTTTGCGATGACTCAATGGCGTGATACGATCGAAGTGAGGAAGTTGGAGCGGCATTTTGATTTTTGAAGTGCTCTTCGTGCCGTGAAGGACAACTTCTGGCCGACCAACTATCCAAGTATGGATCCTCACGAGAATCGCTTCGCAGGGTGCTCGTCGAGCACCTTCACAAGCCCTCAATCACGCCTCCGGACGAGGCAACAGAGGCAGTGGTCTTTGCTCCGTTATCGAGCATCTTTGGATCGACAACGCCATTTGTCCGGTACCTTGCAGATGGGACCCTGCCCGACGACGAAGCCGAGCGTTCCCGGCTTACAAGGCGTGCCGCTCCATACAAGCTTATGGATGGCATCCTTTACCGTCAAGGTGCTCTGGGAGTTCTCTCCAAGTGCATCTCGCAACAGGAGGGTGTGTTCCTTCTTAGGGACATACACGAGGGTGCCTGTGGCAACCACGCCTCCTTCAGAACTCTGGTCGGCAAAGCGTTTCGCATGGGCTATTATTGGCCCACTGCGTTACAAGATGCCCGGGACATCGTGACTAAGTGCAAGGCTTGCCAATTTCACGCCCGGAAGGCACACAAGCCCGCCCAAGAGCTCCAAACAATCCCCCCATCCTGGCCCTTTTCCACATGGGGTCTGGATCTGCTCGGCCCATTCCCTAAGGGGTACAAGGGCTATACACACCTGCTCGTCGCCATAGACACTTTTACAAAGTGGATTGAGGCAGAGCCTGTGTCGTCTCTTCACGCCAAAACGGCTGTTCGCTTTTTCAAAAGCAACGTGGTCACGCGCTTTGGGATTCCCCATAAACTGATCACGGATAACGGTACCCAGTTCCGAAGCGAGCTATTCCAGGAATACTGCGAACAGCTGGGTACCAAGGTCTGTTTCGCCTCTGTGGCACATCCACAGAGCAATGGAAGCGATGAGCGAGCTAACGGACGATAGTCCAGGTATTAAACGGCGGGTATTTGCTGACTCGGCGAAAGCACAAGAAGGCTCGGGTTGACGGTTCCTTCCGTCCTCTGGGCGATTCAGACTACGGCCACCGGACGACGGGAAACTCCTTTCCAAGCGGTCTATGGTGCGAAGCCATCTTGCCCGCGAAATCAGACTCGGTTCGCTTTCGCACGAGCTCGGTCAACTTAATTGACGGCGAGCAAGCGCCGCCTCGATCTCGATCTCCTCAAGGCACACGCGACGGGCACAAGTCGAATGGGCGCTACCGGAGAAGATCTTCGCCGCAAGACGCTGCCAAGTCGGTTCGACCAAGGGCTTTGAAGGCGGGCGACCTGGTTCGCGCCGTGTCAGAACTTGTCCAATGCCAACAAGTTAACTACTCGTTGGGAGGGCCCGTTCTGATCGTTTCTTTTCTTTCGCCCGGGCCGTTTCGCTTGACTATGGAGGACGGAGAGAGCTGATCAAGACTTGAAACATCGACCACGACCGTAAGTTCTTTGTGTAGGTCTTTTTCATTTTCTTAGCCTGCGCTTTTTGTAAACTTGGCGCCTTAGTTCGTCCAAGTCTGCTCGGGCACCATGTAAAGTTCAATCCAATAGTTAAGTGAATTCTCGCCTCTGCGCCTTTTTCACTTCTTGTCTTTTGAAGACTACCTCTTTCTCTCTGGTAACACTTGATGGTCGCCCGGCCTTGCGAACTCTTGGCTCCGCAATCTTAAGGATTGTTTCCTATCCGTATATGGTTTCAATAAGTTCCTAAACTCGTGGTTGCGTAACACGGCCTTTCCACCTTGCGGCTAAGTTCGCTCTCGTAAGCCCTCCGCGGAGAGGCACTTATCGCTGGCGCGACCACTTGGTAAAGCTCGCTCGTAAGCCTCTCATGGCGAAGCACTTTCCTTGTTCGGTTACTCTCGAATCGCCTAACTTACGTCAACGAAAGCGGACTACGGAACGAATCGAGCAAGGTACGGGTGTCGCTCTTTCTCCATACGCACGTGCTCGAGTTCGCAGCTTAGGTTCTCGAGCATCGTCCTGCACGGGGCTAGGTGTCGCTCTTTCTCTTGTGCACTGCTCGGGTTCGCAAACTCAGTTTCGAGCGAGATGCACAACGAAGCAGGAGTTAGGCGAGCGCTCACCGGTTTTCTTAAACTTCCTAGCTGTTCGCTTTTCTCTTAGTTTCATTCGTTCTTGTCTTTTTTTGCTCTTTTTGCAGGAATAAAGGTAAGTACTTTATTACATTACTCAAAAGTTTGGTACAAGGCCCTTTTCGATTCTGACCATGGTGCTACTTAGGAGCAAGTCTGCTCCTTGACTCCTCAACTTTAACTTGAGGCGCACGACTTCGTCTGAACCTTGATTCCTTCCGGGCTTCGGCTCGGGCGCTCGATCTCCTCCTTGCTTCGCTTGGCTTCGCTGCATGACTCCGCCCGGATGGCCTCTACCTCCTCGGTCTTGGGCCAGAATGATCGTTCGAGCCTCGCCTGGCCGACTCATTGCTTTCGGCCGCCTTGAGCTGCTGCTCGTCCGGCTCCTTGGCCCTTTCTCTGCGGTGATCGCCCTCGCGTCATCCCACAGATCTCCTCGATCTCTTCTGTGAAGCCCACAGGTCGAGATCTTTGCTCGAGACCCATGAAGTCTGTTCTTCCTTGGCGAGTGGGCCTTAAGCCTCTTGGCTTCCGCCACAGCTGGTCCCCCGTTAGGAACGTCGATGGCCGCTCTTGAGCCACTTGAGCGGCCCGGCTTCTCCTCCGCGGTGCTCGCCTTAATGGCTTGCGCGCGAAGCTCCTCGGCCTCTTCTAGGAGAGACTCGCAGGAACGCCTCTCTTCGGCCAATTGGGCTTTGAGCTTCTTTACCTTCGCCTTCAGCCGGTTTCGACTTTGGGCTGGTGCAGAGGGCCCCGCTTCGGACTCCCTCGTCCTGAGGTGCTCCCGGAGCGACGCCAGTACGGCGCTCCGCTCGATGGTGACGCCGTCCTCGAGCTCCTCCATGGTGTCCCTAAAGACCTGAGAGGGAAGAACAAGTTAACTACTTTGCGATGACGTAGCTAAGCTGAGCAAGATTTGGTCTTGGTGCCTACCTTCCCAAGTCGTTGCTTCAGTCCGCGACGCAGGCGGTCCTCGAGGCCATGCGTCACGAAGCCCCGCTCGTGTGGGATGAGGCGGGCGCGCTCTTGCCGTCGCCGCCTTGTTCGCTCCTTCTTCTTTCGGGGCGATTCGCTGGTGCGCAGGAGCGACGCGCGAAGCACTTTCGTCTCCGCGCTCCTTATCCTCTTCCTTTTCCTCTTCCGCTCGAACGTCTTCGGGCGAGGCCGGAGCCACTCCGCCGGGTGGCGCCGTTGTTTCCACGGGCAGGACGACTTGCGCGACCTGCTCGGGGGCTTCTTCTTGCTCCCTGGCGGCGGGGATTTCACCGCCGCGGAGAATCCGTCGCCTCGGGGTGAGCTGCCTCGGACGAAGTGTGCAGACCGGTTGCTCGGTCCCATGCTGGCGCTTTCGAGCCATCGCCTTAGCCCGAAGTCCGTGGCGCCACCCGCCGCTATTTTTGCCTCCACCGCTCCACCGCGTCTTTGAGCGTTGTCGATCCGCTTTCATTGAGCTCGGCGGCAAAGAAGCTCCACGCCGCCGGCTTGTCCTTGAGGCTCGCCACCTCATTGCCGTGACGTGCGTGCAGATGCTCGGCGGCGAATGACCGCCGAGCGCCTCGACGGCGTCGTCGTGGCGGTCTCTTCTTGGGCGGTGATGAAAAAGAGATGATCGTTAAGTCTAACGCGGTCGAAGGTTGGAAGATCTAAAGATCGATTCCTACATACCGCCGTGGAAGGCTTGGTCCCGATCTTCTTCGCGGAACCTTCCGCCTCTTCCTTGGGGCTCCTTGGCGGCTTCTCGCCTTGGCCCTTGGGTGTTCGTGGCGGCGAGCTCGGCTCCTGGTGAGTGAAGGCCTCTCGCGCAAGCGCAAGAAGTTTTTCTTTGCGTGCGACTTCTTCTTCGAGCCTCCTCGCTCGGCGACATTGCGGCCGATCCCGCGGCAGGTGAGCTTGCGTGTAACGCCCGAGCCAGAGGGCCATGGTCTTTACCTCTTCGTCGCTTTGCTCGGCGAGGAGGAGAACTGGTCTCTTCCTCATTGGCCGACCAGACCCGCTTGGTCCGCTCGAGACGTTCCATCGCCGCAGCTTGGTCTCTTCGACGGTGGCGACCGCCGTGTCATGGCGAGCTCACAGAGGCTCGGCCGCCACCTTGGGCTTTGTGGCCGCTTTTGCCTTGCCCTTCGCCTTCTCCTTCTCGGACCGGAGAGTTCCTCAACGATCCCTCCAAGGATCGATTGGTCCTCCTGCAGCGTTTTGAGAAGCGGACGTTAACATTTAAACAACGTTGCAAGTCTAGCAACATAGGCCGAGGGTAAGTAATTTACCTCGTCTCAGGCGGACAAGCACGCTGTGCTGGCAGTGTACGCCACCCGCCGGTGACCTCCCGTCCTTCTTCGCCGCCTTCAAGATGGCGTCGACCCTTCGGTCACCCTTGCGTCGGTTGGCTTCTCGTCCAATGAAGGGATTGTTAGTTCTGTTCGGAGGAAAGAATGTATTTAGAGGTTGAGTCTTAAAGACACTTACCGTGCTCTCCCTTGTGATGTCTTCCCATCCCTCTATCTTGTAGAAGGATAGGACCTTCTCCGCAAGACGGACCACTTCATTTGTGAAGTCCCGAATAATCTCTCGCCCGTGAGCCCAAGGCTCACGAGGGAGGCGATCTTCCTTGTCATGTACCAGTCCTCGGTGGTCATCTCCGGCCGAGGCATTGGCGTCCCCTTCGCCGACGCCTTCCCGGTGAAGACGAGTTTGTTGTCGCCGCTCCGCTTGCTGTAGAACCACCTCATCCACCACGCGCCCATTGAGTCGAGCAGAGGTGGGCGAGGGTACGGCGCGTCATCGGCGGTGGCCCGGAGCTTGAGGTAGTAGCACCTCGGCTTGAAAAGCGGGCGGAGCCTCCTCGTTCTTGTGTAGTAATGGAGGAACAGCCCCACCGCGGATCGATGCCAGATAGCCCTCGCGCGGTGTGCGAAGACGGCCATCTGGAGGATGGAGTTCGGATTGAGGTTCGCCACCTCCAATCGGCGATGTTCAAGAAGGCCTCGGCGAAGTCGCTCTCAGAGACCTCAACCCGAGCAAGGCGAAGCTGTTCAAGTCGACGAACTCTCCTCGAGCGGCTCCCGAGTATCCTCCTCTCCGGCGACCTCCACTACGGTGTCAATGTGGCCCTCCTCCTCCCGGATCCTAAGGTCCTCCTCGGTCAAGCTAGTGCTGTGAATTTGGCCATAGCGATTCCTGTACGGACGAAAGGTGGTCGGTGATGGAGTTTGGGTACTTGATCTTTGGCGTGGTTGGAGCTAGGGCTTAGAGAGGAAAGGCGCGAGAGCAGTGGTGGCATGAGCGGTTTGGGTACTTTATAGTCCCGTATAAGCAGCTACGCAGCGGTTTTGTCCCGTAAGCGGCTAGTTTTTACTACAACGGCTAGGTAAAGCGGTGCTTTGTTTTCACTGCAGCAATGACAGAAGTTTCGTTGGAGTTCCGCATAACGGCTATTTTTTCCGGTGTTTGCACTGAGGGCTGGGTACTCTGCTCGGACAGATGTCGTTCCCTGTTCGACGCAACAGAGTTGCTCGGCACCGGGCGGGTTTGTTCGGTCCCAAACAAGTATTGTGCGGTTGAACCATAACCTGTTCGGTCGCTTGTTGCATGTCTTTGTAGCAGGAAAAATACCCTCTTCGTGACTTAGAGTCTCAAGAGGAAGACCCCACTCTAGTGAGTCCATCCACTTGAGTCTCGGGGGCTAGCTGTCGGGGATTAAATTACGGCCCATTGCCATGGCCCACTCCCTGACGGCCCGATCAAACAGCCTACCAGGGCCCAGCTCTCTGGAAGGTTCTATCAGGGCCATGTGCATCCTGTCGAACAGCTTCTTGGTCGGCACGGTGCGTAACGGCCTAGGATTCCTGTTTGAGTCCGACTCGAACAGAGTTCTGCACGACTACGTGAAGACCCGGACGTTGGTTTCCCGGATTGGATTAGGAGTCGTGATCCCCAAGATTAGGAGGTTACCTTGGGATGTATTTGGCATGTTTGAGTTCGTTACGATCTTGAAGTTAGCCCGGCCCGATATTCCTTGGTAGGTCGGTTTACTCCGCACTATATAAACAGAGCCCCTACGGCGTGTTAAGGGGGCCTGGTCATCATCTTATAGCTTATCGCGCACTTGTACTTGCATAATCTCGCCGAGACTTGTTCGTCTCGTCGAGCCATCTCTTGTATTCATCCCTGACATTGAGTTTTACATCCTAGCGTCTAGCTTAGACCTTAGCAGATAGATTTTCGCATACTACTCGTCGAGACCTGCTGATCTCGTCGAGTTCCTCCTTGTAATTCTCTTTAATATAAAGAAAGGCTGGACGTAGGGCTATTATCTCTCCCGAAAGGCCTGAACCAGGATAAAAAACTCTGTCTCCCTGTTCGTTGTTGTTCGTGGTTGTTCGGCGTGTCTCCTATCTCCTCTTTGAAGAACCTTGGTTGACTTGGGTCGATATCCCAACCGTCGACAAATATATTAGAGATAAACTCTAATATATTAGAGAGATAAACTCTAATATATTAGAGATTGATTGTGAGTTGTATATATATTAGTAAAAGTTTCGGTCAAGAAAACCTCATTAAGAGGAGATTAACAAGGAGGGTTCAACCAGCTCCGGCGGAAATATTGAAAAAATTAAAAAGATAACTACTGAAGGTAATCTAATATATTAGAGTTAACTCTAATATATTAGAGAGATAAACTCTAATATATTAGAGATAGATTGTGAGTTGTATATATATAATAGTAAAAGTTCCGGTCAAGAAAACCTCATTAAGAGGAGATTAACGAGGAGGGTTCAACTGGCTCCGGCGAAAGTTCGCTGCATGTCTTCAATCAAAGCATCAGCCCTAGCTTCGGTGGAAGTTCGAGTTCGCTGCGTCTTCTTACCACTATGGAATACAAGTAAAGCATCCGAAGTAGACTTTTACTTGATTGTGTGCTTATTTTTTTCGTGTATTGGATTGGTTTTCTAATCAGATAGGAAACCGAGGAAGCAGGCTCATAATTAGTCAATAATTAGATGTATCTTTAGACAAACAATGAAGTTGGTTAATTAAGTATCCATCCATTTGATTATATATATATATATATATATATATATATATATATATATATAGTAAAAGTACTTGAGACTCCATGGAGCCTGTGCTCCGTACCTTGTTTGGAAACAATTAAATGTGCAGTTATTGCATTCACATCTTTGTATAGTAAATGACAACATTGTTTTGCATGTATTTACTTTGTGTGCACGAATCTTGATGAAATCCAACGGCAACAAGGAATGGAGCACTGACTCCATGGAGTCTCATTCCGTTTTCCAATATATATATATATGTGTGTGTGTGTGTGTGTGTGTGTGTGTGTGTGTGTGGAAGCATTTGTAGAGGAAAATGGAGCCACCACGTTAGTCCACATCACCCAGATTATTTCAGTGTTCGATCAACGGTGGGACCAAATTATAACGGCCTATATTAATCAAAGAAATTTTCACATAAATAAAAAAAAAGATTTATGCCGCTGATTTTTGTGGGACCGGATTATAGCGGGTTAGATTAAAAGAAAAATATTAGAAATCCAGATTTAATACTAAAGACGATATAATATGATTATTTTAGTTGTTTGATCAACGATGGGATCAAATTATTAATTAAAGAAATTCTCACATAAATCAAAAAAATAAAAGATCTATGCAGCTTAGATTGAAAGAAAATATTAGAAATTCAGATTAAATACTAAAGCTGATATAATATATTATAGATAAACTCAAAATCTAATCTGAGATATTAGAGATAGATTATGAGTTAGAGATAAACTCTATATGCTTATACAGATCTAGCCGCACAAACGCGCGAGCCACCTCGCTCGTTGAATATAACATGAAAAGAACAAGATGCAAATCGAAAAAACCAACCCAACCTTTTGTTCAAAAAATAATGGATATATTAAAATAATACAACTTAGAAAGAATTATTTACAAACTTAACAGAATTAATATGTAGGAAGCAAATGGCTAACTTGATCAGGAAATATTACTAACCTCTAATGATCCACTCATCCAAGATAAGTTCTTCAATTGGATATATTTCTTGATAGTGCATTATTTTGATTGTAACGCTCCAATTAACAAAATTGACGGTAAAGAAGGAAAAAGGACAGTTATCTGGCGCCACTCGCATACCACAACAGAAAATAGGGAGTTACCCGAGTGAATACCTTGTTTTTCTGTTTATTTTTCATCTGCAACGCAAAGTCAGTTGCATGTTTCACAGAATCACAGTATACTTTTGGTTAATATAGATAAGTCATTGAAAGGCCAATTCAATAAATTCTCATTCCAAAATCTATCAAAGTTATATTAAGGTAAAATTGCCAAAATACCATTATGAAATCTTCACTTTGCCAAAATACCACTCATGTGTGTATGACATGTGGGACCCAATGTGTGTATGACATGTGGGGACAGTGGTATTTTGGCAATGTGAATTCTTCTATAATGGTATTTGGGCAATTTCCTATTAAGTTAATATACTAACAAGTATGCTCCACTGGAGCTGAATAGGGGAAAAGTGCCCCGTGACCCTCGTGTCACCTGCGTGAGGCGGCTCGAGGGGCAAGCAGCCCTCGCCAGCCACCGCCACCAGCAAGCCCTCGCCTGCCGCCGGCCGGCCGGCCGCGGCGGCCCTCCACCCCTCCCCTTCCTTCTTCCCCCTCCTTTCTCTTCCCTCTACTGGGTGCTGTTGGGTGTCGGTAGCCGATTGCGTAGCGTCCCGCCGTAGCAAGGCAGCAGTCGGCGCCGCCGCCGTGGATGTCGGCTCCGAGCTCGAGATCTGGTTGCTGCCCTCCACGTCGCGGCCGCTCGCGGACTCCGGCCAGGCGGCCGACACCGACGTCCATGGCGGCGGCCACGGCGGACGGGGAGGCCTCGCCGTGGGTGTTGCCGTCCTCCTCCTCGGCTAGGTGCTGCTAGGCAACAGATTTGGAGAGGGGCGAGGGCTGCGCCTGTCCCCGGCGTTGGCGGCCGCTTCGTGCCTGCTGGCGGCGAGCTCGCCAATGAAGTTGGAGATGTGTGGAGCTCGCCGCCGTCTACTTCTCCTGCGATGCCGTCCACTGGAGCTTCCGTCGCCCGCCTCGCCAGAGCTTCTCCTGTTGCTTCGACATCGCCGTCGAGCTCGTTGAGGAGGAGTACGACAACGGCCCGGGGCTCAGGTGCTAGCTCAGCCCGGTGTCCGTCCTGGAGCTACTCCTTGACAAGGGCGCGGGCCGCGGGGTCGTTCCCTCCCTTGTCCCATCCAATCGCCGTGCATCGTCCCCCGCTGGATGTACGGCTTCCTTCTTTGTACCCGCCTTCGCGCATTGTGGTGGAGCTTGTCACCCCTTTTCTCTCTTCTTTCCTCCCCTCCTCCTAGGCCCATCTCGGCTAACCGCCTAGGGGGCCGCTTCGTTGGAGGCCGGATCCGCGGGCAGAGGCCCAGATCTGGCGGTGTTGGCCGGTGCGGTCGGGAGCAAGTGTGCTCTAGGGTCATGTGTCCGGTGGCCTCGTAACTCGGCGGAGTTCGGCACCGGCTTCTCCTCCTTCTCCCCCCTCCCCCAGGGCTTGTCTCAGTGGAGGCCGTTTTGGGGGTCCACTTTAGTTGTTGGTCAGAGCTAGGTCTGATGGCAGAGGCTCGAATCTGGCGGTGTTGGCCTGAATGGTCGGAGCAGGTGTGCTCTAGGATCGTGTGTCAGATGGCCTCGTAGCTCGGTGGAGCTCGGCACCGGCTTCTTCTCCCTCCCTCTGAGCCCGTCTCGGTGAAGGCCGCTTGGAGGGGTCCGCTTTGGTAACTTGCCGAAGTGGACAGAACAGGTGGGCTCCAGAGGTGTGTGTCCGGCGGCTTCTCGGTTCCTCCTGTGGTGGCATGGTTGGCCATTGCCCGTCCTTCGGTGGCAAGGCGACTCTTGTCTCTAGCCTGGTTCCTTCCTCGCCTCCTTGCCCTCACCTCCCTGCGAGGTGCTCGGTGGTTAGGTCGGCGTTTTCCAGGTTATTGGCGGGGTTCGGCTTGCGCCGCTTGGGTGCCGAGGCATCTGGTCTCCTTCGCTTCCCGTGCGCAGGCCACCAGGCGTGGTGGCTCCTCTTCGGCGGCATTGGCTGGCGACCTTTCTCTGCCTCTTGATCTGGTCCCATCCCTATTGTCTTGACCCTCCCTTTCTCCGAGGTGTTAGTGGCGTGGGCGGCTTCTTCCGCGTCTGGGGGCAGCGTTCGTGCTCGTTTTCTGGCTCTGCGTCTTCGGCCGGCGGCTCGGTTCTTCTGATGCTTTCGATCTTCGGCGGACTCTGCCTTGCGCGCTAGTAGGATAGGTCTCAGGCGAAATCCCTGCCCTTTTGGGTTGGTGTTGACGTCACCTTTGGTGTCGTTTCCTCTTTAGAGGCATCACTTTTCGAACCTTCCCCTGCTTTGGGTGAAAACCCTAGTGGTCTTGTGACGACGGCAGGTCCTCTCCGTCGCTACCTTGTTGAAGGCGTCGTGGTCGCCATCTAGCGCTATGGGTTTCCGTCGGGTCTGCTGCTATAGGAGTCGTTCGTCGCTATTTGAGTGTTGGTGTCGTTCCCCTCCTTCCTCTCCTGTATCTCTCCTTTCTGTTCAGTCGTCGACCAGGTGGCAGCGGTTGGGCTGCATTCCTTCTTCCTTCTTTTTTTCCTCTGTAGGTGTTTCCAGCGGTGGCCGGAGGTGTGTCTGGTTTTGACCAGGGTTGCAGCAGAGCACTGTGGTTGTACCCCGTGTCTGCACGAGCTTTTATTTTGTTTTCTCCTGCTTATCAATGAAATAGAATGGGAGTTCTCCTGCCCTTTTTTCAAAAAAAAAAAGTCTGCTCCACTAAAATGTGACTAGATCTCTCTCACTTCCTCCACTGCGAGTACCACCAAATCATATTCCCTCCTCTTTTTTTTTGTTTGACGCCTTTGATTTTTTGGCATGTCTTTGACCATTCGTCTTATTCAAAAATTTAGTGCAAAGATGTTAAAAAAATAAGACATATTTAAAGTACCTCTACTGATAAAACAAATCACAACAAAATAAATGATATTTGAAAAAATAATATGAATAAAACGAATGGTCAAAGGTGTATCAAAAAATTAAAAGCGTCAAACAAAAAAAAACGGAGGTAGTACTATCTCATACTTTTCACAAGAAAACTAACAGCATAATACAAGAGATAATAGCAATGCTCATTCTAAAGTAGATGACTGTTAAATGACTCTTTTTTCCTGAGAAAGTATTACTAGAGTAGCTGTCTCCCGCGTTTTTACCTTCATGATCATTCAATATTATGAATTATTGCATAAGCCTCTCAAGTCAAGTTATGTGCTAAAATATCAATGTTTCTTAAAATAAATCGAACCAATGATACGAATATTGCTTGCCAAAAAAATTTAGATCCTTATTTTTCATTTTCTTACAATGAGCCACACCTTAGCAATTGGCGAGTGATCCCTAAATCGAATCTCCTTGCAAAATGCATCGCCTTTTCAGCTACAATGCTCTTGTGGGCATCTGTTTAGTTTTCTTGCTTTTGTAGTTTCGTTGGGCAAAAACCTACCTGTGTGGTTCTGTTTTTACTTTACTTTTGAGTTGCTCCAAAATATCTCAAGCAAAGTAGAAGGAATATGCCTGTATGGCACCTGGCTTCTTCCCCATCAGAAAAAACTCCTGCTGTATATGAATCAATCAAGCATACCATAAAAAAATCTGCATTGATGAAATGAAAACTAAGCCTTAACATAATAGTGACATGACGCAAAAGGAATTTAATGAAATATTCACTTGAATTTTTTCCAAATAAACAACCAAGATTATGTAAGGATGTTTATACACTCGATTCTGTGAGAGTATTATACAGCATGCTGGAGGTAATCAGGATCCTTCCCTTATGTAGAGAAATGTTGCACATAGTATCCATTATCCAACTACAGAAAACCAATTCGCCAAAAAAAAAAAACAATTCGCCAAAAAAAAACAGGGAACTAAATTTAGAAAAAGTGCCATATGTTCACAAATATGTCATTTCTTCTACTAAACAATCAATGCTAATCTCAAATGTTAAAATCTGCCAAAAGCATTAATTAGAAATTTCAACAATGCAGTATGTTTCAACATGTGCTTTATGATGAAGTGCCACTGATGTACCTTCTTTGGAATAAAGGGAAGCAAAGATGACGCCAAATAGATTTTGCAATTACAGGCTAACCAATTGAGAGCCGTTAAAAATTCTGAAAGATTGTGGCAGGGATATGATATTAAGCACCATGGACCACCCCTAAAAAATATGCCTTTCATCATAGCAGCATCCACCTATACCGACTGTGAGTCAAATCAGCTCTACACAGTTTCAGCAACAAGCCATGTTAATATCATCCTGGAGAAGCAAGATATTTTTCGTCGCCATTAATCTCAGATTAATTAGGAGAAAGAAAAGTCAATCCAGCAGAAAATGAAACTAACAACTGTAAACATCGTAGCAAGATATCAGGAGAGAATTATTAAGCATGCAAGAAAAGTTGTAAGCCTCAGATATACTTGGATCACTTCAGTTTCCTTTCATCCAGTCTTTTGTCAAATCCAACACCAAACACAAACTGGTGCTGCTTGCATAATCTGAACCATATGATTACTCTTATAGGGGATCACGTAGTTTCAGAAGCATGATTAAACAGCTAACACTTCCCACATTCTCTGTCCAGCCTCAGATACGGTCGGCCATACGGACAATATGCATAGCTGCAAAGGGAAATTCAGTAAACACGTAAACTCGTAGCTCGCAAAAAAAAAATCTGGGACCAAAGGTCGATAAAAACTCCACAATTCTGAATTACTAATATCAACTATGGCTGGAAAAAAAACACAAGAATTCTAAACATAATGTGTTTAACATAAATGAACTCCGCCCAACATAAATGAACTCCGCCCAAATCGAGAACCTACGGAAAGCCATCCTATATGTCTATAGACGGGCACAAGATTGTCTGGTTCAACCAATCGATCGATCGATCATCGAGGCATATTTGACATTCTCGGCGTACACTGCTAAGTTGCCGGGGCCTGACCTGATCTGAAGCTCCCACTGCCACCAATTCACCACCATAGGATCCCCCCGTGTCCGCCCTCGAATGGGAATAACACAGGGGATGTAGTTGTAGTTGGAAAAGAAGATACTCCTTATGCTCCGCCGCCGCCTCTCGCCGGAGCGCCGCCGTCCGCAAGGTGCCGTATGAACTTAAATTTCTTTTAAAAAAAATTTGCACGAGGGTTACTTTGCCAATACACGTGCGACTCATCAAGCTGCAATCTGGGCCGCGGAACATCGATCCAACGGTCGCAGGGAGGCCCAACTTTACATCACGCACCCGGGGCTTCCCGGGCGTCAACAAAGTTGCCTCACTGACGTCACTCATGGCCCACTTGCCGGCGTGCCAGAGAGTAACCCAGAAGGCCAAGGCGGCAACTCCTCAGTCTCAGGCCTCAACGTCGCCGCCGAAGCTCCGTCGGCATACTGGCTGTCCTTTTTTTTTAAGAAGGGCCCAATCCAATTTCATTCCAAAGAACAGAATTACAATGTTTAGACATAAAATAGGAGCTGTACTTCTAACAAAACAAGGTAACAACTGACGTCCAACTTCAACCAAATCAATACTTCAGAACAAAACAAACCAGACCCAACAATATTTACAACATCGACGGCTAGAAGATGATCCACCAACCAACATAAAACACCAACAATAAACTCCTTTTCTCCTTCAGTTTAAACTGTAACAGGAAGTGCAGAAGACTAGAAAAAAAAGCTCAAGCAATGAAACTTCTCTGAATCAATCTGCATTTTTTTGGCTCGAACTCCCGGAGTCCAAGAACAAGCCTCCATCACCCTGATCCTTAGCCATCTTTTGGAGCACTTTCTTTAGTTGATCCGCGCCTAAATGCACAGTCTCCCTGTCCTCCTCCGAGTAAAGACCTGTCCAGTAAGATTAGGGCTGGAAAAATAGCTCGCGTCTCGCGGCTTGGCTCAGACAGGCTCGGCTCGGAGGTGCTGCCGAGCTCGAGCCGAGCCCACTTTTGAGGCTAGGTAAAATAGCTCGTTTCTGATCGAGCCTGGTCTGGCTCGGCTCGGCTCGTTGGCATCTTTTGAACGTGAAAACGCCTTTGGCTCGTGACTCGGCTCGGACAGGCTCGGCTTGGCTCGGAGGTGTTACTAGGCTCGAGCCGAGCCCACTTTTGAGGCTCGCCAAAATAGCGGCTCGTTTTTGACCGAGCTTGGCCAAACCAAGCTCGGCTCGGCTTGTTTCCACCCCTAAGTAAGATACAGAAGCACATGCAGAATGTAATATCGAAAAAGAAGAGTGCACAGCATATCCTTGCAGACACCACTTGTTTCGCACCAACCAGATGACCATTAAAATGTAAAGAATGCACAATCCTGAAAGATGTTTGCCTTCAGGCTAAACTTGATTAAACCACTAAAAAGCACCACCCAAGCTCACAGAACGACTAGTATATCGAAAGCAAAGAGCCACCACACTCCAAATCACCCGTGCAGCCGAGCATCGAAAAAATAAATGATCAACGTCTTCAGTACAAGAGCAGAAAATAAAAGATGGAATCCCATTCCAACCTCTACTAACATGCTGCTCTTTAGTTAAAACGAGCGAGGTGGCCCGCGCGTTTGCGCGGTTAGATTTGTTTTGGTACATAGTGTTTATCTCTAACTCATAATAGTTTATCTCTAATATTCTTCTTTTAATCTAAGCCGTTATAATCCGGTTCCACAAAATCAACGGCATAGATCTTTTATTTTTTCTTGATATGTGAGAATTTCTTTGATTGATCTTGGCCGTTATAATTTGGTCCCACCGTTGATGGAACGGCTGAAATAATTTAGATGATGTGGATGAACGTGGTGGCTTCTTTTTCCTCTCCTTTTTATATATAAATAGATAGATGGCTTTATGAAACACTAACCACGCGCAGATCTTAATTTTAACTTTCCAAATCAGATTGGTCCATCCGAGGGATACACCTTCCAATCCACAGACGAAATCATACATTCTTTTTACTGAAAACCTATACCTAGAATTACCAGTTCTCCAACTAAAAGCATCAGACTCCTCCGTAAAACGAACTGACTTAGACTCTGCAGTCACCCGCAATTAGTTGGTAAGCAAATCTGACCCAAGCCAACGTTTGAAAGAGACTCCACTCCGTTTGTCTCGCCCCAAACACCCAGATAATTTGATAATCACAAAGGGCGAACAACTCTGAAAATCTAGATTTAAGTGAATAGAACCCAAGCCACACATCATTCCCAAAATCAACTAGCTTGCTGGCCGTCCTTCTCATCGTTCTTCTTCCCGGAGGCGTCACGACACGAGCATTCGCTCTTCAGTTCAGGATCCCCACTATTCCCGGGCCCCCTCCGCACTCTGCACTTCTGCAGCCCCGATCGTCAGCTGTCTAGCAGCAACCTGCGAAAATGTAATGCAGGCAAGCAGGGTGATGCCTCGAAAACAAGACAAAAAAATGTTCAGGAGAATTGGCTGAAACTGTCAAACTGATCCGAGCTCGTATGTATGCCATGTATGCTACATTGCTAGTACTGTACAACCATCACAATGTTTTCTTCAGGATAGACACGAGCATCTCTAGCAGGTTCCCTAAATTGTTCTCTAAAACACTATTGCGAACAGTTTCGACCTCTATACTTATCTAGCAGAGTCTCTATCTCAGTATCTAAATTTAGAGACTCTCTCCAGAGTCTCTCTATTTAGAGTCTCTCCAGAGAATCTCTATATCTTTTAAGATAGGGACTGTGCTGGAGATGATAAAAATATAGGGAATGAATAATGATTTAGAGAAGGGATATAGAGAACGAAATATAAAGATCCTGCTGGCAATGCTCTTAAGCCGAAGGTGTTGGCACTTGCACGCGGTCTACAGCACCAGCACTGACACAGTGATACCGTCAGTAAATCAGTGAACAGCTACAGTCTATTTCTGAAAACTTCAAACAATGCGCATGGCAACAAGAATGGAATTTCTGCTGTTCCATGTTACATGTAAAAGCAGGATCAATCAACATGCTGGGAAACCATGTGCACCCATTGCAGATGCAGGCTCTCTGTTACTGCAGAAGAACGTAATGGTACACATTTACACCTGTCTCCTGCCGTGCTCTGAACATGTGTTGTGCGACACACCCATGCTAAAAAGCAAAAACAAGAAAACTCATCATGTTCAAAAAGGAGGCTTGAATTGACGCAAACTCGCGTTCCAAACAGTCTAATGTACAATCATGAATCATATGCTCTCCTGTAAATATAGAAATACAGACACTATAGCCCTTCTCTTCTGGGTACATACAAAACTGAAGAAGCCACAGAATCTGCAGCCCTCTCAGTCAATGGTGCTACTACAGTATACAACTTAAGATGATATTCCCTGCCAATGAGCTAAACCAATCGAATCGATCCATTCATCTTCTTGTCCAAAGAATCAAGACACGAAACCCTTATTTTTACAAATTTTACAGAAACTGTTCTTCCAGACCGCTATGGCTCAATCTCGATGCTAATTGCTAATGGCGCGATCTGCTCCCGCGTTTTCATCGAGTATGCAGTTGCTAGCTCACCCTCTGCACCGCGGCCGACCTGCTCGACCTCTTGCTCTCGTGGATCTTGGCGTACACCCTCTTGGTCCTGAAGCACAGCAAGACGTCGAGGCCGAAGCCGACGACGCAGGCCAGCGCCATGATGACGAACACGAGGCGGTAGCAGTGCGCGCCGACGCAGGTGTTGCCGCCGCCCGGCACCTTGGTGGCCTGAGCGTCGTAGAGGAGGCCGGCGAGGAGGCCAGAGAAGAGGAAGGAGCCGAGGGGCAGGTTGAGGATGAGGATGTTGTAGATGAGGCCGTAGTACTTTAGCCCGAACAGCTCGGACGCCGTCGGCACGGTGACCGCCAGGCGGACGCCGTAGCAGACGCCGACGACGACGGAGCCGACGAAGAGGGAGCCCGGCATGGCCAGTGCCATCACCACGTAGCCCACGGCCATCAGGACCTGCGAGGCCGCGTTCCAGAGTGGACGTGGCGTCGCTCTTGTCCTGAAAAAATCAGTGATGTTATTTCACAAGGTTAGGAAAATCAGATTCAGACGCAAGCATTACCAGACAAACAACAGGTTGAATTGATCGTCCATAGTAGGATGATACAAAATGAAGAGAAGTTGAATGGATGTTTTCTTGTCGCGGGAACAACATCACGATCTGTTCACATTCTCATTTGATGAATAAAACAAATCAATTAATATAACCTAAGACTGAATCCAAATCTGCCTAGGTACATGGCTTTTAAAATATCTGGAAATTGCATCAGAAGGCATCAAAGGCCATGCATGTTCTGCCAAGTACTACCCCACTGAGAAAAGGACATGCACTACAGTAGGCAAAACACTGCACCGAGGCCGTACTATTTAGGCTACTTCACTACGATTTTCCCCTTATTTTCACTGCACTGTCATAAACACATCTTTCTGCAGAGAGGACAGTAAACTGGTAGCAGCACCCCCTCAACCATTTTCCAAATGGAAATATTCCTAGAAGGTATTAATATCTTTGGATCATTTGGTTGAAACAATTTTTTTTTTTAAAAAAAGAAATTTCATGACTATTTTGTTCTTTCCCGCGCACAAAAAAGAATGAGAAGGGCATAAAAAAAGTCTGAACTCAAGTGATTTACCACTAAAATTGGTGAAAACCTTTTGTTAAAAATAACCACGGAAAGCAGTCGGTTTACCCCTAAAACCTAGTGTTAAACATTTCAAAAAAAATGCCTATGGAATTTGAAGTTTGGATTTCAAGGGTTTTGACGGTTTACGCCTTGGTGCAAAAGCCTAAACACCGCGGGTTTTCGGTTTTCCCACCAGTAGCATTGCCAACTTGCAGATGAACAAGTGCTCCAACCCGTGGACCAGGATTCAGGACTGTTTTTGTTGGATGTCTGAAGCGCGCTTCGTTACCTCGGTCCGTCAGTCACGGGCAGAACTCTTACAGTATGATTTTCCCCAGACGAATCTCGTACGATGCTGCAGGTAGTACTCCGTAGATTGACCATGTTGACCTCTCGATCGACGACATGGCTGTCCTGACTCCCAACACCCACCCTTTCCTTCGTCAGAGAAAGGAATGCCAGTCCCAATGAGGCGACCTTTCATGGAGGGCGCAGAAATCATCTGCCATAGCGGGCCCACCTATCAGTTGCAGAGGAGCTGCCTCCTCGCGATGGACACTGGGTGGGTGGGTGGGTGGGTGCCGACCTTAGCCGAAAGGAGCACAGGAGGAAAATCTGCGCCGTTCGTGCGTCATCTCTAATGGTGGGCTTCGGATTTTGGTAGTATTTCAAAAGATGGATGTGAGCATGCGACGACTCCGTCGTACGGAGGTTGGGCAGTTTGAGATTTTCAGTGAGATGGGGATGGCGGCGTACTTGATGAAGTGTTCGGAGATGGTGCCGGAGGCGATCCGGCCGAAGAAGCCCCAGATGCTGGTCATGGAGACGAAGATGGAGACGTCGGAGTAGCCCATGGCGACGCCCATCTGCCCCAGGTTGTTCATCACGGCCAGCCCCGTCCCCACGCCCATCAGGAACGACGCGAACATCAGCCAGAAGTCAATTGACACCAGCGCCTGCGCGATCGTGTGCTCCTCCCCGAGCCGCGGCCTCCCGCCGCCGCCGCGTGGCGCCTCCGCCTCAGCCATCTTACGCTCCGCCGCCGCCTTCGCCGCGACCGCGAGGAGGGGCGCGGCCGAGTCGGAGTCGGCATCCTCGATGTCGCCGTTCGCCGCCTTCCGCGCCGCCGCCCACGATTTCCAAGCCACGTGCGCCGGCACGACGGCCGGGGACGCGATGAGGACTAGGAGGACAGCCACGAAGATGGCCGACACGGCCCCGCCGCCGCCGCCGATGCCGGTGAGGTCGGCGGCGAGGAGGTACAGCGCGATGGTGACGGCGAGCGTGTTGATTGCGGTGAACCCCCGCGCGTCCGCCTCGTCATCCTCCTGCCCGCCCGCCGCGACCGCGCCGGCCTGCCCCTCGCGGAGGAACACCATGGCGACGGCGCAGACGGCGGCCGGCACGACGGCGAGCATGACAAGGAAGGACGCGGGGTCGTCGGCGAAGAGCGCGGAGCAGACGTCGGTGAAGATGGCGGTGCTGAGGCCAACGTAGCCCTTGAGCACCCCGGAGACGGGGCCCCGGCTCCGGCGGAAGTTGCGGATGCAGGTCACGAGCACGGCGGTGTTCATCCAGGTGGTGCTGTTGCCGCCGAGGCAGAGGAAGACGCACATCTGCCAGTAGGGCAGCGGTGCGACGGCCCGGGAGACGACGAGCCACTGCGCGCCGTAGCCGAGGAGGCCCTCGAGGGAGCCGATGGCGAGGAGGAGCCACGTCGGCACCCGGTCGGAGGCGAGGCCGGCGAGGAGGCCGAACGCCTTGCCGACGTCCTTGGCGACGGAGAGGCCGTTGAGCTGCAGCTGCGTGAGCCCCATGAGCGTCTTGATGGAGCCGGAGTAGTTGGAGAAGGTGTAGTTGTTGCCGGAGATGCACTGCACCCAGACGGCGGTGACCAGCCCAAGCCACCGCCCCCACCGCGTCCCCGCCATTGCGTCCAGCGCCGCCGCCACCATCGCTTCCGCTCCGCCTCGGGGCTCGAGAGAGAGAGAGAGAGAGAGAGAGGTCGTATGGGAGGGAGGGGGGAAGCGGGGGCGGTTGCTGGAGGCGGTGTCGCGGCGTCAGTCGCTGGCTGTGGATGAATGTGACGGCGTGTGTCGTCCGGGAGCAGTTGGGTGTTGGATGGGGAAGGGGTTTAGGAGGGTGTAAGCAAAAGCGAAGCAAATGGGTCGTTTTATAGGGGAGCGTTGATGGGTGCTTTAGGATAATTTAATACGGATTAGGGGCGTGTGACGGGACGTTCACGGTCGCCATGTACTCCTAGTGACCAATGTTTTTTTCTTCTTTTGCTCCGGTTTTTCCATTGTTTAGTTGCCGAATGCCGACTCTTAGATCTTGTGTCATGCACTCATGCGGCAAGGTTTGGACTTTGGTCTGGGGCCCAGATCCAGCTGGACTTGGTCGACCCTGGCCGTAGGATTCGTCGGCCCTTGCTGGCTGGCTGCGGGCAGTTTCTCTGCCGCAAGGCAGAGTGCTTTGATGCTCTTGACATGCGGGGTCGTCACTAGTGGAGTTCACATGTCGGACCCGAAGGCACGGGAGGAGACAGGAGAGTGCCTTGTTACGGCAGAGACGCAGAGTATCAATCTATCTTATATAACGATAAACTACCAGCGTGCCTCCTCCTGCGTCCACGTCGCCTCTCGCCCTGCGCTCGCGGGCGTCGCCGAAGTATCTTCGGCCGTCCGATCGTCTCTTTCGCCAGCATCCAGCCGTCCATACCAACTTAGCTTTTAAAAGAAAAGGCTCCGTTCGTTTGAGAACAAGGTGGGCGCGTGGCCGGATTGGCTAGCTGGGCTGTCTTTCACTTTGGCGCGCACGGTTCGAATCCCAGCCTCCGGCCTTTTTGAGCGTATTTTCTTGCGTACTCGCGTTCGCCTGCCGCTCGTGAACGCCGCGCGCCTTTGTGGTTTGCTCGCCTCGCTACGAACGTTTTTTTAGTACCGGGTCCAGTGTGGACGGACCACTGGTCCGTTTACTTTGCTAGTAAATAGTACAATATCAAAAACTCCTCACGTTGGGGCGCCACGTGACTCTCCTCGCGCGCAGCGCTCGCCCGACGCTCCCGTCGCGCCGTGCTTTTCGCGGTTCGTCGCCACGTTGCCCTCCCGCTCGCCACGCTCGGTCGCAGCTCCCTGCATTTCCTCGCCACGTGGGCCTCCCTGCGCTGGCGTCGCTCCGAGCTCGCTCGATGCGACGCACGGCGCGCAAGCGCGTGGCTGGCTCGGCGCGCCGCGGGCGCGCCATGCGGCTAGTACCATTCAATGTTAACGGGTATGGCAATTTGCAAGCTCTGGGGTGGCAGCACGCCAAGCAAGCGAGGGCATGGACACAGAGCAATACTCCTCTACATGCCATTGACGTCTGGGTTGTAGTAGGAGCGCAGGAAAGGAAGGATTCTTCTTTTTCTTTTTTGAGACAGGAAAGGCAAGGATTATTAGTTGTTGCTACGGAAGAACGTTGGTTCGTTGAATGGTGGCTCCACCGCTGTAGTTTCTCTCTAACTAAGTAACTGTTAGGCTGTTTGGTTGCCTTTTTTCACGAGTCTGATCTATCCGACTCAACCAGGCTAGTGAGATACGGAATGTGCAGATGCAGAGACGATGTTTGGTTGAGTGTTTAGTAAACAAATATTTTAAAATTTATATGGCAAGTGTGGTTTAGTTTTGTTTGAAATAATGTCAGAACCTATTTTTGAAATCGGTTCGGTAATCGGATATGCTAATAAAAAGATACAAACAAAAAAAGAAAAAAAAAACTTACTTACCACGTAGCAGTGCATGCATAGCTTAATATGGTGATTAACTGTGACCCCTCGCGCAGAACACGAGAGCCAAGCTGCATGGAGAATATTGCATCCACAGGGTCGGGCTCAAAACTAGATGCAGGCAACCAAACACAAAAAAAAGTAAGATTTTGCATCTGTATATGCAAATCACTGTGAATATAGGTAACCAAACAACCTATGTAGTTAACTTTTAGTATAAACCACAGCGAGCTTCGAAACCTGTGATTGTTGGTTTCAGCCTCTTTTTTATTTGTGGTTCAGTCAGTTTATTTTTTTAACCAAAAATTGATAACCTTTAAAAACGGCACATAATTATTTAAAAAATTTTGAGATCTTTGAGAAAAAAAACTCACAAAGGCTTAAAAGGTTACAAAATATTACGGTGAATAATCTATACAAAATAAAAAAACTTTGGTTCAAACAAATTAAACCGAACCGTACCGTAAATAAAAAAGGCTAAAGCTAGCAATTACAGGTTGTGAAGATCGTCGTGGTTTATATAGAGGTGGCCAAACGGGCAAGGCTAACAAGATTGAACTGGGTCGGCGTGGTTCGGTACCGAACTTGGGCCAAGGCCTCGGCGTCGGTAAGCCTGATTCAGATAGCGTATAGTGAAATTTGGCAGTTCGGTTCATCATCAGTAGCATATTTATTTAATTAAATATATTTATTTATATATTTCTAATGATATATAAAGTATTTACACGATTTATAGTGTATATTTGTGAAATATAGTGTTTTTTTCTTATTTTATTTAGATATTTTTAATTAAAATGAACAAACCCATATAAAACCGGCCCGGCCCGGTTCGGTTCGGTTACTGTGCGAACCGAACCTGGGCTGAGGCCTAGGCCCATTGGCTCAGTTGGCCCGGTTCACATAGTAACCGAACCAACCGGGCTCAAATCGGGCCGGCCCGTTGGCGAGGTCTGGGTTTATAAAAGCTAACTGCAGTTGAGAGAAATTGATAGGGCGTTGGTGTAACCGTGTAAGGCCATGATTCTATTTATGTAGTGGTGAGAACTGAGAAGGCAAATGTAGATATAGAATCATTTTTTTATATCATATAAAATGAAATCCAAATTTATATGAGCCATAGAAATAGTGCAATCCATCAGTTTTAAAAACAAACATGTCATTTTCCATGATAAGCAAAATGATTATAGAAAAAACAATTTAACGGTACACGTTAGGGAATACGAATCGTTGATGTCTTTTGATCTATTGGTTTAGTTTTGTTAGGAAACCTAGCATCGTTGGAAGATCTGAACGACACAAGGGACATGATTTTTGGTAACATAGTTTGACTCGCCTATGTCTGTGGGGCATGCCTATGGACGCTCTCCTCCCCATCAACAATTTTATAACATACTTGTCATCGAAATCCTAACCACAAGTGGTCGAGACCTCTTGCTAGTCTATGTTACAACTGTCTTGGCCGTTGTCTATTACACCAGAGTTATCCCCTTTATATTGTGGAGGCGGTTGCAAATCCAACTCCAACTCTTAACCTATTGTCTGTTACGTACAACTCAGAGACCTACTCATATATATATTCGACACAAATCCTAGAAAGATTGATTTTTATATATATTACCATGGTAGTATGTTAGGAAATACGCCGATGCAAGATCACGAACGACACCAGGAGACACGATGTTTGGTAACGCAGTTGGGCTTTCGCCTACATCTGCGGAGCTCTGATTATGGGCGCTCCTCCCCAATCCATAATACCGCAGCACGCCGGCTAACCAGGTCACGGCCACATGCCGGCCGTTGACCTCCTCTTACCTATGCTACTATTATGAAGTCGTTCGTTTGGTTACACCAGGGCTGCCTCCCTTTATATAGTAGAGGCCTGGATAGAGTCCGACTCTAACACTAATCCAATCATGCCTATTACAACACAGAGTCCATGTAACCTACTCGTACACATATTCGACACAATACCTAACATAGTATTTGTACTACACTGCTAGCATATGTTTTGTGTGGGCTCTTTAAATAGATGCTCAGATCTAAATTTCAGTAGCACCCTAATGTATTGTCAATATTCACTGTAAAAAATGTTTAAAAATTATTTTGAAATTTTTGTTATCGAACATATCGTGAAGGAAAAACATGTGGCTTTCCACATTTCTGGGTCAAAATTCGGACACGCATCGCATGGACGGTGTAGGCACGTTTCTTCCCTTGGAATTTACGCCAAACATGCTCTGCACGATGCCTTCAACCTCCAGAGACTGCTCCGAAGGCATTCTTGCTTGCAAGCCGTACCAACAAATCAAACATTAGCACGGGAAGTGGCTTGTGTACTCGTACACTCGAACTGGCTTTGTTCATTAGCGTGGCTTGCTCATTAAAGCGTGAATCTCAAATCTGGGACGGACAGTGTTCGTCGCAGCCAAACTAATTAAGCAATTGCATGCGCATAAGCAACATGCCTACCATCCTAGAGTACAAGGAAAAATGGGATGCCGTCGATTAGTTGTTGCCGCTAAGCCTGCAACGCGAAACGAAACTGGTTTTTTTGGTTTGCTCCGTATAACTAGGCAAGTTAGCATCAAATTCAAAGCCAAATCTCGGCATCAAGCCATTAATTCCTTGAAAATCGGTTGACACAGCCCGGTAGTCCATCAGACCGTCGCTCTCCGTCAGTCCATGGACGAGTTAGAGCATCTCAAATAATACTAAATCAACTTGCTATAAAAACTGTAAGTCAGTTTTTTTTTCCTTAAAAAAGAAAGAATAAAAGAGCCTAAAAAATCAACATATAATAAGTTATGAGATATATGTTTCTATTAATTTTTAAAGGCTATGTTGTACAAACCTAGTTCATTGGAGGGCCTGTCTATTTGTTATACATAGATGAAATGCTTATTTCTTAGAACAATCTCCCACAGTCCCACCACAAGAAACGGCAACAAACTCGACGGCCCGAACCGTTGAAACCAGTAGGAAAACCATCGGGAGAAGTATTAGGATATGCGCCGATGCAAGATCACGAACGACACCATGAGACACGATGTTTGGTAACGCAGTTCGGCATCGCTGCCTACGTCTGCGGGTCTCTGATTATGGGTGCTCCTCCCCAATCCATAATACCGCAGTACACCGGCTAACCAGGTCACGGCCACATGCCGGCCGCAGACCTCCTCTTACCTATGCTATTATTATGAAGTCGTTCACTTCGTTACACCAGGGCTGCCTCCCTTTATATAGTAGAGGTCTGGATAGAGTCCGACTCTAACACTAACCAACCCTACCTATTACAACATAGAGTCCATGTAACCTACTCGTACACATATTCGACACAATACCTAACAAACTCCATCTTGGAGAATATGGTCTCTCCATCTTGAAGTCGTTGTAGCGTTTTGCACGAACCTTTGTACCCCGGCCTCTGATTGCTTCCTCCTTTAGATATTTGTTTGACTCCCCTTGAATCTCCACCTTTAGATCCAATCTTTAAGTCCTTGAGCAGGCTTTCCAGCCCGTCACCGTGCACCACGTCCGTGCACAGCAAAACATGCCGCACCCTGGCTTCTGCATCCACGCCACAGTTTCGCCCTCAGTGTCGTGATGCAGCGCCTCCTGTGCAACATCCGGTCGCATCACTGCTCCCGCCGTTCCGTATCTATCCGGCATACATCCGCGCTTGCCGGTCTGATCGCGAACGCCGAGGTCGTCGCTATTGCCTGCCGACCTCGCCGGCTACTTTGTCAGCCCGATCGCCACGTCTGATCAATCCCTGCCAACGGTAGCCCATCGAACGGTTCGAGCCTCCTGCCCGAAGTGTCCGACACCACCGATCGAATCGTCGATCGCCGCCATGCTCCTCCTTGCACTGATAGGGCATTTTCTGCGGCGCCCGTGTATGCATAAACCTCGTGTCTCCCCTAGATCTTCCGCGTGGCCACCTCGCCAACCAAGCTCTGATACCACTTGTTGGACATGCATCGATGCAAGATCACAAACGATACTAGGAGACACGATGTTTGGTAACGCAGTTCGGCATTGCTGCCTACGTCTGGGGGGCTCTGATTATGGGTGCTCATCCCCAATCCATAATACCGCAGCACACCGGCTAATCAGGTCACGGCCACATGCCGGCCACAAACCTCCTCTTGCCTATGCTACTATTATGAAGTCGTTCACTTCGTTACACACCAGGGCTGCCTCTCTTTATATAGTGGAGACTTGGATAGAGTCCGACTCTAATACTAACCAACCCTGCATATTACAACACAGTTCATGTAACCTACTCGTACACATATTCGACACAATACCTAACAAGAAGTTAGTCTCGACAGCCAGCTGTTGAGACATGCAACATCGTCGAGACAGCTCCATCGAGAGAGGAACATAATCACTGCGGTTTGGCCGTTAAGACAACTTATCTTGATAGCAAGGTAACGATGGTCGAGAAAGGGAGGCCGTTGAGAGAAATCAACCATGTTTCTTGACGGCTCGCTGGAACCGGTCAAAAGAAAACACAGTGGGCCCGCTTGCTACGGTGCAGGGAGCATCGCCTCTCTCGATGGCTAAACGATAGCCGTCAAGAGAGATGTGCCACCCAACACCATAGCACGCCAACTAGGAATAGACCTCTCAACGGTCTACCATAAAACGTCGAGAATACTTATTTTTAAAACTTTATAAATGCAAAAAAAATCATATTTTTAAGAAAGTTGATGCTTCCATATTAAGTTTAGTGACGATGTTGTAGTTAATTCTTGATAGAGCCAATACTTGAACCAACCACGTTAGAGCATCCCCAGCAGGGACATGATCCCGGCCTACATCAGCGCCGGCATGCACGCCCGCCCGCATGCAGTTCAAATTTTTTTTTCCCGCCGACGCCTGATAGCTCCCCTGCTTGGGATGCTCTTAGGGGTATAGGTAAACGGTACCAATTTCCATGTGCAGGAAACAAAAGACGAGCGTCAAGGCAACCAAATAAAAACTACAAAATCTTCCTTTTATAAGGAGATCTATCTATCCACTGCATATATAAAACATAGAGTAAAATGCACGAGCGGTCCCAAAACTATTAGTCGATTCTCATACAGGTCCCAATCTATGAAACTATAATTTTAGGTCCCTAATCTTTTTAAGTGGGTTCGTTCTGGTACAAAACTGTCATGTAACAGCTCTAGAACTGACGTGGCGCTGACATGGCCGTCCATGTCACATAAATTATCTAAAAAACTTAGAAAAAAATCCAATTTTTTTTTAGAAATCATAAAAAATACAAGAAATAGTAAAACAATTAGAAAAATTCATAAAAAATTACAAAAAGTAGCACTTGAGGGCTCTCATACGCCACAATGCTAGTGGTCTTGCGCTTACAACTATAGAGGGATTAAAGGCGACCACACTATCTTTATGTTTCTTTTTAATATGTTTATGTTTTTTCATATGTTTATGCTTTTTTTTTCATGATTTTCCATATTTTTTTATTGATTTCTTTTTCTAAATGATTTTCCCATATTTTAATGATTTCGTTTATATTTTATATATGTTTTTAATGATTTTCCTTTTTATGATTTTAAAAATAATTTCCCCACATTTTAATGATTTTTCCATTTTAAATGATTTTTAAAACGATTTCCATGTATTTTTTTAATGATTTTTCCATTTTAAAAACTATTTTAGTGACATGCCAGCGCCACGAGGGTTGTCACGTGGCAAGTTTAGACCGGGCAGACCTAGCTAAAAAGATTAGGACGCAAAACTGCGGTTTCATAAATTGGGGACTTAGATGATAATTGACTTATAGTTTAGGGACCGTTCATGTATTTTACTCTAAAACATAATAGCATAGAACCAGCACGTTAATCCTAACACACAATCCTAATACACTAGAAATTTTCATATTATTAGAAAATACTATAAATTTTTACGTTAATCGAAGAAAAAAGAAAAATATGTGCACCATAGATTGTAGGGAATCGGATTACAATGGCTTAGATTAAAAGAAAGAGAGATCTGCACCATTGATTATAGTGGATAGGATTATAATGGTATAGCTTAAAATAAAGAGTTCGTACGTGCTACAGTTATAAAAATAAAATTAATAGAATAAAGTAATAGAATAAAAGGGGGGAGGGAAGGAAGGAATGGGTTGATTTTTCTCAAAAAAGTTAGAGGAACTTGTTATAAGAAAAAAGACTTTAAAATAAAGTGTGGAGATTGAAAAGCGGCCACGCATCTCAAAGCTTACCGGTGATAATTAACGAGCTACTCCCTCTGTTCTAAAATAAGTGCTCTTCTAGGATTCAAATTTATCTCAAAATAAGTGCTCTTCTAGATGCACAGTACCCTAGATTCCTCTCCCTCCACTATAAAGTATCCCTATATTCTCTCCCACCACTATAAAATACCCCTAGATTCTCTTTCCACCACTATAAATACTATAGATTTTCACCTACATACACTTATTTTTAGTTTTTCCAAAACAATCTTAACGGACACTTATTTTGGGACGGAGGTAGTACATACTCTTCTTTGCAATCCTTCCTTGGTTGAGATTCGGACCATCCGACATTGCATGGCAATGGTAGAAGAAAATTCTATGGCATCTATGCCATGTAAGGAAGCATGGCACCTATTACTCTCTCTATCTCTCTCTCTCTCTAGCTTCCCCTCTCTCTTTCTAGCTCTCCCCCATCTCTCTATTGCCTCTCTCTAGGTGCATCTTGTGGCATAGATGCCATATAAGTTTTTTCCGGCAAGGGTAGAGAGACACAGTAGATGCTGTGAGGAGTAATGGCAAGGAGCAACCGTAGCATCAGTAGAAAAGTCACCGTAACAAATTGCTGTATCGTTTCACTGTACATGTTCCTGTTGCAATTACTGTGGCATTGATCTTATCTAGTATCTGATTTAGATGGGACGATGGACAATGCAGCCACCGCGCAGAGATGTACGGAAAGAGAGGCAGGTCGGCCGGCGCGCGTCCTCTTCCGGCCTGACGCGGATCGGGAAACCACAAGAATCACGCGACCCACCGGTCACCACCACCCTTGTGGTACGCAGCTCTCTGGTCTCCTCCGTGCGCCCACGCCCGGGCCCCTGCATGCGGCAGCTGCTGCGCCGAGGAGGAGAAGTCTCCAACTCCGCTACGTGCTACTCGCCACCCGCCGGTTTGTCAAACGCTAAAATAATCCTCCGGGCTTCGGGCGAGTCAGGCACTCAGGCCCATCCCGTCCGTCGCCACGCCGGCCACCGTTTCCCGAGGCGGCAAAACACGCGGCACGGCGGCGCCATCCGTGTCGCCGCCGCCGCCGCGCTTTGCGGCGAACCTTGGGGCTGCGTGCGCCGCTGCTCGCGGTGCGAGCTACCGGTCTGTCAAGTCGCCGGTATCCAACGCGCAGGAAAGGCGCGGCCTGTGATGGGAGATGCGGCAGACGGGTTATGATTTTCGCGGCGCGCGGGCGAGGGACAGCGACGGGATGCCGGCACGTCCGGACGCTGCGATGCGTGCGACAAGATATTCTCAAGATAAGTATAGTGCACGTCCTTTTTATTTTGTTACTGTACATTGAAGGCGAATGGCGAAGAGCGAAAGGTTTTTTTTTTTTAGATTAAAAGCGAAAGGGGTTTGCGGCGGCCTTTCGGTGCCTCAACAGTCGGGATTCGGGAACGAAAAGTATGGCCGTGAAAGTTTCGTGAATTTGTGCCGTCGATGGCCTACTATGAAATAGTACTTCCCCTGTCTTTTTTGTCTGACGCATTTGACTTTTCGGTATATCTTTGATCATTCGTCTTATTCAAAAAATTATGTAAATATCATTTATTTTGTTGTGATTTGTTTTACCAATAAAGGTACTTCAAAGATGAATTATTTTTTCATGTTTGCACTAAATTTTTGAATAAGACGAATGGTCAAAGTCGTGTCCAAAAGTCAAAGACGTCAAACAAAAAAATGGAGGTAACACAATATTGCTTCGTTAGGCATAGCTTTTCAAGTGCATGTATAATGGTTGGGACAATAACATCTTTAACCATTATCATGTCACTTACTGAGATGACATAGAGACAACTCATACAATGGTAAAGATACTTAGAGACAGCTGCACTTTTTTAACCACTTAATTATACATAAGATTTTCTAATTCGTGTTAGAGTCATCTCTTATGTTAACGATGGCTCAGCTCTATATGCACACACTCTCTCTCCTCACATCATTATCCATTCTACATAACAAACCTTATAATCGGATTAGATACAGCTGATGTGTACCATCGTACATGCTTTAAGGATAATCGGAGCAATCAAGGCATCGTTTGCTTGAGATTAAAATTGTTGAAAACTTTAATGTAAAAAGTTATGACCTCTCAAAAGGAGTCTTGAAAAGTTTAAACATTATAAGTAATTATAGACTCCAAGAAAAACTACTTAAAACCACACAAAAATAACTAATACAAAGTGTTATATCATTTGTCTTATACCAAAATAACAATTTTTTATTTTATTTTATTTTATTTTATTTAAGCTGAAACAAACAAGGCTCAAAGCACCATATCACTTAAATAGTGGCGATGTCGTTCTACATTATTAACGATTGACGAAATAATCTTTGACTTTATGCTTGTTAAATTTATTCTGTGATGTGTAATCTTTTATGTCGTACGTGTTTCATACACGTTTTTGATATTTTATTTATGCGGATTATAAATATCTCTGATATAAAAGCTGAAACGTTTTCATTATCTAAAAATATATTTGCAGGAGCAGCAAGGCCATCTCCAAAATGGCCTAACTTAGATCGACATAGGTACTATTCAGACACTGTTTATACCTTCTTTCCATTGTAGATCTGTGTATTTCTTTTTTCTATTTTATTTGTTAGAGCACTAGATCAACCTAAGTTACGACTTATTAGAAATGAGCAATATCTAACACTATGAAAAGGGATAGGCGGAGATAAATCGGCTCTCCGTTGGAAATGCCCTGAGCTCCTTTGCGTGGGATCCAGCAGTTTGGCCATGAAGTTTCTCAGAGCCAAACAATTTGTGTTGTTAAAAAACATTTTGTTTTGTTTCTGTGTGACCCTGTCGCCACTCATTAAGCCTGGAAAACATAATACCAGTACTCTCTAGCCTCTTAACAGGACTTGCGTACGGCCGGAAACAAAATATACTACCTCCGTTTTTTTTATTTGACACTTTGATTTTTGGACACGCCTTTGACCATTCTTCTTATTCATTTTTTTTTTGTAAATATCATTTATTTTGTTATGATTTGTTTTATCAATAGAGATACTTTAAATATAACTTATTTTTTATATTTTTATACTAAATTTTTAGAAGACGGATGGTCAAAGATGTGGCAAAAAGTCAAAGACGTCGAACCAAAAAAACAAAGGAAGTAAAGGAGAACCACATCACACGAACAGCCCGCCCATTGCAATCGCTAGCTTTTTGCCAGTCAAGAACTATTGATTAGTGTAAGCCGCGCGCAGCATTTGACGGCTAGCACGAGCTTGGAATTGGATCTGTGCAGGCATTGAGAGTTGAGATGCCGATACGTACGGTGCACTGGCATGCACGGCCGTATATGGTCCCCGTATAAAAAGCTACTCCGTATCAATCAGCATCAGTGCTTAGCTGCAGCTCGCTAGCTGACCTTATCAGATCGATCGACCCCGATGTGCTGATAAGCCGCCCAGTTTTCGATAAACAATTCTCGTTTTCCTGCAGCATGTGTGTGCGCGCGCTGTAGTACTTTGTAGCCGACAATGAGGACGATCTTAATTGTCGCCATGCCTGGAAAAAGAAGCCCATCACCTCCCACAGGACCGAAGCCATGGTTTTCTTGTTTTTGTTCAAGGCAATTAATTGAGACTTGAAAATTGCACTTGTGGTAAGCAAAGTTTAATTTCTCCTGTCCTCCTAGGCTAGTACGAAAAAACACCCGCAGATACTTTAGAAAAACTGTGTCACATACATATGTGGCTATTATTGATGACGGTTTATTTACAAAACTAACTGCATGTTTTATTATATGCTACGAGTATATGCTAACATAAAATTTGGACCATCAAATTCATAAAATGACTCGGATGTACAGAGGTGGAAACCTTTTCCCTTACTTAAATATTTTCACAAAACCCTCTTTATAAATGCAAAAAGGCTTTTCATCTCTTTATATCTGAACCACTCCTCATTGGTCTTATGACCCAGACCCAATGTTAGCATTTCATTATCCAATGGATATTAGCACTAGATATGTGTGCCTGTGTTTCTACCTAGAAGATTGTTACATGCGTTGATTCTAAATGAGAAACCATTATATTTTTTTTATATTTTTTACATTTCCAAACCTTTACACGAAAGTTGTAGCTACTCTTGACAAGGTATTCAATTTTGTAATTGATGACTTTTTTTATTTAAAACCATCTAGATGCCTAAAAAGCCGTCACAAGACTAAAAAAGAATTATAACTTATTCAAATACATAGTTAGATAGAGATAATCTTTGATACGTACATTTTAGCTCTCAGCAACTTATACAACTTTGAGAATTACTCCTAGAACAGGTGGTAAGAAGCTTGGTTGTGAAGCCCACCACATAGGTTCAAATCCTCATGGGACAATAAAATTTTAGATCTCACTATCGAGGTTGTGTTGTAACTATAGGATTGAATCAGCGGATCTCTGCAGTACTCCTAAAAAAATAGTATATACAACTTCTTAGTTGACAAACTTGTCATTTAAAATCATTTCGATGCTTAAGGACTTGTTCTTTTGAGCTGATCTGAACAGATGAACGGCTGAAATGACTGAACTTCGAGAGCTTCTCGAGATAGTCTCGATATTCGGATACATTTCGCTTGACTTGCTTTTTAAAGCGTTAGAACCACATGTACATCCTACCTCAGTGGCTAAAACACTAAGGCACTGTTCTTTTGGGCTGATATGAACAGCTGAATGGATGAAATAACTAAATTTCGAGAGCTTCTCAAGGTAGTCTCGATATTCGGATCCATTACTTGCTTTTTAAAACGTTAGAACACACCTTCAAAACAGCGAAACAAACAAACTTAAAAAACTCGATCAAAGCATATGTATTTTTAAAATGTAGATAAGTCATTAATCTGTTAAGCTGAAAAGAATGGTGCCTAAGTTCTTCATATTGGATTCATTATGTAGATTGACTTAAGAGAATAACTTCCCATGAAATGTGTGTCCTTGAATATCACGAAAATATTGCATGAATTATAAATAGAGAGATACATTAAGATAGAAAAAAAAGAGTATTTTTCTCATTTGATTAAAAAAAGTTTTCAGAAAACATTCATCTATGCGGTTCATTTGTAAAACCAACATAGATGAGATTATCTATCTTGGCCACCAATTCAACAACATATGATCCAGGCACCTCAATGCCTATTATTTTGTGTCGGTTTAAAAATTGGCACTAATAATAGTTTTGGACCAGCACCGATGACTATTTTTGCTAGTATAGCACACTACTCTATGAAAGAAACATTTGAGCTAGAATATTTTGAATTTTATGCCATTTGTTGTTATTCATATATAAAATGACATGTTGGCTACGACATATATGAATGTGTCTCGTAGACTTTTGCTCCTCAGGAACTGTAAGTAGTGGCAGCGATTAGCGGAAAGGAAATTAGAGGAGTATTGAGATTTAACATGCGTGCACGGATGGTTTCCAAAACAAACTTACGTCAAGTTGGACCGCGCCTGTGGATAGATAGCTAGTCACGTCGTTTCATGACCTTCATCGATGGAGCCTCCTCACTGCAAGTGCTCTCTATTCGTCAGATCGCATCGATCCTTCGCTATGGGCTCCCCGATCTCCAGATGAGGGTAATTTTGAATGGCAGAATCTCAGGTGTTACACGATGTTTTTGAAGCTTTCGCTCAACAGAACTTTATATTAGCTCTTGGAGGATTTAATCGTGTATAAATCTCACGCTTTATTCTAAAAAAAGCGACTTTGTTTTCGTTCAGACCGCAGGACGATAGATCGATCCGCTTGCTGTGCAAACTGCTGCAACAGCGAGCCATCGTTGTTCAATCGCCATCAATATACGTGGACAATGTTGACTAGTGAGGTCCAAAACGAGCGGTGCATAAGGAAAATGGCCCATGACCATGGCACGATGCCTCGACCATATCCAGTGGAAACAAGTTGATCCACTGCTTGAAAGATAGTATTACTTCCGGTCACAAAAACAAGTCGTTGTTGACTTTTTAACACGACTTTAACCATTCGTCTTATTCAAAAAAATTAGTGCAAACATGCGTAAATATAAATCATGTTTAAAGTACCTTTAATAATAAAACAAATCATAAGAAAATAAATAATAACCTACGTATTTTTTGAATAACATGAATGGTCAAAGACATGTTAAAAAGTCAACGACGACTTGTTTTTATGACCGGAAGAAGTAGAATATATGCTTTGAGAATAGTTGGAATGAATGAAACCAGTGGTGGACCCATGATGAGAATTTAGGTAGGGTAAGTGTAAAATACACTAAATCCACAAATGGTCAAGTACTATACCATAGCATAATATATGTCCACAAAAAACATCGAAACACATATTAGGTTTGAATAATAATGCAAGAGAGCAAATAGTAAGAATTAAGAAAGCAATAGTGCCATATTGACAATAGCATATTATGCAAAATGATAGTCACATATATAGAAATTTTTCATCAACAACACCAATATCAATGTAGCGATAGAAATCCAATCTACAACAAAAGATATTGCTAATTAGTGAACCAAAAATATAAATTTAAAACATTTAGAAGTTTGAAATAGAAGAATTATAAAACATACCAGCGAGATTATTGAAATACACGAGGCAATGGCAATTGCATTCAACCCAGTTGGTTGAGTGGGACCTTGCAAAATATATGCTCTTCTCACTTCGTCCTGAACATTGGTTTGATATTCTTCAACCTGCTTCCGTGGAGCAGGATCAACAACTATGTCACTTGTATTAAACTCTCTCCCAACATTTGGTTGTGGAGCATGTGCATCTTACACATTGGATGCGGCTGCATTTGTACTACCTTGGACACTTTCTTGCCCTTGCCAACTACCTTGCCCTTGTCCTGAATTAGTTATCGCTTAGTAGAATCTCCTCATAGTCATATCTACAAAAAAAAAAAAATGCAACAACACACTAATGTGTAAAACTCTGTTTCACTAAATCTATAATATCTAAATCTATAAAGTACAAATAACTAAATCTATAAATGTGTAAAATAGTAAAATACACTAAATCTATAATCACTAAATGTCTAAATTTATAAATCACTAAATCTCTAAATCACTAAATGTATAAAATTATAAATCACTAAATCTATAAATCAGTAAATGTTTAAATCTCTAAATGACAAAATGGGGGTGTGTTATGACTTATGACCTCAAGTCCTGGCCGTGTGGCTCAAGGGCTGTAGGCTATTGGACCGATGTTGCCCGCTGGTGGTGGTGGCTCTCTGGCTAAGGGCCATCCCTGGCCTCCGGTCACCGCTGGCTGGCCGCCGTCCGGGGAGGCCGGGAGGGGGAGCCGAGCCGGGACCCGGGAGCCCTAGCAGAGGGAGACGGCGGCGCTGCGGCCGGATGCGGCTACGTGGCCACGTTGGGCTTCCGGCTTGTCAGCGTCGACACCTCGACGGCGATTCGGCGACACGGCGACCGAGCGACGGCTCACGGGATGGTTGTCGCCTACTCTCCTGTCGGGGATCAAGTTGAGAGAGAGAGAGAGGGCGAGATGGGGAGTGGAGGTCGGGAGGGGAACGTGGTGTGGGGTGGTGGGGGTGGGGGTGGGCTACTGGACCTGGTATTTTGCGTCCGCGTGGTGGCCTAGTGCCCAAGTGTGGAGGTGGATGGGCTAGGGCCGCTGGGCTACTGCTGAATTGAGCCCTAGGTACGTCTAATATATACTGGATTTTTTCCTATACTCCTAACTGATGGTAAGTGGGCCAAAAAAATTTACCTTAGGCCTAGGCTCAAGGTGCCCTAGTGTCAGGACTCGGTCTAATTGACCGAATCCTAATTGTGCATACAGTACTAGTCCCAGAAGATCATGGCTAGCACACACAATTTAACAACAATAATGGTACATTGCCTTCGAGTTACATTGTTACAACATAGGGGACTAAGCGCCCCACGTGAAGTCACGATTTAATACATCAAGCACGGCACGCAGTTAAGATACAAGCGCATTACACGGTAACGCAGAGCCTAACATGGCACGATTTATTCTAGCAACTAGACTATTCCACAGCGGCGGCAGCAGACACAACTCTACTCTTCGTCCTCAAGTCCTCCTCCTCCTCGTAGTCCTGGTCCTCCTCGGATGGCGAGTCGAGAGGCGCTTCGATTGTTGAAAATTTTGGAAGAGGGAAGGAGAAATAGGGGTGAGTACAAAGGTACTCAAAGAAGTCGAGGATATATGCTGATGGGGTTTAGTACAAATGGATGGCTTGGGCAGTTTTGCGGAAATTGCAGTTATTAGCCTAGTTTTGGCAAAGCGATTTAGAAACATTATATCTCCATATTTTCTTTGGGCTTTTCGCAAACGGTTCTCGCCACTTGGCCTCAGTGCCATAGCAAGAACAAAATCCTTTCTTCTTTTCTTTTCTCAAAACCGGCTAGGTCCATTCCGCGCGACACTTTCCGATAGGCCGTTACCCATTTCGGAATATCACCGGTGGCCCCTAGCTCAAACGAAATCCTTCTCAAACCTTACTTATCTTAAATCATTTGTCAGGACTCGGTCTAATTGACCGAATCCTAATTGTGCATACAGTACTAGTCCTAGAAGATCATGGCTAGCACACACAATTTAACAACAATAATGGTACATTGCCTTCGAGTTACATTGTTACAACATAGGGGACTAAGCGTCCCACAGGAAGTCACAGTTTAATACATCAAGCACACGCACGCAGTTAAGATATGCGTACGCATTACACGTAACGCAGAGCCTAACATGGCACGATTTATTCTAGCAGCTAGACTATTCCACAGGCGAAGCGGCAGGCAGGACACAACTCTACTCTTCGTCCTCGAAGTCCTCCTCCTCCTCGAAGTCCGGGTCCTCCTCGGATGGCGAGTCGTAGGGAGCTTCTTCGACTGTTGAAATTTTTGGAAGAGGGGAAGAAGAAATAGGGGTGAGTACAAAGGTACTCAGCAAGTCGAGGATATATGCTGATGGGGTTTAGTACAAATGGATGGCTTGGGCAGTTTTGCAGAAATTGCAGTTATTAGCCTAGTTTTGACAAAGCGATTTAGAAACCTTGAATCTCCATATTTTCTTTGGGCTTTTCTCAAACGGTTCTCGCCACTTGGCCTCAGTGCCATAGCAAGAACAAAGTCCTTTCTTCTTTTCTTTTCTCAAAACCGGCTAGGTCCATTCCGCGCGACACTTTCCGATAGGCCGTTACCCATTTCGGAATATCACCGGTGGCCCCTAGCTCAAACGAAATCCTTCTCAAACCTTACTCATCTCAAATCATTTGTTCAAAACCCTTTTTCTAAATTGGTTTTAAAATGAAAGAGCTACCATATAATCTGTCCCTTGGCGCTCATAATCGCGAAAGCACGGCTATCATGACGCTTTTAACTCTGCAGAGGGGTACGCTTTACCTCGAGAGGCTACGCACCTGCACGATGTTTCGCCACAAGACCGTCAACCACAAGGACCGACGATCGGGCCCGCCCCATACTGGGGCTCGAGGTCGATTGTAATGGCTCAGTTCATAGGATTATAGGATGAGCAGTCCTTAGACTAGGGAGAGTAGATATTTTAGCCCAGTTTATAAAACCCGGTGCACCACTGCACCAACTGATAAAATATCTCCCTAGTCGGAAAGATTTTGGGATAAGAGGAAAATCATTTCCTATTAAGCATCACCCTTGATGCGCTATCGTTAAATCATCCTTTCCCAAACATTTCTCAACAATATTCTCAGTTCACACAAATGATTGAATCATTCCGCATAAATAATTTTAAGCATTTATCCTACCTCAACAAGGTATTTAAATAAGAGCAATTCATATTTTAGCCTTAGGTTTCACCTACCATATTTCTTACCTTTCTAATTGGCATAATAACTAATTCTAGCAAATACGGCATTTATCTTTTAAACTAGCATGCATATTTTCAAGTCTAATAAACATTTTCTAAATAACCGAAAATGGCTTCACAATATGATCAAAGGGGACTTGCCTTGGTCAGATGACGGGTAGGAGCAACCGGCGACGATGGACGGGTCTAACCACGCGGACAACACATACAACATAATATAAACATCCATCAAACAGGGAAACATTTATATATGATTTTTGTTTTAAAAATCATTCACGAAATAAATATGCATGGAAATGTGATGCATGCATAACTATTTTATATTTTTACATTTTTATTAAATCAAGTGTATGCATCAAAATAATATTTTCATCATTTTTCTAAGGTTTTTGAAAATCATTCGCTATTTGCTAGTTAATGCAAAATGATTAGTTTAATTTTTATTGTTATAGGTATTAATATAAATAGAGAGTTATTAAATTTTTGGATTATATTTATGTGTGCACTTTGAACTCTGAAAAGCGTATTCTGATCGAATACGTTTCCATTTATCAGAGCCACACACATAAGCACTAATCTTAAAGCATGGGTCTTCTTCAAGCTCTAGCTAGCCCAAGCATGCATGCAAAGACAACACAAAGACGCACAAAGACACACGCCATTGGAGCTAATCGAGCTCGGCTAGCCGGTGTGGCGACCTCCGCTCGCCAAACCGATCGCAAAAATGGATTCTCTCGACTCGGCGCCTCCAAAGGACCCTATAGTCGCTGATCCGCCGATCACAAGACGACGTATGTATTTTTATACATAGCTACATTGCATGCTCTAAACTAGCTCACATGGCTTCCATGGGAGCTCTAACTCGACATGGCACACGCAGGAAGACTACGGCCTCCCGGGATCATCTTCCCAAGCCCTTGCGCACCTAGAGATGAGCGAAGCTTACCCAGAGACGGCGAAATGAGCGCTACGGCGACTTCCTTCTTGACTTGGTGATGCTTCGGGTTCCTTCGACACGAGAAGAAGCACGGCACGGCAAGGCACCGAGCAAGGAGAGGTAGGAGCACAGAGCTCCACTTTATAGCCGAGGAGGGCACGGCGCGCCGGACTTTACTCCGACGGATGGCACTGTGCATGAGGCAACGAAAGACAGTGCTATTGCACAATAGCAAAGCGATAAGACGGCGAGGTCAGGCGCTTAGCGTGGCAGCGAGAGAAGGTCGTGGCGTGGTCTAGATGCGCCGACGACGCACGCTGGGGTTGCAGAGAGTAACTTCAAGCGGCAACTGAGTTACTGAGCGATAAGTTTGCAAGAGAGAGAGAAGAGAGCAGAGAGAAAAGGTGAGAGAGGGAGAAAAGTTTTCTAATTTTTCCAATTTTGTTTTCTCTTTTCTTCTTTCTAAATAATTATTCAAAGGTCAAATATTAAATAGATTTTGACAAATTCACATGGGTTTGAAAGCTTCTAAATGCACCCATTGAAAAATATTTATACCTTTAAAATTAATGACCCAACCCATTTTCAAAACGGTTACATGCAATGATGATGCCATGATGTTTTTCAACACGTAAATAGTTTAATATTTTAATTATGCATTTTAATGAAATTATTAACGTACAAATTTGGTTTTGAAAATTTGGGATGTTACAAACCTTCCCTTAAGGAGAATCTCGCCCCGAGATTCGGATTCTTCGAAATAACTCGAACTCGCGCCAAGATCCTCTTCACGCTCCCAAGTGGCTTCGCCTCGAGTGGTTACTCCAATCGAACACGGCAAAACCAAACATTTTTCTCCGGTTTTTGATAGCCACATCCAAAATCTTGACCGGATATTCTTTAAGTGTCAAATCAGTGCAGATCCGCTTTATCCAATGGCAATCGCTTCTCGGGCACACGGAGACATTTCTTTAATTGAGAGACATGGAACACATTGTGCACATCGGATGACATCAGCAGCCCAACTGGTATGCCACCTCACCCTTCGGGCTAAAATTTGAAAGGACCAATATATCTTGAGCTAGCTTTCCACTCACACGGAATGTGCATGCCTTCGGAGGGACACCCGCAGATACACTAAATCACCCTTGGCAATTTTAGATCACGCGGCGATTGTCTCATAACTTTCTCGCTTAGACTGGGGTGCCTTCACCTTTCTTGGATTAACTTCACTTGTTTTTCGGCCTCTTGCAAGATATCCAAACCAAATACCTTTGTCTCACCAGTTTCTTGCCAGTACAGAGGTGTACGGCACTTTCTTCCATACAATGCTTCATAGGGTGTCATTTGGATGCTTGACTGGTGACTGTTATTGTAGGAAAACTCAGCATATGGCAATTGCTTATCCCAGCTTGTGGGGTTGGCTAGGGCACTTGCCCTCAACATATCCTCAAGGATTTGGTTAACTCTTTCAGTCTGGCCATCGGTCTGAGGGTGAAAGGCAGTACTGAAATTCAGATGGGTACCAAGCGACCCATGGAGCTTGTCCCAGAATTTGGAGGTGAATTGGGTACCTCGGTCAGAGACAATCTTCTTTGGCACCCCATGTAGACAGACTATCTTGCTCATGTACAGCTCGGCCAACTTGCCTCCTGTAGGTGGTTGGACGGGGATGAAGTGTGCAACTTTAGTGAGACGATCGACGATTACCCGATGGAGTCATAGCGGATTGAGTTTTAGGTAGTCCGACAATAAAGTCCATCCCCACTTCTTCCCACTTCCATTCAGAATCTTGAGCGGTTACAAATGCCCAAAGAGAGCCTTTGATGCTCGGCCTTCACTCTTTGGCGATATCGCAGAGCGACATACTCGGCAATATCTCTTTTCATTCGATCCACCAAGAAGTGGTTTTCGGATCAAGATACATCTTGGTACTTCCGGGATGGATAGAAATTGGGCTTTCATGGGCTTCTTTTAGGATGACTTCTTTAAGAGATTTATTGTTTGGTACGAAGATTCTCTTTTTAAACCAGAGTACTCCTTCTTCATCCATGGAAAAATCTGGTGCCTTATTCTTTTAAGCTTCTCTTTAATTTCAAGAACTTCATCATCACCTTCTGCGCTTCTTTAATTTGATTCATTAAGGTGGGTTGTAATTCAAGCATATTTATTTGGCCTACCTCAACCATTTCCAAGTTGAGGTCGATAATTCTTTGTATAACTCAGGTTGATCTTCTTTAAGCATGAGATGATTACAACTGGAACGCCGGCTTAAGGCATCGGCCACCACATTGGCCTTGCCAGGATGATAATGGATTCCCACATCATAGTCCTTGATTAATTCCAACCATCTTCTTTGTCTTAGATTGAGATCAGGTTGAGTGAATATATATTTGAGACTTTTGTGATCAAGAATATTTGGTTCTATTGCCAATTAAATAGTGCCTCCAGATTTTTAGAGCGTGAACCACAGCGGCTAGCTCAAGATCATGAGTGGGATAATTCTGCTCATGAGGTTTGAGTTGTCTTGATGCGTAAGCAACAACTCTCCTTTCTTGCATCAGCACGCAACCTAGGCCTTGCCTAGATGCATCGCAAAATACCTCAAAATCCTTATGGACATCAGGCAAGATTAACACCGGAGCGGAAGTTAATAGCCTTTTCAACTCTTGAAAACTAGCTTCACACTTATCATTCCACTCAAATTTATTTTCCTTTTTAAGAAGATTTGTCAAAGGACGAGAGATTTTCGAAAAATTTTCAATGAACCGGCGGTAATATCCCGCCAATCCAAGAAAACTTCTCACTTGTTTTACAGACTTCGGTTGCTTCCACTCAACAACCGCGGTGACTTTTTCCGGGTCCACTGCAACACCTCCGGCTGATATCACATGACCAAGGAAAATCACTTCCTTCATCCAGAACTCGCACTTGCTCAGCTTGGCATACAACTGATTTTCTCTTAACCTCTCCAGAACCTTTCTAAGATGAATTTCATGCTCCTCTTCCGATTTAGAGAAGATTAGAATGTCATCGATGAATACCACCACAAACTTGTCCAGAAAATCCATGAACACTTTATTCATTAGATTCATGAAATACGGCGGAGCGTTGGTAAGACCAAACGACATCACCGTGAACTCATAGAGGCCATATCTTGTGGTGAAAGCCGTTTTGGAATGTTGGTATCTTTAATTTTATTTGGTGATAACCGCACCTCGTGTCGATTTTTGAGAAGATACAAGCTCCTTTCATTTGATCAAACAGATCATCAATTCGGGAAGAGGGTATTTATTCTTAATTGTTACTTCATTTAGAGATCGATAATCTATGCACATGCGAGAGATCCGCTTTCTTTTGACGAAGATCACGTGTGCTCCCCAAGGAAACACTTGGTCGGATAAATCCTTTTTCTTGCAATTCTTCAATTTGTTTCTTCAATTCAGCCATTAGATTGGCAGATAGGCGATAAGGTCTTTGGGAGATAGGACCGGTGCCAGGGACCAGATTTATCACAAATTCAATTTCCGATCAGGGGCATTCAGTAGCTCGTCCGGAACACATCGGGAAATCCTTTACCACGCCTATGGTTTTCGTGGAAGAGGCCTCCAACTTATTAAGGGTGATTAGATCAGAGGGGAAAGGATTTGCGATGAATTGGACCTCCTGTCCAACATTATTAATTAATTTTACCGTTTTGGTGGCACAGTCTATTTGACCTTTATTTTTGGTTAACCAATCCATACCCGTAATCACTTCAATTCCTCTTGAGTTTATAACCACCAAGTCTCGCCAAGAACTCGTGTCTTGAATTTTAGCTTAACCGGGGCACATCAAAGTGGACCTCATGATTTTTCCCGGGATTTAATTAGCATTGGATTCTTGATTGCATCGATTTTCAACTCATGATTTTTGACAAAAGATTTGAGATGAATGAATGCGTCGCACTGTAATCGAAAAGAGCAAGAGAGTGCATCGCACTTATGAAAAACTTACCCATCACCACATTAGGATCGGCGTGGGCGTCCTCAGCAGTGACGTGGTTCACACGCCCACGTCCAACAGCAGGAGCAGATCTTGCAGGTTGGAAGTTCCCACGACCCATCCCAGAAGACAGGAGTCGCGGAGCAGCAGGCTTTCCTTGAGGCTCCGGATTTGTATTGGGACACGAGCTGGCATAGTGACCCAACTGCTGGCAAGCAAAGCACTTTATGGTGGAGATATCTTTCTTTTGAGGAGTGGAGACTTGGGTGCGGCGGGTGGAGGTGGCAGAGGAGCAGTCGCGATCGACCCACCGAAAAGTCGAGGCGAGGAGGGATAACATGCAAACGATCACGAGAGCGCTTTATCTTGAAACGAGAACTTCCAGAGGAATGGCTATCCTCATGGGCCCTCTTCTTCTTTCGGGCAGCTAGACACTGGCGACGGTTTTCCTCTTGTTTAACCGCCGGGCAAACATTTGCTTAAAAGTGGGGAATTCAGAGAGTCAATCAAGGCACGATCTCGTGGTCCATGCCTTTCTTAAAGAAATATATCTTATCAAGATCGCTCCTCACGCCCCTTGGAACATATCGAGCCAAGAGTGTGAATTTGGTGAGGTACTCTGCAGGTCATGCTTCCTTGCACGAGGGAGTGGAATTCAATTCTTTTAGCCTCCTTAACACTATCAGAACATAGTTCTCTTCAAATGCCTCAACGAACTCAGCCCACTAAATAGCATCGGGGTTATCATGGGCTTCACGTAACGTGTCCCACCAAGCAAAGAAGAACCCCAATGAGTGATGTGTTATGAAATGAACACTCTCAACCTCACCACATTGGAACATGATGAGCTTTTTCTCGATCTCCTTTAACCAATCCGCTGCTTCCAGAGAGTCGGCGGATCCAGCATACTTAGGGGGATTGGCCCTAAGGAAGTCATTGATACGGGAACGATAGGGAGGTGGAGCTGGTGTATGAGCAGGAGAGGAGCTGGGACAGAGGATGATTCCGCCTTGAATCAAGTCGCGGATCATCCGGTGTTGCATTTGCATGATTTCTCGGGTGGTGGGTTCTTCAGAGGTGGTGGTGGAAGATGGTGGTTGGAATCGCTTGATGTTCGGGAGAATTTTCGTGGTGGGATGGTTGTGATCTTGGTTGGGAATTTGGTGGAGGATTTGGCAAAGGAGTCGGAGGAACAGAACAGGAGGAGGTCCTCCAATGAATGTTGATCCATACGAATCGAGCGATCTTGCTCACGAGGTTGGTGCGGCACTTGCTCGGCTCTGGGCACTTCCATGACCTCGGCCCGGCAACATCCTTCTTCCACCACTCGAGCAATCACCATCCGATAGGTAGGAGAGGAACGAGATAAGCATAAGGAGGAATTACGTTTTCATCCAAAACATGGTTTTAAATATGCAATTTGGCACAATGCACATTCACATGCATCACATAATAATTTTAGGGTACAAAGCAGCGCAATACCACAAACCGGTATGTCACCCAAATCACTATTTATCATTTCAAATCATTTAATAAAGATTTTTCATTGATTTTTCAATTTTGTTTTTCTTTCTTTCTTTCTAAATAAAAACTGTGCCTTATTTAATATTTGACCTTGAATAATTATTTAGAAAGAAGAAAAGAGAAAACAAAATTGGAAAAATTAGAAAACTTTTCTCTCTCTCACCTTTTCTCTCCGCTTCTTCTCTCTCCTCTCAGACCGCAGTTTATCGCTTCAGAATCAAATTGCCGCTATGAAGTTATCAAGAACCTCAAGGCAGGCGCTTGTACAAGATCTAGACCACGCCACGACTTCTCTCGCGCCACGCTTAAGCGCTCGACTCGCTGTTTTGTCGCCACGCTATTGTGCAATAGCACTGCTTTCGCTGTCTCCGCACACTGGCCATCCGTCGAGTAAAGTCCGACGCCGTGCTCTCCTCAGCCTATAAAGTGGAGCTCAGGTTCTACCTCTCCTTGCTTAGTGCCTTGTCGCGTGCGGCTTCTTCTCGTGTCAAGGAACCAAGCATCACCAAGTCAAGAAGGAAGTCGCCAGAAGGCCACCCATTGCCTCTCGGTAAGCTTCGCCATCTCTAGGTGCGCAAGGGCTTGGGAAGATGATCCCCAGGAGGTCAGAGTCTTCGCAAGGTGCTATGTCGAGTTAGAGCTCCCATGGAAGCCATGCGAGCTAGTTTAGAGCATGCATCGTAGCTATGTATAAAAATACATACGCCAGGCGCGGTCGGGCGGATCGCCAGCCTATAGGGTCCTTGGAGGCGCCGAGTCGAGAGGAATCCATTTTTGTAAATGGTTTATTAATCTGAGGTCGCCATGCCAGCCGAGCCCGCTAGCTCCAATGGCGTGTGTGCAGGCGGTTGTGGTTGTGCTGCATGCATGCTTGGGCTAGCTAGAGCTTGAAGAAGACCCATGCTTTAAGATTAGTGCTTATGTGTGTGGCTCGATAAATGGAAACGATTCATCGTAATACGCCAGAGTTCAAAGTGCACACATAAATATAATCCAAAATTTAATAACTCTCTATTTATATTAATACCTATAACAATAAAAATTAAACTAATCATTTTGCATTAACTAGCAAATAGCTTAATGATTTTCAAAAACCTTAGAAAAATGATGAAAATATTATTTTGATGCATACACTTGATTTAATAAAATGTAAAATATAAAATAGTTATGCATGCATCACATTTCCATGCATATTTATTTCGTGAATGATTTTTAAAACAAAAATCATATATAAATGTTTCCTGCTTGATGGATGTTTATATTATGTTGTATGTGTTGTCCGCGGTTAGACTCTGGCCCATCGTCAGCTGTTGTTCCTACCCGCTATCCCACCAAGGCAAGTCCCCTTTGATCATATTGTGAAGCCATTTTCGTTATTTAGAAAATGTTTATTAGACTTGAAAATATGCATGCTAGTTTAAAAGATAAATGCCGATTTGCTAGAATTAGTTATTATGCCAATTAGAAAGGTAAGAAATATGGTAGGTGAAACCTAAGGCTAAAATATGAATTGCTCTTATTTAAATACCTTGTCGAGGTAGGATAAATGCTTAAAATTATTTATGCGAATGATTCAATCATTTGTGTGAACCGAGAATATTGTTGAGAAATGTTTGGGAAAGGATGATTTAACGATAGCGCATCAAGGGTGATGCTTAATAGGAAATGATTTTCCTCTTATCCTAAAATCTTTCCGACTAGGGAGATATTTTGTCACTAGTGCATGGTGCACCGGTTTTATAAACCGGGCTAAAATATCTACTCTCCCTAGTCTAAGGACCGCCATCCTATAATCCTATGAATCGAGCCATTACAAGACACCTCGAGCCCCGTATGGGACGGCCCGATCGCCGGTCCTTGTGGTTGACGGTCTTGTGGCGTAAACATCGCTCTGGGTGCGTAGCTCTCGAGGGTAAAGCGCACTTCTCCGCAGAGTTAAAACTGCTATGATAGCCGTGTCATGTTATGAGCGCCAAGGGACTGATTATATGGTAACTCTTTCATTTTAAAACCAATTTAGAAAAGGGTTTTGAACAAATGATTTGAGATGAGTAAGGTTTGAGAAGGATTTCGCTTGAGCTAGGGGCCACCGTGATATTCAAATGGGTAACGCCATCGGAAAGTGTCGCATGAATGGACCTAGCCGGTTTTGAGAAAAGAAAAGAAGAAAGGACTTTGTTCTTGCTATGGCACCGAGGCCAAGTGGCGAGAACCGCTTGAGAAAAGCACAAAGAAAATATGGAGATTCAAGGTTTCTAAATCGCTTTGTCAAAACTATGCTAATAATCGCATTTCGCAAAACCGCCAAGCCATCCATTTGTACTAAACCCCATCAAGATATATCTCGACTTGTCGAGTACCTTTGTACTCACCCCTATTTCTCCTTCCCTCTTCCAAAAATTTCAACAATCAAGAAGTTTCCTCACGACTCGCCATCCGAGGAGGACCCGGACTTCGAGGAGGAGGAGGACTTCGAGGACTAAGAGTAGAGTTGTGTCCCGCCCGCCGCTTCGCCTGTGGAATAGTCTAGCTACTAGAATAAATCGTGCCATGTTAGGCTCCTGCTACTGCCGTGTGCGAACGCCAGATCTTGGCCTCGCATGCCGTGCTTGATATATTAAATCAGGACTTCGTGGGACGCTTAGTCCCCTATGTTGTAAATAATGTAACTCAAGGCAATGTACCATTATTGTTGTTAAATTGTGTGTGCTAGCCATGATCTTCCGGGACTAGTATCAGATGCACAATTAGGATTGGCCAATTAGACCGAGTCCCGATAAAAGTGGTATCGAGCCGATCGGCTTTAGGACGAGCCCCAGAATTAGAGACCATATAATTTATAAAGAAAATAATTGTTAAATAAATTCATAATCTTCGCAATCCAATTTTTGCCGATAATCTTTTGAAATTGTAGATGCCGCTCTTTCGCCTCGCTTCTGGACTTGGCTACGGAGGTTTCGCGGCGCCACCGTTGTCGATGTCGAGCACGCTTGGTTTCGTGACCCTATGTATCATGGGGCCACTACTTTGCGCAAGGGACGCATATGTCTTTGGGTGGTGTGCGCCATCGCTTTTTGCTGCAGCTCCACCACCTACTCGTGGACCGCTCCGCTTATTCTCGCTAATCGCGCCAATTGCTCGACGCCATCCAAGACGGTCTGACTTGCTTTACATCGACCAAGAATTGTTCACGCGTGAGTCTCGATGTCTCCCCGCTTCGCCATTTTCCTCTCGCTTGCCTAACGAGCTGTTTCACCATGCTCAGACGGCCGAGGGTGAGAGCGACCCGACGGTGTACCACCTTGCCGAGCTCGTCTAATCCTTGGACGACGCAGACACCATCGCCTTTGCGGGAGTTGAACTCGTTTATGATACCAACCGCCACCGGAGCAAGCCAAGAAGGAGAGCGCGAACTTAAAAAGCGTGACTCTTTCCACTTGGTGGAGAAGGTCCACCGCAAAAGAATCCGCCGCTTGGTTCGCGAGAACCCGCCTCCGTGGAATGTCGCTTCTTCCTCCGGACTCGCGCATCGCCGCTCGACCTCGCTACCGCAGAAGAAGGAGGTCGGGACAAGTCCCGCGCCCCGCCTAAGGATCCCGCCGATCTTCCCTTGTGTTCCTTCGAGCTCACCCCTAAGGATCTCAAGTTGATCCGGGTCCTTCCGGAGTGAAAGCTCCGCCTTCCTCTCTTGTTGAGCTCCAAGGCATACCGTTGATGGTTCGATCACCACCGCTCTGGTTGGCACCTCACCGTGGATGCCGGCGGCGATGATGATGATGATGACGGGAAGACCCCGTGGAGTTGGTCTCGGTCCGATTGCACTGTGACTAGCTCAGAGCCCTCAGATCCTTTGTTTGGGTCGTTGTCACCCTTTTTCTTTTTTTTCTTTTGCTTTGGGTCTTGTCGCCGCTTGCCGCGCTTTGCAGCGGTCCCCCTCCCACTTCAAATATTCGCCGCTTTTAAGAGGGCTGCCCTAGCTGATTTGGCGCGCTTGCCGCTGTTGCGTTGCCATGGCTTGCTTGCTTTGCTGCTGCTGGCGCTTGCTGCCGCCACTTTGCCGCCGCGCCAGGTTCCCGGCCGCTTCTCCAGCCGCGATGAGGAGAAGGTCGAGATTCGGCCCATGAGTCCTCCTCTCGCTGCTCATGAGCCTCGCCGCCGGTGAGCCTCGCTGCTCTCCGAGTCCTCCTCACAAGGCTCCAAGTCCTCGCTGCTCCTCGAGTCTCGCCGCCCGAGCCGAGCGAAGTTCGCCTCTTCCTCGAGGAGATGAGGCATTTTCTCTCTCGATCACCGTGGTAACCATCCTACTCGTTGGTGCTTACTCGTGGGCCTTGTGGATCCAATCCTATTAGCCGCCTCGGCGATGTTCGTGTAACCCGTGAGGTAGTTAGCTCGTGATTTGGGCCGACGTATCAGCTTTGTGGTATTGCGCCTGCTTGTACCCTAAAAATTATTATGTGATGCATGTGAATGTGTATTGTGCCAAATTGCATATTTAAAACCATGTTTTGATGAAAACGAATTCCTCCTTATGCTTATCTCGCTCCTCTCCTACCTATCGATGGTGATTGCTCGAGTGGTCGGAAGAAGGGATGTTGCCCGGCCGAGGTCATGGAAGTGCCCCGAGCCGAGCAAGTGCTTCAGACCAACCTCGTGAGCAAGATCGCTCACCAGATGGATCAACATTCTGCTGGAGGACCTCCTCCTGCTCTCGCTCCTCCGCCACTCCTTTGCCAAATCCTCCACCAAATTCCCAACCAAGATCACAACCATCCCACCACGAAAATTCTCCCAACATCAAGCCGATTCCAACCACCATCTTCCACCACCACCTCCTCAAGAACCCACCACCCGAGAAATCATGCAATGCAACACCAGATGATCCGCGACTTGATTCAAGAGCGGAATCATCCTCCCGCCCCAGCCTCCTCTCTCCGCTCATACACCAGCTCCACCTCCCTATCGCTCCTCAGATCAATGACTTCCTTAGGGCCAATCCCCTAAGTATGCCGGATCCGCCGACTCTCTGGAAGCAATGGATTGGTTAAAGGAGATCGAGAAAAAGCTCATCATGTTCCAATGTGGTGAGGTTGAGAGTGTTCACCGCAACACATCACTCATTGGGGTTGCCGCTTGGTGGGACACGCTCGTGAAGCCCATGATAACCCCGATGCTATTTAGTGGGCTGAGTTCGTTGAGGCATTTGAAGAGAACTATGTTCTGATAGTGTTAAGGAGGCTAAAAGAATTGAATTCCACTCTCTCGCAAGGAAGCATGACCGCAGGAGTACTCTCACCAAATTCACACTCTTGGCTCGATATGTTCCAAGGGACGGAGGAGCGATGCCGATAAGATATATTTTTTTAAGAAAGGCATGGACCCCGAGATACGTGCCTTGATTGACTCCTCTCAATTCCCCACTTTTAAGCAAATGTTTGCCCGAGCGGTTAAACAAGAGGAAAACCGCCGCCAAGGCCTAGCCGCCTCGAAAGAAGAAGAGGGCCCATGAGGATAGCCATTCCTCCGAAGTTCTCGCTTCAAGATAAAGCGCCTCGTGATCGCTTGCATGTTATCCTCCTCGCCCAAGACTCAGCTGGGTCCAATCGCGACCGCCTCTCGCCACCTCCACCAGCCGCACTCCAAGTCTCCACCTCAAAAGAAAGATATCTCCACCATAAAGTGCTTTGCTTGCCGCTAGCTGGGTCACTATGCCACCGTGTCCCAATAAAAATCCGGAGCCTCAAGGAAAGCCCTTTGCCCGCGACTCGCCTTCGGGATGGGTCGCGGAACTTCCAACCCGCAAGATCTCGCCTCGCCGTTGGACGGGCGTGTGAACCACGCCATCGCCGAGGACGCCCACGCCGATCCTAATGTGGTGATGGGTAAGTTTTTCATAAGTGCGATGCTCGCCATCGCTCTTTTCGATTCTCGTGCGACGATTCATTCATCTCAAAGATCTTTTGTCAAAAATCATGAGTTGAAAACTCGATGCAATCAAGAATCCAATGCTAATTAAATCCGGGAAAATCATGAGGTCCACTTTGATGTGCCCCGGTTAAGCTTAAAATTCAAGACACCGAAGTTCTTGGCGACTTGGTGGTTATAAACTCAAGAGGAATTGAAGTGATTCTGGTATGGATTGGTTAACCAAAAATAAAGGTCAAATAGATCGTGCCACCAAAACGGTAAAATTAATTAATAATGTTGGACAGAGGTCCAATTCATCGCAAATCCTTTCCTCTCGATCTAATCACCCTTAATAAGTTGGAGGCCTCTTCCCGAAAACCATAGTGGTAAAGGATTTCCCGATGTGTTCCTTGACGAGCTACTCGAATGCCCTCGATCGGAAATTGAATTTGTGATAACTGGTCCCCGCATCGGTCCTATCTCCCAAAGACCTTATCGCCTATCCGCCAATCTAATGGCTGAATTGAAGAAACAAATTGAAGAATTGCAAGAAAAGGATTTATCCGACCAAGTGTTTCTGGGGAGCACCGTGATCTTCGTCAAAAAGAAAGACGGATCTCTCCGCATGTGCATAGATTATCGATCTCTAAATGAAGTAACAATTAAGAATAAATACCTCTTCCCGTAATTGATGATCCGTTTGATCAAATGAAAGGAGCTTGTATCTTCTCAAAAATCGACCGAGGTCCGGTTATCACCAAATAAAAATTAAAGATACCGACATTCAAAAACAGCTTTCACCACAAGATATGGCCTCTATGAGTTCACGGTGATGTCGTTTGTCTCGACCAACGCCCGCCATATTTCATGAATCTAATGAATAAAGTGTTCATGGATTTTCTGGACAAGTTTGTGGTGGTATTCATCGATGACATTCTAATCTTTTCTAAATCGGAAGAGGAGCATGAAATTCATCTTAGAAAGGTTCTGGAGAGGTTAAGAGAAAATCAGTTGTATGCCAAGCTAAGCAAGTGCGAGTTCTGGATGAAGGAAGTGATTTTCCTTGGTCATGTGATATCAGCCGGAGGTGTTGCAAGTGGACCCGAAAAAGTCACCGCTGGTTGTTGAGTGGAAGCAACCAAGTCTCAGAAACAAGTAAGAAGTTTTTTGGATTGGCGGATATTACCGCCGGTTCATTGAAAATTTTTCAAAATCTCTCGATCCTTTGACAAATCTTCTTAAAAGGAAAATAAATTTGAGTGGAATGATAAGTGTGAAGCTAGTTTTCAAGAGTTGAAAAGGCTATTAACTTCCGCCCGTGTTAATCTTGCTCGATGTCCATAAGGATTTTGAGGTATTTTATGATGCATCTAGGCAAGGCCTAGGTTGCGTGCTAATGCAAGAAAGGAGAGTTGTTGCTTACGATCAAGACAACTCAAACCTCATGAGCGAATTATCCCACTCATGATCTTGAGCTAGCCTGTGGTTCACGCCTAAAAACTGGAGGCACTATTTAATTGGCAATAGAACCGAAATATTTACCGATCACAAAAGTCTCAAATATATATTCACTCAACCTGATCTCAATCTAAGACAAAGAAGATGGTTGGAATTAATCAAGGACTATGATGTGGGAATCCATTATCATCCTGGCAAGGCCAATGTGGTGGCCGATGCCTTAAGCCTGCGTTCCAGTTGTAATCATCTCATGCTTAAAGAAGATCAACCTGAGTTATACAAAGAATTATCTGACCTCAACTTGGAAATGGTTGAGGTAGGCCAAATAAATATGCTTGAATTACAACCCACCTTAATGAATCAAATTAAAGAAGCGCAGAAAGGTGATGATGAAGTTCTTGAAATTAAAGAGAAGCTTAAAAAGAATAAGGCACCAGATTTTTCCATGGATGAAGAAGGAGTACTCTGGTTTAAAAAGAGAATCTTCGTACCAAACAATAAATCTCTTAAAGAAGTCATCCTAAAAGAAGCCCATGAAAGCCCAATTTCTATCCATCCTGAAAGTACCAAGATGTATGCTGATCTGAAAACCACTTATTGGTGGACTGGAATGAAAAGAGATATTGCCGAGTATGTCGCTCTCTGCGATATCTGCCAAAGAGTGAAGGCCGAGCATCAAAGGCCTGCTGGGCTGTTGCAACCGCTCAAGATTCCTGAATGGAAGTGGGAAGAAGTGGGGATGGACTTCATTGTCGGGCTACCTAAAACTCAATCCGGCTATGACTCCATCTGGGTAATCGTCGATCGTCTCACTAAAGTTGCACACTTCATCCCTGTCCGAACCACCTACACCGGAGGCAAGTTGGCCGAGTCAGACATGAGCAAGATAGTCTGCTCACATAGGGTGCCAAAGAAGATTGTCTCGACCGAGGTACCCAATTCACCTCCAATTTCGGGACAAGCTCCATGGGTCGCTTGGTACCCATCTGAATTTCAAGATCGCTTTTCACCCTCGCATCGATGGCCGACCGAAAGAGTTAACCAAATCCTTGAGGATATGTTGAGGGCAAGTGCCCTAACCAACCCCACAAGTCGATAAGCAATTGCCATATGCTGAGTTTTCCTACAATAACACCACCATCAAGCATCCAAATGACACCCTATGAAGCATTGTATGGAAGAAAGTGCCGTACACCTCTCAGACCGGCAAGAAACCGTGAGACAAAGGTATTTGGTTTGGATATCTTGCAAGAGGTCGAAAAACAAGTGAAGTTAATCCAAGAAAGGCTGAAGGCAGCCCAGTCTAGGCAGAAAAGTTACGCCGACAATCGCCGGCGTGATCTAAAATTTGCCAAGGGTGATTTCGTGTATCTACGGGTGTCCCCTCTGAAAGGCATGCACAGATTCCGTGTGAGTGGAAAGCTAGCTCCGAGATATATTGGTCCTTTCCAAATTTTAGCCCGAAGGGGTGAGGTGGCATACCAGTTGAATCGCTCGAGATCGTCCGATGTGCACAATGTGTTCCATGTCTCTCAATTAAAGAAATGTCTCCGTGTGCCCGAGGAGCAGTTGCCATTGGATAAAGCAGATCTGCGGCCTAATTTGACACTTAAAGAATATCCGGTCAAGATTTTGGATGTGGCTATGCGCAAAACCCGGAGAAAAATGTTTCGGTTTTGCCGTGTTCAGTGGAGTAACCACTCTGAGGCAGAAGCCACTTGGGAGCGTGAAGAGGATCTTCGCGAAGTTCGAGTTATTTCCCGAAGAATCCGAATCTCGGGGACGAGATTCTCCTTAAGGGGGGAAGGTTTGTAACATCCCAAATTTTCAAAACCAAATTTGGCACGTTAATAATTTATTAAAATGCATAATTAAAATATTAAACTATTTACGTGTTGAAAAACATCATGGCATCATCATTGCATGCAACCGTTTTGAAAATGGGTTGGGTCATTAATTTTAAAAGGTATAAATATTTTCAATGGGTGCATTTAGAAGCTTTCAAACCCGTGTGAATTTGTCAAAATCTATTTAATATTTGACCTTTGAATAATTATTTAGAAAGAAGAAAAGAGAAAAACAAAATTGGAAAAATTAGAAAACTTTTTCTCTCACCTTTTCTCTCTCTTCTCTCCTCTCAGACCGCAAGCTTATCGCTCAGTAACTCAATTGCCGCTATGAAGTTACTCTCTGCAACCCAGCAGGCGTCGTCGGGCGATCTAGACCACGCCACGACCTTCTCTCGCTGCCACGCTAAGCGCCCTGACCTCGCCGTCTTGTCGCCGCTGCTATTGTGCAATAGCACCTGTCTTTCGTTGCCTCCGCGCGCTGTGCCATCCGTCGGAGTAAAGTCCGACGCCGCCGTGCCTCCTCGGCTATAAAGTGGAGCTCGTGCTCCTACCTCTCCTTGCTCGATTGCCTTGCCGTGTCCCGTGCTTCTTCTCGTGTCGAAGGAACCCAAGCATCACCAAGTCAAGAAGGAAGTCGCCGCCAGAAGCGCCATTTCGCCTCTCTGGGTAAGCTTCGCTCATCTCTAGGTGCGCAAGAGCTTGGGAAGATGATCCGGAGAGGTCGTAGTCTTCCTGCGTGTGCTATGTCGAGCTAGAGCTCCCATGGAAGCCATGCGAAGCTAGTTTAGAGCATGCATCGTAGCTATGTATAAAAATACATACGTCGGCGCGGTCGGCGGATCGCAGACTATAGGGTCCTTTGGAGGCGCCGAGTCGAGAGGAATCCATTTTTGCAATCGGTTTGGCTAACGGAGGTCGCCACACCGGCCAGCCGAGCCCAGCTAGCTCCAATGGCGTGTGTCTTTGCGGTTGTGTTGTCTTTGCATGCATGCTTGGGCTAGCTAGAGCTTGAAGAAGACCCATGCTTTAAGATTAGTGCTTATATGTGTGGCTCGATAAATGGAAACGATTCGATCGTAATACGCTTTTGAGTTCAAAGTGCACACATAAATATAATCCAAAAATTTAATAACTCTCTATTTATATTAATACCTATAACAATAAAAATTAAACTAATCATTTTGCATTAACTAGCAAATAACTAATGATTTTCAAAAACCTTAGAAAAATGATGAAAATATTATTTTGATGCATACACTTGATTTAATAAAATGTAAAAATATAAAATAGTTGTGCATGCATCACATTTCCATGCATATTTATTTCGTGCATGATTTTTAAAACAAAAATTATATATAAATGTTTCTGTTTGATGGATGTTTATATTATGTTGTATGTGTTGTCGCGTGGTTAGACTCGCCCATCGTCGCCGGTTGCTCCTACCCGCCTTTCCACCAAGGCAAGTCCCCTTTGATCATATTGTGAAGCCATTTTCGGTTATTTAGAAAATGTTTATTAGACTTGAAAATATGCATGCTAGTTTAAAAGATAAATGCCGTATTTGCTAGAATTAGTTATTATGCCAATTAGAAAGGTAAGAGATATGTTAGGATCAAACCTAAGGCTAAAATATGAATTGATCTTATTTAAATACCTTGTTGAGGTAGGATAAATGCTTAAAACTATTTATGCGGAATGATTCAATCATTTGTGTGAACTGAGAATATTGTTGAGAAATGTTTGGGAAAGGATGATTTAAAGATAGCGCATCAAGGGTGATGCTTAGTAGGAAATGATTTTCCTCGTACCCCAAAATCTTTCCGACTAGGGAGATATTTTGTCAGTTGGTGCAGTATGGCACCGGTTTTGTAAACTGGGCTAAAATATAAATACTCCCCTAGTCTAAGGACTGATCATCCTATGATCCTATGAACTGAGCCATTACAGTACGACCTCGAGACCCGGTATGGGACGGGCCCGATCGTCGGTCCTTGTGGTTGATGGTCTTGTGGCGAAACATCGTCTGGGTGCGTAGCCTCTCGAGGGTAAAGCGTACCCACTCTGCAGAGTTAAAACTGTCATGATAGCCGTGCTTTCATGGTTATGAGCGCCAAGGACTGATTATATGGTAGCTCCTTCATTTTAAAATCAATTTAGAAAAGGGTTTTGAACAAATGATTTAAGATAAGTAAGGTTTGAGAAGGATTTCGTTTGAGCTAGGGGCCACCGGTGATATTCGAAATGGGTAACGCCTATCGGAAAGTGTCGCATGAATGGACCTAGCCGGTTTTGAGAAAAGAAAAGAAGAAAGGATTTTGTTCTTGCTATGGCACCGAGGCCAAGTGGCGAGAACCGCTTATGAAAAGCCCAAAGAAAATATGGAGATATAATGTTTCTAAATCGCTTGCCAAAACTAGGCTAATAACCGCAATTCCGCAAAACCGCCAAGCCATCCATTTGTACTAAACCCCATCAGCATATATCCTCGACTTGCTGAGTACCTTTGTACTCACCCCTATTTCTCCTTCCCCTCTTCCAAAATTTTCAACAGTCGAGGAAGCGCCCTACGACTCGCCATCCGAGGAGGACCAGGACTACGAGGAGGAGGAGGACTTCGAGGACGAAGAGTAGAGTTGTGTCCTGCCTGCCGCTTTGCCTGTGGAATAGTCTAGCTACTAGAATAAATCGTGCTATGTTAGGCTCTGCGCTACGTGTGTGTAACTCAGATCTTGGCCTCGTGCCGTGCTTGATGTATTAAACTGTGACTTCCTGTGGGACGCTTAGTCCCCTATGTTGTAATATTGTAACTCGAAGGCAATGTACCATTATTGTTGTTAAATTGTGTGTGCTAGCCATGATCTTCTAGGACTAGTACTGTATGCACAATTAGGATTCGGTCAATTAGACCGGGTTCTGACACTTTGTACTCAGCAAGTCGAAGATATATGCTGATGGGGTTTAGTACAAATGGATGGCTTGGGCGCTTTTATGAAATTGCGCTTATTAGCCTAGTTTTGGCAAAGCGATTTAGAAACATTATATCTCCATATTTTCTTTGGGCTTTTAGCAAACGGTTCTCGCCACTTGGCCTCAAAGGTACATAGCAAGAACAAAATCCTTTCTTCTTTTTTCTTTTCAAAACCGCTAGGTCCATTCCAGCGACACTTTCCGAGCAGGCCGTTACCCATTTCGAATATCACCGGTGGCCCCTAGCTTAAACGAAATCCTTCTCAAACCTTACTTATCTTAAATCATTTGTTCAAAACCCTTTTTCTAAATTGATTTTAAAATGAAGGAGCTACCATATAATCAGTCCTTCACAAGGCCATAACATGAAAGCACGGCTATCATGACAGCTTTTAACTCTGCAGAGGGGTACGCTTTACCTCGAGAGGCTACGCACCTGCACGATGTTTCGCCACAAGACCGTCAACCACAAGGACCGACGATCGGGCCCGGCCCCATACCGGGCTCGAGGTCGCATGTTATGGCTCGTTCATAGGATCATAGGATGATCGGTCCTTAGACTAGGAGAGTAGATATTTTAGCCCGCTTATAAAACCCGTGCACCATCGCACTAACCGACAAAATATCTCCCTAGTCGGAAAGATTTTGGGATAAGAGGAAAATCATTTCCTATTAAGCATCACCCTTGATGCGCTATCGTTAAATCATCCTTTCCCAAACATTTCTCAACAATATTCTCGTTCACACAAATGATTGAATCATTCCAGATAAATAATTTTAAGCATTTATCCTACCTCAACAAGGTATTTAAATAAGAGCAATTCATATTTTAGCCTTAGGTTTCACCTACCATATTTCTTACCTTTCTAATTGGCATAATAACTAATTCTAGCAAATACGGCATTTATCTTTTAAACTAGCATGCATATTTTCAAGTCTAATAAACATTTTCTAAATAACCTAAAATGGCTTCACAATATGATCAAAGGGGACTTGCCTTGGTCGATGACGGTAGGAGCAACCTGCCATTTATGGACGGGTCTAACCACGCGGACAACACATACAACATAATATAAACATCCATCAAACAGGAAACATATATATATAATTTTGTTTTAAAAATCATGCACGAAATAAATATGCATGGAAATGTGATGCATGCACAACTATTTTATATTTTACATTTTATTAAATCAAGTGTATGCATCAAAATAATATTTTCATCATTTTTCTAAGGTTTTTGAAAATCATTCGTTATTTGCTAGTTAATGTAAAATGATTAGTTTAATTTTATTGTTATAGGTATTAATATAAATAGAGAGTTATTAAATTTTTGATTATATTTATGTGTGCTTTGAACTGGAAAGCGATTCGCTCAATACGCTTCCAATTATCGAGCCACACACACAAGCACTAATCTTAAAGCATGGGTCTTCTTCAAGCTCTAGCTAGCCCAAGCATGCATGCAGACAACACAGACGCACAAAGACACACGCCATTGGAGCTAATCGAGCTCGGCTAGCGGGTTGTGGCGACCTCCGCTCGCCAAACCGATCGCAAAATGGATTCTCTCGACTCAGCGCCCAAAGGACCCTATAGTCACGATCCGCCGATCACAAGACGACGTATGTATTTTTATACATAGCTACAGTGCATGCTCTAAACTAGCTCGCATGGCTTCCATGAGAGCTCTAACTCGACATGGCACACGCAGGAAGACTACGGCCTCCCGGGATCATCTTCCCAAGCCCTTGCGCACCTAGAGATGAGCGAAGCTTACCCAGAGACGGCGAAATGAAAGGCCACGGCGGCGACTTCCTTCTTGACTTGGTGATGTTTCGGGTTCCTTCGACACGAGAAGAAGCACGGCACGGCAAGGCACCGAGCAAGGAGAGGTAGGAGCACAGAGCTCCACTTTATAGCCGAGGAGGGCACGGCGAAGCGCCGGACTTTACTCCGACGGATGGCACAAACATGGAGGCAACGAAAGACAAGTGCTATTGTACAATAGCAACAAGCACAAGACGGCGAGGTCGTGGCGCTTTAGCGTGGCAGCGAGAGAAGGTCGTGGCGTGGTCTAGATGCGCCGACGACGCACGCTGGGTTGCAGAGAGTAACTCGCAGCGAGCGGCAATTTGAGTTACTGAGCGATAAGTTTGCAAAGGCAGAGGAGAGAAGAGAGCAGAGAGAAAAGGTGAGAGAGAGAGAAAAGTTTTCTAATTTTTCCAATTTTGTTTTTCTCTTTTCTTCTTTCTAAATAATTATTCAAAGGTCAAATATTAAATAGATTTTGACAAATTCACATGGGTTTGAAAGCTTCTAAATGCACCCATTGAAAAATATTTATACCTTTAAAAATTAATGACCCAACCCATTTTCAAAACGGTTACATGCAATGATGATGCCATGATGTTTTTCAACACGTAAATAGTTTAATATTTTAATTATGCATTTTAATGAAATTATTAACGTGCCAAATTTGGTTTTGAAAATTTGAGATGTTACACCTAGTGGTGGGTCCGTCCCTGAATGAAATGTTAGGTTGAGAAACCGAGTGTGGTCCATCTTGCCAAACCCTACATTAGGTTATATAAAGAGGCGGATACCCCTATTGTACGTACAGAGCAAATTAGTAAAGAATTGGTCGATAGAATTGATCTTTCCCTCCCACATTTCTATCTCTCCTGTGATTAATTATTTCATATAGTTAAGATCCCTATGAACTACTCCGATAGCATTGCGATCTTAACACGTTACAAGCACATGGCTCTACCGATTTGGGAGATCGGTCGAAGTTAACGAGGAATTGGATCTTGAATCTTGGGTTTAAACCTCTTTGCATTCAAATCTGATCTAAGAACGAAAACAACAATTATGAGCAGACTTGAGGTCTTTTGATCTAGATCCAATAGATAGAAAGTCAATCCTTGAAGAAGATCATCAGACCTAAGTCATTGTTTCCCATGAAATCGATGGCATGTAGTAGGGAGATTCGTTGATTTGGCACTCTCAACATTGCTGCTCGTTAAAATGCCACTCTGTTTCACTGTCATGCAGATGGTCACATGTGTCGTACTTAGCGAACTATACATGTTGACAGTGGCAAATCGTTAATTTTTTTTTTCCATGTATCCATGTATGAAAGACGCTCGCGCTTGAAGAGACACCCCATCAGGCCATGAGCATCGACGTCGGCTCGCCGCGCCCGCCACACCCCGGCGGCTCTAGCACAGTAGCACGCCGCGCTGACTTGCTGCACCTCCCCCACGCCTGCGTTGTCGCCGGCGGCCCGCAACCGCCAGGCGTGCCGCCACACCGACCGGGCCACACAGCATCGTTAGGATGACACCGGCCATCGCACACAGTCGTCGATGGCAACCCGAAGCACGTCGGTGTGCCACCGGCAATGGCTCGTGTTGCGCGCGTGCTTACCGAGTTACAAGAGCTGCCGGCACGAAGCCGCCGCGCACTCGCCGTCGTCGGCCTCCGCCCTGCATCGCTCTCAGCCCAGGCGGGCGCCCGTGCATGCCCCGGGCCCCGCGTCCCGTAGCATCACCGCGCGCCGTGCTAGCCCCGGCCACGCGTCTGCGTGCGCGAAGCAGCCGCCGCGCCGCTGCCCCTCTTCTGCACCGGCGCACATGAAGGCGCCGCCGCGCCGGGAGCCGTACGCCCTGCGCTGCGTGTCCGAGGCCACTCCCACGCCGATGTGCGCACAGCCGTCGCGCCGCGAACGCGCGCCAGTCGGTCACCATCCCCACGCACGCCACGCCGGTGGCGGCCCGCCGCCGCCCGCGCACGCACCGACGCACGCACCGCCGCCGCTCCCAGGCTGCCGTCCCACGCGCTGACGCGCATTGCCGTGCGCTTATGCCTGTGTCGCCCGTTGCGCCGCCCTGTCCGTTCATGGGCCGCGGTAGGCCGGACCAAGCAGGCCGACCCGACCGGTGGAGAAAACAAAAGAAGAGAGGCCCAAGAAAGAAGCGGATTGGGTGGGCTTATCCGAAAAAAAAAGAAAAAAGGATGGTGGGCCGAGTGGTTAAAAAAACAAAAAATTAGATCGGCCAGCGGGGGAAATATGCAAATAAGGCTCCTATGCCATAAACAACAAATAGAGATCTAGGCCTTATCCATCATAGCACAAGAGTAATATTGTCTACAAACAAAAGAGGCCTAATCAATCATGGGCCTAATTTTCGGAACTTCACCGTGGTGCTGGACCAAGAACTCTTATACCAATTGTCGCCTTCCAGAAATGCAACGAGCAGATTTGGGGAAACAAGATGGGGATCAGATCATAGAAGTGTCTATAGAAAGCCAAGAAACGCTCCAAAAATTGCCAAAAGCATGCAAACACAACGAATCACCAATACCAAAAGTAAAAAACGTCTTAAACCAACGTTGAGGCAAGAACAACATCCAGGACACGCCAAACTGCAGGAGAGAGAGCACCAAAAACCTTTCTCAAGCCTTTAAATTTTTTGTCTAAGACATTATTTTGCATTTAGGATCAATGATTCGTTGTGTTTGCTTGCTTTTGGTAATTTTTTTGAGCGTTTTTCGGTTCCTCTGAATACTTCCTTTGTTTGAACAAATCCCTTGGTTTGGTTTGGCATGATTTAAATCCCTCCGTTTCATTTGGCGAGATTTGTCTCCGTATATCCCCAGTTGTCTTGATGCTCATTCCGTCCAACTGTTTGGCGAAAAATGTAAATCCTGTCAGTTGAACTGGTGGGATTTATATCCTACTTAATGGAATGGCGATATACGCCTATTTACTTAAATTAATAAAAATAATATTTATTTATTTTATAAAATTAAACTAACTAAAATGTTAACAAATTCCATAGTTGCATGCCGGTGCTGCTAACGAACGAGCCCAACACCAACTGCATGATACGTAATGGCTTAGTGAGACGTAGTGATGGGCCGAGCAGTAGTTAAACGGCTGAAACAGTACTGCCGTGCGTTGGGCCATTGATGCTATTTAAATTCGGGCTAGGTGGGGATGGCCATTGGTCTGATTTTTTATCCGGTACCCTTCGGAAAAAGTCTACTTTACCTCCCTCTACTATTGCCTCGGTTTGGTTTTTCTCCCTCTACTTTAAAACCGGGTAAATTACCTCCCTCTACTTTCCATACCGTGCAAATTACCTCCCTCACTTGAAACCACTCCGGTTTTGGGTGTTTTTGACTAATTAAATTCTAAAAAATTATAGAAAACTCAGAAAAAATAAAATTAGAATATTTTAAACATATAAAAAATGTAAAATCCAAACATGCATTAAAAATATGATATTCTTGTAAAACCTATAAGCCAAAATTCATATTTATGATTGGAGGTATTTTTAATAAAAAAATCTCAAACATGTATATAATTTTTAGCATGTATGTTTATATGCAAGCACCACTTTATTAAATATTTGGATTTTTCATACTTTTATTCTGTTTCTTTGAGTTTTCTATAATTTTCTATAATTTATTTTCTCAATATTATGATGTCACATCAACAAAACTCCGTTTTTTTGTTGAAAAAATAAATTCTAGAAAACTAAAGAAAACTAAAAAATAGAATATAGGTTTGTACACAAATATCATATTTTTATTTCTCTTTTGGATTTTACATATTTTATATACTTAAAATGTTTTTATTTATTTTTCTAAGTTTTCTATCATTTTTTAAAATTTAATTAGTCAAAAACCAGTTGATTAGGGCGCCAAATCACTCAAAACCGGCGTGAGGGAGGTAATTTGTCCAGTATAAAAAGTAGAGGGAGGTAATTTGCACGGTATGAAAAGTAGAGGGAGGTAATTTACCTGGTTTTAGAGTAGAGGGAGAAAAACCAAACCGAGGCAATAGTAGAGGGAGGTAAAGTAGACTTTTTCCTTTTGAAAAAATTACCGGGTACCCATATGCTTACCGGGTATTTTCTGTCCCGTATTCCACCTGCATGGAGTCAAATTTATCCGGGTAGCACCCCAATCTACACAAAAAAAAAAAAATACATATGCGTATTTTTAGATAACACTGATGTGAGTACAGGTCGACAATTACCTGATTTATCCCAAGTTGTGAACCTGTGGTGCTGGTGAGGTGAAGAGGCAGCAATATATCACCTTGGCGTAAGGCTAATGGAGGGCTTTTTACATCAGCTGGCAAAGAAGGATTCGATGGCAAGAGCCACCGAAGACGAGGAAAGAAGAATCAGAGAGAAGGAAGATGACATGAGAGGTGAGGAAGGAAAACAGGAGTTTTGGTGCCATTGCCAACACTGACAGGAGCTTGCACAACAACCGGTGCATGCAACTGTGGCACCTAGGGCTAAGGTAAGCGGGGAAATGTAGGGTTTGAGAGGTTGCCATACAAGGAAGAGGATTAAGGATGTAGATCATCCATTTTTTTGATAAACGGTTGAGGGATTAACTGAAAATAGAAAAAATAAAAAACAACTGATGAGTAGTTAGATATAAGATGAATAGAGTTGGGTCATAAAAAGGTATGAAAAAGGCTATAGGATTAAAGATGCACTTAATCCCTTTAATTATATATGGTCTCAAGCACCATTATTATTTAGAATGGTAAAATATCAAATCCAACAATTGATCCAAGAGCAAAAAATAAAAAAAATAAAGCATGGACAAAGCCCCTTCCAAATAATTCAAATCGCGCACGGGAAGACCCTTCCCCCATCGAAATGAAATCAGAATTGAAATCTGGGCGGACCAACATCAATCATGCATAGCCGATCAGGACCACGCCGTACACGTACTACTGGACCAGGGATATATGCACGCACACATGTTGCCGCACGCAGCTGGGACGTCGGCACGCGCGTACACAACAACACCATGATATCGCCATGCATAGTTATTATTATGGCACATGAAATGCAGGGTGAAACTGAGCTTTCTCTAAATAATGGTCAGGATGTGGAGCTGGCCTGGCCTGACCTAGCTAGCTAGCAGCTCCTCGTTCAATGCGACGATCTCGATCGAGAAATACAAGCACGTGTCGGTTCCGATCCATGTCATACAGTAATGCCGATCTCTGAATAATGCAGAATGCGAAGCTACTGAAAGGTTCTCCCAGAAGCTGTTGCTGCTGCTTGCTAAAGTTACCGCGCGCGTGTGCCTTTCACAAATGGCTTTCGTTTTTGTCAGCGTCGTCTTGAAATTTCTACGTGTGTATATATATACTCTCAGCTATATATGTCCTTTTTCAAAAATAACGAACAAGTTGATCCGCACGTTTGCGCGGTTAGATTTGTGTTAAGATATAGATAATATATCTGATTAGATTTAGAGTTTATCTCTAATATATAGATTAGCTTCAGTACCTAGATTTGTGTTAAGATATACTCCCTCTGTCCTACAAAGAATGCATTTCTGGTTTTTCTCAGACAGATTAGTGTGAAAGGCAAATGACTAATTTGCCCCTAATTAATTACATGCACAAGCGTGCTGCTGCTTTGGTTCCCAAAATAATTAAATGTACATGTGTCTCCTTTGGTGGGGAACGGATATAGAGAGAGATGAGAGTGGGGGAGTTAATGGGTTGTGTCTTCTTTGATAGGCCCCACGTCTAAACATGCACTTTTTGTGAGACAATTTTTAAACACTAAAAATGCACTCTTTGTAGGACAGAGGGAGTAGATAATATATCAGAATAGATTTAGAGTTTATCTCCAATATATAGATCAGCTTCAGTAGTTTATTATAGAGGTTAATATGACCGCTAGATTTACATAATAATATCCATATTCAACGATGTAGATTTTTTTCTTTTTTCTATGATTAACGTGATAATTTCTACATCGTTAACACAAATCTATATATTAGAGATAAACTCTAAATCTACTCTGATATATTATCTATATCTTAACACAAATCTAGCCACGTAAACGTGTGGGTCATCTTGCTCGTTCCTAATTAAATTTCGAGATTCCTTAAAAGCTTTGAGACATACCTTTGAGATAAAATATCTAAAAAAACACTTGCATTTTTAAATAGAGATAAATTAAATAAGAGATAGAGATGGCTCCAAATTGAAGAACACGCAGCCTAATTAAAAATCATTGTCGTCGACCACTGCCAGGGAATGGGCCTTTAGTCCCTGTTGGCAACTGGCTTTAGTCCCAGTTGCTAAACCGGGACAACTCCTAGGGACTAAAAGTCACATTATGCCTTTAGTTCCGGTTTCCCCAACCGGGACACAAACTTTACCACAGTAAAGAAAGTATCAAAAAAATATGACGAACCCAAGACTCGAACCTAAAACCTCATGCCACCACGGGACTCCCCACTCACACGTATAACTAAGCCACCCAACCACGCGTATTTACTAGACTAGGATATGCATTCCTTTTGAAGTATGCTGGAACGAGGCTTTAGTCCAAATCTTACCTTCAGTCCGAGTTCGTGTTACGAACTGGGACTAATGTGTGCCCGTGCCAGCTAGCATGTATCCGTCTTCCCAAGCACTCTTCTATCCCAGTTCGTGACACTATATAGCCATGAACCGGGACTGATGGCACTATTAGTCCAGGTTTATAGTTTATCGGGACTGATGTACCGAGATAGAAGGCTCGTTCCCTAGTAGTGGACCCGTCATTGTTTGTGTCTCTATCCTTCCATCCATCCATGGAGTTAATTTTTGCGTAACGTTTGTCGACCATTTCTTTTTATCACAATTCTGTCCGTACAAATTAAACAAACTTAGGAGCATGCTTGAAAAGAGACCGTGTGTTGCAACAGATTTTGAATAAATAATAAATTTAATTATTAATATCGTACGATTTTCTAATTAAAAATTTTAAATAGGTAATTTTAGTTGTTAATGTATATAAGATTAGTCAATGTATATGTAATTACAGAACAAAGAATAATAAATCTGTTTACTTCAATCTACAAATGTCCACTATAATTTTATTTCAGATACATCTTGTTCGTCCGTTACTCTGTCTAAAAAAACATGACAAAAAATATTACCTCAAAACAAACAAGCTCTTACCGAGCCATGTTGTCATGTCCACTCTCTTCTTTGTCTCTCTATTTCTTCTAGCCGATCCCTTACCCGTCATTGCAACAAATCAATCTAATTGCCATCGCCTCATTGATCCTCCACCCCAGCCTATTCCTAATGCCTCCTCATCCTTTCCCCCACTCTCGGCGGAGCAACCCTTCCTCCGTTTCCGTATGATGTCACGTCCTGAACATCGAAGTTAGATGAATTCAACATTTAGGTAGTTTTTTCTGGTATCGTGCGAACATTACACTCACTTCGACGACCCAATGAGTCTACATGAAGCAAGATGAAGCAGAGTATAAGCTTCATGGTACCTTCAAAAATGCTTCAATAAGATCACAAGAGGAAAGCAGAAGATTTTTAGCCTATCATGGAGGCAAAGTTGAGCATGAACCTTGCAATATCCCTTGCAATTGATCTGCTAAGATCGATGTAAAAGGTGGGAGTTCCCAAATTGATATCCAAGATGAAGCATGATGGGAGCATTGCGGGACCCTAGCAGGGATTATCGTTAGGGAATGGTACCAAACTTCACCCAACTCTCAGCAAGGACACCCCTGCAAGGGATGGATCAACTTAATGGCCAAGGAAATCCAGGGGACTAATAGTAAAAAGGGGCCACACTAGTGCCAGGATAAGCATCATTGAATCATTCTAGCAAGGGACATGCTATAAATGCCCACAAGAGTGAACTTTCCTTAATGCTCCCACATTTAATATGATAGTGGGATAGCACTCTACTCTAAAGGCCTCTAGAAAAGGAGTCCAAGGACATAGCTGCCTATGCTTTAGTTTTTGGGCAACGACAACTAATGTAGAGCTACTTTCTATGATACGAATGGGCATCTAGTTCCTTTAATATATAAAAAAATTCTCTATAAATAGGGAGGTATATGTATGTGTAAGGGTTTGAAGACCTCGCCTGCAAAAAGAAAAAAAAAGAAATACCCTCTCAAAGTTTTCAAGACCTCTTAAGGCTAAGTGCTGAGTTTCCATTTGAGGTTACCCCTTGCACCCGACTTTGCTAAACGGCCAAACTAGAGTAGGTGCCTTTAAAATTGTCTATTCAAAATGTTTCACTATCCGATGATTATGTCTTTGATGTATAATATGAGGTCTATACAGAGAAAACATTAGATTAATCAAGAAGGTGATAGGGGTCCTCTGTCACGTAATAATTTCCCACGGCCACACCATGGCTACTAAAGGTAGGTGCACACGGTAAGCAAACAAGTGAAAGCAGCTCACAATTTAGTCATAGACACATTAATTGGAAACAAATTCCACCCATTCCAATTTTTATACTTGAAAAGGATCGAAACCAAACCAAATGCTTTGTTTTTTTAGCTCTTATCGAAAGCACTCCTGCAAGCTCATGCATAACCATCAGAATATGCATCTAGTCATTGGAGGGACATCCGATGGCTAGGCTTAGCTCTAGTTGCCTAGTTGTCTTTTTTTTTTTTAGTTGAATAAAACACCAAAAATGAAAGTATTAAAATAGTACCAAATATGCATGATATTTTCCGGTCATTGTTTCGAAATTTAATATTACGACGCAATCAATATAACCTGTTAGAAGGTTTCTAAAATAAAGTACCAATCATAAAAACATTAAAAATATATAGATAAAAAAGTACTGCATAATTTATAACACTATTTTTTACATCTTTGAAATATATACATAACTTCGACAAAAGGCCAAATAGATAGACTAGAGATGCCCGAACCAAACCGAGTGATTTGAAGATCACACGTCCAAGGACACACAACTTTATTTATTCAGGGGGCAATACCAAACAACACGGATGCGCGCGGCTAGCGATTTATTCAGCAGAGGAAGCAACACGGTCATGCACAGCATGCTCCCGGCCGGGGCGTTGAAGCAGAGAGGGTGATCATATACAGTATCAAGCTAGCTTAATCCGTCGCGCGCGCGCGCGTAATTAAAGCTCTGATCAGTCCACTAATCACGCCGCCGTGGGCAGCTGGATGGCGGCGGAGGTGGAGAGCATCCAGGTGTAGAAGGGGTGGAAGACGACGGCGTCGGGGCACTTCTGCTCGGGCAGCTTGGGGCACTTGATGAAGGTCTTGGCGTTCTTGCTCACGCAGAGGAACACCTGGTACAGCTGCTTCTTCCCGAACGGCCCGCTCTTGCAGCTCAGCCCCGGCTCCACCTTCAGCTTCTGCTGCACCGCCCACTTGATCTTCGCCGTGCTGTACAGCTTGTAGTCCGGCTTGATGTCTGCACATATGTTTTGCATCAGGCGAAAAAGTTGGTACCATATATGGTGTTGATCGATATGTGTGTGTATCACTTCTACCACAAACGTGTTGATCATCTCAGAGAGTTCGGAACCCGTCATCAGTTACATATGGATAAGGTTCTGAACCGTATCAACTTTTGTTTGTGATTATAGTTACGTGTGACTAGTCTCAAATGGTTTTCCGAGAACTATTAATAATAGGGAGCAAGACATATAGGTAAATCCATATCCTCTACTGCCGCGCCTTTAACGTTCACTGGCATATAGCCTTGTGGGTACACGGCCCATCCTGACAGATCTATAGTCTTATTCTTTTCGGCTTAAATTAAACTATATTAAAATTTAGCTTCTTATTTTTACGAGACAAACGATATAGTGATTTGTAGTTATTTTTATATAGTTTTGAATGGTTCTTAGTTTTTTATATTTTTTAAAACTCTTTAATTAATCCTCTTTTGAGGGGGGCATATTTTTTAGATCAAAATTTTCAGCTATTTTCAACGAAAAAACAAGGCCTAGCTAGGTTAACGTAGGTTGGCAGCTTGGCTTGGACATGTATACCTTGTTCGGCGAGAGCCTCGAGGACACCGGCCTGCTTCCTGAGGTTCAGCGCGGCCCTGAAGTAGTCCAGCTCCTTGAGGCCCGAGCAGACGCCGTACTCGTCCCACACACGCTTCCAGGTGTTCACGCCGTCGGTGCTCGGGCACTTGATGTTGCTCCAGTAGTGGTTAATGTTGTTTTCGATTGGGTCGAGCTGTTGGATCGTATCAAAAACATATGTGATACATGCATCGATCGGCGTAATTAAGACGGTTAGAAACAAGACACCTGCAGATCGCGCGAGATGAAGAAAAGTTCGATCATGGTGTGGGGGTTAATAGGGAAAAGAAACACGTTTCCAGTTTCTACAGACTACATGCAAGATGAACATGAGCATCTTCAATAGGCTTTCTATCACATCTCTTAAAATACTATTCATGTACACATGAAAAATGTTTTAGGAGGTGGGATAAGAAGCCAATATAAATTATAAGCGACGATCAATTTATATACATAAAAGGTTAAAATCTAAAGATCATATATTATTATTATTAAGCCTCCAGCCATGATCGAAGAATAATATAAGAAAAAAGGTTGTTCTGTATTTTAAGATAATGAAGAAAAAGGTTGTTCTGTGTGTATCTTGACCTTGTTAGGGTTGAAAGGACTGTTGCTGTTGCACCTGACGACGGCCTTGTTCTCCGTCTCGTTGAAGGTCGTCAGGCTCTCGACGAAGAAATCCTCCGCCGGGTAACCGTACTTGGGCACGCAGCAACCGTTTTCGCTGGCCTGACACAATGCTCCAGGCCACTGCAAAATCGATCGTTCTGTATTACTATCACGCATGGATGCGCAAAATATTAAAACTAGCATGATATACATAACTAGCTAGATTTCTTGTGAATATTAATTCTACGTAAGTACTATCATAATCTTCGATCGGGAGCACAGCTACTTGAGGCTAGCTACGTACATCATTGGAACTTGCTATTTCTAATTGTTCTAATTAACTGTATAGCACGTACTACGTATTTGTCAAATTTTATTAACTCAATCAATAAAAAATACAAAAAATAACAGTCCAAGTGATCAATAGCATCGTAAAAAAAGAAGATACATGAAAAATAGGAGACGGGGTGACATCCAAATGAAACGTGGTCTGTTATTATTATATTATAAAGCAGATTTAAATGGAGACACCATATTAATAAAAAAAATACAATAAATTTTCACGTTAATCCAAAAAATAGAAAGATCTACACCGACGATTGTTGTGAACCTAAAATATAATGGATTATATTAAAAATTCATATCAACTAAAAAATAGAATAAAAATAATAGGAATAAGATTCCATGTTAGATTAAAAAGGGAGTTCATATCAACGGCAAAAAAAATAATTAAAATAAAAAAAATAGGAATAAGAGTAAATGCTATATTAAAGAAAGAGTTCATAACAACTACAAATAAAAAATTACTTAAAAAAAAATAGAGATAAGTGTTCATATTAAATCTAGCTACGTAAACACGTGGCACACCACGCTCTTTAAGTCTAAAACTGAAGCAGTGTTTTCACGTGCAGTGCAAGTGAGTCGGGAACCTAGACATTCAAGTCCATAGATCAATGGGGAATTAGGTTCGGTGGTTCCTGTAATCAGAGAAGTAAAATAAAAGATACTCCATATATAGAATCCTTGTTCCAGCGTGCGTGTGTGTGTGTGTCATAGTACTAATCGCAGTGCTGAGTGCAGAAAACATTTGATGTGTCATACCCTGAGGATAAGGTAATAGAAATCAAAGGGTGCCTCATTGGCAGTTTTGGCAGGTACTGCAGCGACTAGTAAGCCAAGAACTAGGGACAACAAAATTTCACTCCGTGCCATATCTCTTGTCTCTCTCTCTCTCTTCTAGTTTTCGCAAGGAGAAATAGCTTGGTTGTTGGGCGCCGTCCGGTTCAACTGATAGCGGGGGTATTTATAGATGGAGATGGGGTCGGAGCCGGAGAGGGAGAGAAAAGACACATTAACATTATTCACTATAAATTCCTTGAATAAAAATATCTGGATATTCATAATATGAAAAAAAGTGTGGCATCCGAGCGAGCTATAATGTGTAGTGCATACATGCTTAGAAATGCAAATGGATTATTTTGCGGGTACCCACGAGCCTGCTTACTTCATTAAAATACACTAAGCGTGCTAGTTTATACTATTACAAAGATGTTTGATTAGAGTGCGAATCCTAGTCAATCATATCATAAGCCATGGCCGTGTTTTCGAGACAAATGTTTTGTCTTTGATTTAATCAGATCCAAAAAAGTGTTTCAATCTTTAATTTGAAGTCCATTATATTGAATCGACCACTATGTTTTCTCGAAACGCTCTAAGCTTAATGTTCACCCAATATTTCAGCAATTCAGTCCAGCTAAAATAAACATATCCCGTGTATCTTTTTTTGAACAAATATATCCACTATATCACACACACACACACACACACACACACACACACACACACACACACACACAGCAACGTAGCAGCATGCACAGGGATGCAAGTGGGTTGCTTCGCCGGTACCCACGAGCCTGCTTACTTCATTAAAATATATATAAGCCTTATAGTGCTTAGTGTATTTTAGCGAAGCAAGCGGACTCACACATACCCGCGAAGCAACCCACTTGCATCCCTGTGCATGCTGCTACGTTGCTCTGTGTGTGTGTGTGTGTGTGATATAGTGGATATATTTGTTCAAAAAAAGATACACTGGATATGTTTATTTTAGCTGGACTGAATTGCTGAAATATTGGGTGACCATTAAGCTTAGAGCGTTTCGAGAAAACATAGTGGTTGATTCAATATAATGAACTTCAAATTAAAGATTGAAACACTTTTTTGGATCTGATTAAATCAAAGACAAACATTTGTCTCGAAAACACGGCCATGGCTTATGATATGATTGACTAGGATTCACACTCTAATCAAACATCTTTGTAATATAAACTAGCATGGTAAACGCGCCTTTGGCGCGCCATCCGATTGGTCTTAGCGATAAAGAATTAGTCTAAAAAAATACGTAACGCTTTATTTCGATCAGGTTTAAATCAGTAACCCATTAAAGTGCAGAGGCTAAAATATATAAAAAAGAGTAAAATTTGAACGTATATAGTGATGTAACCAATTTTATGAAAACTATTTTCTTAACGTCTAAATATTTTGATGAACCCTCACCATGCAATTATAGTTATAATTCCATTTTTAAGTCCTGTTTTCATTTTTTATTCTATGGACAACTAACTCTAAACTATAATTATATTTTTTTCGAATTTTTTCTCCTTCATTTCCATTATATATTACTTTTTTGTAATATTTAAATCTTTTCATCAAACCCTAGAATGATTATGCTTCAATTCTATAATGGTTTGGTCCTGAAGAATTTTTTAAGCTAAGTACAAAAGCTAGAATGAGTGGTTTAGTGTTTTTTATATTGTAATTCAAAAGTATTATACAGTATGTGGTTTATATACAAAACCCTCCATTCGTTTTTTCTTAATTCATTTCTCAACTAAACCTATAATTATTAGAAATAGCTAGATTTTTTATGGGCCCTCGTCATGATATTGTGACCTATTTTTAGTTTCTAGTTTTTCCTACGCTGTGAAAAAAATCTGGAAACGCTTATGAACCTATTAGACCCATTTTCTATTTTCCCCTTTTTTTCGTCCCAAGAATCTTTTAAAAAAAACCATGGGAAAAAACTATGGAAGTGGGATTCGAATCCACGACCTCTAGGCTTGTGAGAGTTGAGGTGAACCAACTGAGCTACATGCACTTGTTGCCTTATGCATTGAAGAACACTAGAAAAGGGAAATGGAAGGGAAAAATACCAAGAAAATTGGCATATACCGGGAATACCTGGGATTCGAACCGTGGCCATCTATCCATTGTATAGCGCAGAAGACCAACCGAGCAAGCGCTCCGCCTTGTTGAGAAATTTTCGAAAAAACCCGTTTTATATGCGATTATAGATGAACGGTTGGATTTAGTTACTGGTTCGCGATCGAACGGACACGACCATTCAGATGACATGGTGGCGCAGGGAAGCCGCATGTGGAGGCACCAGAATGCAGCGACGTGGCTTAACCTGCGATCGGCTGGTGAGGCCTTTGTTATATAGAATTGATTTGACATTGGTAGCACGAAATTTTTCTACCTTTGTTGTTAGGCACTTCATGTGTCACTAGGACCTACAAAGCTGACGATGCAAATTTGTACATATATACAACGAGTCAGGCATGCAGAGCCAATATTGACATGTAAATCTTGGAGTTCTGAACTTCTGATGTCGTTCTTTACCTCTTTGGATGAAGAATAGCAATCAAATGCATCATCAATCCAATTAGTGGTTAGCGTTACATGCACGTGCTACGTTTTGCCACAGGCGGTAGCGAGGAGTCGAGCACGGAAGCACTCCTGGCCGAGTCAGATTGTTTTTTTTTTTTCCGTATTTTTTTTAGTTCGGCCGGTTCGAGTCCCCGGTTTTGTTGGGTCGGATTTAGGTTGTACGTTGTCGCACCCTGATCCGACTTGGGAGCCCTGTTATATTTACAATTCTACATCTAATGACACTGATCTTAATCAACCCTGGAGGTGCCTCCTAGCTATCCAGCCTATCCAGCTGCAACAATATAGCACACAACTCGATCCGTGCCTCGCCTACTCAAGGTCCGCACCGCAACCATGTCATTTTCTCGGTACCGGCCCCCATACAAACCGGTACTGATGAGCCCGTGTACCAACTGGCTTATACCTGTATACGAAAATAATCTTTACTATTGGCTTCAACCGGTACTGAAAGTCTTAGTTGCTACTGTTGCTACGAACCGATACCGATGCCACTATCTACTGGTTTCAATCCAACCGGTATTGATGTGTCGGTATATTAGCTCAGTTTTTTAGTAGTGTGTCTAGGGCTCTAGGCTTGGTGATATATAAATTAGTAACATGTATAAAAAACTTGAGTAGTATCCAACAAAACTCAAGTTCAGTTTCGAGTAGACTTTGTAAAATAATGATTTTAGCAAGAAAAAAAATGAAGTTTGAAAGAAATCTTCAAAGGTCGACTAGGCTCGGAAGAAGCTCGAACTAAAGTAGACTCAACAAAATACGATGTTATCTAGAATACTTAGGTTATATGGACAAGCTTGACAAAGCTCGAGTAGGCTCAAGTCAAGATCGAGGTCGGCTCATTTAAAGTTGGAGCCAAGCTCGAACCAAGCCTACTATGAGTTTGTTCAAGTAGCTTGAGAGCATTTTTTATAGCCCTATCCTTCTCCCCTTCAACATCTTCCGGCCCCTCCGGTCTGTATTGTAGGTGGCCGACGCTGTCATTGCCACCACCTTTTGTTGGATGCAGTAGAACAGCGACACCCTTCCCTCCGCGAGGTGACAACCATCCCTTAATCCGGTTGTCTCCACCATAAGATGACCACAGTTGATCCCCGATGTTGAGGTGGAATAGGATGGGGAAGGGCATGGAGAGAGAGGGTCAAGTTGGGTCAAGTCATTATAGAAAAAACTCGCAGTACATAGGTTCTGTCGAGAGATAACAACCCAGAACATAGGTTCTATCAACGGCCAGCACAAAGCCGTCGGGCAAGATCTTCCTTGAACAAAGTCTCTCTCAACGGCTTATAGACGACTGTCAAGAGAGGTGAACTAGGGATACGTGCAGCGGCAATGTTTGGTGGGGCCCACTGTTTGTAGTCTCGACGGTCTAGTGCTGGTCGTCGATATTATGCCGTCTAGACGAAAACAACGTCCGGAGAATTTGGCTCAACGGCTTGAACCTAGGTCGTCGAGAAAGTTTATCTCAATGGTCAAACCGTCGAGAACTTGTCCTCCTCTCGACGGAGCAGTCTCGATGGCTTTCTCTCGACGGCTAGCCGTCGAGACAACCTTTTTCCGATGGCTATGGAGTAAATATTGATGGCTTTAGCCATCGAGACTAATGTCGATTCCTGTAGTTGATTGACTATGCCCCATATATCAACCTCTAGTTTTGCAAAAGAAAACAAAGGATACAATATAGCTAGCGCAAAGCCTCGAGATAGTGCCCCTTTGTTTTGCATTCATAACAAGAGCTCATTGGTTCAGAACACCGTCTCTTCAAGAGTAGCTTGAGGAGTTTCATTAGCTATGGTGGATTGTCAGTGACACAATATTTGACGACTCCCATGAAGATACCGTCTGTTGGAAGGGGGACACCCATGAGAACTACTCAACAAATTGGCACACATCATTCTATTCTTGTGCTCTGTGCTTGAACACTCCTATTTGCGTATAAGGCAGGCGAATGTAAAGCACAAATGCAGGTTCTTCGCTTGGCTATAGTCATTCAGGATAGAATCTTATAGAAGATAGGTTGGTTGTCCAAGGGTGGTTAGGCTTGCCCATTTTTTTGCTATGCGGGAGCGAGACCAAAATAGCCTCCCACCTGTTCGTCCTATGCCAATTTGACCAGTAGGTTTAGAATAGATTAGCAACACGCCTTCACCTTAGTCGAAGCCAAGTACAGGCCCGCCCCCTTGGTTCTTGGTAGGATGGTTGGCAGACCACAGAGGGAGCGCTAGGAGAAGGACAGGGCCATCATTTATACCCGTTGGAAACTTGCAGAAAAGACAACCTAATTTACCAATCATTGTACGTTTTGCATTTGGTTTTAGATAATTCAGTCTTTCAGGGCAGTCCTGTCTACTAGCAATAGAGGAGAATAAATCATATGTGTCACAGGCCATAGCCCGAACTAGGGAAATTTTATACTCTGTTTTTCTTCTTACTTTGAATGAATAGACGACTTGCCTAATCCTTTAAAAAATATAGCTAAGGAAAGTTTTTTACAACATAAATGATCATTCATCAAATTATCGAATCTAAAATGGCATCGTCGGTCAATTAAACAAGGTTTTTTTTGGCATGGGTGCCGTTTTGAAACATTGATTTCTCGTAATGCCATTACAAAATACAAATTGATTTAAATGTTACTACAAAATGACTTTGATTTAAAACTATCATTACGGGACATTTCCGACATTTACATAATCAAAATATGACATTTCTGAGAAATCGATGTTTAACAATGTCAGTCCTAAATAATCTACATAAAAAGATGTGACATATGCTACCTTCACAAATATAAGTCATTTGAAATATGTGCAAGTAAAAGTTTTGAAACTTCGGCTATAAATATTCTTAAAACTATTTAGATTGATTATGAGAAAATAATATATGCAGATTTATCTTGAAAAGTATATCCATTATATTTTAGTGTGCTTTCTAAATAGATTGTTAGTGATAATCAGTGGTGCAAAGTGTATTGGGGAGATGTGTCGATGTCCAAGATGACACTACTTATCTGTGCTCGATGGACGGAATAGAGGTGAAAATACTCTTTCTGAATCTGCCGATCGAGCATTCAAGACGTTCGATAAATCGAGAAACATCCGCACGTGTCCATTCTGAACTTTCATGCAATCTCTTCGAATAATATTAGAAGGCGAAACCGAAAGCTACACCTCGAGAAGCTGTGGCTCGTCTCTACGGTTCGCCGCGGTTGCAGCCCCACTCTCTCTTTCATGGGAGCAGGAGCGTCTCAACGGTGGTTGTCCTGCTCGATGTCGTCTCAGTCACCGTCGATGCAGGTTATTATTAGGATTATTATTACGACGGGATGCGGGAACCTTCGGAGATTATGCTCTCTACCTACTCTTCTTTTTTGTTTGACGTTTTTGATTTTTGTATTTGTCTTTGACCATTCATCGTATTCAATTTTTTTTTATAAATATCATTTATTTTGTTGTGATTTGTTTTGTCAATAGAGGTACTTTAAACATGACTTATTTTTTTTCATCTTTGTATTAAATTTTTTTAATAAGACTCAAAGACGTATCAAAAAGTCAAAGACGTCAAACAAAAAAAAACACTTCTGATTCAACAAATTTTTTTGGTCAAGTTCTGCTGCATCATTGCATTGCACGCGTCCTTGTTTTATGTGTCATCCTTAATCACGCATGTAGTTGCTCTATGGTCCATATGTTTTTTTATCGCAACTTTAGTTCTAGCTTACATCTATCTATCTTAAATATACAAAGCCAGCTTACAGGCTCCCCTCCGTGCCACGCGTCCCTGCTTTCAGCTCGCCGGTGTGCCACGTCGCGATGTTCGTTTCTAACCGTTCGATCGCGCGCGTTGGTCGGATCTAGCCGTCCATTCGTTCTTTAACTATAAAAGGATTTTTTTCACGCAGCCATAAATAGCACAGAAGTCGCTTGGTGGGCCTTGGCTAATCGAGCGGCTCTCACCAGCACCCACGGTTCGATCCCCGTATCGCTTGGCGTTTTTCTTTTTCTGCCGGTGCGGACGTGCGCCTGCGCTTTCCCCACCATGCGCCCGCCCACCCACGCTTTTTCCCCGCCACGCACGGCGCGCCCCCGCCACGCACGGACGCGGGCCCAAGCGCTCTCCCGGGCTCTCACGCCACAGGTGCGTGTACTGTGACTAGTAAATATACAAGGGGGAGTTTAATCTCCCCCTTGCTCCCATGTGGGTGCATGGGTGTTTTTTTTTTGCTGTTCTCTCTATTTTAGTTCAGTTTTTTAGTTGAAAAAACTGATTTCAAAAATAAGTATGGTAAATACAAAACAAGCTATTACTACAAATAAGTATGGTAAATACAAAACAAGTTATTACTACCTCTGGTCATAAAAACAAGTCGCCATTGACTTTTGAAAACATTTCTGACCATTCGTCTTATTAAAAAAAACTATGTAAGTTATCATTTATTTTGTTGTTATTTATTTTTTCACTAAATATAATTTATCTTTGACCATTCGTTTTATTAAAAAAACTATGTAAGTTATCATTTATTTTATAGAAATGTTAGAGAACGGATGTCCGTTCCCAGGCTTCCGACGGACGAGCTCCTTCCTCCTCCTCCTCCTCTCCACCCAACCACGATGGGTGTTCGCTGCAGGCGCGGGCGAGCCCACGGCCTCGCCGTCTCTCGGGCTGGCTCAAGTGAGCGCCGCCGTCACCTCTTGCCGTGTCGCCTCACTCTATCTTGCTTGCAGCGCCACGCCGCTTGGCCGCAGCCCATGTTTGTGTTGTTGCCGCGGGTCGTCGTCTTGCCGCCGCCAATGTTCCGCCACCGATCGTGACCTCCGCCCGAGCCGCTCCGCTTTGCTCGCAACCACAGGGTCAAGCTCGTCGGAGTTACCGTCGATGCACCGCTGTCTTGCCGTTGCTCTGCTGTGAGAAGAAAGCCGATCCCCTTTTCAACTAGTCATTGCAGGTGTGTGGCCAGGAGCCTAGGACGAAGAAAGCTAGCCAAGCCGTTGTCTTCTCATCCCATTAGATCGTCAAGCTTTGTCAGTGTCCATTGATGAACAATGCCCTTTCATCTTTTTTACACCTAAAACCATAAGTCGGTTTTCCTCCGAACCAATTTTTGTGTTTTTATACTAATATATTGTACCTACTATATTTAGTTGGTATTTTTAGGATTTTATAACGCAGCGGACTTTTTCGTGCGCGCCTCGTTTTGCGTGTGATCATCGCCAACTTCGTCGAGCGAGCGTTCAGCGACGTTGTGGAAGGAAAAAATATTCCTACCCGAGTTTGCATATATCTGAGGCGAGTTTTGAAGACCGAGGCATCGCCGCTTGGAACACATCATGCATACCTGCCAGGTACTCTGGGAGTCCCAACTGGTAGGCCACTTCACCTTTTCAGGAAAAATTCATGTAGTTTTAGAAAAAAAACATGTGGTTTCAGAAAATTCATGTAGTTTCATGTAGGTTCAGATTGTTTCATGTAGGGTAGTTTTATGTAGGTTCAGATTGTTTCATATAGGCTCAGGTTATATTGTTTTCTACTAAAATTCATCTTGGTTCAGGTTGTTTCAGATAGTTTTAGGCTATATTGTTTAAACTAAAATTCATATTGGTTCAGATTGTTTCAGATAATTTCAGGCTATACAGTTTCGTATAGGTTCGAATTGTGTCATATAGTTTCAGCTTGTATCATGTAGTTTCAGATTGATTCATATAGGTTCATATTGGTTCATGTCGGTTCAGCTTGTTTCACAATGATATCATCTATTTTGTCTTCATGGGAAATTCAACTTGGTTCAAGTTGTTTCAGCTAGATTCATAGAAAATTCAGATTGGTTCAGTGTTTCAACTAGTTTCATATGAAATTCATATTGGTTCAGGTTGTTTTAGGTAAAAATGCAGCTAGGTTCATGTGAAATTCAGGTAGGTTCATGTTTATTCAATATTTTTCAGGTAGGTTCAGATAGGTTCATGTGAAAATTCATGTGAAATTCAGGTAGGTTCAGATAGGTTCATGTGAAAATTCATGTTGATTCAATATTTTTTTGTTAAAAAAAACAGATAGCTTCATAGGAAATTCAATTTGGTTTGGGTTGTTTCAACTAGTTTCATAGAAAATTCAGATAGGTTCATGTTGGTGTAGGTAAAAAAACAACTAGGTTCATATGAAATTCAGGTTGATTCAGATAGTTCCGTAGAAAATTCATATTGGTTCAGGATTTTTCTGGTAAAAAAAAGATGCCTTCATGGAAAATTCAGCTTGGTTTAGGTTGTTTCAGTTAGTTTAAAGAAAATCATGTAGGTTCAGGTTGGTTCAGGCAGTTTCATGTTGGTTCATGTTGGTTTAGATTGGTTCATGCAGATAGCTTCATGGGGAAATTCAACTTGATTCAGATTATTTCAACTTGGTTCAGGTAGGTTCAGCTTGGTTCATGTAGGTTCAGGTAGGTTCAGCTTTGGTTTATGTGGGTTCAGGTTGGTTCATGTAGTGTCAGGTTGGTTCATGATGATGTCATCTATTTTGTCCTTTTGCTCATCCGTTGATTTTGAATAGAACGGATCACCGTACTGTATAGGCTCCCTTTATTTTATCATTAAAGATAATTTAAGCATTGGACTGTCCATTGGTTCTTTACGTATATAAAAAAAAAATTCACACAGCTTTGGGTAAGTCAGACGCTTTGGCCTGTTGGCTAGCTGAGCTAGCGCTCAGCCAAACGCCTACGGTTCGAATCCTCGTGCTGTGTTCTTGCCTTTTTTTCCCGGGCACGTCCCCGGCCTCGGCGTGTATGCATTTTTCCTAGCCTCGGCGCGCCACAAGCGCGCAAGCATGTCTAGTATGTACAAAACTCAGCTCGTAATAACTGAACTCGTAACTATGCTAAAACCTAAATTTTATATACAAATCTGAAAGTTGTGTCGGTAGTACTGTAATAGTCAATAAGTTAAGTATGGAGAGCATGCATGTCATTGTAAATATTTAGAGTTCTACGACACACAGTCCTATCTCCGTCAGGTCAAAGACCTCTGAGTCGCCACCATCTTTCACCTTCTTCCATATTTAGTCATTTTTCAGTGACCTACTATAGAAGGTTTCTCTTTTGCCTCTTTCCTTCACTACAAATCTTATTCCCTTTACCTTCTCTTGCCTTTTCATTCTTGGAAGCCAATAAAAATGAAAACCAAGCACCAATATGTAAACAGAGCAAAAACAATTATCGATGTAGGGAGAGCCAATTTTAATTTGGTAGCGAAGCTCGATAGGAGGTGTATCCATGATGACGCTCATTGTGGAGGGTGTTCTTATAACATTTTTTTTAATCAAGCTCAAGCTTCATTTGTACCTATTCGAGATATTCCAATTCTCAATATTTTTATATAATATCATATTTTTATCTATTAATTATACGTTCATTTGAGCGTGCTCGAGCTTCATCTAACCTAATAAAATTTTGTTATTTTTCATAAAATCGTATTTATCAAGTTACTCCAACCCGAGCTTGAGGTTAGTAGGTTACTGATCGAGCCAACTACCGTAGTTAAGAAACCAAATTAAATGGGTCGATGGTAACACACTCATTTCACAGACCAAAATATTATTTATTTAATTACCTAAATTCGTATGGCTCATAGTTGCTCATGAAAGTTCGTGCGGGGCCAAACTATATCATATTTACTTGTAATCCATCAACCAATTTCTTCCACATGAGATAATGTCATTGTTAAAATAATTAAATTACACAAAATAGGTCCAGACTTTCAATTCCGAATTGCTCCGTATAATTCATACTAGCATATAATATATATATTTTTTGAAGCAAGGCAGGAGAACTGTCATGTATTCAATAGTAGGAAGGAGTTTACAGGGTGGGGGGAGATTTTGGCCCCTCCCTCTGTGGGCCAAAATAACCGTGACTAACTAATTACAAAAGGTGCGCCCGTAGCCTCCCAATGGTGCAGGTCGTCCAAAAGCTGGTTGTAGAAAGCTATGGGGGTCTTGTTGGCACTCCAAAAATCCGGTTATTGCGCTCTAGCCAGATGCTCCAAGGTAAGGCGGAGGCGACGGAGAGCACACATCGAGGAGCCGGCCCGTCTTGTAGGATATTAGAAGACCACCAACTGACTATACAGTTCTCATGGAGCCACCTCGAGGGGTCTAGACGTGGAGCGTTTAGCAGCGCAGCCAGCCTAAACCAAACTTGAGGGGAAAGGCGCACTGCAGGAAAAGGTGCTCCGGAGTCTCAAGGTTCCTCCTGCAGAGGGGGCAGAAGTAGTCGTTGGGTAGCTGATGACGGAGCAGAGCGTCTGCGGTGAAGACGCGGCGGTGTAGCAGTGTCCAGAGGAAGAACTTGCACTTGGAAGGGGCCCACAATTTCTAGGATTGCTGCAGGGCCGGTCTTGCCACCTGGGCAGTGAACTGAAGCAGATAGGCCGACCGGACCGAGAATTCCTGGTTAGGGGTGAAACGCCATGGAAAGCAATCTGACTCATCTGGGTCAAGCTGCAAGGTAGCCATCCGTCTTAGGAGCAAAATGAGCTCGGGGATTAGCTGGGGTGTGAGGTTACGCCTCAGGTCCATGATCTAGGGAAGGTTGGAAGTCGCGTCGAGCAATGATCTGTTTTATCTGGAGGAGGCTTTGTAGAGTCCAGGTGCAAGCATCTTGGGGGCGAAACCAGAGAGCCAGTGGTCATCCCAGAAGAAGGTGGAGGCACCGTTCCCAAGGATGATGTCGGAGCCTGCACTAAGAAGTGCGTTGTCCGGGTCTGGGGCAGGCAGCGTTTGGGGAGCCTAGACGGGCGGTGATTGCTGCCGGCTCAACCAGAGCCACCTGAGCCTTAAAGGCTCTGGAGAAGCGGTGGAGATCCAGCACGCCAAGGCCATCGAGGAAGGTCGGTGAACATACCACACTCCAGCTAATCCTGTCAGCCCCGCCTTGGGAGTCCGAACCCTTCCACAGCCAGCCTCTACGAAGAGCGTCGATCTTCTTGATGACCGAGTTGGGAGGTCGGATGACCGAAAGGATGAAGGTGGGAAGTGCGATTAGCATTGCTTTTAGGAGTGTGAGGCGGCTGCCCTTAGACATGAATGGTCCCCGCCAGCCAGCCAGCCTGGAAGCCACTTTGTCAATGAGAGGCTGGAAGTGAAAATGCCGCATCTTGCGAATAGAAAGAGGCATCCCCAGGTATTTGATGGGGAAGGTGGTTTGCTCGGCTGGGAGGGCCTGTAGGATGGGCGCAAGATGTAAACCTGAGCAGCAAATTGGGACCACTTGGTTTTTGGAGAAGTTGGTGCGAAGGCCCATGATGTTTCCAAAACCCAGAGAATCTCATCCAGGGTGGAGACATTGTCAGCGGAGGGGTGGAGGAAGATAGCTGCATCGTCAGCGAACAGGGAGATGTGGGCATCTGGAAGCGGGCCACCCAATGGTTTAAGCACGCCAGAAGTGGTTTTCTTATTGAGCAGAGAGACCAGAGGCTCTATGGTTAGATTGAACAGGAATGGGGAGAGCGAGTCGCCCTGCCTCAGGCCGCGGCGGTGTTGGATGGTGTCGGTGTGGCGGTTGCTGTGGAGCACCCTGGAAGAGGAGGTGGCTAGGGATAGGGCGACGAGCCCTGAGGTTGTCAAGCAGGTATGCCCAAGATAGTGAGTCGAAGGCCTTTTTGAGGTCCATCTTGAAGAGTAGGGCTAGGGTACTGGATTTGTGGAGGGCCATGGCCTTGCGCTGGACAAGTAGGAAATTGTCCTAGATGTGTCTACGCTTTATGGAGGCGCTTTGGTACGGCGAGATCAACTCATCCATAGAGGGAGCGAGGCTTGAGGCTAGGATTTTGATGAAGAGTTTCCCAACGCTGTGGATGAGGCTTACGAGACGGTAGTCCGAAGGGGAGGTTGGGGACTCCTTTTTGGGGAGAACAATGTGGGATTTGTTTAGGTCGGTCAGCCTGGTGTCGTCGAGGTTAAAGAGGCATTGCAGCGCCTCGAGCAAGTCCTCCGAGATGAATCCCCAGTAAGCCTTGTAGAAATTTCAAGTGAAACCATCTGGCCCAGGTGACTTATCGTTGGGTAGGGAGAAGAGGACATCTTTCAGCTCTTCGAGAGTGAGGTGGGCGTCAAGGGCTGAGAGGCCATCTGTGGGCATTGTCAGGAACTCCCAGTTGAAAGATCGGTGCGGAGTAGTTTGAGGGGTGACCAAAGATGGCGCTGAAGTGTTGGTGCAGGGCAAGCGCCTGTTCGTGAAACTCAGTGTGGAGGCCACTGTTAGTTTGGAGGGAGTGGATGTGGTTCCTATGACGGCGGCCATTCGCCCAGAGAAGGAAGTACTTGGTGTTAGCGTCTCCGAGCTTGAGCCAGGTGAGATGAGAGCGTTGCTTCCATTTGATTTTCTCGATGGAGCTTCGCCCGAGAACACGAAGCTTTAGCTGTTTACGGAGGGCCATCTCTTCTGGGGAGAGGTCGTGGGCCTCCATAGCTAAGTCGAAGAGCCTGATGACCTCCGAAGCCACCGACAGCTGTAGCTTTATGTTGCCGACCTGGGAGCGGCTCCAGCTGGAAAGAGGCTCCAGCTGGAAAGAGGCTTCGCAGTGCGGGCTAACTTACATTGGAAGCGGCGCATCGGGTGAGACGGAAGGCCCAAGGTGTCCCCCGAGGAGTTCCCGTGCCCGCACCAGGCCTGCTCAGTGGCCTGAAGAAAGCCGTCGATGGAGAGCCAGTAAGGCATACCAAGGTGGGGCAGGATTGCTCATTGCTCCAGGTGAAGCGCCTCCCTGAGAGGTGGATTTCGCGGAGGAGGCATGCGTCTAACGCATCGCGGAAACGCAACATGAGCCTTCTGTTCAGGTTGAGGTTATTTTTGTTGGAAGCCTTGTAGATGAGGTTGAAATCACTAAGGATGAGCCAAGGGCCATTTGTAACATCCCAAATTTTTAAAACCAATTTGGCACGTTATTAATTTCTTAAAATGCATAATTTAAAAACGTTAATCATTTGTTTATTGCATCATGACATCATCACTTCATGCATTGCATTTAAATTAGGAAAATAATTTAATCTTTCCAGGTCTATGTCCTTTGGTGGAAAAATATGGTAATTATTTTAAATAATATTTTCTATAAACCAATACCCCAGGTGAAGTTATTTAGAGTTATATTTTAAATGTTGGGAAACCAAAATCATATTGCCTAAAAGTATTAATATGTCAAAATGGTTTTGGAGAAAATGAGCTCTTTGGAAATCAGAAAAATTCAAACGATTTTAACCCCTCTCGGCCCGATCCGGCCCGTCTCCTCTTTTCTCTCTCTCCTCCCCGCTCCTCTTTCCCCCCAGGGTGGGCCGCACCCGTGCCAGCCCACTCCGCCCTCTCCCTTTTCCTTCCCGCGCCCCTTTCCTTGTTGGGCGCGGCCTGGCCGAGCCGCCTAACTTCGCCATTGTTTCCTCCCGTCGCTGCTGCTTGGTGGTGCCACCGCCAGCGGGCCCGCTTTGTCAATCCTTCTCCTCCTCTGCTTGCTTCTTCTCCTCGCTCCTCTGTTTCGCCGCCGAATCGCCGCCATTGTTCCTCATCCTCTCTCCCGGGCCGCCGTGGCTCCTTTCCCCACGATCGCCGCCCTACACTCTTCCGCGGACCCTCTCCGTCCCCTACCCGTTCTTGTCTTGTCGCGGCGAACCCCTCCGCGTTCAATGCGTTTCCCTCACGGTACCGGCGGAATCGCACCGACGATCGCCAACCCAGAAAGCAAAGATTGAATACGCCCCGGCGAAGCATCCCTATAAATGGAGTATCGCTACCTCCGCTGCCTTGCTTTGCGCCATCAAGATCGGACCAACACCCGAGCGGTGCGTTGTTCCTTCTCTCGTCGCCGCCGTTACTCTCGTGGGTTCGCGCGATTTTCACACCAACCTCATCGTGCATTTGGCGCAGGTCTTTTCCGTGGAGCTCGCGCCGCTGATTTGGAGCTGGGTGGCTCGCGACGTGTTCCCGAGCCCACGCTGCCGCCGCCATTGTGGTCTCGCCGCTGGCCGTCTTACTCGTTCGGTGAGCTCGCCAATCGTTTTCTTCCTATCCGTTGTTACTGCGACCGAAGGATTGAGTGATGGCCCGTCTTCGCGGCGGCCGCGGACACCGTGATACTGCGCCGCGTGACTCGTCGCGCCGCCACCTCCGAGCATCGCCAGCGCTATCGATACCCCCATTGCATTCGCCAAGCCCAGAACTCCTTTGTGCACACCCAATCGAGCCCGGTGGCGGAGTCGTCGCCGCCATTGGCTGCGCCGCCGCCGGATGCTCCTCTCTGTTTCCCTCTCCTCGTCGGAGTCGCTGCCAGTGGGGCGGCGGGTCCGCGCCTCGGCCAGCAGCGTTCGAGGGCGTCCCGTCGTTGGGCCGTGTCGGACGAGCCGGCCCAGGAGCTGGAAGGGCCCCGTTCCTTTATTTTCTTTTTCAATTTCTGTATAAATCATTTTGTGATGCCCTAAAAGCAATTAATTAAAAATAGCTAGATCCTTGTAAAAATTCTGGAAAAATTTCTGCAAATGCTTTAACCACTCCTGAACCCTAGAAAAATATGCATTTGCATGTCATGCATGTGGAATCCATTTTTGGCTAAATAGATAAGTCCTAGGTGCATCATTTCATGTGCATGTGAGAAATGGTCATATTATCCCTTTTAAATGAAAATAAAATACTTTACAAGTCCCTGGACCTTAAGAGATAATTGTTGTCATGCCATTCATGCAGCATGCATTTGTTAGAAGTATTCTTGGATTAATAATGGCATCATTGCATACGTGCATAAGTCATTTGGCATGATCTCTCTTTTAATAAAATGCATTAAAAGTTGCTGCATGTCCCATTACCTAAAAACAGCATGGCATAAAATATTTTACTTATGTGTGTTGTATTGCTTTGCATACGTGTGCGCGTTTAGGAGGTCAAGCTCTCGAAGACCCGATCGACGACGTCCCCTTCGCTTTCCCCGGAACCGATCAAGGCAAGTCCCCCCTTTGACCATATTGTGAAGCCATTTTCGGTTATTTAGAAAATGTTTATTAGACTTGTAAACATGCATGCTAGTTTAAAAGACTAATACCGTATTTGCTAGAATTAGTTACCATGCCAATTAGAAAGGTAAGAAATATGGTAGGTGAATCCTAAGGTTAAAATATGAATTGTTCTTATTTAAATTCCTTGTTGAGGTAGGATAACTGCTTAAAAAAAATCATTTATGCGGAATGATTTAATCATTTGTGTGAAATGAGAATGCTGTTGAGAAATGTTTGGGAAAAGATGATTTAAAAATAGCGCATCAAGGGTGATGCTTAGTAGGAAATGATTTTCCTCTTACCCCAAAAATCTTCCGACTAGGGAGAGATATTTTGTCGGTCGGTGCGGTGCGGCACCGTTTTGAAAACTGGGCTAAAATACCCACTCTCTCCTAGTTTAAGGACTGTGCATCCTATGATCCTATGAACTGAGCCATTACAGTACAACCTCGAGCCCCGGAATGGGACGGGCCCGATCGTTGGCCCTCGTGGTTGATGGTCTTGTGGCGAAACACCGTCTGGTCGCGTAGCCTCTCGAGGGTAAGGCGTACCCACTCGCTGAGAGTTAAAACTGTCATGATAGCCGTGCTCATGTTATGAGCGTGAAGGGACTGATTATATGGTAGTTTCTTCATTTTAGAACCAATTTAGAAAAAGGGTTTTTAAAGAAAGGATTTGAGATGAGTAAGGATTTGAGAAGGATTTCGTTTGAGCTAGGTGCCACCATGATATTCGGATTGGGTGACGGCTCACTGGGAAAGTGTCATGTGGAATGGACCTAGCCGTTTTGAGAAAAGAAAATAAGAAAGGATTTTGTTCTCGCTATGGCACTGAGGCCAAGTGGCGAGAACCGTTTGAGAAGAGCCCAAAGAAAGTGATTAAGATTTATTGTTTCTAAATTGCTTTGTCAAAACTAGGCTAATAAATGCGTTTCCGCAAAATATCCTAAGCCTTCCTTGTACTGAACCGCATTTGCATAATTCTGGACTTGCGAGTACAATTTGTACTCACCATCCTTTTCTCCCCTCTCTTTTCAAAAATTTCAACAGCTGGTCCATCGGAGTATGGCCCGCCGTCCGAGGAGGAGGACCCGGATTACGTCGAGGAGGCGTTCTCCGACGAAGAATATGAAGATTAGGGTTACGCGTTCCTACAGCCTTCGTGCCTGTGGGATGAATAAAATTTTAGATGTTGTATTAGGCTTGTATCGTTGTGTACTCTGATTTGCGGCCTGCGAGCCGTTGTATGTGTTGTTTGTACTGGGACTATGATCCTCTTGTAATAAAATCGTTGGCCTTTGTTCGTTTACGTATATCCGTGTGTACTAGCCATGATCCTTGGGACTAGTACGGGTTTACGCAGGTGGAATCCGATCTTGTAAATCGGGTGCCGACAGAATTGGTATCAGAGCCAGGCTCTTATTGGCCCTAGGACGTAGCCCTAGAAATTAGAGACCATATAATTTTTAAAAGAAATAATTGTTAAACAAATTCTTATTCTTCATAATCTATCTTTGGTGATGATCTTTTGGAAACTTGTAGATGCGGCGTTCGCTTCGGCCTTGGTGTTGGCTACGGAGGTTTCGTCGGCGCCATTCTTCGCCGATGTTGAGCACGCTTGGTTTGGTGACCCCATGTACCATGGTGCCACCGCCCACGCAAGGGACGACATGTCTTTGGGTGGTGTCGCCACCATCTTTGCTGCCGTCCCCACCTACCCGGGTCCGTTCGCTACTCCGCCACTCGCTACCGCCTCGACGCCATCCAAGACGTGTCCAGACTTGTATGTGTTGTTTGTACCGGACTATGATCCCTCTTGTAATAAAATCGTTGGCACTGTTCCGTTTCTGTATATCTGTGTGTACTAGCCATGATCCTTGGGACTAGTACGGGTTTACGCAGGTGGAATCCGATCTTGTAAATCGGGTGCTGACACCATTGATGTGAGAGGCGATGGCTTGCATCTCCTGCAGAAAAAGCAGCTTCGACGGATCATCAGTGGGCTCGTAAACGTTGGAGATGATCCAGCTACGTTGGCCGTCGGCGGGGTGACTTTGGCAGAGATGGAGTGGGGCAGGATCAGTGGGTCGGAGAGGACGACACGCGAGTCGTCCCAGAAGAGCAGCAATCGCCCTCTGGTGCCTACAGCGGGCGTGGAGAGGACGCCGCGGAGCCTGTGCCCGCAAGTATCCATAAGGACATGGTGGGAAGGGGCGGCCATCTTGGATTCTTGAACGTTAAGGATGGTGGGTTGGTGCGATCTGACTAACGAGGCGACGACGTCGCGCTTGCTGCCGGAGTTGAGGCCCCGGACATTCCAGCAGAGAATCTTCATTGGGGAAACCCATATTGCACACTAAGGGGGGATCTCTTGCAGTGGGTCGGAGGGACCCGCGAAAAGTAGAGATCTACAATGAAGCAGCGCACGCAGACCATTACAAGCCCACGAAGGGGCAACCCAGACACGCTGCGCGTAGGCGGGGATACAGGACACTCCCTGCACGCAGGCAAGGCCCACAACCGGGGACACGACGAGTTACTAAAAGGTGGCCGACCCCCTAGAGCTACATCCATAAGCAGGTGGGCGGAGGGACCATAGACGCTATGAGACGATACAGTAATCATCGGAACTAGGGTAACACGAAGGAGATGACAACGGGCTGGGGTCGTCAGGCTGGAGAGGGACACCCCTCGGTGAGAGCATAACCAGAAACCGCGAGGTCCACTCGTAGGTGTCCAAGGCCGCAAAGGTCGGCGATGATGGAGCAGGCGGCAGGGCTGAGCGGGTCATGGGGTCAAAGGAGGTGGAAACTGGCACGGGAAGGGGGCCTCCCAAGTCCCAAATGGGGAGCTCAAGCCCAACAAGGTCCCCCACTATGCAAAGCATCTAGGCTTCCCCAAGGCCCATGAGGTGGAACGAGGACGGCCCGAGGCTATGGGGTGAGGGGGTGGCGCGAGCCAGCCCAGCAAAGGCGGGGGTCGTGCGGAGAGGGGAGCCCGGCGCGCTCAGTGGGCTATGCGCGAGATGGGAGGCGGCCTCGACATCGTGGGCCGGCCCAAAAGTGGGGGCGAGGCCTAGTGCGAGGTGGGAGGCGGATGCATCGACGTGGGCCGGCCCAGGGGGGCGAGGTAGGCTGGCTGGAGCGAGAGAAGGGCGGGCCCACGAGCGGCGAGATGGCACTGAAGGGGTGTTGGCGATTCTTACGCTCAAAGAAATTAATCCGCAAGCGGACGGATATCGCTTGTAGTTTTTACCAGGAGTATTCCTAGAGTTATCGAATCCACAGGGAACGAGGGTTTTAAAGAGATAATCCTCTATATCTTAATTATTTAAAATACCAGCCAGTCTAGGTAACGGGGGTTAGGATAAATGAAAAGACCGGGACACACACACACACGATAAATATTCACATAAGAGAAAGCTACACTAGCTAGATAGACAGTTGGGAGGACAACGAGTCAAGTTTTAATAAGTTCACAAAGTAGTGTGATTCAGTTTAATTGAGCGAGCTTAGGGTAATCAACTAGTGGTCCACTTGATATTCGTCATCGGAACTCGGACACTCACTACCACCCGCTATCCTGAATTGGAACCCCGAATGGTTATGATCGTTCCGATTTGGCTCTACTGGTCCAAAGCCGGACCCTGTGGGTTACGAACGAGATACTTAGTATCTACGGATGGATAGGGCTGTCACCACCTACCACATATATGTGGGCCCGGGTGTAAACCGAGTTAGTCCTAATCTCAGACACCACGTCTGCGACTATTTCCTAATCAATCTTCCTCAGTACTAAAAGAAGTTGATCTAGGTTCAATGCCTGGCTCTAACAGTATATGAGTGAGAACCTAAACTGGTTCCAGACAAATATAAGCTACCGGTAAAGCAAATCTACACAACTCATTTATGCAGATATACTCAGCTCAAATAAAGATCAACACTATAGCAATGAATGAAGTAATCTCACTAATTGAAACAATTAGAAAAGGGTACAAGAGCTATTACCCGAATTCCCGAAGACACTTCCGGAACTCCGAGCGTCAGCTCAACTTGACTCTAACTCCTAACTTCTACTAACTAAGAGCTACTCTACAAGTGGAATGAAGGGGTGAAAGTGTTGTGTTGTGTTACAAGTGAGGAGAGGGGGTCTATTTATAGTGTTGCGCAGCCAACCGGGGTGCTCCACGTGTAGGGACACGTGTCATCCATCCCTCCTTCGAAGGGGAACCCGAGGGGGCTCAACACTGGGTCGGCCGGCCTAGGTGGGTCGGCCGACCCACCTCCTTCGTCTCCCGGCCGTGGGTTTTGCATGGGATGCTCTCTTGATGGTGTAGATCATCCCCTTAAGCCAGTGCATCAAATGGACTTGCTGCGCAAGAAAGGAATCCAAGGGACTGTTTTGCACCTGTAGACCCAAAACTCACCAAAACTTGTGGAACTTTATTAGAATAAATAAAATGTTAGTACAAACGTTGATTTTCCCTCGAATAGCCAGAATTCCGGAATATGTTGACGTGTAAAATTGGTGTTTATTTGACGTCAACAAGGATATTTGACAAATAAATAAGTCATTTTCAATAGGCTTTAGAAACAATGTGGAATCAATCGCACCGGTTTTAAATCTCTTTTCTAAGAGGAAGTCCCTAAGACGCTCATACCATGCTCTAGGAGCTTGCTTGAGACCGTATAGCGCCTTAGTGAGCTTATAGACATGGTTTGGGTGTTTGAGGTTTTCAAAACCGGGCGGTTGCTCGACATAAACAAGTTCATCAATAAAACCATTTAGAAAAGCACTCTTAACATCCATTTGAAAGAGAGTTATGTTATAGAGAGAGGCGAATGCCAAGAGTAACCGTATAGCTTCAAGTCGAGCAACGGAGGCGTAGGTTTCTCCATAGTCAAGACCTTCGATTTGAGTGAAACCTTGCGCCACCAATCTTGCTTTGTTTCGTACCACTTCACCGTTCTCATCTTGTTTGTTGCGGAAGACCCATTTGGTTCCAATGACATTGTGGTACTTCGGTCTTTCCACAAGTTCCCAAACTTCATTGCGGGTGAAGTTGTTCAATTCTTCATGCATGGCGTTCACCCAATCCGCATCCGCCAATGCCTCATCAATGGTCCTAGGCTCAACAATAGACACAAAGGCGTGATGCTCACAATAATTAGCGGTATGATAACGGGTTCTTACGCCTTGATTGAGATTGCCAATGACTTGATCTAGGGGATGATCCTTGGAGAGAGAGCGGTGTTGTTGGACGGGAACTTGTAGATCAACGCTTCCCCCTTGAGCTTGATCTACTTCAAAGTTTGTATCTCCGTCCACCGCTTGATCTTGAGTTGTTGGAGAGGTGTCTTGAGCTTGACTATCGATGGAGGTGGTGGGAGAGACAACTTCATCTTTTGGCACTTCCGGTGAGGGTCGAATTTCCCCCAACTCCATGGCTTCATGTGGTAGCTCATCACCTATATTTCTTGTCAAATGTTGCTCATTTTGTGAGCCGTTAGTTTCATCAAACTTGACATCATCGGCTTCCTCAACTAGCCCGGTAGAATTATTGAAAACTCGAAAAGCTTTTGAGCGAGAGGAGTACCCTAACATGATACCAATGTCGCACCTCTTTTGGAACTTACCCAAATGAGTCCTTTTCTTATAGATGTATACCTTGCAACAAAAGACTCGAAAGTACAAGATGTTGGGCCTTCGTCCCACTAGTAGTTCATATGAGGTCTTGTGAAGGAGTCGGTAGAGGTAGAGGCGGTTGATGGCATGGCACGCCGTGTTGATGGCTTCCGCTCAAAAGGCATGCGGCGTGTTGTACTCGTCAAGCATTGATCTTGCCATCTCTATCAAAGTACGGTTCTTCCTCTCCACCACTCCATTTTGTTGGGGAGTGTATGCCGCCGAGAATTCGTGCTTGACACCTAACTCATCACAAAATTCCTCAACATTTGTATTAGTAAACTCGGTGCCATTATCACTCCTCACCTTTTTGATAAAAGAGTCAAATTCCTTTTGAGCTTTCAAAACAAATCTTTTAAACACATCACCGGCAAGTGATTTATTTGCAAGGAAAAATACCCAAGTGAAGCGAGAAAAATCATCGACAATCACGTGACAATAAGAATTACCGCCTATGCTCGCGTAGGTGGTTGTGCCAAATAAATCCATATGCAAAAGTTCAAGTGGTTGGGATGTAGACATGAATGTCTTAGTCGGATGAGAATTAGCCACTTACTTGCCAGCTTGGCATGAGCTACATAAACGATTTTTCTCGAATTTAACATCCTTCACTCCAACAACTAAGTTATCTTTAAAAACCTTTTTTAAAGTGCCCATTCCAACATGTCCAAGACGTCTATGCCACAACCAACCAAGAGTGGTTTGAGCAATAAGACAAGTCTTGATTTGAGAAGTTTCACGGTTTGAAAAGTCAACCAAATATAAGTTTTGAAATCGGGTGCCTTCAAATGCAACACTTTGATCCTTAGTGGAAACAACACGAACTCCGTTGACCGAAAAGAAGCAATCAAAACCCAAATCGCACACTTGAGCAACGGAGAGGAGATTAAAGTTGCAAGCTTCCACCAAAAGCACATTAGAAATGAATAGGTCATTGGATATTGCAATTTTACCTATACCCTTTACCTTTCGCTTGGAGTTATCCCCAAATGTGATCTTGTGTTCGGGGTCCTTCTCCTCTTCTAGTGAGGTGAACATACTTGAGCTACCGGTCATGTGTTGGGTGCAACCGCTATCAAATATCCAATGTCGGCCACCGCTCTTGTAGTTCACCTACACACACAAATTCAAGCTTAGATTTTAGGTACTCAAGACTTCTTCTTGGGTCATTTCGAGTTAGTCATCAAACATTTGGGCACCCAAATAGCCTTTACATCTTTCTTTTCATTGGGTGCACCAACATATTTTGCATAAGTAGAGCCATTCTTCCTCATAAGCATGTAACTAGCATTAAGCACTTGAGTTTTAGACATGAATTGAGATGATTTTGCAAGAGGACAAGCAATGGCTTTGTGTTTATCATTTTTGCAAATATGGCAACGGGTCCCTCCCTTAACAAAAGTTAGCTTGGGCTTACCCCAACCGCCTTTGGCAAATCCAGGATGAAATCCCAAACCATGCTTACCCAAGGTGTACCTTTGCTCCCGAAGCACCTTGTCAAGAGACTTGTTCCCCACAAGCAATTTAGCCAAGATAGAGTCTAGTTGCTCAATTCTATCCTTGAGAAGCAAATTTTCCTTAACTAGCTCATTAGCACATTTGGCAACACCACAAGTACCAATAGAACAAGCATTTTCATTTAAAGTACTAGCACTAGTGGGTGAAGATGAACTAGCATTAGGTGTGATAGTGGATGACAAGCTCAAAGATATGTCATGTGATAAGCTAAGTGAACCATTAATGGTGTCAATCAAGTCACAAGTCACACCAACATTGCATTTTTCAATTGAGCAATCAAGAGGAGTTTCATCAACAACATTTGAACTAGCAAGCTTGTTTTCTAGAATTTCAACTTGCAAATTTAGAGCTTCATAATCATCATCTAGATTTTCATGTTTTTCAAGCAAATTCTCAAATTCATTTGCAAGCTCTTTATGCACTTTCATTAGCTTTTTTCTCTTAGACTTTTCCTTCTCTAGAGCATTATTCAAATCATCAATCAAAAGTTTAACCTCACTTTTAGAGAGGTGCTCATTTGTTACCTTCTCCTTTAGTGCCATGAGACACATAGGAGGTGTAGGGTTGTCGATGGCGACTCCGGACACCTTGGTGCTTTCATTGTCGGAGGAGTCCGCCCAAGAGTCTTCATCGTCGGTGATCCATTCCCCAATCACCACTTCTTGTATGTTGGCGGTGAGACAAAGCTTTTGCTTGGGAAGAGCCGAAGGAGCATTTTCCTTGATCGCAAGTCTGGCTAGCCTATGAGCTCTAGTGTCTTCTTTTTCGAAGGAGGATTGGGAGGATGATGAACTTGAGCTATCTTCTTTTTTGGTCTTTTGACCGGCAAGAGCTTTCTTCTTATCCTTTGATTTGTGATCGCTCTTGCGGTAGTGACGGTACTTTTTTTTGTCGTCATCTTCATCTTCCTCTTGATTTCTTGCCTTGTGCTTGTTCTTTTTGCTTTTTGGGCAATCCGCCGCCAAGTGACCCTTATCTCCACATTCATAGCAACACATTTTGGAGATAGGTCTTCGCCTTGAAGAGGATGATCCACCGCGGAAACTCATTTTCTCGATCAACTTTCTTGACCGCTTGACAAGGAGGGCCAATTCTTCAATCTCCGGAATTGCATCATCGGAGTCATCATCATCTTCTTCAACTTTAATCTTCTTCTTCCCATTTTTGGCTTTGGCGAGGAGAGCAATTGACTTCTTGTTGAGCGGGGACTCTTCGCTTTCAAGAAGCCGCATCTCATATGAGTTGAGTTGTCCGAGGAGGTTTGTCGGTGTCATCTTCTTATGTTTTCACTTGGATGCTCGAATTAAGGTCACAAGTGCATTGAAACTGAATGGCACAATATCAAGCATCTTCCGACAAATATCAATGTCTTCCAAGACCTTCTTCTCCGAACATCCGGCAATTTCATTTACAATGGGGTTCAATCTAAGAAACATTTCATTGACACTTTCATTAGGGAGCATCTTAAATTGATCAAATCTTTTTCTAACTCGAGATAGCTTCTCTTCAAGCATCTCGGCACTACCAACATGAATTTCTCTAAGATGCTTCCAATTGTCATAAGCTTTAGAGAGATTGCCAATGCTATCAAAAACTTCGGAAGACACACTAGAAAGTAAAGCATTTCTAGCAATGGCATTAAAGCGTTTGTACTTAGCATGAACTTCATCAAAAGCAATTGTTCCGGCCGGAGGGTCCGGATAACTGGTCTCACAAGCAACCCACATATCATAGCTAAGTGCCTCTAAGTAACATTGCATCCTAATTCTCCAATAGTTGTAGTTTGTTCCATCGAAAATAGGAGCTTTTCCAATTTCTATCCTAGGCCCCTCTTGAGCCATCTCCTAGCGGTGAAGCTAATACGGGAGAACCTAGATGCTCTGATACCACTTGAAAGAGGATCCTAAGGCTTAGAGGGGGGAGAGTAGGCAATTTTAATTTCTTTTGATTATTTTCAATTAAGCATCATATTAAGAATTACCCAATCCTAGTTGCAATTATTGAGTAAGCGGAAGCGATAAACAAGACACAATGCAACTAAGACATAGCATCACAATTCATCACAAACAAGGCAACGGTAGTAAGTGCGAAAAGTAAATAAGAGAGAGTGACACGGTATTTGTTTTACCGAAGTTCGGAGCCGCGACTCCTACTCTCCGTTGAGGCTACCCCTTGCGCATAAGGACCGGCTCGCTCTCGAGCCTAACGCCTCACTTACTCCCGGTAGTCGTTCCGCCACTCCGGCGAGGTGGACTCACACCAGACACCGACTCGAGAGTAGCCACACGTCAAGGCCTACTCCCAAGCCCTCGCCTCCACGAAGGATGTCTTCAAAAGTAACAAGCCCGAAAGGCCCCGATCATGCCGGATCGAAGGACTTCCATGAAGCTCGGTGTTGGTGTTTAATGATTTGTGGCTTTGGATGCTTTGTGGGTGGAGGAATGGCTCTAGAACACCTAATTGATAAGCTATGAATGTGGTAGGTGAAGTGGAGCAGCAAACCTCAAAATAGCCAGCCACTAGATAGGTATTTATAGCCCCTAGAGCAAAACTAGCCGTTGCCCCCCGGAAGGAGACAAAATAACTAGCCGTTAGCCTCTACCGGACGCCGTCCGACAGGAGCAACTGCTCATGAAAAGCGCTTTATCGGACGCCGTCCGGTCCCCACCGGACGCCGTCCGACAGCGAGGAAAATACACTCGTCGAGACCGTCGGACGCTCGCCTCCTACGCCCAGACACCGTCCGACAGTGAAAATGACACAAAAATCAACCTGACCGGACGCCGTCCGGTAATGACCGGACGCCGTCCGACAGTGAGCGATGCACACGGTTTAGGCTGGTCGGACGCTGTCCGGCTGCTCCCAGACGTCGTCCGACAGAGGGGGTTGTCGTGAGAAATGGCTTGAGTGTATGTGGGAAAGTTAAGGGTATTTCTTTTCTCTCTAGATGTCCCACAAAGGAATATTTGGGTATTTTTAGAAGTGGTGGACTACGGAAACCGAGTTTTCGAGAATTCGTAAAGATCCGGCAAGATCCGAGATATTCAAGCCCCTTTTGAAATCCGACGAAAAACAGGAAATAAACCTAACTACTCCTAATCTATACGTGACCTCTTCTCTCGCCCGGTCACGCACTTGAAACTTTGGAGCAGCTCAGAAATTTGTCGACGCTTCAAATTAGGGTTTATCAAAAACGTCGAGTCTTCGCTAGGGTTCCGAGAAGTCCAAAAGACCCCCTAGCACTTAATATTAATTAATTTTGTCATCAATGCCACTAATAAAAATTAGGGCTCAACGATGCTCACAATGGTTGACTTTCCCTCCGCATATAACACGATCTTGGGCCGGCCATCTCTTGACAAGTTCATGGCCGTGTCCCACCACGCTTATCATTGCGTGAAGATACCGGGTCCCAACGGTGTGATTACGGTCAAGGGCAACTACAAAGCTGCTCTCGATTGCGACGAGCTGTCCCTTGCCGTGGTCGACCAGTTTCCGCCACGTGGTCCCGAAGTTCCGCAGAACAAGTATGCACGCCCTAGGGTCTCCCTTCAGGCAGGGGGTGAGACCAAGGAAGTTCCGCTGTCTCTGGATGACTCCTCCAAGACAGTTCATCCGGGGCCAACTGACCCCAAATAGGAAAGCGAGCTTATTGCCTTCCTCCGAGCTAATGCGAGATGTGTTTGCACAGGAGCCATCGACATGCCCGAGTCCCAAGGAGGTTATCGAGCACAAACCGACCGTCCGTGGGACAAAAAGCCTGTTCGCGAAGCTTTCGCCGCTTTTGAATTCAGCGAGGATCATCAAGGATCGACTTTGCAACCCGCCGCTTGGTTTCATCCTCGAGGTTGATCACACCGAGTGGCCGCCAACCCTGTCATTGTAAAGAAGAAAGCGGCAAGTGGAGGATGTGTCGATCACACGATCTCAACGCCGCTTGTCCTAAGGACAACTTTCACGCCTCGCATAGACCGGTTGGTCGACGCCATGCGGATGCCCAGCTCTTGAATTTTTTGGATGCTTACTCCGGTTATCACCAAATAAGCATCTTCCCCGAGGATGAAGAGAAGACTGCCTTCATCACCCCTTTCGGCACTTTCTGCTATACGACCATGTCTTTCGGTCTGCAAGCAATCCACGGTGCCACGCTCCGGTAGCTTTAATGGAGAAGACTTTCCTAGAACAGCGCGGAAGAAACCTGGAGGTCTATGTCGATGACATAGTTGTAAAGAGCAAGTATGCTCCAGATCATGTAAAAGACCTAGCCGAGACTTTTCGAAATCTCAACAGGCATCGAATAAAGGTAAATCCAGATAAGTGTAACTTTGGTGTTCGATCTGGAATGTTGCTCGGTTATGTAATTGGTTTGCAAGGCATATCTGCCAACCCCGAAAAAATTGAGGCCATTGAAAACATGCAGGCTCCAACTACCGTCAAGGAAGTTCAGAGCCTCACCAGACGGATGGCTGCCTTGAGCAGGTTTATCTCCCGTCAGGGCGAACGCGGGTTGCCCTTCTTTAAGGCCCTGCGAAAGCACAATGGTTTCGAGTGCACAGAGGAAGCTGATCGATCTTTCCAAGATCTAAAGCAATACCTGTCCAACTCACCTGTCTTGACAACCCCGCGATATGGCGTACAGCTCTTGCTCTATCTTGGCTGTATGTCTCAAGCGGTGAGCGTGGTCTTGATGGTGGAAAGGGAAGGCATCCAGCGGCCAATCAATTACGTGAGCAAGATACTTCACGGATCAAAGGAGCGTTACCCTGAGGTCCAGAAGTTGCTCCACGCCTTGCTCATGTCCTCCAGAAAACTTCGCCACTATTTCCAGGCGCATCAAATACTGGTCCCAACCAAGTTCCCTCTTAGAGAAATCCTAAGGAACAAGTAAGCTGGCGGACGTATAGCTAAATGGGCAATGGAACTGGCAGAATTTGACATTCTGTTTGCTGCTCGAACCGCTATCAAGTCCCAGGTCTTGGCTGACTTTGTCGCTGAATGGACCTGCCCGCCCAAATCCCAGGAAGCTCCCGGGCAACCTGATGACCCCCTTGGACCATGTTTTTTGACGGCTCGCGCACTGGAAACTCGGGGGCTGGTTTTGTTCTCATCTCTCCTCAAGGAGAGCAACTCCAGTATTCTATCCAACTACACTTTGCAGCGACTAACAACGCTGCGGAGTACGAGGACCTCCTTGCGGGACTAAGAGCGTGCAAGTCGCTCGGCGTCCAACGGCTGACTGTGAAGGAAGATTCACAGCTGGTCATCAATCAGGTCAACAAGGAGTATCAGTGCTACGATGACTCAATGGCGCGATACCTGGTTGAAGTGAGGAAGTTGGAGCGGCACTTTCGATTTTTCGAGGTGCTCTTCGTGCCCAGAAAGAACAACTTTCTGGCCGACCAACTGTCCAAGTATGGATCCTCACGAGAACCTGCTCCGGCAGGTGTGCTCGTCGAGCACCTTTACAAGCCCTCAGTCACGTCTCCGAACGAGGCAACAGAGACAGGTAGTGCTGTCTCCATCATCGAGCAGGCTGCGGGTTGAACAACGCCATTTGTCCGGTACCTTACAGATGGGACCCTGCCCAAAGACGAAACCGAGCTGTCGGGGATTAAATCACAGCCCATTGCCATGGCCCACTCCCTGACGGCCCACTCGAACAGCCTACTAGGGCCCAGCTCCCTGGAAGGTTCTATCAGGCCCATGTGCGTCCTGCCGAATAGTTTCTTGGTCAACCTTTGTGTGTAACGACCTAGGATTCTGTTTGAGTCCGACTCAAGCGAGTTACTGCGGCCGTGAAGACCCGGACGTGGTTTCCTGATTGGAATAGGAGTTGTGATCCCCAAGACTAGGAGTATGCCTTATCTACCTCGGGATATATTTGACATGTCTTGAGTTCACACGCATCGTAGTTAGCCCAAACCGATATTCCTTCGGTAGGTCGGTTTGCTCAAGACTATATAAACAAGGCCCCTACGGCGTGTAGAGGGCCCCGCACTTGATCTTCGCATTGTCGTGCTCAGACATTCCATAATCTCGCCGAGACTTGTTCGTCTCGCCGAGCCACCTCTTGTATTCATCTCGATATATAAGAAAGGTCGGACGAGGGCTATTATCTCTCGAGAGGCTGAACCGGGATAAAACCCCATCTCTGCTCGTTGTTGTTCGTGGTTGTTCGGCGTGTCTCCTATCTCACTTCTAAAGAACCTTAGTTGACTTAGGTCGTTATCTCAACCGTCGACAGTTGGCGCCGTCTGTGGGGATACGCAGATCGAGCATGTCGAACTCTATCGGCGACTGGAGATTCTCCACGAGGACTACAACTCGGAAGGCGGGATGTCTCTTCCTCGCCAGATCGGATCGATCCTTCGATCTTGATCGCCTTCTAGATCTGGTTCCCAGCTCCGTGCTCGGGATCGGATCTTCGCGCCGGGCGACTCTTCGCCCGGGCGCGTCTCGTCCCATGACGAGCTCCGTGCTCGGGTTGGATCACCAGCACGGCAGCTCTTCGCCGGTAGCGTCTTCGTCCCGCGACGAGCTCCGTGCTCGGGGCGGATCAAAACTCCTTCCGGATCCCGGCATTACGCTGGCGGTGGATGACGGAGAGAGTCGACCAAAGACTTGGAACATCGACCACCGTAAGTTCCTCGTAGGTCTTTTCGCTTCCTAGCTTCGCTTTTTTCTCAAATTTCGCGCCTTAGTTCGTCCAAGTCTCGGGCTGCCATGTAAAGTTCAACCCATTGAGCGGTGAATGTTCGCGCCCCTCACTACTTCTTCTCACCACTTGTCTTCTCATACTACTCTTTCTCTCTGGTAACACTTGATGGTCGCCCGGTCTTGCGAACTCTTGGCTCCGCAATCTTAAGGGTTTTCCCGCCGTATCATGTTTCAACAAGTTCCTAAACTCGAGTTGCGTAACACGGCATCCGGCCTCGCGGCTAAGCTCGCTCTCGTAAGCCCTCCATGGCAGAGGCACTTACCGCTCAGCACAACCACTTGGCAAAGTCTCGCTCTCGTAAGCCCTCCACGGCAGAGGCACTTTTCTTGTTCGGTTACCTTTGAATCGCCTAACTTACGTTAACGAAAGCGCCTCGAACGAGTCGATCAGATACGGTGTCGCTCTAACTCTCTACGCGACGTGCTTGAAGTCGCAAGTTCAGTCTTCTGCATCATCCGCATCGGGCTAGGGCGTCGCGCTTTTCTTGTGCACTGCTCGAGTTCGCAAACTCAGTCCTCGAGCCGATGCACAACGGGCCGGAGTTAGGCTAAGCGTTCTCTACCGGTTTTCTTAAAACTTTCTAGCTGTCGCTTTGCTCTTGGTTCCCTGTTCGTCCTTGTCTTTTGTCGCTTTTTTTGCAGGAAAAAGTCGCTCGGTCGAACTCGCGCTCGATTCAAGAACTGCGGCGGTCTTGAGTCGCCGCCGCCTCCTGAGGATCGCTCTCCTCGGTCGATTGGGACTTGAGCTGAATTTCGCAACTTGAGACGCTTTCGCTTTTCAGTTCCTTTCCTTAGCGTTGGTTTTCCAAAACCTCATTGGTCTTCGCCCCGTAGCGCTCCGCGTCTGAGCATGTCTTTTTATCCGCAACGACCATGACGGCTCGGTTAACCAAACGGTGCACCACCGATGGAGTCTCGCCCACCGTAGTCGATTCTCATCGCAACGGCACTCGGCGCCGGTTCCGCACTCCACCGAGGCGACACTAACGCTGCACGGGTCCATGCCCGGATAAGATTTCGCCAAGACGTCTTGCTCGCGGCTAAGGTCCCGATCGCCTTCCACGGCTAGCGGTCTTAGCCACAAGTCTGACTTGCCCGCACACGCCTTTTTTATCCATGCCACGTCCTTTCTTGCACGGTAATCCGGAGCAATGCACCACCTACGGAGTCCTGCTCACCGTAAGCCGATTCTCATCGCGACGGGCACTCCTTGCGTCGGTTCCGCATTCGCCGAAGTGACACTAATGCTATCGAGGGACGTACCCGAAAAAAATTATGTCTTGTGCGGGTAGGTCGTTTTTGCGTGTTTTCCAAAACTCGCTTTGCTCTTCTTAGAGCCTTTTCTTGCTCTCTTTTTCCTCTTGCTGGCTCGTTCCTTGTTTGTCTTCTGCAGGAAGTACAGGAACGGGGACCGTCAGACGCCGGTGATGGTCGCGGCGAGGTTCCAGGCTTTCCCACCAAAACCGATGTCTGCGTCCCTTTCTTCCCGAGCACGCTCCGCGCATGCCCAGGGACTGATTCACTTCACCCGCGTATGATTTCTTGCCTTTGCTCGGCACTGATCTTCACAGTTCGGTAAGTCAAGGTAGTGCGCCACCAACGAGTCCCACCCCACCGTAGTCGATTCTCATCGCGAACGGGCATGCCCATCGTAGTCGATTCTCATCGCAACGGGCACTCCAAGCGTCGGTTCGTGACTTGCTAAGACGACGCTAACACCGCGCAAGGAATACGCTATGGGTAAAGCGTTGATTTCACACGCGTTCTCTTGCGGCTCGGCGCGATCGGGTTGTGATTCACCTCGCACGGGTAGTTCTTCGCCGGAGCGCCAGATTCGTCCTCGCGACGAGCTCTCGCTCGGGCCGGATCACCTCACACCGGCGACTCTTCGTCCGAGCGCAGTTCTACCGATGCGTCTTCGCTGGTCGTACTTCGGTTCCTTTAACGAGCTCCGTGCTCGTGGACTAGATCTCCTTACTTGGTTCCTTCGACGAGCTCTACGCCTGGACCGGGTCACCTTTCCTATTCAGATGCATTGTCGGCCCTAGCACACGATCTACGCCCGAGGCACATCACCTTCGCTTCCCGAAGCGACATTTGCTCGAGAGCGCAATCTATATTTCCTGCAAGCTCTGGCAGAGATGATTCCTCTATTTTCGCTTATGTTTTCCTAGGCATCTGAATGCACGGATGCAAGAAGACGAGTCCGTCTCGCGACTTGCTATGATCATTCTCCCTAAGATCCGATCTTATCGGATGCGGTGGTACGCGCTCTTCGCTACTAAGAATCCAATCCTCCTTGATAACGCTCAGCCTCAAGGAGATGATTCACCTCACTTCTTCCGATTTCAGATCGAAGGCCGAGTGCTCGCTTTCGGACAGATGTCGTTCCTCGCTCGACGAACGGAGTTGTTTCTAAGATCGATCGAGTTTGTTCGGTCCCGAACAAGTCTTGTTCGTTGAACCGTAAACTGCTCGATTAAATCTGCTGCACGCCTTTGTAGCAGCAAGATTACCCTCTTTGAGACTTGAGTCTCAAGAGGAAGACCCCACTCGGGTGAGATATTCCACTTGAGTCTCGGGGGCTAGTTGTCGGGGATTAAATCACGGCCCATTGCCATGGCCCACTCCCCGACGGCCCACTCGAATGACCTACTAGGGCCCGGCTCACGGAAGGTTCTATCAGCCCAAATGCCCCTGCCGAGCAGTTTCTTGGTCGCGACGTGCATGAACGACCTAGGATTCTGCTTGAGTCCGACTCAACAGAGTTCTCTGACGGCCGTGAAGACCCTGGACGTGGTTTCCGGATTGGAATAGGAGTCGGATCCCCAAGACTAGGAGTATGCCTTATCTACCTCGGGATATATTTGGCATGTATCGAGTTACATGCGTGCCGTAGTTAGCCCGCCCGATATTTCTTCTAGAGGTCGGTTTGCTCAAGACTATATAAACAAGGCCCCTACGGCGTGTAGAGGGGGCCCCTGGCACTTGATCTTCGCATTGTCGCTACCAGACACCCATAATCTCGCCGAGACTTGTTCGTCTCGCCGAGCCACCTCTTGTATTCATCTCTGATATATAAGAAAGGCTGGACGTAGGGCTATTATCTCTCTCGAGAGGCCTGAACCAGGATAAAAACCCATGTCTCCTGTTCGTTGTTGTTCGTGGTTGTTCGGCGTGTCTCCTATCTCACTTCTAAAGAACCTTAGTTGACTTGGGTCGTTATCTCAACCGTCGACACGAGCGTTCCCGGCTTATAAGGCGTGCTGCTCCATACAAGCTTATGGACGGCATCCTTTACCGTCGAGGTGCCCTGGGAGTCCTCTCCAAGTGCATCTCGCAGCAGGAGGGTGTGTTCCTTCTTAGGGACATACACGAGGGTGCCTGTGGCAACCACGCCTCCTTCAGAACTCTGGTCGGTAAAACTTTTCGCATGGGCTATTACTGGCCTACAGCATTACAAGATGCCCGGGACATAGTGACTAAGTGCAAGGCTTGCCAATTTCACGCCAGGAAGGCACATAAGCCCGCCCAAGAACTCCAAACGATCCCCCATCTTGGCCTTTCTCCACATGGGGTCTGGATCTACTCGGCCCGTTCCCCAAGGGTTACAAGGGCTACACACACTTGCTCGTCACCATCGACATTTTTACAAAGTGGATTGAGGCAGAGCCTGTGTCGTCTCTTCACGCCAAAACGGTTGTGCGCTTCTTCAAAAGCAATGTGGTCACGCGCTTTGGGATCCCCATAAGGCGATTATCGATAATCTGGTACCCGCCCGGCGAGCTATTCCGTAAATATGCGAACAAAGATGGCACCAAGTTCTGCTTCGCCTCTGTGGCACATCCATAGAGCAATAGAGCAGTCGAGCGAGCTAACGGACAGATCGTCTAGGGTATCAAACGGCACGTGTTGGCGACACACCGCGAGCACAACAAGGCCTGGATTGACGAAGTTCCTTCCGTCCTCTGGACAGTTCGCACTACGGCCAGCCGGGCAACCGGGGAAACTCCTTTCCAATTGGTCTACGGTGCAGAAGCCATCTTGCCCGCCGAAATAGTACTTGGATCGCCTCGCACGAGCTCGGTCAACCTCGTTGACTCCGAGCAAGAGCGCCTACTCGATCTCGACTTCCTCGAAGGCACACGCGACCGGGCACAAGTCAGAATGGCGCGCTACCCGGAAGTTCTTCGCAAGACGCCGCCAAAACGGTTCGACCAAGGCTTTGTAGGCGGGCGACCTCGCTCGCGCCGTGTCTAGAACTCCGCCCAATGCCAACAAGCTAACTCCCGCTGGGAGGGCCTGCTCACTCGTTTGCTTGCTTTCGCCCCGGAAATTTTCGCCTGCCATGGAGGACGGGAGAGCCGACCAAAGACTTGGAACATCGACCCGACCGTAAGTTCTTTGTGTAGATCTTTCGTGTTTGCTTAGCCCGCGTTTTTGTCAAACTTCGCGCCTTTGTTCGCCCAAGTCTGCTTGCCCATGTAAAGTTCAATCCAATTACAGTGAAATTTCCACGGTCCCCTGCGGCCCTTTTCACATCTTTGTCTTCTCAGACTACCCTCTTTCTGGTAACACTTGATGGCTGCCCGGCCTTGCGAACACTTGGCTCCGCAAGTTTAAGGATTTTTTCCTGCTCGTATCTAGTTTCAACAAGTTCCTAAACTCAAGGTTGCGTAAAACGGCTTTTTTCGCCTCACGGCTAAGTCTGCTCTCGTAAGCCCTCCGCGGCAGAGGCACTTACAATCCACAAGACAACCACCGGCAAAGCTCGCTCTTGTAAGCCCCCGCTCGCGCAGGCACTTTCCTTATTCGGTTAACCTATGAATTTCTTAACTTACGCCGAAAGCAAATCCTTGAAATAAGTCGATCAGATACGGGTGTCGCTTAACTCTCTACGACGTGTTCGAATTATAAACTCAGTTTTCGAGCACCGTCCGCATCGGGGCTAGGTGCCGCTCTTTCTCTTGTGCACCTGTTCGAGTTCGCAAACTCAGGTTTTCGAGCAGCTGCACAACGGGGGCTGGGAGTTAGGACTAAGCGTTCTACCGGTTTTCTTAAACTTTCTAGCGCTTTCGTGCCTTGCTCTTGGTTTCCTGTTCGTTCTTGTCTTTTCCTGCTCTTTTTTGCAGGAAAAAAGGTAAGGTCTTTATTGCATTAACAAGAATCGAGTCTGAAGTCCCCTTCACGTTCTGACCCTCTGACTACTTAGAAGCGAGTTGCTCCTTGAGCTCCTCGATCACTTCCTTGAGGCGCAGGAATTCCCCTTGGGCTTTAAAACCCTCTCTGGCCTCAGCTCGGAGACAGTCGGCTTCCTCCTTGCTGCTCCTGGCCTGCTCCGTTGCCTTCACACGGAGAGCCTCGACCTCTTCGATCTTGGCCCGCAGCTGCCCGATCAAATCTTCGCTCTGACTGGCTCGCTGCTCGGCGGTCTTGAGTTGCTCTTCTAGCTCCTCGACCCTCTTCTCCGCGGTTCTCGCCCTTGCGGCCAGCCCGCGTATCTCCTCGGCCTCCTCCTGTGACACCCACAGGGTGGAGATTTTCTCTTGGAGTGCCATGAAGTCGACTTCTCTACGAAATGGGCCTCGAGTCGCTTCACCTGTTTCACGGCGGTTTCGCCATTCCGACACGCCGCTGAGTTGCTCCTCTAGCCACTTCGTGCGGCCGGTTCCCCTTCCGCGACGTTCGCCCTCGCGGCTCAAGGCTGAAGCTCCTCGGCCTCTTCTCAAGAGCCCCGAGGATGCCTCTCCTCGATCAACCGAGCCTTGAGCTTTTTATCTTCGCCGCCAACTTGCTCGGCTCTTGGTCTGGCGCGAAGGCTCCCTTCGAGCCCCTCATTCGGAGCTACTCTGAAACCCGCTGTATCAGCCACTGCTCGACGGTGACTCCATCCTCGAGCTCCTCCATGGTATCCTTAAAGACACGAGAGAAGACCGATTAGTCGCTGCGATGATGTTGCTCGATTGACTAGGTTTGGTTTTGAGCTTACCTTGTCAAGCCGACGCCTGGGCCCCGGCAGAGGCGATCTTCGAGACCATCGCCACGAAGCCTCGCTTCGTCTTGGGATGAGACCGGCGTCGCTCGCCGCCGTCTCCTTTGCTCCTTCTTCTTACGGAGCGATTCGCCGGGAGGTGAACGGCGGCGAAGAACTTTCGTCCCCTCACTCCTGCCCTCCTTCCTCTTCCACCCAATTACCTTCAGGCGAGGTCAGAGCCACTCCACCGGGTGGCACCGGAGTTTCCACTGGCGGGGCAACTTGTGCGCCCCGCTCATGGGTTTCTTCTTGCACCTTGGCGGCGGGACTTTCGCCCTGCTTTCTTGATCATCTCCGTCGCCTCAAGGGACGGGCTGCCCCTCGCGACGAGTGCTCGGTGGGACCGCCGCTCGGTCCCACTTTGGGCGCTTTGCGAGCCCTCGGCCTTGGCCCCGCTATCCGTGGCGCCAGGCGCCGCTTCTTCGACCTCCGGTAGCATACTCGCGTTCTTCAACAAGATCGTGCTTTCGGCTTGAGCTAGGCGGGAGCGAGCTCCACGCTGCCAGCTTATCCTTGAGGCAGGCCAACCTCACTGCCCGCGACGCGCTGTGCAGGTGCTCGAGCAGCAGAGATCGCTCGATTGCCGCATCGACATTGTCCGTGGCGATCTCCTCCTGGGCAACTGATGAGAAAGGGGTTAGTTAAGCCTGGCGCGGTCAGGAGAGTTGTAAGGACGAAGGATTCATTACAACATACCTGCCGTGGAAGGCTTAATCTTAATCTTTGTTGCTAAAACATTCCGCCTCTTCCTCGGAGGCTTCTTGGCGCCTTGTTCGCCTCGGCCCCCGGACGCTCGTGGCGACGACCTCAGCTCCCTGCTGAGCTGAGCACTTTTCTCGCGCAACGCAAGAAGTCTTTCCTTACGCGCGACTTCTTCCTCAAGCCTCCTCTGCTCGGCGATCTGTTGCAGTCGCATTATGTGGCCCGGGTGAGCCCGCGCATAACGTCTAAGCCAGAGGGTCATGATCCTTACCTCTTCGTCGCTTTGCTCGGCGAGGAGGGAAGGGCTTGGTCGCTTCCCGCTCAGTTGGCCGTGTGCGCGTTTGGCTTGCTCGACTCGCTCCGTTGCCGCAGCAGGCTTCTTCGAGGGCAGGCGGCCGCCATGGCGCGACGAGCTCCGTGTTGGCTCAGCCGCTACCTTGGGCTTTGTGGCCACCTTGGTCTTGCCCTTTTTCGCTCTCTCCTTCTTCGATCCAGAGAGCTCCTTCACGATCCCTCCGAGGATCAGCTGGTCCTCCTGCGTGTTCGGAAAGTGAATGTTAGCATTTACAACGGTGCGAATCCAGCGACACAGATGAGGGTTCGAACAACTTACCTCAGCTGTGCGGACGAGCACGTTCCGCGGACAGGTGTAGGCCACCTCGCCGGTGACCTCGCCGTTCTTCTTGGCTGCCTTCAGCATGGCGTCGACCCGCTCGGTCACCCATGCGTCGGTTGGCTTTTCTGTCCAAGCAGGAGAGCCTGTTAATTCCTGTTCGGAGGAGACATCAAAGGAAGGTTGAGTCTTAAAGGCACTTACCCGTGCTCTCCCTGGAGATGTCTTCCCATCCCTCTATCTTATAGAAGGATAGGGTCTTCTCCGCAATGATGAGATCTGCTATTGTGTAGTCCCGGATGATCTTCGCCCGTGAGCCCAAGGCTCACGAGGGAGGCGATTTTCCTCGTCAAGTACCGATCCTCGGCGGACATCTCCGCCGAGGCATTGCGCGCCCTTCACGGCGCCTTCCGGTGAAGAAGAGCTTGTGTCGTCGCTCACGGGTGTAGAACCACCTCGCCCACCACGCGCCCATTGAGTCGACCACCATGACGGGTGCGGCGTCGTCGGCGGTGGTCTTGAGCTTGAGGTAGTAGCACCTGCCGGCGGAGCTGCTCCTCGTTACTGTAGTAATAGCGAACAAACGGCCCAGCGGCGGATCAATGCCCAGATAGCCCTCAGACAGTGTGCGAAGACGACCATCTAGAGGATGTTGTTGAATTGAGGTTCGCCACCTCCAATCCGCCGATGTTCAAGAAGGCCTCACGAAGTCGCTCTCGGGAGACCTCAACCCAACAAAGGCGAATCGCTCGAAGTTGATTTAACTCTCCTCAGCGGCTCGGAGTTTCTTCTCTCCGGCGACCTCCATTCTGCAAGATCGATGTGGCCCTCTCCTTTCCAAACTCTCAAGTTCTCCTCGGTTATATTAGTGCTTACGAATTTGGCCATAGCGGTTCCCAGAGTTGGACGAGCAGGTTTGATGGTGGAGTTTGGGTGCTTGGTGCTGAGTGCGGTTGGAATTAGGGCTTGGGAAGGAAAGGCGCGGGAGCGTAGTGGCTAGCCGCGGACGGGTTGGGAGCTTTATAGTCCCATATGAGCGGCTACTCAGAACGGTTTGTCACAAAACGGCTAGTTTTTACCGCAACGGCTAGGTAAAACGGTCGCTTTGCTTTTCATCGCAAGCAATGACAGAAGTTACCGCTGGAATCGCTAACGGATACTTTTTTCCGTCGTCTCTGTTGAAGGCCGGGTGCTCTGCTTTCGGATGGATGTGTTTTTCGCTCGATGCAATGAGTTACTTGCGCCGATCGGGTTTGTTCGGTCCGGACAAGTTGTGTTCTGCTGAACCATAACTGCTCTACGATTGTTGCAAGTCTCTGTAGTAGCATACTTTTCCTCTTCGTGACTTTGAGTCTCGAGTGACGACCCGCTCTAGTGAGTCCTTCCACTTGAATCTCGGGGCTACCGTCGGGGATAAAATCACTACCATTGCCTTGGCCCACTCCTCGACAAATTTCAATCGAATACACGCCAGGGCCCGGCTCCTGGAAGGTTCTATATGGCCCATATGCATCCTACCAAAGCAACTTCGACCGGGCGTGATGCGAACTACCAGGAATCATGTTTGAGTCCGTCTCGAGCAGAGTTACTGACGGCTACGTGAAGACCCGGACGTGGTTTTCCTGATTGAATAAAAGTCGTGATCCCCAAGACTAGGAGTATGCCTTATCCGCCTTGGGATATATTTGGCATGTCGAGTTACATTTACGATCGTGGTTAGCTTACCAGATTTCTCAGTAGGTCGGTTTTTCTGCGACTATATAAAGAGGCCCTCTGGCGTGTTGAGGGTCAATCCTACACGAGTTTACGATCGAGCATCGAAGTTTTACGCATTAGCATCTCATAGGCACGAGGTTTTTGCATAATACTTCACGTATACCCATATTCTCACCGAGACTTGTTTATCTCGTCGAGTTCCGCCTTGTAAGACTTTTGATATAAAGAAAGACCTGACGTAGGCTATTATCTCCCTATAAAGGCCAACCGCGATAAAAACCCCGTCTCCTCATGTCGTTGTTAGCTCGCCTGCTCGGCGTGTCTCCTATCTCACTTTGAAGAACCTTAGTTGACTTGGGTCAATATCCCAACCGTCGACACGCGCCGCCGACATCCTCGTCCCTCTCCCCCACCCGCGCAGCCTCCCCCTCCATCTCCCTCACCCGCCGCCGCTGCCGCCACCGCCCGTCCATCACCCTCAACTACAGCCGCCCCAGCCCTGGATCCCAATTCCCACCCCGCCGCCCTAGCCCTGGATCCCAGGGACGAGCCGCGCCGCGGCCTCCCTCTCTCCCTCTCCGGCGCCCCTCCCTCCCCACCGCCGTAGCCCTCTCCCCTGCCTGCCGCCGCCGCTATCCTCTCCTTCTCTCACACCCATGCCACCTCCCTCTCTCCCTCTCCGTCACTCGCACCGCCTTCCTCTCTTCCTCTCCCTCTCCCTCTCCGCCGCACGTTCCCTTTCCCCCGCCGCCGCCGCCGTCTCCCTCCGCCTCGCTCCTCCCCCACTCATCTGTCACGCCTCCGCGCTCCGATAAACCCTAGCTACGCTCCCATTCCCAAACAGATCCACCGCGGGCCGTCACCGCCTCTTCGCGACTCCGGCGGCCCCGCGTCCCCGCAACTCTGGCCGCCATGGATGGATCCCAACTACCTCTAGCTGCGCTGCCCTCATCCCAACTCAGTCTCCGTGTTGACGCCGTTCCTTCGTTCCTCGCCGTTCGCCGCCATTCTAGAGCAAGATTTGATTTTTTTGGTGTATGTTCTGTAGTCATAGACTCGTTGTGCACTTCTCTATCTGTAATTGCTCAAATTCCAGTGAATGCAACTGTTCCTATGGGAATTTTGTATTAATTTGATATTTTGATCCTGTGTTGCGGTTTTGATTTCAGAGTGGGGATGGAGATACAGTCGTCTGGCCGGCCGATCGACGTGCTGATGGAGAAGGTGCTGTCCGTGAACATCCTCTCGTCCGACTACTTCAAGGAGCTCTACAGGCTCAAGACGTACCACGAGATCATCGACCAGATCTACAACTAGGTTGACCACGTCGAGCCCTGGACTCAAAGTGAAGCAGATGCACGGGCTGCTCAAGCACCCGGACTCCCCCTACATCAGAGCCGTAAGCCCGCGGTTTCTTGGTTCTCGCAATGTTTATTTGTGTTCAGGCATATCGCAGTCGCGAAATGCAAGGGAATTTGCTGAAGCGTTGGATTTGATTGTATCTGTGACTAGGATTGAAAAACAACAAAACCTGATAAAATTGTAGTATTGTGTGAGTAAATTTTGGGACAAATCTTCACATGATTATCATGTATCTAATCTAAATATTTTAAAATATATATACTACCAAAAATTCTAAATATATATATTTTAAAATATATTTCACGAAATGCAAGGGAATTTGCTGAAGCGTTGGATTTGATTGTCATAGCTCTGGATATTTGGGGGTTCCTTTGGGCAGGACCTCAACAGCGATGAAACAGGATGGCAGGTAAGAGAATGAGACATGAGATGCTGCGTTGCAGCTTCCAGTTTTGTTCTTCCATGCTTTCAATTATATGAACACTACTGAAAGAACTCTTCCATTTTTTTAGCTGCTAGATTAGATTCTCTATTTCTGCTGATGAACCTTGAATATCTTGCGCTGAGTATTTTTCCCTTGAATATCGAAATGAATCGATGAACATAATTATTGCTAGGATAAGTGTTAAAAAATTAAATGAATCCATCTTTTTAATTCAAACTTTTGTATCTGCTGGTAAAACTGCACTTTTGCTGCCACAAGAAATACTGATAGGAATACGGTCACCTCACCGCATGCCTTGCACTCTAAAAGTTGTGTGCATGGACAGGTGCCTCACCATGCTGCGGGCTTGTGGATTTCTTTTTGTTGGAGTTGGATTAGTTTATGCAGTTCATTAATGAATTCAATGTCTTTTTTAGCTCTAATTTTCCCTGTTCGACTTAGTCTTTTTATTACTTTTTATGTCTAATATTGTGTGAATTCATGCTAGCCGAAGAAAATCTTACTTTAGGCACACCTGAACAGTGCAAATGATGTGGAGTAATTGTTGTGTCATCCTATTAACTTATGCAAGCCATATAAAATAGAATAGCATGGATTGTTTATCCACCTCTTGCTTCTGTGGTTGATATTGTATACTACTCAGCAGTTAGAAGTGCATAATGTACCATCACAAGTTTCATCCATTCATTTTGAACAAGTGTAATCGTACAACACCTTTTTGTTTTCCAGAAAATAGTAATATTGGGATTACTGAAACTTACATTTGGTTTTAGGCATGTGTAAGCTGTGCTGAACAGAATCATCTATGGCAACTTGTAGAGGCTGCCCTGTTCTGTGTACAAGCCATTGCTATCACTCTCGATTGAAGAGAAGGAAATATTACCATAGATAATATTGACTGTCTCTTAATGTTTACATTGCTTAGTACTTCTGTACAATTGTCAAGTGATGGCTGCCAAGATCTGCCTTCAAATGGCTATTACCCGCCATGCCTTACTACATGATCTTACTGTTGTTGTTTAGACTTGGCTCTGGTTCAGCAATGATGATATGTATACTCTTTTCTTTAAGTTATGTCACTGCTTCCCAGTTTTCCTCATCATGAACAGTTGCTGCAGACAGGTTCGTGTCAGTGTAATTGATAGTTCAAAAGTCCTTGATCCTCTGGTCTAGAAAGTCTGCCATTTTGGACATCGACACCCCCCCCCCCAGTTGTAACTTTGACCACTATTTACTAATGCAATCTATTTGTATATACTGCCAAAAAATTGTAGTATTGTGTGAGTAATTCTGGGAAAAATCTTCACATGATTATCGTGTATCTAATCTAAATATTTTAAAATATATATACCACCAAAATTTCAAAAATTTGATTGCATGTACCCAAAATGTCAGTTTTTCTTGACTTGGTGGAGTACATCCAATTTTCAATCTTATTCTATGACTGGAATTCAGGAAAATCACTGTCAGTCAGTAGCTTGTTGCTGCAAGTGATGGTTGGTTAGAGATGTCGGGATTGATAGGGCTGTTTGTGCTTATTTGGGCTGGAACTTGGTGGGAACAAACTTTCCTTGTCTGTTTATGGCAATGTTTAGAGTTCAAATATACTTGAACCTTGCAGTTTGTTCGGCCATTGGAGCATTTTCAAAATGGATTGATGCTGCCCCAGCTGAAATATCCATCTTACCACCTTTGGTTGATAACCTCAGCAAGGGAATGTATATGTCAGAGGATACAACTGCAACTGCTTCTTTGTCATTTAAGTATATATGTTTTCTAACTGACCTGTTATTACAAAAAGATAAATATTATCCTTTCCTTTTTACTAATTTATTTGTATGTATTACTTTCCAATACTTTATTTTTAAATAATTTAGATGGAGGAAAAGGTGAGAAAAATGGTTGAAATGAAACAGCGAAGCTTGGCAGAAGATAGTCAGAAAACTCTTGAAGCCGGTATGATAGACTAATCTTAAGTAAGAAAAATAGTTGTTTGCTATCATCATAACAAATGTTAAGTGAAAAAATAGTTGTTTGCCATCGTCATAACTAATGTTAAGAAAATAGTTGCTTGGCTATTATCATAACTGCAATGTAAGATTCTTGATTTCAAGAACTTGGTTGGCATCAAAAGCGACGGCATATGCCATGATGTATATTGCATTCCGCTGGTCTTGACATTTAGCTTGCCATCATTTTAGGGAGCAATCATTGCAGGATCAACTAAGGCTAGCCACAGAAAGTGTTAAATATATGTAGAGGCTTCATGAATCAGCACAAAGCCAATCAGCACAAAGCCAATTGTTTGAGCTTTGTACTCAATCAGGTTCCTTTTCTTTTAACTGTGCTACCTTGAAAATCTTGTGATTTGTTCTGTAAAATATTTTGAACGAACAATCTAAGATTTGCCACTCCAAAGATGTGCATTCTAGGTTTTGCTGAGTCTGGTTGGACTTTATCTTTAATAGTTCCCTTTTCCCTCTCAAAGGAAAAGCTCTTGAAAAAGATATTTCCTGTGATGATGCACTGTATTCCAAGTTTCCATCCATCGTAAAAAAACTATAGTGTCTTATTGCTTATCTTTTTTTTCAAGGTGTTTATCTTTCTAAGAATTTTTGTCAGTTTGCAGTCACCTATCCTTGTGAACAGAGGGTGGGTTCCTCATGGTTGGCGTGATAAATACCTACCGGGCCACCATGACGTTATAGTGTAGTGCTCGGTTCTCTGCTGTTTGGATTCAAACTACAGCTTTTGATATAAAGTTCATTGTCTCTTTCTTAACCTCCAAATGATGTGAAGAAATGGTGGATTTGGGGATACTGGATCTCTCCGCTAATGTATGTGCAAAATGCCATATTGGTGAACGAGTTCTTGGGGCACAACTGGCAGAAATAACTGGACGGGAAAGAATTAGAACCGAAGCTGAAGAAAGACCAGAAGGTACTTGTCGGGGATAAAATCACGGCCCATTGCCATGGCCCACTCCTTAACGGTCCAATCGAGCAACTCTACCGCGACCCAGCCTCCCGGAAGGTTCTATCAGCCCATGTGCATCCTCGCCAATGCCCCTTGGCGGCACGGTGCATGTAATAGCCTAGGATTCGTGTTTGAGTCCGACTCAGCGAGTTCTCAGACGGCCACGTGAAGACCCGGACGTGGTTTCCGGATTGGAGCGAAGTCGTGATCCCCAAGACTTGGAGTATACCTTATCTACCTCGGGAAATATTTGGCATGTATCGAGTTCAGAATCTAACTCGTGGTTAGCCTTACCGATTATCCCCGGTAGGTCGGTTTGCTCAAGACTATATAAACAGAGCCCTCACGGCGTTGAGGGGCATCTGGCGCCTCATAGACACCGATCTTCTCATTGTCGATTCAGACATATAATCTCGCCGAGACCTGTTCGTCTCGTCGAGCCACCTCTTGTAATCATCTTTGATATATAAAAAAGGCTGGACGTAGGGCTATTATCTCTCCCGAGAGGCCTGAACCAGGATAAAAACCCTTGTCTCCCTGTTCGTCGTTGATTGCTGTTCGTGTTGTTCGGCGTGTCTCCTATCTCCCCTTCTCAAGAACCTTTAAGCGACTTGAGATCGATATCTCAACCGTCGACAGTACTTGATATAGTTCCTATGGCTTGCTTGTTTAGAATTACACTCCCGTGTTACTAGGTTGCTTTCGGCCTGGGATGGCAAAATGGTATTGAACAGTGCTACTGACTGATGCCTATAATTGGTTTAATTGTGTGGGTAAAATTTTTTGTTATTGCTTATGGGCTAACTGTTCTGCTTGTAGGCTAAATAAAAGGAAGAGAAAGGGCTCAAGGCAAAGCAAAAGGAGGTGGCTAGGCTCCAGGTTGAAATATTGTGGATAACACTTAATAGCTGCATACTGAATTTGTTGGTGAAGATGAGTTTAATTCTTCCTTTGTGTTGATTTGGTTTTGTGCAGGCGCAAGCAACTTTAGACCGATCAAAGAAAAACGACAAGAAAATAAGGAATTATAAGATGAGTTTAATTCTTTCTTTGTGTTGATTCCGACACTCCTCATGGCGTGATGTATGAATAAGAGGAGACGTCGGAGTAATGCCACCGTGAGACGTGTGTTTGTTCGACCTGACGCGCGTGTGTGCTTTGGTTCGGGGGTTGGTTTGTTAGGGGTGTTTGCTTTGAGATTCGATGCCTATGAGTGTCTAGCAAAGACGGGTTGATCATAACAATTCAAGTTTTTATCCTAGAATTTTGTTGCTATCTAAGTTGTCATGCATTGCTTTGTATATTTCACCTTTGATAGTTTTATAGGTTACCTCAATTTATGTCCCCTTTCATCTCTTTTGGGTCCGTTGCAAAGCACGGGCATTGTACTATTCAGTAATTTGTTACAAGAAACCTGGTTGCGTACAAGTCGTCGTTGTCGGTGAGATAAGACTCCTTAGTGTGTACGCCGGTCACATGCTCGAGTTCTCCCGCCTTGACGCGCACAGGTTCTGGCGCTGCCGGTAATATAAAGCAGCGAACTCAAGCTAATCTTTCTTTTGACACAAAAAACATCATATCACGTTCAACACTCTTAATCTTTTCTACAAATCACCCTTCATGCTTATATATTTTTCTATGAATTATGTTTTCCTTTCATCATTTTATGGTCCGTGGCAGAGTACGGGTATTGTACTAGTTACTGATTAATTAACCATGAGATACCATAAACAACAAGTTTGTGGCACATCAACTTCCCAAAAAAAGTGGTCGTTCTCATGGGTCGTACGTATGTCTGGACAAGAGACCACTGCTCTATCCTCTATTCACGTTTTGCAAGGATCATTTGCCTCGACAAATCGGCCAGTGGTTCATGAAACCACATATGCATGCTCAATGCATGTTACTGCATCCTTGCGTGCCCATATCCCTCCACTACTACGGAACGGGTCTTCCATCCCGGCACATCAGTTTAGGTTACCATCAAACCGGGACTGAGGTTAACTTCAGTCCCGGTTCAATGGTAACGAGACAAAAGGCGGTTTTGCGAGTTCGGTTGGTTCCACCAACCGACCAATAGGTCGATTAGCGTGGGTTGGCGGTGGGGAGTACTAGTCGGTTGGTATCACCAACCGACTACTTGAAACTCCGATAATTGGCGCCATTTCTCCTGTCACAAAAGGCTCGGTTGGTGTTACAACCCGGATCGATATTTATTATTAGTCGGTTGGTGTGACAAACCGACTATCTTCGGCTCCGATAATTGGAGCAATTTCTCCTCCCAGAACAAAAAGTCACTGCGTCGTTTTCTTATCGCCGCACTTGCCGAGGGAGTTCGACGCGCTGTGAGGAAGGAGCGGAGACCGAGCCGAGGAGCAAGGAGCTGCCGAGGCGAGAGCAAGGAGGAGTGGGGAGCTCTCTTCGCCGCTACTGGGAAGCGGTGAAAGGGATCGGAATCATCGGATCATCGTCGAACAACTTCGTGTCGCCGCTGGCGCTGTCGTCACCTAAGGCCCCGACCCGCCGCCTCGTCGTCGCCGCAGCACGCTCGCCCATTCGTCGGCGCCTCTCCGCCACGCCGCCGAGGTACATTTATCCACCGCATCGCATCTCGTTTCGATCCCATCGCCACCATCGCCACCGCCGCCGCCGCAGCCCACCGCCGCCATCGCTACGGGCGCAACTACAAATGCCGACCTTTGTGCGTGTTTTTTCCATTAAATTTCCGCCCAGATTTAGGATGTCTTGTTGGACCGGTGACAACGCCACTAACATCGAAACCACGCTCCCTCCAACTAGGTCCAAAATGTGCTGTTTTCTAAAGTGTTTTTGCCCCTCCACCATTGCTTGTGGTGGGGGAAGGAATACCCACAGAAAAAGCGCAAAAGACAAAAAATACGTGGCGACCAATGATGTGCCACGTCACGACGATGGCGGTGGCGGTGGTGATGAGGAGGGCGAGGGCGAGGGCGAGAGCGATGGCGACGGGAATGGTGGTAATGAGGGCAAGGGCAAGGGCAAGGGCGGCAAGGGCAAGGGCAAGGGCGAGGGCGAGGGCGAGGGCGATGGCGATGGCGAGGGCGAGGGCGAGGGCAGCGAGGGCAAGGGCAAAGGGAAGTCACGTTCCCATAGAGTGTGATTGAGACATCGAGATCACATTCTATGTTGTACTTTTTAATTTAATTTTTATGCATTTAAGAATTGTTGTTGTCTGAACAATTATTATAATTGTACGTCTTTCGCAGACTTTGTATGTTTATTGATGCATTTTAATGTGTACTATCATTGGATGCTTGTATGTGAAGTATCGGATTATGTTTGTATGTGTATTGTTAAATCATGTTTGCATGTGTACTAGCATTGATTAATGGAGGGACAAGGATTGGGAAGGGTATTTCATGAATGATGGATGTTAAAAATATTATTATTTTTAATTCCACATATCTACACCAAATTCTAATAGTATCAATGATGGATGATCTTTCTTTGATTCACCCAGAGTATTTAGCCTTGCAAGATGTTTGTTTGTATGGTATTAATATGTGTATTTGATCACAAGGTATCGTTACACTCAATGCTATGAATATGTATAATGCAGATGGATCGGCGATGGATGTACATGGACCGATGTTCCTCGCATTCGTGGAGGGTTTAGAAACTTTTATTCGTCATGTTGAAACCAATATTACCTTAGACTATATATGTTGCCCATGTATTGATTGCAAGAATCAAAAGGTGGGCAAACCGTGAGCAAATTCATTTTCATTTGATCTCAAGAGGTTTTATGAAAATTATACTGTTGGACCAAGCACGCCAAGTAGAGATTACACGGGTGAAGAAGAACAGTGGACGATAATATCTCTAACGCCGCCAACAGCTTATTTGAACATATGCGGGGGAGTTTGGCGGCGATGATATAGACCAGAATCTTTGATGGAGAGGGAGAATACGTTGATAAAAGGCATTATGAAAAGTTTCAGCGCCTTTGGGAGGACTATGAAACACTGTTGTATCCAAAGCTGCAGACAGGGCACGTAAAGTTGCGTACCACACTAGAACTAATACAATGGAAGGCGGCAAATGGATTGTCTGATAAGGGATTCAACGAGTTGTTAGGCCTCATGAAGAACTTGCTTCCAGAGGGTAACACATTGCACGAAACTACGTCTGACGGCCAAGCAAGCTCTCTCATCCTTTGGGCTTGGAGGTACGAAGATACATGCATGCCGAACGATTGCATCCTCTATCGCAATGAGTGTGAGAATTTGGAAGCCCGTCCGGTGTGCAAAACATCGCAGTATAAGACCAAGCGTGATGACGCAGTGAGGTAGAGGGGCACGTAAGGTGAAGAGAACCCCGCTAAGGTGGTGTGGTACTTTCCTATAATTCCTCGGTTGAAGCGTCATTTGCGAACAAAGAGCATGCGAAGATGATGCGTTGGCACAGCGATGCTCGTAACGTTGATGGAAAGCTAAAACATCCCGCAGATGGGTCGCATGGCGAAAACTTGATAGGAAATACCGGAGTTTTCAAGCGTGCGAGGAACATACGGTTTATGCGTTGAGTACGATGGGATGAACCCTACGGCGAAGTTGAGCACCAATCACACGATTACGCCGGTGACTCTATGTATCTACAATCTTCCTCCTTGGTTGTGTCGAAGCGGAAGTATATTATGATGCCATTACTCATCCAAGGCCCCAAGCAACGTGGAACGACATCGATGTGTATCTAAAACCGTTGATCAAGATCTGCTAACATTGTGGAACGATGGTGTACGTGTATGGGATGAATACAAAGAGAGTACTTCACCCTACGTGCATTACTATTCGTGACCATCAATGGTCGCCAAGACTTGGTAACTGTCGGGCCTATCTATCAAGGGATATAAAGCCCGTGACGAGTGCTTGGACGATATGGAAGACAAGTACCGACAAACTCTCGGAAGGTTGTATACATGGGTCATCGAGGTTCCTAAACTCAAGCACCGTTACATGAGTAACTTAGTTAATTTTGATGGGACGGAAGAGAACCGCAAGAAGCCTAAGCATCACAACAAGCGATTTATTTTCCATGGTGAAGGATCTGAAAATCGTATTTGGAAAGGGTCATGGTAGCAAACCCGTCCCATCACTCCCTCTCAAGAAGCTAAGAAGAAGGCTAGTTAGAAGAAGCAATCAATTTTTGGGATTTGCCTTCATCGAAAGACTTAGAGGTTCGCCACTCATTAGACTTTATGCATATAACGAAGAATGTCTGTGTGAACTTGCTAGGATTCCTAGATATGTACGGCAAATCAAAAGATACTATTCAGTCACGGAAGGACTTACAACTATTAGGACGCAGGCAGGAATTACATCCGCAAGAAAGAGACAAAGGGCATTACCTCCATCCTGCGAGCTACACTCCAAGCAAAGAAGAGAAAAAGAACATGATTAAGTTGTTAAACAATGTTAAGGTCCCTTCCGGATACTCGTCGAACAAAAGAAGACTTATAAACACAAAAGAGAATAAAATCGTAAACGTGAAATCGCATGATTGTTACGTGTTGATGACCCAGTTGTTGCCAGTGATGTTGAGAGGTGTTCTGCCAGATAAGGTACGAGGGACAATCGTGAAGGTGTGCTCGTTCTTCAACGCCATATCACAAAAGGTCATAGATCCAGATAAGTTATGTAATCTACAGGATGATATTATCGCTGCTTTGGTCAACCTTGAGATGATCTTCCCTCCGTCCTTCTTTGATATGATGGTCCATCTCATGATTCACATGGTGAAACAGTTAGAAATTCTCGGACCTGTCTTCTTACACAAAGATGTTCCTTTCGAGAGGTACATGGGTGTGCTAAAAAAATATGTTCGTAACCGGTCTCGCCCAGAAGGATGCATTGCCCAGGGTGTTGGCACAGAAGAGGTGATTGAGTTTTGCATCGACTACATTAATGAATTGAATCCGATTGGCGTGCCTGTATCACGCTATGAGGGGAGGCTACAAGGAAAAGGCACTCTAGGGAGAAAAGAATCCTTTTGCAAAGATATACTATCATTTAGACAAGCACATTTCACAGTATTGAAGCAAGCAGCTTTAGTGGCTCCATATGTCGATGACCACGAGAAGATTCTACGAGACGAATACCTAGGGAGGTCAGAAAAGTGGATCGCAAACAAGCAAGTAGAGAGTTTTGGCGGTTGGCTACAAAAGCAGCTGTTGGGCAAGGAGGGTGTCCACGAACAATTGCAACTCTTAGCTCGGAGACCATCAATGACAATCGTATCATGGCAAGGGTATGAGATAAATGGATACACATTTTACACTGCATCTCAGGATAGCAAGAGCACGAACCAAAATAGCGGTGTTCGAATTGATGCATTGGACAAAAATGAAAACATGGACACCTATTATGGTTTTATAGAGGAAATCTGGGAGCTCGAGTACGGACCTTTGAAAGTCCCTCTATTTCGATGCCAATGGGTCAAACTGACAGCTGTCCAGATTGACGAGTACGGGATGACAACCGTGGACCTTAAGCAATTGGCCTATAGGGACGAACCGTTCGTGCTCGCCAATGATGTCACACAGATTTTCTATGTGATTGACATGGATAGCAAACCGAAAATGCAAAAGGGACGGAATACCAAAAGGCAGAAGGATAATACTTGTAATACTGATAAGCCAAGACGCCATGTTGTTCTTCCTGGTAAAAGAAGGATTGTCGGAGTTGAGGGCGTAACGGATAAAGAAGAGTATAATCAGTTCAACGAGCTGCCGCCTTTCTCGGTGGATGTAGACATTACTATCCTCAATGGTGATGACGATGCCCTTACGTGACGCCATGACCACAACGAAGGATCACTTGTAAAAACAAAGTAGTTGCATATATGTACTATCATTATTTTTTCGATAATCATATATGTACTAAATTATTTTTTCAAGACACCTCATTTTCGACAAGCGTTTTGCGTCCGAGTGGTTAGTAGCTCGCAATAAAGCGTATTATCGATATTTATTCTATTAAACGGAATTAACTGAAATTTTATACTAGTTAATGTAATTTCTAGTGACGATGTGAATTTAGATATTACAGTGAATATTTTATAATATTTCGTATGTTATAATGATAATAAACTATTTACGAACAATCTTTACAATATTACAAGAAACCTCATTTTCTAGATATTTTCAATCCATTTAAACAATGCGCCCCCACTTATACCGATAAGCGTATAGCGTCCAACTGGTTAGTAGCGCGAGGCAAAAGCGCGGGCTCACTGTGCCGCCGAGGTTCGAGCCCCGCTTCGCTTCTACAAACACATTTTTTTGGAAAAATGGGACCATTACTCCCGGTTTAAACCACAAACCGGGAATGAAGGCACACCAACGCACAGCAGAAAACTTGGGCCCACGCGTCAGTAAAACGTTAATCCCGGCTTTTATTTTTAACCGGGATTGATCGCTCTCTACGCCCGGTTTAAACCACCAACCGGACCGATAGGCGTCTTACGATTACGTAATTTTGTGACCATCGCTTGTCCAGGCCCTGTGTCGATTGTCTCTATCGGTCTCGGTGGGTGTTTTAAACCGGATCGAAGGCTTCATGCCCCACGCGTCGCTTCTATCCCTTCCTCCGTTCGCTAGCGTCGCTCTGTTCGCCTCCCGATGTAATTAATCGGGAGGCGAGCCACAGGACTACATTTTCCAACACACGAGGGAAAATGGAAAGATCAGTCAGGCCCCTTATAAATTTGGACGGAATCAACATCACACACACAGAGCTTAGTTTCCCTCGCTTATACCTCCGCCGCCATGTCTTCTAGCTCTGATTCATCGCCGCTGCGCCGCCACCACCAAGCGGTGGAGGCTCTCGAGTTTTGCCACTCCCCGGTGGCATCTCTCGAAGGTACCGATTCGGAAGAGGATGAGGCGCCATGGTGGTCCGACGACGACATGTACGACGATCTCTCCGACGATCCGGAGGCGCCGACGACTCGACCCGAACTCGACGGTGGTGATTTAAGCCGACGGCAATGGCTCGTCGTCGGACCACGGCAATGAGGGACGAGGGTGACAATGACATTTATTTATTTACGAGGAGGAGGATAGCGAGGATTGGTGAGGGCGGCGCCGATTAGACATTATGTAGTAGTTTTAGTTTTTCTTAATTTCATGTGAATCTTCTTTTTAAGTCCAAAATGTATCCTGTGAGAATTTTAATGGAATTTCTCGATATTTATTCTACTAAACGGAATTAACTGGAATTTTATACTCTTTAATGTAATTTCTAGTGAACGACGAAATTTAAACATTACAATGAATATTTCATAATATTTCGTATGATGAGTGATAATAAACTATTTACTTAACAATACTTACAATATTAAAAGAAACCTCATTTGCTGGAAATTCTCATAATACATATTTTCAATCCATTTAAACAATGCGCCCTTTGCAAAGACGCCAGATAGCGTCCAACTGTTAGCAGCATGAGGTAAAGCTGGCTCATCGTGCCGCCATGTTCGAGCCCCGCTTCGCCTCGCAACACAAATTTTTTGGAAAAAAGGATCATTAATCCCGTTTAGTAATCCAACCGGATCAAGGTTTACATTGCTCGGTTGAATATTCCAACCGGATTGATAGTGGAGTTAATACCGGTTTTAGAATCAACCGATTGATGCCCCTATATGTCCGTTTTCCCCAATTCTTCAAAACACTCACCCTAAACCGCGCCAAATTAACCCTAGGTCGACACCGCCGCCACCGGATTCGCCGCCGCTTAGAAACCCTCCGACGCCACCGTCCTCGCCGCCGCCGCCTACAAACCCTCGGACGACGCGTGCGCGTCGCCGGCGCCGTGTCGCCGCCACTACGACTCCACCGACGCCGCCGCTCGTGGTCGCTTCGCCGACAACCCCTCCGACGTCGCCGCCGCTCGTGTCGCCCACGCCGACAACCCCCTTCGACGCCGCCGCCACGCCGCCGCCCCTACAACCTCTCCGACACCACCGTCCGTGTCGCCGCCGCTTACATCGTCCGACGACGCCCGTGAAGTCGCCGCCGCCACGACAACCCTCTCCGGCGTCGCCGCCGTTATAACTCCCTCCGACGAGAGGTCATCCGTGTCGCTCGTTAATTCTCGACCTATTTCACATACAAAGATTGCTCTAGCCTCTATTCGCCGCAAGATTGTTGAATTGTTTGTTCTGTGACCTAAAGCATTGCGATTGTTTATTTGATTTCCTCAAAATGATCATTAAGCATCTCGCTATATAATGTTTGTAGGGTCGTTAGCTTCACTATCCGATTTAGCTTCACAAGTTAGTTAAAACTTGCAAGCAATTTATCGATGCCTTATGTGAGGATGCACTTGTATTTTCAGTGCCTTTATTTGTTACAATGGCGGCGGAGGGATTGGTGATGAAGAATTTTGATGGAGATGTTTGGGACTGATCCGGATGATGAGTTGAACTGCGGCACCGGTGAGGCCGTAGAAGCCACCGAGGCCGATGAGGAAGCCGGTGAGGCCGTACAAGCCACCGAGGTCAGATAAGCCACCCGGTTTGGTCAAACCAAGACCGACCACGTCGGCGAGGTCAAAGTAAGAGGTCGACGTCAAGGCACATAATCACCGAAGTCACGAGGAAGGCGAGCCTCTGAAGCCGAAGATCGGCGATTGGGCGTTTAGATCGACTTTCGAACGATTGTTAGGGACCATGTGCCCATTAGCATTGTCAAATGGGACGACGTACCTGCAGACCTCAAGAACACCTTATGGACCGATATGAAACAAGTTTTCACCTTCCCCGAAGGGACCGAACAGAAGGTGAAGAGTTACACATTGAAGAAGATGGCAATGGCATTCCAGACGTTCAAGAAGAAGTTAAACAACGAGTACGTTAAGAATAATGTACTCCCTGACTTCAATAAATACCCTAAGCTGCAAGATCATTGGGATGAATTTGTAGGGTACAAAACTTCTCAACAAGGTCAGAGTATGAGTGAAAAGAATAAGCAAAATACGGCAAAGAAGCAATACCACCATCGTCTCGGCCCTGGTGGTTACCGCAAGGCGATACCCAAATGGGAGAAGAGGAACATGACCGCTTGTAAAGGTGTGGAACCCGTAACAATGAGATGGTCCGACAGATCGAGGAATTGGTTCTTTGGTCATGACGGTGCCTTGACGACGACGGTGAGGCCGATTTTGGTGAAAGGATCGAGATGTTGCAAGAAGGCTTCAAAAGGCGCACGAAAAAGTCGGCCCAAGGCATCTTCGTGCCAAATAGGGAGAACGATGAGCTAACAAGGGCCCTACTGAACCTCGAGCACCACGGACGCGTACGAGGCGTTGGCGCTGTCCCTTGAAGGTTGGTTTCCGCAAGAGGCGAGACTTACAGAGTCGGTCGAGGAGCAAGGGCCGACAGCACAACACCTCCTCGATCTTGAAGAGCAATCACAAGCAACACGGCGAGCATACAAGAAACAGTTCGAAGAGAGGTGCAGCTAGCCTTGAGCCAGGCGCGGGAGGCCGGTCAGCAGGAACCTCCCAGTAATCCCAACGTCATTAGCCCCTCCATGCGGCGGAGCAGTTGTGCTTCCGGTGGGCTACCCAAGAAGACTTGGCCCGCTATCCGTGGGATTTACATCACGCAGCCGACACCTTGTGAGCTGCACTGAGCGCTGAACCTCTCCATCAAGGCAACAGAGGCATGGCTTTCCCAATGGAGGCAGGGCAGGTCATCCATGGCCAACAGATACCCCCGAGCTACGCCAAGGTCTCCGTGGAAGAGGTATGCCAGGGGTACGAGGACCTAGACCTCGACATTGAAGGAGGTGATGGGACCACTAAGCTAGGAGAAGCAAGACACAAGATCGCTGTGTGGCGCAAACGGTTCATAATTTTCAAAGGTAACATGCCCGTGTCCTCTCCACGGTCTCTCAGATCAACTCTGAACGAGTCCTCTCACACGAAACTCCAACTAACACACCGCCAAGACAGACCACCCTACTAAGCAAATAGCTCCCAAGAAGGTGCCGCTAGGTCAAGCCGGGTGATGGGGCCTTCACCTCTCAAGAAGACAGGCCTAGGTCATCCGGAAAAAAACACCTCCAAGTTGCCGATGATATGACCCAAGACGAAACCGAGCGGATAGTAAGAGGCGAGGTCACCGCACATTTTTGAACAAACCATCTCCACCGAGGGTCCAGCCCGGTACGGACGAATGGCACAAAGGCAAGAGGTGTATCTTATCGTTGAAGGATAAGATCGACAAACCAGAAAGACCAGCCGTATCAGACTACGAGCGCATCTTGCGTAAGGAATCTGAGAAGGGAACATTAGAGGAGCAGATTTCAGAAGAGGAAGCGCAAAGGAAATTCTACATTGAAGCTGGGCTTGATCCAGATATGGTCTTAGGCCTTAAGGACATCCCCGTTGCAGAGGTACAATGGAAATATGTGAAAGGTGGATCGCTCGTAAGGCGTGAGGAGCTTCCCCACCTAATAACGAAGCTGCGGCAACTCCATGATTGGTATTTATGCAGCAGCAGAAAATGGTATGGAAATGATCGGCGTCGTCTTCAAGCAACACCATTTCTACCGCGGGGACTTTGAATTCTTGATTGAATTTGAGGTTCTGTATTACCTATATCAGGGATTGGCGGTCGACGTCGCCATGGTGGTTTGTTGGCAGCTGTAAGTGTATTGTTTGTAAATTTCGATCGTGCGGCAAAGATATTATACTAACTTCGAGGCCTAAATCAATTTTCCTTATGTAGAATGGAGATTAAAAGATGCGCAATGGAGGGAATCCATGAATTTGGCTTTCTTGACCCATTGGTCATTAACGAGTACATGGCTAACCTAAGCCCACAACCAACAGAGACGCACATTTACGAAGGGCTAATGGCACAACGACACAAAAGATATATATTTCTACCCTACGAATTTAAGTACGTGTTTTCGTACCGCCTTATTTTAATTCCTTTTGTTAACACTGTTGGAACTAATTAGTAAACCGCGTTGACATATATATGTGCAGATTTCACTGGATCCTTTTTATTATAGAGGTAAATCATAGCAAGATCACGGTCATGGACTCGAAAAGGGACCAGCTTGAAAATTACAAAGACTTCCTCGCCATGCTCAACCGGTACATTGCTCTTCCATTCATATCTTACTATTTCTATTTCTCCATATCAAACAAACTCAATTATATATAACTTGTAATCAAATGTGCAGTGCCTTCGCAACGTTCCGCAAGAATACCGTGGGAACATTCAAGACACGTTTCGACTTGTACATCGCTAAACATGTATGTATATCATATTAGAGTATTTTGTTAGTTAACGTAATTTCCATGATCTATTTCACAATTTCAACTCTTCGACCACAGGTCTTGTATCAACCACCTGCAAACAATTTATGTGGATACTATACATGCGAGATGATGCACAACTTCATCGGGGCACCACCGAGTATACAAGAAAAATGCAGGGTTTGGGGTGAGTAATATATAATTACTACCTTAATAACGCCTAGGTAGCTTCTGCAAACATTTTGTATAGTTTGATAGATTGATAAGTTAATCCCCTATTTAATGATAGATTCCCCTAAAGTTGGCAAAAAAAGGTTTGGAAAAAGGTCCGGAACTATCGCGGTGCGTGTCAAAGCAATTCAAGAGCAAATCGCGGCTTCCTTTTAGATGAGGTCATAAATCCGATGGACGAGCATCACCACCCTATACTTAATAAGATTCCGAGCCTTCAAAAATACTAGCCAACCGTCGAGGAGCGATGCACGTAAAAGATCCCGATAAAAAGTGTATGTGCACTTGTGTACATTGTATGATACTTATGTCTAGCTAGCTACCTAATACATATTTGTTGTTTAACAAAGGAGCGAATGAAGATTTCATGGCATGGAGTCCACGGAGTCTTTGAGCACGGAAGGTTATCTTTTGAGAACCGCCCTTCCTCGCTTATGTTCTTGACGACATCGACAAGATAGAAGGTAAAGATCAAATTTATATATCCGTTATGTTGTGGGCTTCGTGGTGTTATTCCGTGCTCCGCAAATTTTAAATACTAGCATGTTGCTATTTCTACTGCTTTTTGATAAATAATAGTGTTTAATTTGGATTGTAGGAGGAGGTCGCTAGGGTCAACGCCAACTGGGAGACGATCAATGTGGCGGGCCTCGACGCCGAGAACGTAGCATGAGCTCGGTGTTCCTGTGCAGATTGCTCTGGCGATGCTCATCTTGTATTCTACTCTTGGGCTCGCAGACATTTGTCGCCCTTGCTGCCATTGTCTTGACATTTGGTGAGGATTGAGCTTAAGTACCAAGAGAAGACGATGGGTGCCAACCGCCAAGGATGCTAGAATGAGGGCCATGCTCAATATATCCTCTGCTATGCTCATATCTGTCTTCTTAATTTCTTGGCCTCGCTTTTGTTGCCATGGTCACGTTTGGGACTGTTTGTTTCTAGCCATTTCGGGAAGGAAACACCAAATCTCGCTCGATGTTGCCAAATTGGGAGAAAGTGTAATATTTGTAAAACATGTTTGTAAACTCGAATATTTGTAATCGCACAAGATGGTGGATGATTTCCTTACCATGCCCAGAGCCGGTCGACGTAATACATATTTGTAATATTTAATGCTATTTACGCTAATTGTGTTAAATGTGGTTTAACTAGTGACTAAATAAGCATAACATTCAAAAATACCGCCCGATCGGGTTGGAACAACCAACCGGACCAATAGTGTCACCAGAGGCACCTGTTCCGCCGTGTGAGCACATCGGTCCGGTTGGTACTTAAAACCGGACTAATACACCTCACTCCCGGTTGGAAAAACCAACCGGGACCAGTAGTGTCCCCAGCAGTTAATCCTGATCGCCACGTGTGCATATTTTAGTCCCGGTTGGTAGGTAAAACCGGGACCAGAGGCACCCGTTCCGGCCACGTGTGAGCACATCAGTCCCGGTTGGTACTTAAAACCGGGACTAATACACACCTCACTCCCGGTTGGAAAAACCAACCGGGACCAGTAGTGTCCCCAGCAGTTAATCCTGATGGCCACATGTGCACATTTTAGTCCCGGTTGGTAGGTAAAACCGGGACTAACAGCGCAACTGTCGCTCCGCGTGTCTTCGAGCCGGCCTGTTGAGAAGAGATTTAGTCCGGTTCTCAGAACTCTGATGATGGCCAGCGAGCATCGATCTCAAGGCTGTCCGGTTTAGAAACCGGGATGAAAGTGATATGAATCGGGATGAACGCCCGTTCCGTAGTAGTGCTCGAGCTGTTCATATATAGTTTTGAGTTCTAGTACATCTCAATCGACTATACTAAACCATGCATGTTTCATCTTCCTAGGAAGGGATAGTCAGCCGGAAAAAAGAAGAAGATTGAAACGGCTTCAACCATTTACAGCGAGCATGCCTATGCATAATGCATGTTAATTAATTAATCAGTCTCGCGCGAAATTAATAAATTAGAACGACGTAATTAAACACACAGCCGGTCGAATAAACCGTCAAACCATATGCATGCATGCACGAGATATACTCCTACTATATAGGCTAATTTACATGTTGATCCATACCACAAAACCAATTTGGTAGTAGATGGCAGAGTTAGAATCGGCAATGGCAGCAGGCGAGGCGGCTAGCAAGCCAACAAGGCACAGCGCTGCTATGATCCGGGACCCCATGTTCAACCCTCTCGCAAGCTGCTGCTGCTCCCTATTCTGGAGTCTGGACACTGCAGGACACTGGTGGATTGTGAGGAATGGCACTGGGGAGCACGTGTATATTTATAGGCGGCCAACAAGCAGGTCACGCACGTACGCCAATGGCAAGTGCAAATATTAAGTTTAATTTGCAACCTAATAGTACATTATTTGAACAAGAACCACTGCTTTCAAGCTCGTATTATTTTTTTTTCAACAGAACATTTTTTTCCATGTGGTGGAAACCAAACTGACTAACACTTGAAGTATAACAAAATACAGCGTACGTTATTTATCCAAGTGCGAATAATTTTAACATCACAATCGCTGTTATGCCTTTTTATGATTCTTTTAGTTGGCAGGCCACCTACGAATCATGGCTATTTTGATGTCATTTGCTTATAATTAATACTCGGGAGTCAATTAATGGCTGTAGTGTCTCGGATCCAATTTTGTGTGTACCAACTTAGGGGGGCTCAGTCTACTTATAGCCCATCTAGGAATGCTTTTGTCCTCTTTTGAACCACATATATAAGAGATTAGCGATCTGACAAGCTCGTTACTAATCTTTTGTGTGGACAGATTGATATTGTCAATACGGTATTGTACTCTATTCTGACCTTCACTCCTTACTCTTTCCAAAGCTACCAATGAGCGTGATTAACAAAATTGGGAAGCATCGGTGCAACTTCTTGTGGCATGGTAAAGGATTTAATAAGCTTAATGGCAATCTCGTTATTTGAAAAAAAAACATTTACAAGGAGGGCTAGATGTTATTAACCTGATTGTCTAGAATGATGGCTTGCTCCTAAATTTTCTGCAGAAAATATTTCATCGTTTCAACATTCCTTGGGTTCATTGGATTTAACAATCCTCACTCCCTCAAAATGCGCCTAGGGGAGGGGGTTTGATATATGGCAGGACATCTTGAAACTCATGGCTACATACCTAACAATGTGTTCTTATGCTATGGGCTATGACAAAGACTTTAGATTTTAGGATGACCCTTGGCATGATGTGTCTCTAGTTGAGTAACTTCGCAAGGTCTTGTTTGCATGCAACCGCAAAAAATCAAGTATCCACTCTTTTTTTTCTCAACGGATTGAAAACAACGAGAGGGTCTATTTTTTCCATTGGCTTGGAGTTACCAAGGTCTGCAGGATCTATAGACCTTTATGCACAATTTAATGTGCCTGATATTTGATCAACATGGAGTATGCTAAAACTATATTTGGATCAGTAACAAATTCTCCTCCAATAGCTAAATTCTATAGGAATGTCACATCCAATAATTTTCCTAAATTAATTCATCCAATATTGTTGTTTGAAAGAGCACTAGTCAAATTAATCAAACATAAACTATTTTTATTGTTGATTTTACATATCTCGAAGCCTACTCCATTAGAAGTCCATTTGGAATGGGTGTGTAGCTTGAGCACTTTATCAATTCAATGTTGAAGAAACATTACTCTATCTTTTCATTCAATGCTCGACTGTGAAAGATATTTGGTCTCTTTTGAACCTTTTAATTCTTGCAAAATCACAAAAGTTGCTTGTTGTGCTAAACCTCTGCATCAAGCTAACCTTGTGGCGACCATTCTTTAAGGATCTCTTTACTCTTGTTTGTTGGCATATTTGGGTGTGGTAAAACGACAAGATCTTTAGCTCAAACTTGTAATTCTTGTCAATTATAACCTCCAAAATTTGCTCGTTAATGCAGTTGTTTTGTGAGAGAATCCTTTGGGGCGCCATTACTCAATAGCTTTGTGCGTTGGAGCCTGATTATTTTTTGTTTCTTCTTTTCTCTATCCCTTTTCTTTTCTTTTGAGTGATATATGCCTATTAGTAACCCTTGTCTTTTAAAAAATACCAATGTGTTCGGTGGGAGCAGGGGTTGTAATAGTTACTCCCTGCATTCTGAAATAGCATTTGTTTTAGGTACTGACACGGTCTCCATAATATAAACTTTGATCACCAATTACCATTACACCTATTTACAGAATAAAAATATATATGATATTATGGAAGTGTTTTTCGAGATGAATTTATATGTATGATTTTTATGTGACCAATCCAAATAGCATAAAAAAATTGTGAATCAAGTTTTAAAATTTTGATTAAGAAAAAAATCTAAAACAAATGTTATTTTAGAATGAAGGGGTACGTGCGTACTCCTAGGTAGCAAGCTAGGCAGTTCCATAGTAGTTGTCTCCGATAAAGTGTTGGTTGAACGGTGCATAGCTACGTAGGTAGCAGCATGGCACTAGTTCCTAGCCATTCATGGCATACATGTACGTGCCAGCAAAAATCTCAGCACGTTCAAGAGCATATTCAATGGCACTTTAAATTAGTTGACTTAGAACTATTTAATACTATCTTCGTTCTAAAATAGCAGTTGTTTTAAATTTGTCCTAAGTCAAAGTTTTAAAACTTTATCCACACAAAACTTTTAGACTATTTATATTGAGAACATAAAAATCATATCGATAGATTCGTCTTGAAAAGAACATTTATAATATCATAATTTTTAATGCATTATAAATAAAATTTTAAAAGTTTTTAGGTTAAAGTTATATTTTGGAGACCGCTGTTCAAAATTACTACTATTCATAATGTCCAAAAGTAAATATTTAACTCAAAGTGCACAGATCAATGAAGAACACGAACAGAAACAAAGCCATAATTATTGTTCACGGGGTGAAAGTACGCGCAGGTTGCTTCCGGATGCTCCCTCGCCAAGAACATCGATTATTCCATGCATCGCTTAACTAACTAAAACAAGAGCTCATCGCAAGACGATCGAGCTCGACCGCTCAGTTGTCCATGGCGGCGTCGAACAGCTCGAGCACTTCGGCGACGTGGGCGGCGGCACCGGACTTGCCGTGCTTGAGCATCCAGTCCTTGAAGGGGTGGAAGAGGATCTCGTCGCCGCAGGTGAACTTGCGCGGGTTGGGGCACTCGATGAGCGTCTCGGCGTCGCCGTCCACGCAGACGAAGATCTGGTACAGCATGAACTTGTCGAAGGGCCCCTTGCTGCACTGGATCAGCGGAGTCACGTGGATGCCCTCCTTGATCGCCTCCTTGATGTCCTCCACGCGGTACAGGTTGTAGTCCGGCCGGATCTCTACAAGAAAATACGCCGTATTAGTGATTAATGTAGTATTTATTATAGATACGCCTTTGTGGCTGAGTTGACGCAACCGAATAAAAGAGGGGTACTGCTGGACGGACGTTTGTTTGCTGAGTGGGCATCCCCTTCTCCGTCCCAATCCTACCTTTCTCCCGGTCTCTGACGGCTCTCCAGCGGTCGGATCCGATGTCCCCCACCACCGCCACCATCTCCCCCTCCTTCCTCAGCTCCGTACCATTACTACACTGGATCTGCTCCGCACTTCCTCACCGTTGCAAGCTTCTGCCCTCTGCCACCACCAGCGGCCAACGGTGCCATCACCGCCTCGCAGTCCAACCTTCCGCCACCACAACGACCCTGCCTACCCTAACGTCAGGCCTCATGTGTCGACTCGCCCTCCGCCGCTGGCCCAACCACCTTTGACTGATCTGCTGCCACCACCTCACCCCCCCCACCCCCCCACACACACGGATCCCCTCCCACCGTCAGGACGTCGCTTCCTCAACATCCCTGTAAACTCGGTGGACATAGGGAACCCACCCTAACCCAAACCCAAACCCTAACCAAGGGGAGCGGACACCGCTGGTGAGATCGTTGACGGCGAAGGAGATCAGCAACGCGAGGAGGAAGAAGTTCATCCGTTGCAACAAGGAAAAACGCTCTTTTTCTCATTATTATAGATTGTAGGCCGCTCTTTTTCTCTCTTGATATTACAGCTTAGATTACTTTTATACTGAATTGTTATATGCTACCACAAATTATTATTTCCTCTTTATAATGTACGATAAAAGAGCTCAAGGAAGTACTTAATACACATAAATCATAATAGTATTCTATGTGAATTGTTTTATTATTTATCATACACATTGATAAATATACTAGGGCAGCAGCATAATTCGTAGCGAACCATCCATTCAGCGAGCATTCTCCGCAAAAATATGCTAACATTGTGGTATAAATACTAGTATTTTGGTGTGTGGCTCTTGTGGCTGGTGCTAGTGTCTTTCTTGTGTCATTATTGTTGGTGAGGCTGAGTGTTGTAGTGTCTAGTTAATGTTTGTATTCTCTTATTCTTGAGTAAAATGAAAGAGGTTTTGGTCTTTGGTTAAAAAAAAAATACTGTTATTATAGTATAAAAAAATAGTTGTTAAATACATCAAGAGAAACGGATCGATGAATCGTAATAATTAATTATTTTATGTGCCATAAGATTTGTCAAAGTATATATAGGTCGCATACCTCTGGAAGCGAGGAGAGCGAGGGGGTTGATCTTGTTGCGGAGGGCGAGGGCGGCTTCGAAGTAAGCGTTCAGGCCGAGCCCGGAGCAGACGCCGGACGTCTTCCACGCGGCCTTCCAGCTGCTCTTGCCGTTGTTGCTGGGGCACTTGATATTGCTCCAGTACTTCCGAATGTTCTCCACCTTGGCAACCTGATCAACAAGCAGCATCGATCATGGGAGAATCAATCAACTTAAGAGACAGACTAGCTAATTAACTATAGGTAGGAGACATGCATGTATATATGCATATGTAATTGGAGTGTGTATGTATGTCGAATTGGCAAGCCAGGCATGCATGCATGCATGAACTAACTATTACTTCGTTGAAGTTGAAAGGGGTGTTGCTGCTGCAGCGGGTCATGGGGGCGTCGGTCGTCGCGTCGTAGACCGCAAAGCCCGACACGTAGAAGTCGGCCGCCGGCGCGACTGGGCTGATTGGCATGCAGCATCCGGCGTTGCTCTGCTCGCAGTATGCTCCCGGCCACTGCACACATGTCCATGCACGCATGAATTGATCGAATTAACATGCACCAAGCACGAAGTCGTATATGTACATGTAGTTAACGAGTAATTAAGCTAGGGCGTGATGAACGAATTAATTTCAAGGGGAAAAAAGAGTAATGAGCGATTTTTAATTTTATCATGATATCGAGCGACGTGACTGATTAAATCAAGCATAAGTATCATTTAAGTACTCCATAACCAAACCAAGTTCATGCATGCGCTGGACATAGAAGTGGTCGCTCTCATAGGTCGTACGCATGTCTATGCTCTGGACAAGTGGACAACAGGCCAGTAATTTGCACTGACAATCTACAGACCGGTGCATGCATGGCCCATTAAACCACGTGTTCAATTACTTCAATATCCTTATTTGTCCACATCCTTCGAGCTGTCATCTATGTGACATTAGCTTCACATATAGCTCCACAGCCTCTACACACTACATCTTAATTAGGAAGAAAGAGTTAAGGGAGCATTACAAGTCACTTACATACATATATGGTCTGTGATGGTCTGTGCAAGAATATTTTTATAAGATATTTGGACTACTTATGCATGTTAATTAAGTCTAGCTGAAAATTAGAAAGAGGTAGATGCACTGAAAACTCGATAAAACATGCATGCATGACAACCCTTTTATGATGTTGCAATTCATATATATGATCCATACCACAAAACCAATCTGATAGTAGATGGCAGAGTTAGCATCGGCATTGGCAGCAGGCGAGGCTGCTAGAAAGCCAAGAAGGCATAGCGCTGCTATCCTGATCAAAACCATGGTTAAACGCTCGCGAGCTACTACTACACAATATTCTGGACGTCTCGAGATTCACGAGACGATGAGGCTGGGTCACTGGTGATTGAGAAACGGAGAACTAGCTATATGTGGCACCCCGTGCACCGGTACGTATTTATAGGCCAACGCGCAGGGCATGCCAATCGCGACTCGACCGCGAGTGCTAATAATATTTGATATTTTTGGCTGAATCATGCATGTGCCCCGTTCTCATCCACACACTTCTATATGTTTATATATGCATGCACAGCTCACTGATGAAAACAGTAGTCCTTTTCAGTCATGAAAATGATAGTTCTCCCAATGCACTTAATTACTGGTGATAAATGTTTTGTTACTTAAGACACGTAGGAGTACATTTGTTTTCATGTTTATTTTGTTTTGGGTTGTGTACCGTGCCTCTTCCAGAAGAGAGGCTGAAATTTTATTCCATTATTTGATAAAATATTTTAAATATATAGATAGCGTATATAAAAATTATGAATGAGTACAACATACTCTTTTAGAGAGTATTTCCAAAACACTGCAATTTTGGTAGCTTGCGTAAATAAAAAAACATACTCCATCCATTATTTTTTTATTTGTCGTCGTTGACTTTTAGACTTATTCAAAACATTAGTGCAAATACGTAAAAACATAAATCATACTTAAAGTAGACCTGTTCATGGGAAGCCCGGCCCGAGCCCGGCCCGGCCCGGCCCGACCAGTGCATCGGGCCGAGCTCGGGCCAAGCCGGGCCTGGTTTTTTCGATTTAAGCCGTGGCCAAGTCGGGTCAGACCAACGCCGGCCGGGCCAAGCTTGGGCACAGTCTTCGGGACCGAGCTTTTCAGTCTGGCCGAAGCTTGACTACCGACAGCATTTGATCAGTCTGGCCCGGCATTTGATCAGGTCTAACTTAAAGTATCTTTAATGCTAAAACAAATCATAACAAAATAAATGATAATTAAATAGTTTTCTGGAATAAGACGAATGGTCAAAGAGTATGTCCAAAAGTTAACGGCGACAAATAAAAAAACGGATGGAGTACTGTTTAGTGGTCAAATTAAGTTGCATCTTCTTGAGATCGTGCTGATACATCAAATATGTGGCCGGAGTAAGCAGGATGTCGCGGAACTCCGGCTAGATATATCACTACTTTTTCTCAACAAAACATTTTTTTTCCTCGCCACAAAACACTGTGATGCATTTCTAGCACTCTCTCCTATCACAAACATTTATCGTTTTGGGTATGACATATATAGTTCTCAATATATTTTAACCACTAATTGTTAGTACAGTTTATTTATAAATTATACCGAAATAAAATTATGTATAAATTGTAGAAGTATTTTTCCATACAATTCTAAACATGCATTTTATGTAAACACAATATAAATATCTTAAATATATTTGTAGTTAAACTAAGTTTAATAAATTGAACTTCCACACATATCTTAGACAACAAATATGAGTGACTTTCACATACTACCTCTGTTTTTTTTTATTTGACGCATTTGACTTTTTGACACGCCTTTGATCATTCGTCTTATTCAAATTATTTTTGTAAATATCATTTATTTTGTTGTGATTTGTTTTATCAATAGAGATACTTTAAATATGTCTTATTTTTTAACATCTTTGCACTAATTTTTTGAATAAGACGAATGGTCAAGGACGTGTAAAAAAGTCAAAGGCGTCAAATAAAAAAAACGGAGGGAGTATCTTAAAACCACAAATATGCGAGCGCTAACACAACTATTTGTGTTTGTGTTTTGGTTTTGTGTTTTATTTTTACCCAAATGCAAACTTTTAATCTTTCTACTACTGCAATCTACTCCTATCTACAGACATACTCCATTGATTGGAAGGCCAACCACTTTCGATCGAGATCGAGATCGAATCATAACTGTGTTGTGTTATGACGTACAGCACACGATAGAGGGTATACACGCAGCATAGATGATAAACTTATTACCCAGGCATTGGCCCATACCGTCGAACGTGGTTGGTAGCAGCAGGATATATTGTAGGTTGCACGTATCCTAGATAGACGGCACGGCTGGGAATAATGGTTCTCGCGATCGATCCCCTGTAAAGTCTACTTTAGGTTTGTACCATGGATTGTACTCTCCAGATCACGTCGATCGTAAGCCGTTAGCCTCGTTTACGTACAAATCGGATGGAAGACGTTCTAATATAAGGGACGTACGTGCAGTGTCACTGTCCGTCTAGCTTTTTTTAAATAATGGAATTTTCGTCGGATCGTCGACCAAACGCACGGCTATAACCATTAAAAACTATTAGAATACAACACCATTTATAAAAAATTTTACAACACCATTTATAGAATTTACAACACCTATTACGCTCCTTCCAAATTTCCCAAATCACATAGATGATGCCGTTGCAAGATCTCGCAATAGTCTTAGGAATGCCATGCTGACTGTATGTTCACCATTCGCAGAAATCAACCGAGCCGGTAGAAGGAGGTTGGCGAGGCAGAAAAGTTTGCCAAATTACGGACGCAAAAGAGCAAGAGCTGCAAAGGTGGTCGACCGTTTCTAGTGGGCTGAGGCAGAAGCAACGAGTTGTCTGGTGCGGCCACCCCTGTAAAGTCTACCTTTAGGTTGGGAATATTAACCATGAAGGGCGGGACAAAGAGCAAATCTAACCATAAAAAACTAGATCTGGTTGAAGCTTTAAGACAAGAAAATGGTCTCATCTAATCCTCAATTCCAGTGAGACCGGTAGAGTTGGGGCGCAAGGGGGCATAGTCACTGCCCTACTACATCACGACACGCCTTTCTATTCTTCTTTTCTCTCTCTTCAATTGTTTTTTTCTCTTCTTTTTTCTACTGTAACGAGAACCATTTATAAAATTAACAACTATTAGAAGCAATATTTAAGATCAACCTTCAATCATATCGCTTGAATCAAGTATTTCTGGCATGCATACGTGGTATCGTGCTTTTGCTAGTAATGACATACTAAGAATTTTATGCATGGTTTCAAAGAAATGTATTTTTTTAACAAAGATGATCCATAAACAAAACAATTCAACTCATCTTCCGCTCTTCTCTGATGTATATACTTCCATTGACCGCATCTACTGATTGACAAATTAAATTGCATCCGACGTCATCATGGAGAGAAACTCTGCACAGTAACTCGATACAAAACTTCCATCATAATTAAGAGGAAACAAATCAAATTAGCCCACGAGCATATTCGGGACGACGAATACCAATTCTACCAAATATGCCATCGATAAAGTTGCCAAAGGCAAACACCAAATCAATGAATTATTGGATGAAGTTTATTACCACACAAAACTGCTCCGCCATCGATGCTGCCATGAAGGGCGGGACAAAGAGAAAATCTAACCATAAAAAACTAGATCTGGTTGAAGCTTTAAGATAAGAAAATGGTCCCATCTAATCCTCAACTCCAGCGAGACCGATAGAGTTGGGGCGCAAGGGGGCATAGTCACTGCCCTCCCAATCTACTACATCACGACATGCCTTTCTATTCTTCTTTTTTCTCTCTTCAATTGCTTGATAGCTATCTTTATTCTTCATCTTGTTATTTGTCGCAAATTCAACATGCATCATATCTTATATCTCTTCTCATACAGGTAAAGCTATACCTCTACCATTTTGATATAGGATATGCGTCATTTTGAGATAGAACACACCTCACACACAGGTGCACTATCTTTACAACGCAGGATGCACATTGGTGAAAAGGATCAAGAAACCAAGAAGGGGGCTTGTATTGGGTCTAAGCAAAGTTTTAATTTTTTTTTAAGGTGTCCTTGTAATAAATTAAGATTAAAAAATTTCTACTCCTAACCACAAACAAAGATGAGCGACAACAAGAAACAAGTGAAAAGATTTTGAGAAGGCAAATAACACAAAATAGAAGAGGAGGACAAAGGTTTTTTTTCCACGAGGTTTGGAAAATGCTCTCCCTTTCCATACTCCTCGTTGGAGCCCTCCTCGTGAAAAAGAGTATAACTCAGATCATCGTGTAGCCCTTTACCACCCCGATGTGTGTGGACTTTGACATTCACAACCACTTGGGCCTCTGCAAGCTCCTTCTTGAGATGTTACCAAATTCTATCTGCACGTATGAGCCCTAGTAATAAGTCGTATATGACATGATCTTTCCGGATCAAGCCTCCATGAAGCACCAAGAAAGGCCTACCACTCACTCCCTTAAGCTCTCCTCTCACTTTCTCTCCCAAACCCTTGTTCTAGGCGGTTAACTTTGAAATGTGCTCAATATAGACTAATACTAAAACAACAACTCACCCGAGGGGCATCCTTGGGCCTTAGATTGGTCAACACTACAAACTAGCTTTAGGGGAAGGGGGAGGCACATAATCATCGGATCATCCACCACTACCCTTTGTTGGACCGTTCAGCGCGCACCTAGCTTTCACAAACTCCGGTCAGGAAGAGACGTTATGGCGTGTGCCAGATTGTCCACCGATTGCTTCGACACCCTGGAACACCTAGAGCACCCCTCGAGGAAAATGTTCCGATGCACATCAAACTGTCTAGTGTATTGTTCAACGTCCCCAAGCCCTTGAGAAAACCCAATCGGAGAAATTGCTCTGGCATCTTGGAACTGCACTAGAACTCTTTAGACAAAATGACTAAACCTGCGTCGGACTATCCAATGATCGTTTGACGGCAGCGGGCCCACACCCAAAGGCCTTCTCACAAACTCGTCACTATCTAGAATCGACTAGACCCTAGCCTAACTGAAAGTGCATCTAGGCCCTTAAGTGATTTTGGTGACTAATGAGAAACAATTATAGAGCTAATATTCTATTGGAGAATTATGCACAGATGATATACAGGTTAATTCCATGAGGTACATGTTTACATGTGATTGTGCACCCCTCAAAAGTGGATGTATTGCAAGAAGGCATCAAGACTAGTATTTATTTGTAAATCTTTACTTATTGAGTCCTAGGGATGCCGTACTATAAAGAGGGATTAAATGGAGAGGCTTATAAAGGTTCCTAAGTGCTCAAAATAGGTATCTCGAAATTCGTGTGAGTTTTCCACTCAAAATACACCTCATACAGAACCTATGCCATCGGAACATCCGAGCGAGGTGGAACATCCGATGGTGAGCCGACTGCCGATCTTGAGCTATCGATAAAGGTTCCATCGGAACATCCGACGCGGGTCAGAACATCCGACGGAAGATCAGAACATCCGATGCGGGATTAACTGCACAACGGCTAGTTTTCGGGATTCCCTATTTAAAGCCGTCTCTAATACCTTCCAAAGGCTACTGACACTGTTTACTCTCTGATTACACCTTGATTTGAAACTAATTCTTCCTGTTCATCTCTCTCAAGAACCCTAGCTTTGTCTCTCTCTTGTTTATCTTGTGAGATCTAGATTTAGAGAGATCAAGGCAACCCAAGTGCTTCACAAATTAGAGTCATCCAATTTTGAGCACTTAGCGATTCCTAATTTCTTCATCGTATTTGTTACTCTTGGAGGCTTGAAGGGCTCCTAGACGGCTAGGTGTCGCCGGTGAGTCGCCGATCTTTGTGTGGCGTGCCTCGGAGTTTGTGAAGGTCTTGAATCTACCTCGCAAGAGAAAATGATTCAACTAGTGATCGCGGTGAGTGCTTTGTGCTTCGCTGGTAAGGGGGATTAGGGTCTTGGTGATCCGGGTTTTGTGCCTTCCCTAACGGTGAGTAGGATCTTCCTTCAAAGATCCGAACATCGGTAAACAAAAATCACCGTGTTTTTGTCTTGATCTTATTTTGGTGTCTTTATTACTTGTGTTGGCCTGTTCTGAGTATTCTTGAAATAGATCTAACCTTGGTTTTGCGAGAAAACATATTTTACTGCAAGTTTTCGACAAATCCAGAATACCCCGGATCGGAACATCCGACGGCCGTCGGAACATCCGACCCAGATCAGAACATCCGACGGAGGGTGTACTGTACCACGTCGGAACATCCGATCCCCATCGAACATCAAACCGACCGATTCTTGTTCAAGTTTATTATTTCCGCAATTTCGATTTATTCGCCTATTCACCCCCCTCTAGGCGGCATAGCGATCCTTTCACTAACAACATCAAATTCAACCAAAAACCCTCAGGTTCAAACCAAACACAAAGAAACAAGATTTAAACTAATATTGAACCCTTGTCAACGCCCGGATCAAAAGATAATGACATACGTCTTGCTGTCACAAGTGGCAACAAATTTAAACCACAGAGATCAGTTATTATCACCAAAACCACCAATGCTCACTAATAAGCCGACGGGGTCTTTGCCCCTTATAGTCCGTTTGAGGTGGGGCACTCCCGACTGATAATACACGGTGCAGCATCTGTCCAATGGCACAGGACGCGATCACCAGGCCGGCCAGCACTGTACTGCATGTGCGCGATGCTACTGCTCGCACGCACACGGGGTCGGATCGATATCCCCAAGTGGGACCACCGTCAGAGGCAAAGATAGACGCTCCAAAGATGGACGATACAGTCCACGTTGCCTCGCGTCGGTGGGCCGGCCGTCATCAGCCGTGAGCACAGTCCTTGTCTCGGGCCTTGACTTTTGCGCGCGCCCCCATCCTGTTCCACGTACCACCACCACAACGAAATCATTGTACTGCGAGGCAGCGGCGTGCTGCCGTTGGGCCTAGTCGTAAATTCTCCGCTCCTCCGACGCCGAATCCTCGCGATTTTTTTTTTTTACATTTTTTTTATTGTTTTATGCAAAAATGTATATCGTTTTCAACATTAGACACAAATATACCCCGGTCGTTCGTTGAAATCGCGACCAGAAGTCTATCGGTACTTCAAAGCACGAGCGGTCCCACATATCGATTCGCCGCTTCGGCCGATGCAGTCGACATTTGAATTCACGAGCGCCCCAAGTCGCGGTTTGAGCGAGCGACTGGGCCTCGGATCCCCCTCGCGCGGGCCACGGCTTGCAGTCGCGGATTGGTCGCAAGACAGACCCTGTCGCGGTTTCACTGCGCGACCGGGACTTTTAAATGGCTACCCGGCGCCCCCTTTTCACTTTACCCACTCAGGCTCACTCACACTCACTCGGGCGCACGAGAGGAGCTGCGGGAGGCGATTTCGGAGAAGATTACGAGGTAATGAGCTTACGTAATATTTGTTAAAATTAGTAGATATTGATTAGTACAAGTGATGTATATTGAACGGAGAGTATATTGGTACGATTTTTGTGAACTTTTACCGGCTAGATTTGATTATTTTCAAAATTTGGTGAAGTTTGAATGAATGAAACGTTGAAAACTTGATAGGCTAGCCATATAGATTGTAAGTGGTGAATGTGGCAGACGATATTTGAACGGAATGCATGTTTCTACACCGTTTGTGCTAAACCACGGACCCTAATAGGTTAGCCATAATGTTAGACATATTGCTTAGCATTTTGTTGATTAGGAGTGTCGATTGTAGAATAAATATTTGGTTATTTAGGGTTTAGTTGGAATGATAGTGTTGTCGACTCGCTGTAATATTAGAAGGAAATGCTAAAAAATCACGAAGTAATTTATGGAATCGTTTAAAAATAGGTGGATTTATTTTGTGAATTTATTAGTTTTGGACATTCGTTGAGCTGAAAGATACATGTGTTATATTTTGTCAATGTAGGTGAGATGGCGGAGACATTATATTTTCAGATATATTATGGGGTCGGTGATATTATACTTGGTCCTGGTGGAGTAGATTTATCAAACTTTCCTCATGTACAACGCGGCATCAAAAGAGGCCCGGAAAGTTCTTATGGTCGGATTTATGGATGGTTACTGAAGGTGTTCAATTTGGAGGCAGAGAGGTTCCGTCTAGCTATTCAAGCAGTAGTTAGCCGTGCCCCGTAAGGGTTTTATGGGGAGCTAATACCGATCAAGTCAACGAAGACGTGGAGGGATTATCTCCAATATGCATTGGAGCGCGGATGGCCGCTAGTGCTGCTTGTTCAGTGCTATGAGGTACCCGATACTGAGCCTGCCGCAGAGGGACAATGGGAGGAAGGGGGAGGGCATGTGGAAGGAGGCACTGAAGTGTTAGATGTGGAGGAGGAAGCAGAGGGAGAGGATGAGGTAGCGATGGAGGCAACGGGCGCTGCTGATGAAGGTGAAACGGTGGGTGGTATAGTTGAGGCGATGGAGGGCGAGGACGCCGAGGATGAAGAAGAATCGGAGGAGGATGAAAACTCGGACGAAGAGAGCAATGTTCCGATGGACTGGAGGTCCAGCAACTTTGCAGGTCTAGAAGTGGTTGAAGATAGCCACTTTGAGTGGGAGTATCACGAGAACGAGGTAAATGAGGGGCAAAATTTCAAGGACAACGAGGCTTTACTGGATGCGGTTAAGTGCTGGGCGGTGTCGTTGCGTAGGCAGTTCACAGTAGTGAAGTCAAGTAAAAGGAGTATGATGTCAGGTGTGTGCGAGACTCATGTCCTTTCCGCGTGCATGCGTACAAGGGAATGTGGAAGGATTATTGGAAGTGCTCGATAGTGCGGCAACACAATTGTGTCGTGCATGTTGCGGAGCAGAAGCACCGGAACATAACTTCAACTTGGGTGGCGAGGAAATTGTCGGGTATGATTGTGGAGAACCCCATGTTACGGCCGGCTTTATAAGGCAGCAGGTCGAGAAGAGATTTCAGTACGAGATAAGCTATACCACGGCTTGGAGGGCCAAGAGAAAAGCAATCGAGGATCGGTTCGGAACATATGAAGCATCATATGCAAATCTACCGCTAATGTTGCAGGCCATTGCTAGGAGGAACCCAGGCACGTTCATTGCTATTGCAGAGCATGCTGTAGGAGGAAGACACCCAGGCAAGATGGTGTTGCAGCGTGCGTTCTTCGCGCGCGGGCCATGCATCACAGCATTCAAATACTGTCGGCCCATCATTTGCATGGACGGCACATTTCTAACTAGGAAGTATATGGGACAGATCTTGACTGCCATAGCGGTGGATGCGAACAATCAGGTCCTACCAGTTGCATTTGCATTTGTGGAGTCTGAGAACACCGACAGCTGGTATTGGTTCCTAGAACGTGTCAAGGTTGGAGTGGTTCAGGACAGACCAGACGTATGTGTTATTCATGACCGTCATGCTGGCCTACTGAAAGCTATAATGGAGATACAGAAGGGTTCATACATGAGAGGTCCTGTCAAGTGGGATGACATTATTAGCAGGTGGTGCATGAGGCATATGGGAGCAAACTTTTTCCGCCAGTTCAAGAGTAAAGACCTCATAAATATGTTCAAGAGGCTATGTAAGCAGAATCATGAGAGTAAGTTTAGGAAGCTTTGGATCAATCTTGATGAATTGACAAAGAAACGTACCTCACAGGATTCCGTTGCACCGACTAGTTCGAAGAATGCAATGTTATACCATGAGGAAGGAGATGATCCTACCGCCCTGTGTGCACTCCCGACAGATGGCCCAGGTGTGCGAAGAAGGGCAGGATCCGCCACAAAGTCATTCAGTGACTGGATCCGTCACGAGCCGAGGGAGAAATGGTCATTGTTGCACAATGCGGGGGGTGCAAGGTACGACATCATGACGACTAACTTAGCAAAGGTTTACAATTGGATCATGAAGGGATCTAGATGTCTGTCTTTGGTGGGTATAGTTGAGAGGATTATGCATGGCACACAGAAATACTTTGTGGACCGATACCAGAAGGCTAGCACATTAATGGCAGACAACCGATTTTTGTACTCACAAGTCATCTCAGAGTACATGCGTGTGAAAATTGCGAAGTCATAGCTGCATCGTGCAATCTGGGAGAGTGGCAGAGAACGTAAGTACGAGATTCATTGCAGGGACCGTGGGCGTGAAGGCTCACAGCAGGAGAGGAGGTCATACATGGGACAAGTTGTGAGTGCTCCTGTGGGAAGCCAGCTCTTCTTCACCTTCCATGCTCACACGTTATTGCCGCCGCTACCCAAACAAACGAATCCTTCCATGCTTATGTGTCACTATATTATCACAAGGCAACGGTGTTCAACACATGGAATAACGAAGTGATAGGGTATGCCGTGGATGGGTCCTTCACGGAGGCACCAGGTCTTAACCATCGATAGGTCCCTGACATGAGCAAGCTCAGGACAAAGAAGGGGCGTTGGAAGACTCGTCGAATGAGGAACGATATGGATGAGTCGGGGACTAGATGTCGAAGGGTGAGGTGCACTGTGTGTAAGCAGCTCAGGCATACAAGCAAGTACTGCACGCCGAGTACCGCTGCAGACGGCGCTGCTGGACCGTCACATCGTAAGTATTATTGGGCGTCGTGTAGTACGCAAGTATGGAGGGTTGTGTAATATGTAAGAACAATGTTTCATCGTGTGATTGTGTGAGATTGTAATAATTTGGAATAATTTAAAATAGTTTGTAATAATTATTTTTGGATTCATGTCTACAGTTCGTGATAATATGTACATTGTTCTTTATTTACGGCTTCATGTGTAGATATTGCAAATGGTTTATTGATATTTAGTTATGTCAATTTGTTCAATGGGCTTTCAGTTTGTGGGATGGAACAGCAGGCGGTGGACACGTTGCTCGATCCCACCGTCGATAAGACGCACAGGTCGTTCCTTTCTGACGAGCGCAATGCTCAGCTTGGTATTGTCAAACCACGGCCATTGGGCGAGCCTCTTCGCATAGACCTGCGTTGGATTGGCAGGTATGAATCGTCGATTTAATTCAGTACTATATGTCTGCAAGATGGTATCATTCATATTTAATTCATGTCATCTTTCGTTGAATTAATACAGATTGGCGAGGGCTGGACTCCTATCCGTCTGTAAGATGGTAGAGCTGACGACAACTTATGATGGACAGAGAGACACTAGTAGATTTGAGTACTACCGGGGTCTACTGACTACACTCATCGATCGGTGGAGGACTGAGACACACACTTTCCACCTCCCTTGCGGCGAGATGGCACCGACGCTCGAGGATGTGTCGATGCTTCTGGGCCTACCGATCGCTGGGGATGCAGTTGCACCAGATGATGTGGGCGTGGAGTGGCGTGCACAGATGGAGGCGCGCTTCCATGGGGTGGTACGTCGACCCGGTGCGCCAGCGTACGAGCCTCTTAAGGGTGAGCAGAAGCACGGGCCATCGAAGAAGTGGCTCACACAATTCACGGTATGTGCGGAAACACTTTAATTTTCGCACCTCGATCGATAATGTGCAGTTGTAAAAAATATCATATGGCCTTGTTTCAGGCGGAGTTTATACACCCCGAGGCTGACCAGGACGATGTGTCGAGGCACCTTGAGGCGTACCTACTGATTCTTTTTGGTTGGGTCCTTTTTACCACGTCTCATGGTGATACCGTTGACAGGCACCTCATTCAGTTTGCCCAGCAGATCGCAGACTCTGTAGAATGGGAGGTATGGGTACGTCCATTTGTAGTTGTTGCATGTTTCAATTGTTGCATATTTCACGTGTTGCAAAATTGGGTAACACATTTTGAGACGTGCGGACGTGCAGTTCTAGGGTACGCCTTGTCATTTCGAGACGATTTTCGAGATCTGCGATCCTTGCGTGGAGAACCATCATGTATGCATCTGCTGCCATTAGAAAAGGATCATCCATCTACGATGTCATACGACAATCATTTATCTGCTTTGAACAGGATATAAAGTTATGTTACATCGTAAAATAAATTCGATCTATATGAAGGTAAGTAAACTCACGGCGTATACAGGGCATCGGTAGAATCTCCGTCTGGTCCAACCAGAGACAGGCCTATCAAAAGTCTGCATCACTGCATCCATTCCATAAGCACACCTGGGTCAGTCCCGAAGATAGTGAGGGCCGGGCCGCAGCATAATTGACTCCGTGTGGTAGTTCTGTTTCATTTTGTTGGGCAGGTCCTCCGATGGGTAATGGGTGTGGCCTTCTGGGCCGGACGATTCCCACCAACTTGGCCTAATCCATGCGTTGGTGGACTTTTGTTCAGCCATCCTACTACGATGACGGCAGACAGTATCACATGGGCATGTTGTGCATATACATGTTAACGGCAAATGGTAAGTAAGGTAGTCTTCACATATCAAGATTATCATGCTGTGTATATAATATATACATACAATTTTAACTACTAATATGCTAAGATTAGCATACAATACTACTAGTAAGATTAACAAGTATATCAAATTTAAAATCCAAAATATTCCCTCACGCTGAAAGTGAAAAATATCAGCATAGTGACACTCCTGGTGAATCCTGTACTGAAGTATCAGCGAATATTATACTTGAACTGAACGAACTGAAAAGAACTGAATGCGAGAGAGTGAGTGTGTGAAGGCTGCTCTGCGTGTGAAGCCTACAAGTGTGTGAAAAGAACTGAAAGCGAGAGTGCTGCGTGTGAAGGCGAATGGCAGGACGCGATATATATACACTCAATAGGGTGATCACTGTGACTTCTAATCGGTATTAATTAGCGTAAATCATGTAATTACTGTTTGATTAATTAAAAAGTTAGCACTATTTTATCGGTGGGAATTATTTTATTATTGTTTTCACACTATTTTGGCGCCAAACCATTATTTTATTATATTTTGTGTACTATTTTGTCGGTACGTATTATTTTATTATTTCTTTTCGCAAAAGAGGCCGGGGGATTAGGGCGGGTGGGAAATATGTCGCATGACCACGCGAGGTGGCGGCAGCCGAGGATTATTTTTCTAATATTCTATTCCTGTGGAAATTGTTGATTATTTCCGTAATTTTTCCCATAGCTATCTGCATAATCGGCGCCAATCGATCTTTCGAAAAACGACAGGCCCGAGCCGCGGTCGCGCTTCTAGGGCGCGACGGGGCGCTGTCGTGCTTCGAGGCGCTGACAGGCGCTGTCGGCGCTTCGGTATGACGGGGACGCTCTTCCTTCAATGCTCGCTGTGCATAGCATGTTCGTTCCTTCGAAAAACGATAGCTTCTTTGGTCGCGGTTTCAACAAACGACCGGGTATATTTTTGTCTAATGTCCAAAACAGTATACATTTTTGCATAAAACAATAAAAATAAATATAAAAAAATAAAAAATTCAATCCTCGAGGCCGCGGCCTGCTTGGTTACGGATCCTCTTGTTGCTCGTCGTCTCGATTCCAGAGTTGGGCCTTGGAGATCCTTTATTTATAGGCCGGGAGAATTTGTAAGGCGAAGCCCGCGTCGCCGTCTTCTTCTGGTCTTCTCTCCCGACGAAAAGTGGACAAGCGAAGCCCAGGAGCCAATCGAGCGCAGCGCAATCGAACCCTTCCGAGCACACGCAGCAGGCAGCACAGAACGAGCAGACCAAGGCACGACCTCCACCGTCGGCCGGGGAGCCCTGAACCCTAAGCCGACCCTACCGCCGGCGACGACGGGATGGCCCGCTACGACCGCGCGATCACCGTCTTCTCCCCCGACGGCCACCTCTTCCAGGTCGAGTACGCCCTCGAGGCCGTCCGCAAGGGCAACGCCGCCGTCGGCGTCCGCGGCAGCGACACCGTCGTCCTCGGCGTCGAGAAGAAGTCCACCCCCAAGCTTCAGGACTCGAGGTACTCTCCACGCCGCCCAAAACCTTACCTTCTCTCCTCTCCCTCCCGCTCCCACTCCCACGACGCGCCCGCCCCTTCCGATCCACAGATCTCATCCCATGCTGCTGCCTTGCTCCTCACAGGTCGGTGCGGAAGATCGCGAGCCTGGACACGCACATCGCGCTCGCGTGCGCGGGTCTGAAGGCGGACGCGCGCGTGCTCATCAACCGCGCGCGGGTCGAGTGCCAGAGCCACCGCCTCACCGTCGAGGACCCCGTCACCGTCGAGTACATTACCCGCTACATCGCCGGCCTGCAGCAGAAGTACACCCAGAGCGGCGGTGTACGGCCATTTGGCCTCTCCACCCTCATCGTGGGGTTCGATCCCTACACCGACAAGCCCGCCCTGTACCAGACCGACCCATCCGGCACCTTCTCCGCGTGGAAGGCCAACGCCACAGGGAGGAACTCCAACTCAATGAGGGAGTTCCTAGAGAAGAACTATAAGGAGACATCCGGCAAGGAGACCATTAAGCTTGCCATCCGTGCGCTCCTTGAGGTATACATGATTACACTCGATTTCTCTTTGGTTTAAACAGCGGGCTACACTTAATTTTGTACAGTTCCTTTTTTTTGTGGCTAATTTGCCAGTTGCTTGATGCCTTGATTAATTTTGTACATCGTTTCTGTTTAATGGCTACCCTGAAACTTGTAGAGCATAGTCAATACTTAATATGATTTCCAAAGGTAATCCTAGCAAGCTGTAGGAGTAGTTTGCCCAGCAAGAACTTGATATCAACTGACTTGATTGACTAAGGGTGTGGTTGGTTACCTGAATGAGATGATTTATGTATCGGATGGTACAAAATCTTTGTCCATCCATGTGTTTGGTTGGACGAATCATACCAAACCATTCTAGATGGTGGGTACATAAAACTGAAATATTCCCTTGATATGCTATAGGGATCCATTCGCTTAATTTGGCCGAACGACAACGAACAACTTTCTTTCGCGGGTTGCCACTTCTTCTTAGTTCATTTTTTTTGTTTTGTAGCATACAAAATTTAAAATCAACTTGCATTTTGAATTGGCTTGGATTTGAAATCTGGTTTCAATTTTAAGTTTGATTTTAACTGTTGAATTTTCAATCGGACCTGAATATTGAATTTGAAAAATTGGTTTGACTTTTCAATATAGTTTGAATCTTGAATTTATAGTCCGATTTGATTTCCAAAATTAAATTTTGAATTGATTTTTGAATTTAAAATCAAAATCAATTTGAATTTACAAACTAGCTTGAATCTTGAATTTAAATCTGATTTTATCTTTGAATTTAAAATGAGTTTGTGTTAAATTTTTAATTTAAAATTTGATTTTAATTTAAATTCGATTTAAATATCAAATGTTAAATCTAGTATGACTTTAAAATCCAATTTGAATATTGAATCTGGTTTGAATGTTGAATTTAAAATTTGGTTTGAATGTTGGACTTAAATTAAATTTTTTTTGAACCATCCAAAATAAAGTTGTGTGTAAGCTTGAATTTTCTTAAGACATAAAGTGTTATTTGATGATACTTGAACCATCCAACATCATCCTGTATGTGAACCCAAAAAAAAAAACTTGTACGATCCCGTTCAACCAACCAAACATTATGGCTGAATCTTACCATACATAACCATCTCATTTGGTTTGTACCATCCTATACATGTTCAACTTGATACAGTTAACCAAACACACCCTAATTAAGCATAAAGGGTGAGGTGCCTATGGAGATATGACAATCTAGATCATATATGCTGTTATGCATGGAGTCACTTGGTCTTTGCCGGACGCGGGGCGGTCCGACGCCCCGTCGGACGCGCCTCCCGTCCGACGCCCGTGCTGGCCGTTGGATCTCGATCCAACGGTTAGCGTTAGATCTTGAGCAAACTTTTGTTATTTTTGGTTCGCCATGTAACAAAATCCAAAAAATTCAAAACAAATCATAAATATTCTCTAATCAATGTCAGGTCCCACATATATTTTTATATTGATATAAAACATTTATATATTTGGGTTATTCTTTAAAAAACGTTTATAAAAATGAATATTGGTCATGCTGATCCGAATAAAATATATGTGGGACCGGACATTGATTAGAGAATATTTATGATTTGTTTTGAATTTTTTGAATGTTTTTACATGGCGAAACAAAAATAACAAAAGTTTGCTCAAGATCTAACGCTGACCGTTGGATCGAGATCCAACGGCCAGCACGGTCGTCGGACGGGAGGCCCGTCCGACGGGCGTCGGACCGGCCCCGCGTCCGTCTTTGCAAATCCATACCATAGTACTTTTGAAGTATGTCTTCAAAATGCATCCAAAAATACTGAAAAATATTGGGTCCTTTGAACTAATGGTTATACTTGCACTCATAGATGTGGGTGGCATTGGCGGATCCAGGATTTGGAAACTGGGGGTGCACGAATTGTTTTGGACGCAATAACCTGTAGTCTATATAGTTGCATCACAACATCTTACAATTGGGCACAAAAACATGCATGTTTCTGCAATAGTAAATAGCAATGACATTGAGCAAATCTAACTTAAGGGAAAGTGCCTTGTAATATTATTTTACGAGTCTTTTTCTCTTGAAAGTGCTCTATTATAGCGTCATCCATAACCCCGGAGAGATGTCCCGCTTGGTGATCGCGGAAAAAGGAAGCAATGTCCCTGTTTCGCTTCATGATCTTCTATCCATTGTCCAAATTACAGAATGTCAGAATATATATATATATATATATATATATATATATATATATATATATATATATATATATGATTTAGATTTTAGATGTCTCAATGTCTCATGACCGATGACTTGATTACTTGAACAAATGCACAACAGCGCAACTGCACAAGCACAAACGCACGCACAAACTACTGTCCATCTCATGGTGACATACTGACATGGTCGGCATTGAACTTGAAGTCATGAAGTGTCAAGTGTCTCACCTATTCACTGCTGCTCTGCCGTTGTCCGGCTGACGGCCGTTGTCATGAGGACCACACGCACAAAAAAAAAAACCGAATCTGTTGCCTGGAACGGCAAGATAGCAAAAAAATCTAGTATCAGATCAGGCCATTATATCAGTCCTAACCCTGTTGGCAGAAGAACCAAATTTCAAATTAGCAGCATAGGTATACCGGGGTTGTAGCAATTATCAATCAATGGCGGCCTAATACTAGCGATGTCGCTCCTCGGCCCTCTCCTGTGGCGGTGTGGTAGATTGCTCGACACTCACCCGCGGCCCCCGATGCTCCTCCACCGACTGCATGACAACGGGACGCCGCGAGCCCACGACCGCAACCAGCCTACCACCCTGCTGCAGTGCTGCGCCCCTGCTGTCCAGCACTGACTCCATGACTTGCCAGCAGAGAGCCTCCGCTGACCACCAGTGTGAGGATTTGGGGATTTCTCCTAACCCTAGCTGTAGCAGTAGCAGTGAATTGGGGATTTGTGGAGAGTTCTGGGGGTGCCCCCCCGGCCCCCATGCGTACTAGGTCCCCCTGGATCTGCCCCTGTTGGGTGGTTTTCTTTTTTAGCAATCTTATATTTATTCGAATAGAGATGTAGATGATGGACTGTGGCAGATACTTTTTATGAGGATTTTATGTTGGCCCTCGTGGTGTGACTGTCTTTTAGCTGCGCTGATGAGCTTGTTCAGGCCTATGTGAAAGCGTGAATACCAAAATTATCTTTTGTTCATTCACTGCAAAATTGCAATCTGTAGTAAGTTTATGATTTGGCAATATTGGTGGGGGCTTTCTTATTTATTTCTCTCTACTGGATGTTGTGCAGCTCTGTGTCTTATCATGCAATTGATAGATATCTGTGCATATTCATGGGCTTATGCTCTTACTAAGAGAATGTATGGGCATAACCTAAGATTTTGTATGTGTTAGTCTCAACAATTCCAATCACAGATTATTGGGAATCCTATGATCTTTTTACACGTTTCTTTTATTTGCATTTTCAAAATACCATTGGTGCTTTCATAAGCTTGTTATCTGCTCAGTCTTACTTGCTGCATAGATGAGACCTGTTTGTTTGATTCCTTTTATTTACCTCCGTAAATGTAGCATCTGAAATTAAACTTGTGGCATACTGACATTTATCAAAAAGTATATGTCCTGTATTGTCAAGTCTTGTTGTCGGTGGTGTGAGTGTGAAATAGTTTATTTACAAATTAATCTTCATGAGTCTGCAGCTTATGCCACTGTATGTGATGATTGATTGCAGTGTTCCACTATGGTGTTGTTTTTGTTGCCTAAATTATTTACTTGAACATTATGTAGTTGCTACTCCATTATCAGCATCCAAATGCTCAATTAGTATGATCTAAATTGCAGCATTTAGATGGAAGTGCTTGATTTTTCTCTTTGTTTTGCTCACTTGTTCTTGTCATTGTGCTGATATTACTTTGTTTTAAACACACAACATTATGTTGTGGCTAAACTTTTTTCCTTTTAATTTATTTTTTTATGGCAAGCTCTAATAGATTGGCAAACCTTTTAGGTTGTTGAGAGTGGTGGGAAGAACATCGAAATTGCAGTGATGACACAGAAGGATGGTCTTCGTCAATTAGAGGAGGCTGAAATTGATGAATACGTTGCTGAGATTGAGGCAGAGAAGGCTGCAGCTGAGGCTGCAAAGAAGGGTGCCCCAAAGGAAACCTAATTCTCGGGTTTTTTTCATGCCTTCTTTTCATCAACACTTGTGTGTCACTTGTTATACCCCCCCAAAACATTATTTTTACTGATTTAGAGAAATGCTAGTTTATTTGGTGAAAGTGGATGTTTGTCGACAAATACGTTATAATGTACCCTTCAAGACACTTTTTAACTCTGGCTTAAGCTATGGATGTAGGCCTTCACAAATCGTTGAGGGTAGATGTGAATGCAGGTTTCATAGTATGTTTCGAGTTTCAACTTGAGATGTTTCCATTAGTATTTCGTACTGATTGGTGTTACAGGGGCAATTTGACTATGGCCTTCTTTGTTTCAGGTTAAATTAAATTAAATAAAAAATTTTATTTTTATATAAATCAAATGATTTAATATTTTGTAATCATTTTTGTGGGGTTTTAAATAATTATATTTAGAGTTTATAAAATAATTTTTTCATAATTTTTTGAATTCTTTAAAACGTCCAGGGGTCATAATTTTTTCAGATTAAAATTTTTAGATTTTTGAGCTCAAACAAGCAAGGCCTGCGATGCATGCTCTTGGGTCTTCCTTTTGAGAGTGTAAGTGGTTCGCAGCTTTTGCAACGCGTATAGAGTGAGAAGCTACGAATGAGAGCAACATATCACGGTGCTGCATCTGCGCTTTGTTCCCTTTCACAAGAAAACCGGATCGTTGTGCCTGTGAATTTTTTTTTTGAAGGCCAAATAAACGTTGGCTTTTTGAATTAAGTAGAGGGAAAATTGTATAATGAGATTCTTGTGATTTTTTTTTTTGAAGGCCAAACAAACGTTGGCTTTCTGAATTAAATAGAGGGAAAACTGTACAATGAGATAAAATCTCAGAAAAAACAACTGCACCAAGGCATAATTACAGCGCAACGGCTGCCACCACCAACTCCACAGGCATGAGACACCTGCACCACCCCCCTCTGCTGGTGCAACAACAACACGGGTACCAAACAGAGAGCTCTTCTAACAGCTACACAGATGAACCAAATCGACGTCGTCAACAGGATACGATCTTTAATATTTACTGCAAGTGTAACAAGGCTTAATTAGGCTGTCTAGCCGTTCCCTTTAATATTTAAACACGCTGCCTTTTTTAAAAAAACAAATTTAAACATGCTGACATATGATAGCTTCCCTAGTCGTGCGGCGATGTCACCTGTGTTCACAATAATCTCACCAGATAATGCTGGTGCTTTCTTGGTACACATCACTAGAGTTCACGATGACAGTGCTAGTGCTTTCTACCACTCGTCATCTCTGCACTCAGAGTCCATGTGCAAGTGGCAAATCGTACTTCCCTTGCAGATTTTCATCCCAATTGTAAGAGAGCCAGAGAGTGATTACTGTCTAGGTTCTCTGCTACACGTCACAGCCCAGCCTCACAGGCACTATCCTGATTATCTCCTTTCAGTATATATATGCATGTATATGTCAGTATTGTCATTGCTGAAAGTGTTGATTCTATAAACAGGAAACATCTTTGCAAACACATTTCTTGCTGGCTAAGATGTCACAAGCAACTGAGGGATAACTTCAACTGCTTACTGCTTGAGACTTCTAAAAAAAAAAAAGCTACTACCTTTCTATACTGCTGTTGAACGTGGCCGGCGTCACTGAAAACAGCACCAGCCGGAAGCCTGCCTGGCGTGCTGAAACACGAGCAACCCGGTAAATCAGCATGAAAATACACGGCCATGTACCAAGCGTGCACACAAGCCCATGCAAGGCGTCAGGCATGAGCCATCTACAATCCTGACCTCATTTTCAGACGTTTTCAGAACCGCCTAATCTTTTCATCGAACGAACAGCGAACATCTGAAACTCTCTGAGACTCCAATGCACATGACGCCTGACGGCCTGAGACACGGTAGACACAGAGAGACTGGGGAAGCAACACCCGCTGCCTCCTGAATCTTGGTCTCTGTCCTCTGCAGGTGCCAGGCAACCACAGCGTTTCGTTGGAATTTGACCGATTTTGAAGGTGTTACGGTGCGTGTGGGTAGGTCACAGTGCGAGAGGATCACCGGAGGCGATCGAGGGGCGCAAGATGCTGACCGCTTAAGATGGTCAAATCGCCAATCAAGCGCAACCACGAAGCAAGAACGCAAGATGCTAACACACACGATCTTTCATCAGGCCGGCCGGTTGGGCATCCGCCGGGCCGCCACGGTCACTCCAACGCTGCTTCACTGTCACTTAGGTCATGACTCCATCTACACCATCAATCGTCGTAGAGGCCGGAATATTTTCCATTATCGAAAAGAAATTTGATGTGACCGGCCGGCTACCACCGGTCCTCCGATGATCCCTCTTGTGCAGATGTAGACCTGCCCACAATCACCATGCACGCTCTGCCTTTTCTAGAAACAGATGATGAGCACAAACAAGATCAGTACACACACACCTGGGCAACTTGGCAGTTGGCAATGCCTTTCTTGGCCTCAGCTTGGCTCTGGCGTTGCAGCTGGTGCCAATGGATACCTTGCCTTGGCCAACCAGCTGAGAAGGCCATGAATTAATTAACTAATTACTTTACTGACATGACAGTGACCTTAACACGTTGGAAGCGACTACAAAGGGGAAGGAGGCGTGCCGCATTTCGGATTAGCCCACTAATTAATTGCCCCCGCTCCATCCCATGTCGACTAATCGGGAGTCTTTCCCAAATCAGGAAAAAGGGGTTAGGTCCGATACGGATAAGACCGAGGGGGAAAGCTGGGCCGGGCCGGGCCCGCGCTCGCGTGGCACCCAACTACCCGCTGGCCTGCTCCATGTCACGCAGGGCCCAGTATGGCGAGAACAGGACACGGGACAGAAAGGGAAAGTGCCGGCGCTAGCTTCAACTACCTAATCTAGGCTCGTCCAATGGCGCCTCGCTATCGCCTACCTGGGAGAAACAATGATATGTGCCTAACCAGCCTAGCAAGCAAGTGGATCGTGAGGATTGGATCGTAGAAATTTTGAAGGAAGTAATAATAATATATACAATTCATATGTTAGCTTAATCGAAATTAACATGGTGCTAGTACTTGACAGTGATCGTCCGAGATTTATGGCTGGGGTACTGATACTCTATGGATCATTTGATTAAGCTTACCTAGTCATTTGCTATTTTTTGCTTGGAAAGTGGAAACACTTTGGTATTTTGAGTCCCGTAATATAAAAATCTAAATGCACGCTAAAGATATAAAAACAAGCTAAATGAAGTGGCATACTCTCCAAGCAGCCAGCTAGTTTAACAAGTTCTTGACGTTCATCTTTTTTGGAAAGAGATTTCATTTCATAAGCAACTTCCATTTCTACAGGTGACCTTGATTAACAAGAAAATAACAGACAACTCCTTATAGGGCTTGACGGCTAAACACCAGAAGAAGCTCACTCCAAACGCCAACACCGAAGACCGCAAAGAACGGTGGAGCTAGCCATTTGCCTCAAACTTCAGTACTAGCCTCAACCTCAACTAGTGTCGACACAACCGCATATCAAAAATAAACATGGAAGCTCCCAACTCCGTTATCTTGAGCCCAAAAGAGAAGCAAAAGAAAGAAATCATTGCTACAAACCACCTAAGACTAACAAACATATACACATACCATGGCGAGGAAGCCATCGGTGCACGACGGCAACAACAACCACAAACAACGATGTGGATAGTGTTGGGAATAAACACCATGGTATGATCCGCCAACGTAACACCCGTCGGTACAGCCGTTCGGTTCAACCGTCGCCGTTGTTATAGTTGTAGCTCTCAAAGAGTGCTACCTTCTAATGCCATCTGTTGTGTCCTAAAAGTTGTTGTGCTAGAGCCATTGAAGATGAGGTTGATGTTGTTGGTGATGAAGCCTGAAGTCGGTCAAACTTGGCTAGATAGTCGGCAATGGCCTCTCCCATGTACGCAAAGGCCTCATTGTTACCTTTGCGAGAACATGACGCACAACAGTGCTATTGTCTCCTTGGATCCTTACCTAAAATCCTAGAAGACTTGCCCCTATGTATGCATAGCCATGACATAGCAGACTCTCTCCTCCTAATTTGGTGTCGACGAAACCATCGGATCAAAGGGAGCGGGCCAAATCTGCTATTTCTTGAAGTTCATTTTATTAGAAATAACGGTCAATTTAGCGGCTATGACGGACATAGCTATGTTTGTAGAATTTTAGTATCCAACGTAGAGCCCATCTTAAAAAAAATTATAGCGGTCCTGTCGTAAATTTATAGCATGATATTTTAACCTTGCCCTAGCTACTTGGAGCCCGAAATCCGAAGGAGCAATTTTTTCTGCCAACCCTATCTGCTATCACAATCCATGAACCCCATTCAATCGAGAAATTGATCCAATCCTACCGGATCACTCCCTCTCCAGTCTCCACACAAGTAAAAGAAACCATGCCCCACTTTCACGTACAGATCGCGCGACGCCACACGATTGGATTGGACGCGACAAGAGGAGAGTTCGTAAAAGCAAAGGAAAAAAATATCAAACGGCAGCTAATCTAACCAGATCAATCGCCCCTGCTCGTGCCCACAGCCATCCGGCTAAATCCTCAACGCCGATCTCGATCGATCGATGATGGAAGCGAGAGCGAGCCAAATATCTGGACGCATGCCTGGGAAGCTGGGATCACCCCCAACCCCAAAGATTCCTATCCCGTCGCTACCGGGCGTGGCGTCGCTGGCGGCGCACAGCGGGGAACATGCATATGCACAGGGCGGGGGAAAGGGCCGGAGCCCGGAGCCCGGAGGCGAAGGGTGGGGAGATCGATCGATCGCATCGCACGCCGGCGCGAGCGGGCTGCGACGGCGACCACCCACGCGCGCGCGGCGCCTTTACGGCCGTGGAAAGGCGCGCGGGTCAGATAAGCTCGCGCGCTGGGCCCGTCGCTTAATCGCTTTCGTCTCCGGCCATGTAGCAGAGGATAAGTGAGGCGGGTAGCTCCGACGTGTGCGCGGTGCCGTTCCTAGCTTAATTGCCACCGGCCGGATCCACGAGATGGGGAATGCCGAGGTCGCTACGAGCTCGACCTTGTTTACGATCTTCTCGCGGCTTTCTGAGGTAGAATTAAAGGTTCTCCAAACCATGTGCTTCGGCCTCTGAGAGCAGGGGCGGATGTATGATGTTGGCGCCAGGGTCAAACACGGTGGTTTTTCACAAACTTTTATTATTTATTGCTGTTTTGTTAGTATCGGAAATGTTTTAGGGTGGACGTCTCGCCCGTTGTTGTTACACATGCTCACTGTTGCTTTTGCGTACCACTCGCTGTTGGTCTGTTTTTCTTGTCATGTTCCCTCCTCTCTCAGCAAATCCACACCAAAATACAGCGAGGCCACCATCTAATCTGAGCGTCCCTCCTCCCTCCATCTTTCTTCCCCTCCTCTCTCCATAGCATCCAGATCTGAGCATCTCACTGCTCTTGCTCAAGCGTTCCTCTCCTTCTCCACTATCTAGCTCGGTTTTGCGCATGTGGTGCCTTGTCAACACCATATAATCATTGATGTGGGAAAATTTAAATTCTTATTAATACTTAACTAATATTGTATAAATTATAAAAATTGAAAAAAATGTTTAAAATTTTAGATTACTAATATAATATTATTTAATTAACTTTTGCTTAGCCCCAACTTCTGTTTAACTTATATGGCCCCCTAAAACTCGTCATCGTCCTTTAGCGTTAAAGTGGTAGCTCATGTGGCTTTCCAATAAAAGTCCATGTCATCCACCTCTATCTCTATCTCTCCCCTTCTCTCTAAAATTTTAAAATTAATTACAGAATTCTATATAAAATTCAATAATTGAATTTTGAGGACCTTAAAATAAAAAAAATCAATGATATTAAGATTAGAAAAATTAAAGTTTAGGGATATAAAAATTAAAACATTTGAATTTCTCGGTTGGGGATTTCAAAATTCACAATTTAGAATTTTAGAAATTATAAAATTCAAAAAACAAATTGTAGTATGTGAAAAGAAAAATCTAAAATTTTCATACAAATTTTAAATATTCATTTTAAATATATTTTTTTATTTCGTTTTTTAAACCTTAAATATTCAGAATTCTTTTTAAAAAATTAAATACAAAAAATTATTTTCCCTTAATTTTAAAGTCTCTATAATTCATTGTTTGCATTTTAAATCTTCAAAATCAAAAAAATCTAAATCCTAAAAATATTTTTTTGATTTTTATAGAGAATGGGAGAGACAGGATGACATGGACGCATAGGTGGAGGTGCTACATAGGCATTTAACAGCCACATAGACATTTAGCGGCCATCTGGCTACCACCTCAGTGCTAAACGACTGTCATAACGGTTTTGATCCTCTCGTGCATACACCGACAAGTTTAAGGGACGTAGAAGTTGAATGCAAGTTTGGGGGGCTAAGGCCCGGTTCTCAGTAACTTATTTAACTTATCTATTTTTTGTTTAAAATATAAATATTTTATTTTTTCATTTCATTTTTTCCTATCTTGAACGCGTGTCTAAAAATTCTCTAAAAACAAGTCAAACAATAGGGATCCGGCTCTCTAATTCATATCGAAAAGCTCTTGAAGTTAAGAGATACGTCAGATAAGTAAATAAATCAAATAAGATAAGCTGTAGAGAATTCAGCCTAAGTGTGAGACGGTGCAAGTTTAGGGGACCATTGTGCAATTTGTTCTTTTCATATATTCAAATAATAGTATTTAATGAGTATGAAATATTGGTGCGGGGATTAGATACTAAATATCAAACTTTTATAAATATAAATATTTTTATAAATATTAGTGAAATATTAATATAAATTTATATTAATCCATCTCAATGATGTGGCATGACGGTGCACCACATGCGGAAAATTAGACTAGGTGGCATCCATATTGGCAAAAACCATCCATAAAAATGGTTTTGATTGGTCAAAAGGAAAAAATAGTGCCATTTGAAAACCACGGAGTCCGGTCTCACCCGGTTTGTATCTTAGAAATTAAATGGATGCTTGACAGCTTGAGCAAAAATTAAAAGATTAAATTGATAACTTTTTTCTAATTTGAATTTGAAACCGTTTCTAGAAGCTTTCGGGAATTCAGATCTTATGATCGGCAAATCAGCTTAGCCTGATCGGTCACTCTCAGGTTGGTTCACACAGCACGGTGCTGCAAAGTGCAAAGGAGGTGGTGGCAGGAGCAGCATATATAGTACTATCGCTGCTAGCCACTAGCATGTTGAGATTTCAAGCTGCTGTTGTCGAGATATTTATGGCCAGTGCCAGCCAGGGCAAAGTGGTGCCACGTACACATCACCGGTGAGCTTTGTCTGCAAAGGTAGGTAGATATTTCTGCAGATTGATCCAGGCTTCCAGGTCAAGTTGCGAGAAATTCTCTGTACACTCGCACTGGCGTACACGGCGTCCGCGACGTAGATTTGCACTCACAATCTGCTGCTGCAAGCGGCCGTGTCCCTGGTCTGGTGTTGAAACACTGGACGCAGTGAGATGGAAGTGTGCGTAGTGGTCACTGGTCGTGTGGCGTTCAGAAGCCTGCAGCATTTCAGGATGGATGATATCTTTCGCCGCCGACGCTAGCCGCACAGATCGAGCATTCGAGCTGCGAACGGTACGTACGTAATGTACCCAGTAATAGAAGATATTCATAAGAGAAGTTCGGGTGTAATACGAGATAGAACGCATGTGATAAAGATAAAAGTTAAATTAAGACAGAGGTTGGTGTTTAGATCACACATGCGATACCAGTAGCTTACTCGGTATGTAGACGTTTGGTTGCTTTGTATCTGCTATATAAATAGAAAGGTGCCAACTTTTGTTAAGACACGGTTTGCCAATTATACTTTTTGTGGTATCAAAGCCTAACTATCTTAAAATACGATTAGATTGATCCACTCACAAATAACTGATGTCGACTTCCTCGACATTGTCCAACAGTTCGTTGGCAGCCATCATCTCTACCATGGTTGGCTTAGTTTCATCAAGCGCATGCAGAACCGCTTTCTTCACGAGCGTTCAACCATTTCATTAACGTTAAGCTTGGCCGCAACAACCTCTTGTTGTGAAAGACCCAGATCACTCCACATCTCCAAGGCCTGCGGGTGTTGAAGTATGTCCATGGTTCTATGGAGAAGTCAGAGTTCAATACCACCTAGATGGTAGATGGAGTGTAGAAGAGGCTCCAAACCTAGAGTATCAACCATGGTACAAGATCACTTTTGTGCTCAGTGCCACGGAGGAGGTTCTTGGGCATGTTATCTTCCTCACGTCCGCTGCAGATGTGTGAAACGCCCTTGAAAAGTTGTTCCCAGGCGCGCATCATGCAAATTAGGATGCAACTCAGATAGAAGGGTGTGGGCTCTCGTGGTCGTGGAGGCACGTTCGGTTTACCGATTACTTTACACCCTTCACGCCGGCCATGCACACTGGTGTGGATGCGTGTGATGGATTCGGGCATGCAAAGTCTACGCGAGGAGATGCAGCCAGGGAGCAGAGCATTCAACTGCTGCCGTGCTCGAGCTGTTCCCCGTCCACCCAGGCCGGAGTGAATGGATGAGTGAATGGATGATTGGCACCCAATCGAGGGAGGACAGGTTGAACCAGAATGCGGGGCCCAGAGGCCAGAGAGAGAGAGAGGAACAGTGAGAATGTCCTTGTCTTGTCTCCTCTGGCCAGAACTGAAGGCCATGTGACCTGGACTCCCTGCCGTCTCCAAACAGCTGCGTCCAATCCATATGGCCCGCATCCGAGCCAGCCTACCTATCCGTTTCCCATGGGATGATGGCTCCACCCTCCGCTGCGCTAGCTTACACAGATGCAGCAGCTGAGCTAAGTGAAATGTCACTTCGTTTGTATGGTTATTGTTGTACTATCATGGACATCTTCGTATTGTACATCACTGGTTTCCCCGCACAATGGCGAGTGTGTTTCATCATAAGCCACATGAAACAGAGAGTTGATGTGGCAGTTGATTGATCAGCACAGAGCAAAACCGTTTATTGATTCTGAAATGGTTTCTTCGTGTAGCGCAAAACCATACTCTCTGTTTTAAAATATAAACTGCATAATTTTTTTTACCTAGTCTTCAACATAAAATTTTAACCATTATTTTTTCGCAAGGTATATATCATCGACAGTTACAAAATTAGCATAATATGAAAGTATTTTTTAAATATGAACCCAATTACTCCCTCTGTCCTACAAAGAACGTATTTCTGGTTTTTCTCAAACAGATTAGTGTGAAAGGCAAATGACTAATCTGCCCCTAATTAATTACATACACAAGCGTGTTGCTGCTTTGGTTTCCAAAATAATTAAATGTGCATGCGTCTCCTTTGATGGGGAACGGATATAGAGAGAGATGGGAGTGGGGGAGTTAATGGGATGCGTCTTCTTTGATGGGCCCCACGTCTAAACATGCACTTTTTATGAGACAATTTTTGAACACTAAAAATGCACTCTTTGTAGGACAGAGGGAGTATATCCCATGACAACACTGGACATATATTCCCTCCATCCCATTGTATAAGGCTCAACTGAAAAAATTGCAGAGACCAAGAAACCGTTTTTTTTTTCACTCGCCCCGATGGTAACTACGATCGACCCGGCCACGTCTCCTTGAATTCACGCGCGCGCACCCGTTCGACAGCGCCCATGCAATTTTCTTCGGCGCGCGTCCAGCACCATGCAGCCCATGCGTTCAGCGCCATGCAACCAATTTTTCCATACGGTTTATGCAGTGCAGTTAGTGAATTGCATGCGCATATAACAGAAGACGATGAGTTGCCTCTCTATTTTCAGGGACGTCTACCAAAACCAGTTGCGCCTTGTATACTAGGAAGGAGGGAGTATGGGGCTCACTGAGCGCACGTACAGTGACCTCGACCTGCGCCGCTTGCTAAAGAATTGTATCCTTGGGCTGAGTGTCATTGACAAAATAATGTGGAAACAGCGATCTCGACTCTATTGGCTCAAGCTGGGAGATGCCAACATGCGTTGCTTCCGCCTCAAGGCAAACAGCCAGCACCGGAAGAATCACATTCACTCCTTGCAAAGCCCCTTAGGAACTCACGTTGAATTCGCAGACAAGACCAACGCCCTGCATTCTCACTTCAACTCCATTTTCGGGGAAGACGCAACCCAAAATTTAGTTTCAATGAGAAGATCTCTCAACTGAAACTTCATGGGCCTGCCTACTTTGGATCTCTCGTCCCTTGAGGACCCCCTCTCGCTCGACGAGCTCAAGCAGGTGATTTTTTCCCTTCCGAATGAGAAGGTCCCTGGTCCGGATGGCTTCACATGGGAATTCTACAAAGCTTGCTGGGACCACATATCTTTCGACCTGCTTGGAGCGCTGCAATGCCTCTTTAGCCTTGATGCTCCCGGCTTCCAATACCTAAACTGCGCCCACATCATTCTTCTACCGAAGAAAGACGGCCCAACGCGTCCCTCAGACTACCTCCCCATCAGTCTTATCCATAGTTTGGGGAAACTCTTTACCAAAATCCTCTATTCGAGGCTAGCCCATTCATGGATGGGCTCATCTCACCCTGTCAAAGCGCGTTCATCAAGAAACGACACATACAAGATAACTTCCTATTGGTCTAGGGTTGCGCCAAAACTCTTCACCGCTCCGGTACGCCAGCCCTATTCCTTAAACTGGACCTGAAAAAAGCCTTTGACTCGGTCTCCTGAGCCTATCTCCTCGACAATCTTCGTGCGTGCGGCTTTGGCCCCCGTTGGCGAGACTGGATTTTTCTAACCCTCACATCCACTTCCTCAAAGGTCCTTCTCAACGGGTGTCCCACTGATATCATCCACCATACCAAAGACCTGCGACAAGGGGACTCGCTCTCCTCCTACTCTTCGACTTCGCCATTGAACTGTTGGTGGCCCTTCTCCAACGGGCCACTGATGAAGGTGCCCTCTCGCCAATCCATGGCCTCCAAGACAACTGTCGAGTCTCACTATTCGCTGACGATGCCGCCATCTTCTTAAAGCTGATCCAGACCAATGTCTCCACCTTGGCGTGCATCCTTCAGACATTCGGCAACATCTCCGGCCTTCGAACAAACTTTTATAAGTCCTAGGTTGTCCCCATCAGATGCAACAGTCTAAACCTCGACACCATCCTGCATGACTTCCCAGCCGAAAGGGCGTCCTTCCCCATTAAATATATATCTGGTCATCCCACTTTCTATAAGAATACTACGACACGTTCACTTCTAGCCCCTCATCGACAAAATCGGTAATTGGCTGGCAGGTTGGAGGGGTCGTCTCATGTCTAAAGGAGGGAGGCTTACCCTGCTCAAAGCGGTTCTCTCTTCCCTACCGACCGATGTTCTCTCCGTCATGAGTCCCCAACCTCGGTCATTAAGAAAATTGACCAAATAAGGAAAGCATGGTTTTGGAGCAGATCTGCTATCCTGGGGCTCCACCCACGTTCAACTGGAGCTTGGTCTGCTCACCTACCAAGCTCGGGGGCCTTGGGGTTTTGGACTTATCCCACTTCGGTCGGGCCCTTCGGCTACGCAGGCTGTGGCTCAACAAGATGTCGCCCTCTCGGCCTTGGGTGGGCTCACTAGACCCTCCCACAGGGGCTAATGCAGCACTCCTTCGCGTCGGATGCTCAGTTACGCTTCGGAATGGGTCCTTGCTATCCTTCTAGGAGGACAGTTGGCTTGCTGGCTCGTCGCCAAAGGAACTAGCACCGCGGCTCTTCCTGGCTTCCACTAGAAAAGGGCGAAGCATCATGGAGGCGCTTGAGAACAACAACTGGCTAATCGACCTAAGGCGTAATATGAATCCCTCCCTCGTGACTGAACTTGTCCAACTTCTCCTCGGCCTCTCTCAGGCGTCGTTGACGCCACTCGAAGATGACCCCATCACATGGCATTTCTCTACAAACGGTCGCTTCTCTATGAAAACTGCCTACAACATGTAGTTCATCGTCGTGCGCTCTCCCCGCAGCGCAGGATCCGGCGGATATAGGCCCTATCCAAATGCAAGTTCTTTGTCTGGTTGCTTCTGGTCAGGAGGATATGGACAGCCGATGCACTATTACGAAGACAACTGCCCAACGCTTACTTCTGCCCCCTCTGCCTGAGGAACCTAGAAACTCCAAAGCACCTCTTCCTGGAATGCAGCTTCAGCTCCATCTGGATGCGCCTTGCCGCTTCGCTTTGACTTTCCTCGCTGGACCCGCCACACTAGCAATGGAAATCCGAGCTACCGCTTTGGTGGGAAATCAATGTCGCCCAGAATGCCAACCCAAAAGCGACCCTCTCCATTGCCATCAGCACCATTTGGCATCTCTGGCTCGAGCGAAATAACCGTGTTTTTCGCTCGTCCGAACGACCACCGGACGTTGTCCTTCGACAACTTCTAGATGACCTGCAGCTGTGGGCAACCATAGGAGCACATTTTGTAATCTCTTAATTTTTTGTGCGTCCTCTGGGGGGGGGGGCTTTAAAACCCCCAACTCTATAAACTTGTTCTCTTTTGATCAATAGATGGCAGCTCTCCTGTCCTTTGCTCAAAAACAAACCCATTTTTTAAGATTATAACCTATGCTTGGTTTCAGCCGAACCAAGCTTAAAATTAAGCCCTACAAAACGATGTGTACAAGCCGCGCGCGCGGCTTCTCGAACAGCTAGTCGATCCCAATCGGCAATCGCCGCGCGCGCCCTCATTCAAAACCGGACAGGAACGCATCATCGATCAGCTGCGCCAGCGAGATGGATCGATGAACAGCGGGTGGGCATCATGAAATAATAACTCCAGCAACAACCACAACGGACACCGAATAACAAACACGGCAATAAAACGGCAATAAAACGGAACGGCACTCCGCTGTTCGTTGGCACCTACCCGCGGGCCGCGGCCAGGGAATCCCTGCGTCGCCATCCTCTCGCGCACAGCTCGGCCGCTCATTAATTATTATTGCCTCCCTCGCTCCTCCCATCACTCTCTGCAACCACCAGAATACAATGCACTGGGACTGGGAGGTATATCATGGCATAGAAGAGAAAATGAGCAGAGATCTAGCTTGGTATTAATCTTCTCAGTATAGAAAATGACCATAGATTTGTGTGTCTATGAATCTCCGACAGTTACCAGAAAACCGTTGAGTGAACTACCATCCTCTTGACGGCCAAAACGTGATCGTCAAGTCGTTGACCGTCTTCTGTTTGGCCGTTGAGAGAAGTTGCCTTGCCCAAACCGTCGAGACTACGTTTCTCTCTCGATGGCCTTGTCTTGACGACTGACTGTTGAGACGAACTACTCCTGACCATTTTTCTTTTAGTCTCGATGGTTCGGGCCATCGAGTTTGTTGTCGTTTCATGTGGTGTCTGATCTGGAGCAAAAAAGTTCTAGTGTAAATTGACGATGGATTGTACTGGTTGTATAGTACCGTCTCGGCAGCTTGCTTTTTCTTTCTCATCTATACTATTTTTCCTATTCTAAGCATCTAGGCCCCTACTTCCAAGAATATTTAGGATTATTACTTCTTTATGGAGTTTTGGTGTTGATGAAGGATGAAAATTTCACTTAGCCCTTCTGAGCAATCTAAGGCTTTTTTGGGCATTCTTTTCAATGTGGCATCAAGCTTTCAAGATAAGATTAGTGACTTTGGGACTGTTTGTTTCGTAACCCTCACTAGCCATGCCAATGAATGGTCATGACCAATTGATGGCATGACTTTTCATTAGCAGTTTTTGAGTCGTTTGGTTCAAAGCCAATTGAGGACAGCCACATTTTGGTAAAATAGGTGGTATGTTTGGTTGAATACCAATTGAAAATGTGCCAATTGTTCTTTCGGTCAAATAAAAATCATATAAACTCGTATAAAATTTAATAAATTAAAAAATATGCAAATAAAATTTAATTACAAAATAAAAATACATATTAAGTCATAAAAAATTGAAAAAACCGTTCCAAAAATAAAAAAGGAATTACAAAATGCAAAAAATATAAAATATAAAATATAGAAAAATGGGTTGGTTAGAATTTTATATGAATTATAAAATTTGTTTCACATAATTTAGACACCGTATGAAATAGATATGAAAATCAGAAAACTAAAATCGATTTTAAATCAACTGCATACCGACTGTTAGTCGTACTGCTGCTTTGCATGGCGCGCGTGTGTCTGTGTGTAGGCCCGTAACGAATGGCGAGAAGGCAAGACGCGATGGCGAGCAATTCGGGTGCCATTGCTTTAGCTGCGTTTTGTGTGTAAAATTTTTGGCATGGCTCGTTTTCTAAATGGCATGCTATTTGTTGGCTATAAACCAAACGGTGGCCAAATCACCATGGCACGTCAAAATTTGGCATGACCAACGATGGTTATGAACCAAACATGCCCTTCATGTGCTAATTTCTTTAGCTTGGGAGTCGATTCAAGCCACTAGCTTGGTTTTTTATCTTTATTTTAGCCGTACTATCAAGTGACTTTCTACCGCTTTCCTTTTGGATTATGATCTCTCTCTCATTCAATAGTCTTGGAGCAAAATTCTTTTCAAGCCCAGTTTTCGTCATCCAGTGTGTATCACATTCACACCAGACACATTCTTATTGTTCTTGTTTTTGTTTGGTGTGACCGTGTGATCTACTCCCTTCGTTCTAAATTGTAGTTCACCGTTGATTTTTTAATATTCTATTTGATTATTCGTCATATTAAAAAAATATATGTAAATATTATTTATTTTGTTATGATTTATTTTATCATTAAACATATTTTAAGCATGACTTATATTTTTGCATGTTTGCACTATTTTTTTGAATAAGACAAATAATTAAAAGACGTTTTCAAAAGTCAACAGTGAACTACAATTTGAAACGGAGGGAGCAGTAACATTCACACTGGGCGTGCTTATCTTAGTGGCCCTGTTTTTCTCTCGGCTGTCCGGTGCGTTGCATCCTTTGTGGATATACTGTATGATGTATATGTACATGTATTTTAGTTAACTGCTAGCGCTGCACAAGTTAATTATAAAGAATCGAGAAGGAGCCCACTTGAGAACGTGGTGGTTGCTTGCTTCTGCTACCTACCGATGGAACTTGCCCAAAACTGGAGGATTGGAGTGACGCCATGGTAGGTAGGCATCAGAAAACGACCTGTCCCTGCAGGTACACTTCTTGATCTCCATTTCCATATCCATAGATTAAAGAGTCCATGCAAACTATAGTTTGTACTGTAATCAGGAGGGAAAATATTAATGACCCTCCAACTCCCGGAAGCCGTGCACAATGATTTTCCTTTGGTATCAAACAATATGTTATTCCTGATTAGCATGATAATATTGCTGTCGGAAAGAGAATATATATATTGATGGGTATATAGTGTATATATATGTTATGAGCCTATCTGCCTATGTGAGGTACGGTACTGTATGCTATGAGCCTATGGCCTCGTTTGTTTCAGCTTAATGTTGAGTTAAGTTATACCGTAGCTATTTTTTTGACCCCTAAAAATGTTTTAAAATGTTCAAAAAAATATAAAAAATTATTTTACAAACTCTAAAAAGAACTATTTAAAACCCCACAAACATGAATACAAAATATTACATCATTTGACTTGTATAAAAATAACAAATTTTAATTAATTTAATGTAATTTGGAACAAACAAGGCCTATGTGAAGCACAAGTACTACGGGCGTGTTTGGTTGCTGGCCGTGGCTAGGGCTGGCAATTTGGCTCGGAGCTCGCGAGCTGCTCGTGAGCAACTCGGTTTTTGGCTCGGCTCAGGCTAGGCTCGTAGGCCAACGAGCCGAGCTTGAGCTTTTTTTCTAGCTCGGTCAATTAGCGAGCCGAGCCGAGCTTAGGGCCAGCTCGCTCATGGCTCGTGGATTCATAGGTTTCTATATATTTGTTCATCTTATACCACTTGTAATTGATCCATACATTTGTCTATGACTAGACATACCCTAATATACGCCCCAAAAAGGCTCTCAATGTCTTGTCCTAAAGACAATCCTCCATCGGAACCGCTGAAACCCCCTTCTTCAAACCCCAAAGAGTGCATATTATGATGTTCATCAGGCTCGCGAGCGCTCACGAGCCGGACCGAGCTTTCACGAGCTGAGCTTGAGCTTTTTTTCTAGCTCGTTAGGTGACTGAACTCGGCTCGGCTCGTTAGTGAATGAGCCGAGCCGAGCCAAGGCCTGGCTCGCTCAAGCTCGGCTCGTTGCCAGCCCTAGCCGTGGCTCTCCAATCCGGCCGACGGTGCGCCGACGAATTTGGGCGCGATTTGGTTCGGCGCCAATCCACGGTGAACCAACGCGCGCACATGAATTTGGCCGCGATTTCAACGGGGGCGCTAGCGTTGGCGAGGGCAAAGGAATCGGACGCGCTAGCGTGCCATCGCCGAAGGCTCTCCGTGGATTGGCATAGCGGACGTCGGCTGGGAACCAAACAAGCCCCACGTACAAAAACTAATTAAGCCCACTGAAGATGATTGGCAAAGGTTTGGGTTGGTGTACTGGCTCGCCAATTAATATTATCTCGAATTAATTTCCAGAGCATATCAGTGCGAGAGAATGGCTTCTTTTCCGTTCCTTCATCTATGCATGTGATCAATCAGTGGCACATATGACTTTGTTCGTCCACTGTTTCGTGGTCATAGGAATATAATTGGATTGGATGGACGAGAATATCGGCGTCTCTCTTCCTTTGACTATATGCTACTGCAAGGACTCACTTTCAAACTGAAAGAAAAATGCAAATCTGCGGATATGTATGGTTCCAAGCACGTTTGTAACCTACATGTTTTACCAAAAAAACTTACATTTAAAAAAAAATATGAGATTTTTCTCTCTCATCTATTCCCTCTCCTCCCACAAGGCCGACCAAGCCTGCTCTCTCTCCCTTTTGCATTTGCAGTCGTCGGTTCGACTGGGTTAGAGTACAGGAGAAAGGAAAAAGGAAGATTTAGATCTTTTTTTTAGCTTAATGGCTTAACGACTTATCTACGTTTTGAAAATACATATGATGTTTTAAGTTTTTGAGTTCGTTTTTTCGCTGTTTTGAAGGTGGGCTAACGCTTTAAAAACAAGTCAAACGAAATGGATCCGAATCTAGAGACTATCTCAAGAAGCTCTCAAAATTCAATTGTTTCAGCCATTCAGCTGTTCAGCCGTTTAGATCAGCTCAAAACAACATGACCTTAATTGCATTTTCTCTATAAAATCCAAGTGTTTGCAAAAGAGCGTGTGAGAGGAAGTGAGAATATGTACAGCATGGATTTTACAACATAATATGAACATTATTAGAAAACTAGGCTATTATACTGGCACATATAATGGCATCAGTACCGGTTCGTAGCAACAGTAGAGATTCAGACTTTCAGTATCGATTGGAGGCAACAATAAAGATTTCTTTCGCAGTCAAGCGAGCTCATCAGTACCTGCCTCGTTTCTGAAAAGGTTAAAATGTATTCATGTGTTAGTTATATCAAAACGTGTGAATGGGTGAGTTGACTAGAAGAGTGAGACGTGGGTCACAAGGGATAAGAGGTGGTGAATTCGAGTCTAGAACATTTCCATGGAAGAGAAAAAGAAATGAAACAAATAACGAAAACACTTTGAGCCGAGTCCGCAAGATCCGGACTCCAGTATTCTTGGCGGCTACGTGAGGCGAGGCGACCTTGTGTGCCTTGTGTAGGTGGGTCCCATAAGCATTTTTCTTTCGGCGACCATAAATTTTGACTGGATGCTCCAATCCAAAAACCGTTTGCACCAATGTGTTCCTCGTATTTTTACGAACAAAACAAGATATAAGTTGCCATATAACTCTTCAAACTTATCTGGTGAAACTTAGGTTTCGCCTACTAAAACTTGGGTTTCGTCTACTGAAACTTGGATTTCATATTCGTTAAACTTGCCGAACTGTCAAGTTTTATCAGGTTTAATGCAAGTTTCATCAAGTTTCAACAGGTCTCATACAAGTTTCTTCAAGTTTCATCAGGTTAATTCAAGTTTCAACAGGTTTCATCCAAGTTTCATCAGGTTACATCGAAGTTTCATCCAAGTTTCATCAGCACACGGCCAAGTTTTATCAGCACACGGCCAAGTTTCGCTAGTATAGGTATAAGTTTCATAAGTGCCTTCTCCTAGTTTCATATAAAAAATTGAAAAAGTAAAAAAAAATCAAAAAATTTAAAAAGTATTTAAAATGGGTTGCTCTCGATTTTAGAAGAATTATGAAATTTATTCCACGCATTTTAAACACTGTTTGAATTTTGCACAAAAATCAGAAGTTTAATTGAAAAAACCGATCAACTGCACTGCTAGTTATCTAGTCGTTGGCCGCTAGGTAGGCACGGACGCGGGCACATGCAGCGCGTTGGATTGGCGCGGTAGCCGGCGATCCGACGGACGCGGGTGGTCCGGCGTTCGGGCGTTCGGACGGACGTCCGGACCCTGGCGCTCGCCAACAAATAAAAGAAAAAAAAATTGCAGTGATCGCGTCACTCGCCCGCCATTGAAAAGAAAAGGAAATGAAACATATAAGAAAAAAAAAAATGACAGCCATCGCGTCACTCGCCCGTGCACAGAATGGATGAGTTGTTTAGCCCAACCAACTTGCCAAGCTCAAGCATTCAAGGGGACGGAATCATGCAACCAACGGGTTATTCAAGCTTGCACACAGAATCATGCATGCACAGTTGATGGTCTGTTGTTCATGTGACAACAAAGATTAATAAAAGTATCTCCATCCATAAGCACTGGCTTAATTTAAATAATTCCTATCAAATGGCTGCCCTAGCTAGTGTTGTTCATCCAAACCAAGCACTTTTCCAAACAGTGGAAAGGAGCGCGTTAACAGTGCAAAAACAGTACTAATACACAGGATAATTATTGATCATCAAGCCAACATCGGGATGTCAATCAGAGTTGTCAACGGAGAAGAGCAAGAATGAATCAATCAGACGAGGAAACCAGTAGCTTGCATCGGTCCAAGAGACCAATCGATCATGAAACTTGGTTGTGGGAGGTTGCCGAATTGGATGACCCTCATTAATCCCTGAGGGCCCCCAGCTACAATGGAGATCGAGTCCTAGTTTAATGAGGAACTAATCCAATCTGATAAAGACTGTCTCGAGCCTTAATGCCCAGGTCGATAGATTAATTAAAAGGGAGTAGAGGTTGTGTGGTGCGATAGGATGATCATCCATGTCGGCAATTAATAAATGGGGATTAGCCTCCGATCGAGCCAATGCTGCTCCTCCGTGTCGTCTCCTGTCCATCCATGCATCCATCCATTCGCCCGTGCATTCAATCCAGTCTAAGCTCGTACGTCCGTCCGGTCCACAGCGCCCACTCGCTGTAGCTCGCCTGCCGGTACTGCATATGATCTGCGCCCATGTCAAAGTTTGTTGTGACAGCCTCGGCCGGGGAGCTGTTCGTTAATTAACTGGTTGCTTTGTACCGTGTCGATTCTTTTCTAGCTCTCGTTTCTTTAAGTGCGCTGAACCTTTTTGTTATTTTATTATTTTTACATAAACACGTACGTTTCGGTTGCTTCTCGTAACTCCTCAACCCCAATTTTTTATAATAGGAGAATTTTCATTAGATTATTGACTAAAGAGCTAGAAAAACAAAAAAAAACCAAAGAGCTAGAAAAACAAAAAAAATAATGGCATCTATGTCATTAAGCGATATTTTATAAATGCCGTGCAATTTTGCAACTTAGCAATGGTATAGATGTAAATTGATCGAAAACTTTTATGATGCAACACCATGTAAAGAACCAACACCGAAATATATAGAGACAACATTAAGATGTATTTACACTAGTACAATGCCCGTGCTCTGCCACGGATCAAATGGATAAAAGAAAAAAATAAAAACAAAAATATCCTGATTGATAAAACAAATGAATGCACAGTGTCAAGCTTGCAAGACAATCTTCCATAGTAGATAAAACGATACAAAATGGTTAAAGAAAAATCAAAGGCATATACTTTTTATGCACAAACCGTCTCTGTTCACTTGGCCTTGTTTTAGAATTCTAGAATAAATAGCATGACCTCTATATTTACATATATGCACAGAGTTTATACATGGATTTAACTCCATTTATTCTCCACAAACTACAGAAGGGCATCAATTCTGAAGTCTCTACAAAATAAAAAGTACACACTCTAAACTCTGTTGCATTCAGACAAAACCTGTTGAATGCTCAAGCTAAACAATTGGCAAACAAATCTTAACATAAATCATCAATTTAATGATACATCATACATGAACTAAACTGGATACCCAGATCTAAATACGACATTTCATAAATCAAAGTAAGCAAATAACAAAGAATAAATCAAAGCATAAGGGAGGTAAATTAGATATGAACAATAATCAAATATCCTTATTTCGGTTGACTGCATGAATATTTTTAGAGCTTATACATTTTCGAATGTTTTATTTGAAACATTATTTTTACTGAATTAATTAGGCACAAGGTACAGAGCACATATCCTTCATAATGAATAGTTTTCTCAATGCGGTAATCACGACCATTGTACTGGAGTGCCTCACTGCCTCTTGGCCTTTGGCACTAACAATAGAAGCAACGTGATTTCCAACCAACCATCTGCATTCTCCTCTTCACAACATGCAACAGTACATGAGCAACATGAGCAAGGCCAGAGCATGAGTACACGACCATCTGAATTTATGTATTTTCCCTCTCTATTACAATGCAAGACATGAGCAGGGCCAACATAAGTAGATTTCATAGAACAGTACAGTATAGGCACATGAAAAAAAAAACAGGGGGTGCTATTAACTGTCTACCTAAACTCACAAATTGGATAGCACCACCTTGTGGTCTACATTTCGAAAAGGGGAAAAGCTAGATATTATAATCATTTAGAGCATGCATATCCTCCTTTATCCATATGGCAATAAAAATGATCCAAATAGTTGACAAACTTGAAATAGTTCAAGTACTGTACTTCAACAATTAAAACTAATTATCTTTTCCATAACCTACCTACAAAAATATTAGGATGACACGAAGAAACCTGAGAGCACGACCTCAAGGCTCATAAATATCCAACCTCAGGTCTACATCATGAAGTCCGACAATCGACACCTCAAGCTTTTGCATGTACAGGGCAAACACCATTTTGGGCATAATGGAACTGTCGGTGTAATAAATACCAGGGTACAAAGAGCCCTGACAAGGTCAAGCGGGCCCCACGCGTCAGGCGGGCGAGCAGGCCCCAGCACGTGGGCGAGCCCCTCAGCGCTTCAGGCGGGCCCCACGCGTCAGCGGACGAAAGCGAGCCCTAGCGCCAGTGGCGAGCCCCTCGGTGCTCAAAGCGGGCCCCACGCGTCAAAGCGGGCGACGAGGCCCAAAGACGTGGCGAGCCCTCAGACGCCGGCGAGGGCCCCACACGTCAGCGGGCGATCAGCCCCAACGTGCGGGCGAGCCCCTCGGTGTATCAAGCGGGCCCCAGCGCAAAGCGAACAGCAGCCCAGCATGCTGGCGAGCCCCTCGGCTTCAAAGCGGCCCCACGCGTCGGCGGGCGAGCGAGCCCACACAGTGGCGAGCCCTCGGCGCTCAGCGGGCCCCACGCGCGTCAAGGCGGCGACGAGGCCAGTGGCGTGGCGAGCCCCTCAGTAGCCGGGCAAGGCCCCACACATCGACGGGCGATCAGCCCCCCAGGTGCGGGCGAGCCCTCTCGGTGTATCAAGCGGCCCCACGATCAAAGTGGCGAAAGCAGCCCAGCCACAGTGGCGAGCCCTCGGCGCTCAAAGCGGCCCCCGCGCGTCAGCGGGCGACAAGGCCTCAAGCGTGGACGAGCTCCTCGAAGACCGAGCAAGGGCCCCACACGTTAAGCGGGCGACTAGGTCCCAACGTGTGGGCGAGCCCGTCAATCGCCGGGCGAGGGCCCCATCGCGTCGGCGGGCGTGTGGGCGAGCCCTCGGCGACGAGGGTCCCCGCCGCTGCCGGGCCCGAGCGGGTGGAGCGTTCGAAAAGGAGTCTTCGGCGGCGGCTCCCCCTGCTGCGGCGACGAGCGCATTTAATGTGACATCACGCGGATAGACGGTGAAGAAATGATTACCGCTTCTGATGACTTCGCAGCTCTGGCGGTACATCCATCGTGGGCGCAATGAATTGACCGGCAGAGAGAAGGTTTGCTTAAGATAGCCGCCCGCGTCAGGAGGAGCAGGCTGGGCCCCACCCGCAGACTCACCGGTGTGACTGTGCGGGTCAGAGGCCACTTGCGAAGCACGCGAGGGCGGCGCCGCGCGGCGTGGGCAGCGGCACGTTTTCGTCTCTTCTGTCGCGTCTTGTCAGTGTACTAAGAGTACTGTACTGCCTACCCCCTCGGCTCTCTCCGTCGGTTCGAGGCTTGTATAAAAGGAGTGGAGAGAGAGAGAGGAGGGTACGGGCGCTTGGAACACACAGTTCGCAGGCATTCTGTAAACCACATTCCATTCAACCACAACAAGAAAAGAGCTAAGGCTCAGCAGGAGTAGGACTATTACCCGCGAGGGGGTCCGAACCTGGGTAATCCCCGTGTGTTGCTCTTGTTGCGTCCCACGCTCAATCGAACTGAGCGCGGCTGATACGCTAGCAGGATAGAAATCTGACTAGGGGTGTGATCCGCAGTGGTTGAGCGGTGAACACGCCGTCAGGAACCACAACTATATTCATCGATTCAATCTATGTGGAGGGCTCCACACGACAGGTTAGCAGCAATTCGCCGATCAATCCAGCATTTTAAATCTACACGGCATACCAGGAACGCGAACCAGTGCTGTACGGATTCAAATTTCAGGTTGGATGTGCATCTCAGTAGAGCACGACCTAGCTAGCACGAAACCATGGCCAGGAGGAAACCATAGGGCTGGTGTTGGGAACAAGGAAGAAGGGAAGCGACTCACGACATCCTCCATGGTGGTTCGCCAGCCCTGCATGGAGGCGACGCCGTAGCTGAGGCGGACATTCTCGCCGTCCACATAGTACTTCTCCGTCTTGGGTGTGCTGAGGTACACCCCCATCTCCTCCTCCTTCCCCGGCAGTCCGCCGCCTTGGAGACGCGCCGCCGCTGCGCTGGAGATGCGATGGATGGTGGTCCCCTTCAGAGCGCGGAGAGGTCGACGGCGAGCAGGAGTGACGACGACGAACAGGAAAAAGGGGAAGCTAGGGGCCGCGCAGTGGGTTGCTCACCGGGCGTTGGATCGGATCCCCTTCGGAGCACGAGTAGGCGGCGGCGGCGACCGATGAGTGGGGGAGGCAGAGGAGGAGGAGGTAGCAGTAGGAGCGACGGTGGGCCCGACGCCGTTTGGGGGCGGTGGACGGCGGCGACGTCGCCTTGAGACGCCGGGGAGAGGGAGGGGCGGCTGGAGATGGGGACCGGGAGGAGAGGCGTTGGGAGGGGATCGGGAGGGGCTCACCTTAGCGCGGGCGTCTGGGTGGCCGTCGGCTGGATTGGGGAGCGGAGAACCGCCCACGAAGGCACCGACCGGGAGGTCGCCGTTGCCTTCGTAACGCTCGTCGTGCTTGGGCATGGTGCGTGGCTAGTCTTGCGGGCGAGGAGAGGGCGGCGCGAGCGGATGGTTAAGCGCAGGGAAGGAGCAGTTCAAGGAGGGTGAGGCGGAGAAGAAGGGAAAGTGCACGGCAATTTCGGGCGCGGGTGGGAGACGAGATCGTGGTAGGTCAGTTGTGCGCGCTGGGCGAGCGGCTCACCGGCTCGGGGGGTGAGCCGACGCACGAACTACTCTCTCTTTAAAGGAGTAGAGATTTTTCTTGTTCGGACCAATCCTTTTTAGTAGGGTTTTTTTCATCCATGCCATTATTAAGTTGCATATATTCGAAACTGCCATTACTTAGTGTCTATTCTTAAAAATGCCATTATTTCTGCAATCAAACCTCAGCGCTGCCATTTTTAGGTGTTTTGATGGATTTACAACTTATACAAAATCAAAATACCAAACAAAATACGTCCTGACATGTGGGGTCCGCATGTCATCCTCTCAACTTCATCTTCTTCCTCTCTTCATCTTCTTATTCCCCTATCTCTCTCTCTCTTCCCCTGGACCGAGCTTCAAGCTACGCACGGAGCTACTGGGCAAGCAAGCGTGAGCTCACCGCCACCGCCGGTCTCTCCTCCTCCACCTTCCCATCCCCAACGCCGCCGCTTGCGGTCGTGCCGCGCCGCGCTGAAGCTTCATATTGCCGCCGTCGTCGTGCAGCTTCATGTTGCCGCCACCGTCGTCAGTGCAGCTTCATGCGCCGCTTCCACCGCCGAACAGCTTCTTCGCTTTCGCGCTGCTGCTGCCGCTAACGAAGCTTGCTTGCCACCGCCGCCTTGCACCATGCGGCGCCGCCTCTCCATGAGCTCCTCCTCCGTCGTCCGCCGGAGAGCCGTCCCGGAGAGCCGCCGGTGTCGTCGCTTCATGAAGTTGCCGCCGCCCATGCGCCATGCCGCCCGCTGCTTTCGAGTGCTTGCGCCGCCGCCGCTCGCTTGAGCTCGAAGCTCGTCGACCGCCAACTTGTGCTCTGGCGACGGCTCATCGCCGGCGGAGTGGAGGCGGCGCGTGCTCCGGCGGCTGCGGCTCCGCGCCGGTGGTGGAGCATGGGCAGATCGGGGAGAGAGGGAATAGAAGAGAGAGAAAGGGAGGAAGAAGGTGGGAGGAAGAAGAAGAAGAAGATGGAGAGAGGATGACAGGTGGGGCCCGGCTGTCAGATACGTATTTCTCTGTATTCTGTCGGTGCATGTGTTAAAAATATGAAGAAGGTCTCGAGAATAGCAGTGCTGAGGTTTTGTTGTAGAAATAACGATATTTTTAAGAATAGGCACTAAATAATGGCAGTTCCGAATATATGCAACTTAATAATGGCATGGATGAAAAAAACCCTTTTTAGTATGCATGGTATAGTACTCGCTAGCAATTAACGTTAGTAGCAGGACGTCGTTAGGAATCCATGTGCAATCGTCGATACCATGCAACTGCAAGCAACTTTAGAGGAAACCATGTTTTCAACGGATTAGTAGTGCTGTTCACTCTTGTTTGGCAGGCAGCAACAGCGAGAGAAAAAGAACAATGCAAGGCCTAGTAACCGCGTAAATTAACGAGTTACATCGATCTCGGTGGGCATCGATTGATCGGCGGCTTGCTTTCGGTGGGAAGTGAAAGCGATTAGATGCTAGCTAGCCTTCATGGCCAAGGTGACAAGAAATTAAGAAACCCTAATTTTACCGAGGCACTTAAATTTTTATACGTTACCCGTTTGGACTGTGATGCGTCAGTGGAAACTAACTAATGTACCATCCAAAGTAATGCTACTAAAATCATTTTACATCACTCCTAGCTAGGACCTAGGTAGTAAACTTTCACCTAAAAAAGTTGCAGCAATTTTACCTCCTGCTAGTGGCGTTTTACGATCATTCCGTGATCATAATTACTACTCCTATAGGTTAGGGTTGAAGCTTGGTTGGTTGGTACACACTTTCCATCAAACTTGTCCATTAACTCCACAGGATTTGCAGCTCTGCCTTCACGAGCAAGCACTGTGTATTGTGTATTGACCTAAGCAGCGAGTGGATTTTGGGGTTTTGCAGCTTTCCCTGTGGAGAAACAAGGACATGCATGCCTCTTTCCTCCGCGGTACCCAATAGTGAATCGACATGTGAGCATGCATCAGAATCATAGAAAGTTCAGTCACCCATGCTGCTTGATGCCAGTGGTTAGTTGGATCTCAAAATCTGGTCAGACAAGTTGTGAGAAAACGGGTTTTAATAAGATTTTAAGGGGAAATCAGTTGGAAGTTGTTATTTTGTGTTTATATTTTGGTTAATATATTTGTTTGGATTAGAAAAGTAACGCGAGTGGAATAAAAATGATTAGTTGGAGGGGATAAAAGTATAAAACTGAAATTTAGGAGAACAAATCGATTGACTCCTTTTTATCCAAAACCCAAATTTTCTTTGTCTAAAAAAGAGCAAGGTGTCCCCCGCATTTGTGTGGTTAGATCTCGTATTTGATATGGACCCTTTTTCTAACAATGTATTTGATATGGATTTATTTTGTGATCTTGTATTTGATATTAACTCATTTTAAATTGCTTTTATTTTATTATTATAGCTTTAATTTTAAGCCATTATAATTCGGACACACAATAATTGACGGTGTAGTTCTTTTTTTTTCTCTCTGATTAATGTGGGATTTTGTAGTATTTTAGATTTACTATGGTGGCACCGTTTAACTCTGCTTTAATATACTGAAATAAATAATAGAAGATGGGGTTCTCTTTATTATACTTTTGATTATGTTTAGCAACAAAAACTTTTGAAAAGTAGAAAATAATTTAACTGTTTCACATACACACACAATTATAACAATTATCTAGATTTAAACAATTAATATAATGAGCTCTAAAAATCCTTATCTGTGAAACAATGGGATTTTTTTTCAAACTAAAGGGCCACACAAACACTAACATTCATTAAAGAAGAAAAGAATATAAACATCGACTTAGACACCACAACGCTCAGTCCCATCAACAAAGAAGACACACACACTGAGTCACCAACACCAGCCATAAACACAACACACTAAGGAGACCAAGCATGAAAACTAAAAGCCTAAGTTACCACCTAGACAAAGCGTCAACAACAACCCATAGGGCCCCCTCTTAGTTGCAAGAGAAGATCCAAAGAAGGCGAGAACAACCTTTTTAATTAGGTCCTCCACAGAACCCTCAATCATAATATCATGAATCTCACCATACTTCTCAATAGCTCTCAAATTTTTCGTCGCTTTCATAGTGCTTCTTCTTCCTTAGAAACATTTTCATCTAGCTTTGAAAGTTGAGCATGACCACAATATGTGGGCGATCACATAAGACAAAGGTCACGAGAGTTTCAACTAGAAACGGAGTGAGATAGTTTTGTAGCTAGCATTCTAGGAGGGTGCAAGAAGATCCGGTGGAAAAGTATCTTCCTTGGATTTGGTCTTAATTATTTGAAGTAAAACTTATATATAATTATAATCAACATTTTCTGAATGTTCTCTATTGCGAGGCAGTCCCGAATATGAGTGCAACCCCATCATTTGTTTAATTAATTGTTGAAGCTACCTCATCTTGCTCCAATATTGGAGATGTTATCTCAAAAGAACTAAGGTGCGGATTGATGACATCAACAGGGACTTATGTAGGTGGTGGAGGAAAAAATCAACTGTTTGCATTCAACAAGACTTCTATTGAAGTGTTGTTTTGAGAGGATTTTTGTAGAGAACACATCAAGGGGGATGTGAAGCTTCTCACAGATGGCAAGGACCACACTAGCTACCTCATCTTGCTCCAATATTGGATATGTTATCTCAAGAGAACTAAGGTGCGGATTAATGACATCAACAGAGACTTCACAATGTAGACGGTGGAGGAGGAAATCGACTGTTTGCATTCAACAAGACTTCCATTTAAGTGTTGTTTCGAGAGGATTTTTGTAGAGAACACATCAAGGGGGATGTGAAGCTTCTAACATATGGCAAGGACCACACTAGATGTAGAACTCATCAAAGACACAACCACCAAAGGTTGAATGGAGAAGGATGCTTTAGTCTTTATTTTTGAAAAGAGGCATTGCACTCTTCTTCAAGTGTGAGAAGAAGCTTCACACCCGGAGGTGGTGGTACAATATGCATCGATGGTAAGGCAGGATCAATGGGATTGCAACGATGGTTACTTTGACGGCAACAACGGGCAAGATGACCAAAATCCCAATAGTGAATAGAAAAGCGATAATTTGGAACCTTATGCTTTGTTGAAAAACAATTGAAGCACATGTCGGTGAAATGAGAAAGCGCTTGTAGGTCCTTAGAAGCTCAGTTGGGGCACCTATGATGGATGTAGAGGATGTGAAGTATTTTGATATCCTTTCCAATACTTCAATTCTACCGCCTTCAATATGCTCAAGCGATGCTGCTCTTGAGTTGATCATGCTAAGATTCTGTTAAGGCGGGCGGCCGACCATTGATGGGCAGATGATGGGTGGGCCTTGGGCATGAGATGTGGCTGGCAGCATGGCCACCTCCACTTGCTCCCTTCAGCACATTCACAGTCTCATTAGCTTCATTTGGCAAAGCAAGAACATCTTGGCGCAATAGCTCAAATGCATGTTGACAATGCTCTAGCACTGTTTCCAATGCCCTCCATTGCAACTTCATGGCTTTGTTGAACTCTACCTTGGTCTCGTGCTTGACGGTAATATGGACGAGGAGAGATAGACGATTGTTGTCACAAACTCCATCCCAAACAGCTAGCATGGATGATAGTCATGCGATGACGGGCTGGGGTCAACAACCGAGAAGTTGGACTGGGGCTGCTATAGGGACATGATGAAAGAGAAAGCAACCACCAAGGATGGCAATGACAACTGGTGAGGAGGAAGACGTAGCATGGCTCCTAGGAGCTCTGGTAAAGGGTGGGTGCCATATGAGGCCTCCGACAAAGAGCGAATGGAAGTCCAAGAGCTTGGGGGAGCGGCCCGACGATGTCAAGCGTGGAGGTAGCAGCAGGACACCTAGGCCATCCCCCACCTCTCTTACAGGACGCGATCTGACCGTCAAACTGGCGATGGAAACTAAGGGGAAGGAGTCGATGACAACTGGGAAGGTGATGCAGCTTAGGTGGAGGAGGAGGCGTCTAGGGAAGGAAACCACAGTTACTTGCTTATTTCCCCGGTCGTGAGACAATGATCTTAAAATCCTTAACTAAAAACCGTATGATTGAACATGGGTGGTGGATCCAAGATTCTTCCAAGTATCCTTGAATTAGATGGTTCTTTTATATTATTTTAGCTAAAAGTGGAGCTCTTTTATTGAATTAAAGAATAAAGAGTGATTAATTATAAGAGATGGGGAAGAGGAAGGTGAGGTCAGCATAACTATCAACTCCACATTATTCACTTGCGCCAACACCCCTGGGGACAACGAAGGTAGCCTTGTGATGTCAGGTAGAGATGTCATTTGCAATCCTCTAGCTATAATATTTATGAACCCCTATAATTCTAAAAGATGTTTCGATTTATGACTTTCCAACGACTTTGTTGCATTTAAGGCAAAAATGGATTAGTTCAATAGAAAAGGTAAAAAGGAAAGAAGAACGCCTTGTAAACTTAATGGTCCAAAGAAAGATTCGAGACCGGCTTGACATTAGATGGACCGGCTTGACATTAGATGACCGAGAGTTATTTAACTCTCAATCGATTTTCTAGTCCGTAAATCAAACTTGTCTGTAGGACGTATGAAAGATCCAAAAACATCTAGATATACGACTATACGAGACAAAAAAACTTAGACTTATCTAAAAAACAATCGCCCGATGATCAGCAAAAACAAAAGATTTCTAGATCGGCCAACCCAGAGTCATGGTTTCTTTTCATCAGAAGGGGAAAAAAAAAACAATTTTTACCAGGAGATCAACCACTGTACGCTGCACGGTAACCATCCAATAGACTCAGGTGAGCGACGATAAAAAGGGGGGGCACTAGGGACAGCGGCAGACGGAAGCCGGCAGCTGGTTGCATCACCCGCCACCGCCACCGCCCTCGCCACCGCGACCTTCTTATCAGGAGCGAAACCGACGAATACGCGATGGACGGAGCGCGGCAACCAACCAACGACCCAACCCACCCCACCGCATGGATCGCCATTTATGACGCCGAGAGCAGCAAAGCGGCGCGCGCGCGCGCGCGTGGCCGAGCAACTTGCCCGGAATCCATCCAAAAACCGCTGCTTTTCTCCCGTAGGCCACCTCCACGGCTCCACCCCATCGTCGGTTCGCTGCTGTGTGCTTGCCTGTGCGTGCTGTGCTGTGCAGTGCTGCGCGACGCCAAGAAACTGCTCCAAAAGACCAAAACGGCGTGGTGAACCTCTTACCTAACTAGACCATTATCGTACAGCAGCTTCCGTCGTCGCTTCTACGCTCCGCTACTAGCCAGTCCATGCCCATTAGCGACAGTGGAAAATAAGTAAATGAGCCCTTCTCTATGGGAGTGTAGAGAGTGAGAGGTCGGAGCCAAAGCGCAGCGCGACTCCATTGCTGAAATTATTTGCTGGAAACCTAATTTTTTATTTGAACAGTTGAAAAGAAAGGGACTTATGAGCCCAAGCATGTGCATTCGCAAATGGTTAAGCTAAAAAGAGCAAGAGAACGTGGGTACCTTTCCCTTAAAAAAAAGAAAAAGTTCATTTCAGGTATCTCAACTATCACGAAAGTCCGAGAAAACCACTAAACTATGATTTGATCTATTTTACATGCCTAAACTTCAATACCAGCTCAAAACCCATCACAACCTGGTTTGGTAGGTGTTTTGCTGGCGCCACGTGTCTACCAAGTCAGCAAAACCACTACTACATGGCGCCACATAAGCAAAACCACTGAACAAAACAGGGTTGTGATGGTTTTTGAGCCAGTATTGAAAGTTCATGTATGTAAAACAGATCAAATTATAATTTAAGGGTTTTTTCGAGATTTCGCGATAACTGAGGTATCTAAAATGGACTTATTAAAAAAATTATCAAGTAGTTTGGGCCTCTTTGCCTAAGACATATACGATAAAAAAAAAGTTCAAACCAACAAACAAATTATATGATCAAAAAGTAATTATCCTAATAACAGTAATTAAAAAAAACACTAGACAACTACTCTCTTTATTTCAAATAAGACTTTGACCATTAATTTATTTTACAAGATATCATCAGCAACTATAAAATAACATAATATGATTTTTAAATACGAAGTCAAATCACATGCATAACACTAAACACATATATTTTTAATTTAATTATTAGTTAAAAATCAAAAACTTTGATTTTTGAATACATGCGGTCTTTATATTTTGATACGGAGAGAAAAGTATTTACATACTAGGAGCGAAAGGAAGACGTCAAAACACGGTGACACACGCGCGAGCGCACAGCATGCATCGTAGAAAGCGTGGTCTGACTAAAACTCACGAGCCGCTTTTTTATCAAAACTTGGGAGGATTAGGCGATGGTCACATGCCGCAGGATCTGGTTCAATGGCCCAGGGCCTGAAAATAACCACACGAGACACTGGATCTGGTCTCCCGGGAAAGGAATTGCTAATGGAGGCGACCCTAGCATCAAATATTATTTGCTTGCTCATGATTAGCTAGTTAACAGTAATTACACAGAGACAAAATGGAGCAACAAGAGAGCAGAGGAGGTTCTTGGCGAAACAGGGCAAAGATCCTCGCTTTTCTTTTCGCGCTTCTTTGTCTCTCTTTCGCCCACTGTTTTTTTTTTCTTCTATCATTCTTTTCTTTCACCTAGAGGCTAACCAATAAACGAGTGACAAAACGGAGGAAGGAGAAGGGAGGGGTGATCATTTTCATTTCATTTCGAGGCTTCTGAAGTCTAGCATGGCGGTTCTGAGCCCCAGGAAATTGCTGCACGTGCACTCCGTGCTCTTGGGGAGCCCCAGGCTGCAGCTGAAGCAGGAGCCGCCGGCCTCCCTCTTCACCGGCTTCATGGGCTCCGCCTCCGGGAACGGCGGGCTGATGCAGAGGTCGAGGTTGAGGTCCGGGCACTTGAGCGGCTTCCCAAGGCCCCAGTCGCCGGCGTCCTGGTCGTGGCTGATCGCCGGCTTGGGAGTCTGGCACTTCTCTCGCCGGAACACGGTGGCCTTCTCCTCCCGCGCCGCCGCCGCCTCGAAGGATATGGTTATGTTGGAGGCCTGCTCGTTGATCGGCCGGTGGCTCACCGGGTCGATGCCCCGGCTCAGCAGCTTCCTCCTGATGTGCGTGTTCCAGTAGTTCTTTATCTCGTTGTCCGTCCTCCCCGGCAACCTCCCGGCGATCAAGGACCATCTGAATCAAACAGGAATAGCAACAGTGGCCGATTAGCAAACAGTATCTATCAAAGAAGTTTTTTTTTTGGTTCTTTTTCTGAGAAAGCGTATGATGCATGTGAATACTCATCGTCGATGCTGTGATGTTTTGGAGGACGTACTTGTTGCCTAGGAGGCTATGGAGCTTGATGATCAGCTCGTCCTCCTCCTCGGTGAAGTTGCCGCGCTTGAGGTCTGGCCGGAGGTAGTTGATCCACCGGAGGCGGCAGCTCTTGCCGCAGCGGAGGAGGCCGGCCGCCTTGGGCAGCGAGCGCCAACACCCCTCGCCGTGCGCCTTGATGTAGGCAATGAGCCGGTCATCCTCCTCCTTCGTCCACGCGCCCTTGTTGGTGTGCGCCTTCTCGCAGCACGGCGACCTCCCCATGAATGGCCGATCGGCGCCGATCTCGGCACAGACAGACAGAGAGACTGACAAACACTGAATCAGTGATTGAATCAGTGATGCTTTCTTGATTCTTCTTCTTCTCCTCCTTCTTGGTGTCCTGCTATCGCTCGGTGGGGGTTGCAGTAAAGCTTGTTAGTGGGCGGCAAAGGGTGGGTGAAGGAGCTGGATTCTTATAGGCACTTGACCCCATTGGGGGAGGTCTTCTAGAGGCTGAGTTGGTGAGAAAAAGGTTAGGCTGTGCCTGTGGTAGCATGGTAGGCCTCCCTCTCCCCCAGGTCATGACCTCATCACCGGTGAGGCAGCTTACTACAAATACAAAGAAAAGGCACAGACGCATCCATCCCGAGTGATAAACCTCAAGCCAAGGTAGGTGTAAAGTGAGGTAAGCCGGCGCCAACTGTGGGCTGTGGCCTCTCCCTCTTGGCGCTCTCAGTTTTAACAGCTAACTACCGGCATCTCCACCACCCCTGATGCCTCCCTCTTTCTGATCTGGTTCATCTCCCTTTCACAGTGTTGATGCTGATTTGCCTAAGCTCCTAACCCAATACAACACGAGTGACCCACACGGCCACACCACACAATTAAGGTGAGAGGGGTAACTCACAAGAGGGGCTAGGCCGTTTTGTATGTGTGTCCTACATCAACAGATTAGATCAGATGATGGACTCTGGGGGAGAGGCTGTTGTTCTTATTCTCCGACACAATTATGTCGACATGAAAATGGTCCAGGCTGTATACTACGGCAGAGTAGCAGTTGTATACGGGTCATTCATGTACTTAAAAAAAACCGCCCCTGATCTCACCAGCTCTAATCATCTTGGCATTACTTCCTTTAACTAGGCAGATGTTTAGGTGCACCGGTACAAAACCATGTGCATATTTAAAACAGGATGAGGTCCTAAACTAAACAACGGAAGCCATGGTCATGGACTTTTCCTTGTTTATTCATAGATAAAATAGCGTTAATTCGAATACGTATCTGGCACTGCCTAAATGAATATAATTTGCCACCCGCCATCTTTTGCCCCCTTTCTTTCTTCTCTAGAATAATTTTGTTGGCAGAATCATGGATATTGTCATACTCATATCAAACTAGTTTCATGTGGAATATTTCTGCTTTATACTCTAATGTAGGTTAGGCCCTCTGTTTGGTCAACCCTAAATTAAAAATTCACCAAACCCATTAATCCTGCACCTGCCTCGTATTTCTTTCTGTAGCAAGGCAGATCTTGTGAATATCATATTTATATAGGCAAATCCACATGGCGGTTGATAAAACATTATCTGTGATCCTTAGTAAGTACATCAAGCATGATTAGGACCTCTTCCAATTTCTTTAAAATGTGTTTCTTCCTTGCTCGTCGAGAAATGAGATTACTGTAAATATTGAATCTACCAGTGTACATAATTTTCCGCAAATTAGGATCTATTCTGCATTGCCAAAGGCTGTAGCATTCCATTGTGAGGAATTAGATAAATACACGACTTGGTGAGGTGGAGCATTAATTGTTACTTGTTAGGAGGAACTTACAAATCCATGAAAAAATCCAGAAGAGCTTACATAATATTTGTGTACCTAATATATTCTTTTGGGATGGTTACCAAACTATGGACCATAGTCGGTTGGGTGTAAGGAGGGGAAATGTCCCAAACCATTAGCTTCAGTTGGGGCCAGAATGATTGAGACTCCACACTCCATGATGGTACTCGATATAAAATGTTTTTAAGTTTTTCTAATCACCCCCTTAATATCTTTGTTGTAGGCTTCTGATCACAACTCCAGATCTAACTCCAAATTTCGTTCTTTTCAGCATACCAGTAGAGCATAATGATTTATGCCACAGATTTATCCGCTAATTCAAGATGATATGTGTTTACCCATGCAAATATAACCGGTATTTCAGAACATGCTAATGAATTATTTGTATCAGCACAAGGCTAATGCAACCAGATCAAACATCTCAACGAGGCGCAGCATGCAACCAGAAAGCAAGTCAGGGTATTGGACACCAAACTGCTTTATTGCATAGCTATCAATAAGTAGTCCTCATTATGGTTTCTAACTAGCAATAAGCTAGTTGGACATAAATCAAGTTTGGGGTCCTGTCAGCTTGTTATCCACTGACTTAATACACTCTTAAATAGCTCCCCGTTTGGTGCATTCAATTAATTAAGTAAACCATTTCGGTTGTACCATAATCACCACCTCACTAGCAAAAGGAGTGCAATCACTGATAAAAATGCATTAGCCTCAACCCTTTTAGTTGTTAAGTGGTAGGCACTAGTTCTAGAAAGCATGAAGGCTAGCAAGAGGAGGGTAGGGAAATGGTTCATAGTTGAGGTGTTATGTGCTGCAGTTCAACCTTCCACTCACACACTTGTGGTGGAAGCCTCCTAATGCAAGCTGGGCTGTTCTGGGTTAGGGGAAGGGGAAGAAGGTAGGGAGAGAGGTAGGTCTGGGTCGCCCTTTTGTTGTTATCTCGTCAAGGGTAATCAGCCATGCCACCACATGCATAAGCACAAACAGCACTTATCCATGACCCCTCTCTCCCAACTCCCTCTTTGTTTCCCCCTACCTACATGCCCCTTATATGCCTGCATAAAGCTCCAAACTCCTTGTGCCATCCTCCTTTTCACCCATAATCTTCTGTCTACCTACCAGTCCTTGCATTCTCCCATGCAATTGGCTATTATTGGGTTAGGTGGTGTGTTGGTCTCCAGGACTTCAACCCACATTCATCAGCTAGAAATTCCCAACAGCTGACCATGAACTCAGATTTTACTGGGTCCTAATGTTGTTTTTGGACTAATGTAAATTCGAGAATCCAAAATTGTAAAAGCCGGGTAGGGCAACTAGACTTTGACGATTTTAGTGGCTGGTTCTACATTTGATCCTAAATTATTAAATTTGTGCACTTCTAGCTGCAACAAACCATGCTTCATCCTTCAGGTGCATTGTTGGCTGCTTCCTTATCTAACTTGAAAACCTTTAAGACTAGCACAGCACTTTCTACCAGAGACTTTGACCTTTCTTAAAACGAGTAGAACAACATGGTGTAGAAGAATACTGCACTACATGTATGTAACTAGAACAATATGGTGTAGAAGAATACTGCACTACATGTATGTATGTAATTAGCTAACCAATTGTACTCAGACCCGAGGGGGGAGGGGTCGCAAGCTCCCCCCACCTTGTAACTCCCTCTCTTTTATTTAATACATGGCAATTCTTTTGCCTTGCTTCAAAAAATATAGTTCCAGATCACCAGTCAAACAAAAGTCAGTACACATTCAACATTTTGTCACTAAAATTAAAACGTAAAGAGATAAGTGCTACATGAACATGGACTCGACCATGCCATGACTCTAATTCTCAAAGAATGTCCCCCTCGGAAAGTCTAGTTACAATTTCCATGCAACAAGTTCACTTAATTTATTAATCAAAGGTCAATCAAACAAATACTTCAACAATCTGTGTTGTATTTATTACTTGAGCAACGATGTCAGCATGCTCGGTGCTCGTGTTCACTACCAATTTCACTATCCATTATAAAAGTATTTCATGTAAAAATCTAAATAACCAGCAGTAGGGCACAAGGTTTCAAGTTATAGTGGCACTACGTTCAACATAACATTATGCTTACCATGGTTCCTGAGTTACTTTTTTCAGTGTTCCCATCACACAAGCTAATATCATAGCCTTGTGTGGCTTCCTTTGATTGTGACTGACGCCGTGACTTTCTGCAGAGAAGGAGAAATTAAAACTTCATGTATCTTAAATCACATTTATCACTTAGAGAACTACTTCAAACAAAAAGAAAAGAAAAGGCATCATTCCTTTATTCCTGTTGTCACATGTCTCTGCTCATGGGAACATAATTTCTACTAATACACCACAGTTTTGCTGATACCGACTAGTGCAGTATGAAATTCAATGGTAAACTATAGCAGAAGGCCAATTTACAATCATAGTTTAGGCTTGTATAATTAACTGCAACCGAAACAGGAATAAACTAATATCCCCAATCTATGAATTTAGCTATGTATGGATGTTTGGTCAGGTTGATCCATCTGCAAGCTAATACATAAAACAGATAGCATTCCCTTGCATGTGTGTCAGTTGTCCTTTCTTAACTACTGCTAGGCCAACTCATTTTCAGTCGAGTACAGGTGGATCTTCTTAAACATAATACATAGTATTTCTTTCAGCTGCACGGTATGATTGATAGTTGTATAATGGAGTGGCCCTGGAATACTTTTTTTGACCGAAAAGGGGCAGGCGCACTGCCATTTCATTAAGAAGGAGAAATATTTACAGGGGTCTAGCCAGAGAAGGCTACTCCATAATTACAAGATTGGCCGGAAAGGCCCAACAGCGAACCTCATCCCTAATAAAGGAGACCACCGAAGGAATTGAGAGGAGCTTCCCTTGAAAAATACGACGGTTTCGCTCCTTCCAGATGTTCCAGACAGTTGCAATCACCAGACTACCAAAGGATTTGCGCTCCGAAGCGTGGAGCCGCTGATGATTCTGGAGCCACCAATTAGCCAGACCTCCATCTGGAGGCTGAATGGACGCGAAGTGAGTTGGTAACACAAGCCTCCAAATGCTGTTTGAGAAGGGACACGACGAAGTAAGATGGTCGATTGTCTCTAGATTTGTGTGACAAAGGCAACAAATTGGATTGTGCGGCCACCCTTTTTTGGCGAGCACCTCCGCCGTGTTGATCCTACCGTGAAGAAGAGTCCAGGCGAAGAAACGACATTTGTTTTGCCCTGGAATACTAAAACCAGGAATTTGCATGAGCACATAATATAAAGGGGGAATTTTATGTGTGCCACTGTAAAGCTATCAAAATTTTGGTCTCACGAATGATAGATTTTAAAACTTTTCGTTGGCATATACATAATTTTCCTTAATTTATAGATGGCCAGTTATCCAACTTGATTAGAATACCCTCATTATACAGATCCAGCCCACAAGAGGAGCAACCAGAATTTCTTAGGTTTGAAATCTAATATAATTACCAAAAAAAGATTCTGCAAGAAACATCATTTTATTTTCTTTTATCTTCAACAGGTTCTCTCTCCTCGTATTATTTCTATCAAACAATTTAACCATACTGATACTCAGCAAGATGAAAAGCAAACAATCATGCTCAAGTTTACAAAAGTAATTCATTAACAAATTTATCAGGTTCCCCTATGGTCAGCTGCTCATAGACTCTCTGCGAATGCAGATACTCCCAGACTTCATAAGTTCTTCTCAAAGGCTCAAACCAAACGCAGTATAAATCTTGATTCTTGTATGGCCATACTATTAAGGGGTGGCCACAACCGCTCATATCCCTGAAACACTCTTTTTCAGCCTTTCACACATACAAAAAACTTGTCGAGTGCCGAAAAAAGGGGGTGCAAAATCTGGGGCAACAACCCGTAAGAACAGAAATCCAAGTACTGGCAGGGTTATATACGAGGCTTTAGTGCATCTAAAATATAGAAATTTGCTGAATGTAAAAAACAACTTTCTAAAAATTTCTTTGAGGGATGAGTTGGTGATAATTACTCCAAGAGTTAGTTTTGTTGTAGTAACATCATGTTACGACAACTTGTACATAAGTATATCATGTAGCAATCGAGGGGAAAGATTTTAACAGGAAAACAATAAGAAAGTTTTTTAACATAAAAGGGGGATTATGAAATGGAATATATATAAAAAGTTGTTCCTTCTTTGTGATATCTGATACCCTATACATGGTAGGTCAAAAATCAGAGTTAAGGCATTGCTATAATATAGAATACCATCAAGTGCCACCCTGGAGAGTAAATTACATTCTACATTGGATTTAACTTTTATATGTAAATAGCCATTAGGTCACTACATTTCTATGTTTTTAGCATAGCATCTGGGTAATCATATCATCCACATCAAATGGGTCATGTCGAAATACAAGTATAGAACTCTAAGACAGCCACAATAGAAGCAACTTGCTCAGAAAATTTTGGGCACAGACATGACTCTAGAGCTAATTACGTAACATGAACCGAGCTGCTATAGAACAATGGCATTCCCATGCATGGCAACAAAAGAGCATGATGGGATCCAGTATATGTTAGGCCAGAAGATGTAACAGTAACACACTCCTCCATGAGGAAGGAAATAAAACGATGTGAGAAATAAGTAGACAACCACATCATCGGATATGACAGCATGTTGCGAGCAAAGAAAATAAGTGTAAAAACAACATATCTAATGGAGCAACATTCCTGGAATTCGACTTCGGACCACTTACAAGCTCCAGAGCTAGCATCTTTGAGGCTCATGCTCTTGGAGGAAATCAACAGTACCCTTTAGCATTTGCCCCTCAAAAATAAATTCCTTTTCCAGTCGTACCCCGTTCCACTTTTGCACGAATCATTGGCACGCCCTACATACAACATAAACAGATAGTTACTCCAATGCATCACCGCGTCTGCGGAGCCCTCCTCCTAGACCTTGCATTGCATACAGCCAGCTCACATTATTGTTCTGTTTAGCCCGGCAGCTGCCGCGGTTCTGCATTTCGTCGAACACCTCGGGCCATGGCCAAGGCCGCGTCCACCCGAGAGAAGAAAACCACAATCCTGGTGATAAATCCGCAGCCGCCACACCGTAGAACGCCTCGAGTGGAGAGTGGCACGCGTTACCGACGGCGCCTCCGGCCACGCTCACCGGCGCACGCTCACCGGCGTGCGGCGGCAGGCGGAGGCGGCGGTTTCTCTCTGGCGCGTACGAGACGAGACGATCAGACGCGCCAACACAGGAAAGCGCCCGAAGCCGTGGGCTATTACTAGGTTGGGCTGGGCCAGATGGGCCTTACTTAGATCAAACAAGTGTTTGGACGAGTGTACACTGAGCAGTGGGCAGTGGGCAGTGTCAGACCATAGTTAAATGGGCTTAGTTGACCCGGGTATGGATAAGTGGCCCGGCCCAGTAATCAAGTCCCAACGGCTATTTTCGCAAACGGCTAATTCTACAACGGTCGGACCCCACGGATGGATTCATATACCTCTTGCGGAATGGAATCCGATGAACTACCTCCTCCTCGTCGCCGTTCTCACTCTCTCTCCTTCTCTGCCTCCGTTCTTGGATCGGAATCCTTGCGGCGAGGTGGGGGGAGGAGACGATGCAGCAGCAGCAGCAGCAGCAGGAGCCGTGGCACTTCGCCGGCGCGGTGGGGGTGCGGCCGACCAAGTCCGCGCCCTCCTCGCCCATCAAGCCGCCGGCGGCGGCCATGCTCCGGACACACTCCGACTCCTTCCACGTCGCTCACAAGGTCCCCGTCGGCGACACGCCGTACGTGCGCGCCAAGCGCGTCCAGGTACGCGTCGCTTCGTGTCGTGCCCTTGGGTCGTACGAGTGGGTTGGATTCGTTGGGCTGATGAATCTTTGGCAATGGCGGCGGCGGCGCAGCTGGTGGACAAGGACCCGGAGAAGGCGATCGCGCTGTTCTGGGCGGCGATCAACGCCGGCGACCGGGTGGACAGCGCGCTCAAGGACATGGCCATCGTGATGAAGCAGCAGAACCGCGCCGAGGAGGCCATCGAGGCCATCAAGTCGCTGCGCAGCCGCTGCTCCGACCAGGCCCAGGAGTCCCTCGACAACATCCTCCTCGACCTCTACAAGGTTCTCCGCCATTAATTCATCCCCTCCCTCGCATCATCGCCTCAATGCCTTCCTGCCGATGCATCATCCTGAGATTTGTTTGGGTTCTTTGCGCGCGTGCAGAGGTGCGGGCGTCTGGACGACCAGATCTCGCTGCTCAAGCGCAAGCTGCAGCTGATCCACCAGGGCGTCGCCTTCAACGGCAAGCGCACCAAGACGGCGCGGTCTCAGGGGCGCAAGTTCCAAGTCACCCTGGAGCAAGAAGCAACCAGGCTCCTTGTAAGCGCGCGCGCAGTTCATCTCCTTTCGCCTTCAGCTTCAACTGAGGCCAGTGACCCGTGTCGCTGATCGTTCTGACTCTCGCCATTGCCACGCAGGGCAACCTCGGGTGGGCGCTCATGCAGAAGGAGAACTACACGGAGGCGGAGGGCGCGTACCGGCGGGCGCTACTCATCGGGCCGGACAACAACAAGATGTGCAACCTGGGGATCTGCCTCATGAAGCAGGGCCGCGTGCTGGAGGCGAAGGACGTGCTCAAGCAGGTGCGGCCGGCGGCGGCAGACGGCCTGCGCGGCGCCGACTCGCACCTCAAGGCCTACGAGCGCTCACAGGAGATGCTCCGGGACCTGGAGCTCAAGCTCGTCGGCCGGCCGGCTCCGCGCGCCGGCGACCAGCTCGTCGACAAGAGCTGGCTCTTCGACGCCCTGCTGCTCGGCTCGTCCTCCAGCATCTGGCAGCCGCAGCCGTGCATCGATCACTTGCTGCCCCCGCTGCCGCGAGACCGCTTCGCCGACGAGAACGCCGGCTTGAACAAGAGCGTGGCCGCCACCGCGCCGTCGCTGCCGCAGCCGCCCAACATCCTCAATGTGGACGCGCAGCCATTCTACTCGCTGCGTATGCCGCCGCTGGCGACGAAGCCACAGAGCGCTCTGCAGCAGCAGCAGCCGCCTCAGGTGCACGATCCCACGGGCAACTTGAAGAGGACACGGTCCGGCAATGCCATGGACAAGGCCGGAGGAGGGGAGAAGGAGCAGGGCAACGACGACGAGAACAGCGGCAGGAGGAAGTCGCTCTCCGCCGAGGAAAGATGGCCGGAGCTGCCCGACCACAGCGCTTTCGACGAGGCCATTGTCGCGGCGGTTCTGGGCCCGGTCCTCGACGACGAGGCAGCCGCCACCGAAGGTGGCAAGCCAGCGGCGCCGGCTAGCTGCGACACGAGCCCGGCGTTGAAGGAGAAGATGGGGAAGAGGCTGAGGATCTTCCAGGACATCACACAGACACTGAACGCTTTCTGATTCTTTCTTTTCTTTCACAACGGCAAAAGGCTTTGAGGTGGCGACGCCCCGAAGGAGATGGGCTTGTTCTCCTGGGAGTTTCTGCCTCGCCATGAAGTTAATTAGGGATTCGATTTGATTTAATATGCCGCTGATTCATAATTCAATTTTAACACACCCAAATAACAGCTGATCATTTGTTCTATTTATTCAGCTTGATTGCAGGAGCGTGTTTCCTGCTTCTTTGCCACAGAAGGCTCCTCTCTCTTTGTAATACCAATTTGGTTTGTTAACACTTGAATAACAAAGTGTCTCATTTATATTTTTTTTTCCGCTTTTTCTCTGCAAGCGAGTTCTTCATTGGATTATCCGTGGGGCAAATCATGTTGCCTAGAAATAAAAATATTTTTGGCACCTTAGAAAAACAGCACTAAGAACGTGGTACTCCCTCCGTTCTTTTTTGTTTAACGTCTTTGGCTTTTAGATCATTCGTCTTATTCAGATTTTTTTATAAATGTCATTTATTATGTTGTGATTTGTTTTATCAATACCTCCTTTAAACATGATTTATTTTATCATTAAATTTTTTAATAAGACGAATGGTTAAAGACGTATTAACAAGTTAAAGACGTCAAACAAAAAAAAGCAGAGGGAGTATATTACAAACATAGAACATAAAAAAAAAGACCAAACCTGCCACCAAGGTGTCATAATTTTAAGTTAAGCCGAATAAAACAATGAGCTGAAATTAAAAAGAAAACAGTTTCTCTGCAGTTTAGGATATCTTTCACGAGAGTTAGAAGTTCCAGAAGTTCCAAAAACACCCGCACACAAAATCGTTGATGTCAAAGAACGAGTCTCTTTACGATCGTTGAAAAGGTACTAAGAGATGCCAAACAAAGAACAATTTTAGCATTTTTCAAATTAATCTTCTTCTCTCTTCTAGCTCTCAATGTATAGAATGTTGTGATTTAAGGCAACACAAGATACAAAGTGTAAAAAAACTATAAAAAAGAAAGAGTATATGATAACTGTCGAATTGAAGTACATAAATCCATACAGATTACCTCTGCCATTAGATCGGAACATGAATCCCGTGCCTAGCCACACAAACTAGCATTGAAAGACCGCACCAAGCAAAAGATGTATGACCATAAGGTCAACATGGCACACCTTCCTTCCATCTATATTTGCCATAAGAGAACACTGTGAAAAACTAAGATGGAAGAGAAATGATTTTGGCCGCACCGCACAAGGGAGCGTTTGCTCATATATTTATACAAGAGAATATCTGTTACAAGATCTTATCAACAAGCTAACAAACATAGAACAGAAGCTATCTACAGATGCTATCTAACCGGTGGTCGTTCTATGCATCGTAATCCTGCATGCTTAACCAACTGCGATACTTCAGGTCTCGTCCGCACAATCCTCTTGGAACCTTCCTCTAGTTCTGTTAACACCCCACCTTGATCACAGCTAGGTGAACACAGGTTGAGATTGAACCTCAGCCGATCAAAGGGATGACGGGATAGAGCCTTGGTAAAGATATCTGCAACCTGATCTCCTGAGGACACAAACCGAACCTCAAGTAACTTAGCTGCAACTCTCTCTCTCGCACAAAGTGAAAATCCACTTCAATGTGTTTTGTTCTAGCATGAAAAATAGGATTGGCAGTAAGATAAACAGCTCCAAGATTGTCACACCACATCACTGGATACCGAGCCTGAAATATGCACATTTCTTTCATCAATGACTGCAACCAAATCACCTCTGCAGTTGCATTCGCCACAGCCTTGTACTCCGCCTCAGTACTAGACCTTGACACCGTAGGTTGTTTCTTTGAACTCTAGGATATCAAATGGGGACCAAGAAATACTGCAAAACCATTCTGTGATCGACGATCATCTGAGCATCCAGCCCAATCTGCATCAGAGAATGCGCTTAACAAATTTGAGTTAGACTTTTGGAATAGAAGCCCATCACTTGGCGTTGCTTTAACAAATCGAAGAATTCTCTTGACACTCTCCCAGTGTCGATCAGTATAGGTCGTTGAAGGTATTGACACACCTTATTTACTGCATATGACAAATCTGGTCTAGTAAGTGTGAGGTATTGTAAGCCCCCCACCACACTTTTGTATTTGCACGCTTCATCTTCAGTCAAAGTTCTTCCTCCCTCTCTGCTCAGTTTTTCCGTCACTGATATGGGTGTGTGCACCGGTTTACACTTGCTCATGTTTGCTTTCATGAGAAGATCTAGTGCATACTTGTGTTGACTCAACACAATACCATTTTTCACTGTATTAACTTCTATCCCAAGAAAATAACTAGAGTTCCCAAGTCTTTGATAGAAAATTCCTGTGAGAGATCCTTGATCAGTTTCTCTGCCGCTACATCAGAGGAACTTGCTACAATTATGTCATCCACATAAATTAGCATGTAAATGGTAACATCATCCTTATGATAAACAAATAGAGAGGTATCAGCTTTTGAGGGTGCAAAACCTAAGGTTATCAGAAACTCTCTCAACCTTGAATACCAAGCCTGTGGCGCTTGTTTTAAACCATAAATAGCTTTCATCAACTAACATACCCAATCTGGATGCCTCTTATCCTCATATCCTGGCGGCTGTCGCATGTAAACTTCTTCTCCTAGCGTCCCATGGAGGAACGCATTGTTCACATCGATCTGTTGAAGGGTCCAGCCTTTGCTGACTGCTATAGAAAGAACCAAGCGAATCGTAGACGCCTTGATCACAGGACTAAACGTCTCGTCATAATCGATTCCATACTTCTGTTTGAATCCTTTGGCCACCAGACGGGCCTTGTGTCTACTCACAGTACCATCTGGCGCATATTTGAGCTTAAAAACCCATTTGGAATCGATCACATTCCTCCCCTGCCGAGGAGGAACAAGACGCCAGGTATTGTTTCTCAACAGGGCAGAGAATTCATCATTCATGTCATCTTTCCACTGAGGAGAGCGACGTGCTTCAAAATGAGATTCTGGTTCAGTCAGTGCCGCATGAAATCTGCGACGTTGCAAGGAGTACGGAACTGTGCCATCAGTCCAGACCTTGGGCTTGGTTACTTGATTTTGTGATCGAGTGACCACGCGTGGCGCTTCCGGCAGTGTAGTTGCAGCTCTTGGTTCAGAGGCAGCCGAGGATGCTGGTGTATCATGATCCTGCACATGATCAGTACTAGAGGGAGCATTAGAAGCATTTGATACAGGGGTACATATGCTGTGCAATCAGTCAAACGGTGCAATCGCCGTGCAATCGAACTACCAAAAGTTGCAAAAAATTCTAAAAAAATTTGTACATGTACTCTTCAACTTACTCTATCTCTGGTTAAAATTTCAACTTCAAATTCATCCTATATTGAACGTTACAAAAAAGAGAAAATTTTATCAATTTTGAACTTATCAAAACTGTCAGTTTTTTCTCTTTTTTATAACTCTGAATATAGGATGAATTTGAACTTGAAATTTTAACCAGAGATAGAGTAAGTTGAAGAGTACATGTACAAATTTTTTCAGAATTTTTTGCAACTTTTGGTAGTTCGATTGCACTGCGATTGCACCGTTTGGCTGATTGCACAGCATATGTACCCTTGATACAGGACTATCATTAACTCGTGTTGAGCTATCAAATGTGCATGGCATATCCTCAAGAATACGTGGGAGTACAGGAAGAAAAGTAACTGGTGAAGGAGAGACGGATTGTGGATTGGACGGAGAAGACGATGCAGATGATGAAAATGGAAACACATTCTCATCGAACACAACATCCCATGAGACATACACTCTTCCTGTTGTTCGATCTAGACACTTGTAGCCTTTGTGAGAGGTACTATATCCAAGAAAGACACATTGTTTAGAACGAAATGACAATTTTCTTGAGTTGTAGGGACGGAGATTGGGCCAGCAAGCACATCCAAAAATTTTCAACATGCCAAAGTCCGGACTAATACCATATAGACGATTTAAAGGGGTCTCTCCAGCTAAGACTGAACTTGGAAGTCGGTTGATGAGGTAGGTAGCTGTGAGGAAAGCTTCATCCCAAAATCTAAGAGGCATAGATGCTTGGGCTAAGAGTGCAAGCCCAACTTCAACCATATGCCGGTGTTTTCTTTCAGCTATGCCGTTTTGTTGATGTGTGTGCGGACATGACACTCGATGAGAGATGCCAATAGAGGAGAAGTCTTTGTTGAGTCGATGATACTCTCCTCCCCAATCTGATTGAAGAGAAAGAATTTTTGTGCCAGTTATGAGTTCAGCATGTTTTTGGAATTGGTGAAATGCAAATTCAACTTCAGATCTATGACGCAAGAGATAAATCCATGTAAAACGACTAAAATCATCCAAGAAGCTAACATAATACTTGAAACCATTTACAGATTGAGGAGCTGGACCCCACACGTCTGAATGAACAAGTTCAAGAGGTTTGGATGACACTCAACTAGATAAACTAAAAGGTAACTGATGACTCTTTGCCTGTTGACAGGCATCACACACACCATCCAATTTATTTGAAGTACACGAGAGATTATTTGAGCTAATGACTGACTGAACAACTGAAGATGACGGATGCCCAAGACGCTTGTGCCACTGGCCAGGCGTGAGCTTGATACTGGAAAGAGCTTGGCGACCTGAAGATGATGGTGTGTGGTCATGAGCAAGTGTGTAGAGACCTCCCTTACACCTGCCGTGGAGGATAGTTTTCTTCGTGGACTGATCCTTTACATAAAAGAAGTTTGGATGGAATTCAAAAAAAGGCATCATTATCAATGGCAAACTTACGAACAGATAGAAGATTCTCAGTAATTTTTGGAACACGAAGAACATCTCTAAGATGAAGAATTCTATTGTTAATGCCATTCACATATGATGAACCAACATGAGAGATAGACAGACCTATGCCGTTTGCAACTTGTATCTGCTCACCGCCCTTGTACTTCTCACGCACTGTCAAGCGATCGAGATCACTGGTGATATGATCCGTAGCACCGCTGTCCAGATACCAGTTTGTATCAAGTTGATACTGACCGGTGTTAGCAGCAATAGCAGCAACCCGAGGATCCTCCGCCTGGTACGAATGATTGAAGCGGTTATAGCAGCGCAGTGCCTCGTGTCCGACTTTGCCACAGATTTGGCACGTCGGTCTGCTTCCTGAAGCGCCTTGATTGTTATGAGGCGCACCACCACGACCACCAGACTGGTTGCCATGATAGTTGTAGTTGTTGGTGCCCCTACGACCGCGACCTCTACCACGGCTTCCTCCACCAGCGTGTCCTCCACCTCTAGACGCAGCGTTAGCAGAGGACTGAAGATCCATCTCATGGTGTGTGACCTGTTTGCGCGCCTCATGATTCATGAGGAAAGCGTACAGATCCGAGAGTGTGATTGCCTCCGAACAAGTCGTCAGCGATGTGACAAACGACTCATATTCATCCCCAAGTCCAGAAAGGATATAGGATATCACCTCATCCTGGCGCATGGGTTGGCCAACTGACGCCATAGTGTCAGCCAAATTCTTCATCTTGTGGTAGTACTCCGACGCAGACATCTCCTTCTTGCGCATGGTGGTGAGCTGGAGACGAATCTGCATCATGCGTGCACGAGAGCGCGACGCAAACATATCTTCGAGTGCAGACCAAACCTCAGCAGAGCTGGTCATGAAGAGTACATGGCCAAGAACTTCATCAGTCAGCGAGGCAAGGATTGCACTCAGCACTGACTGGTCACGCTGAAACCACAGCGTGTAAGCAGGGTTTGGAGTCTATTGCACCTCGCCATTAACCTCTTGACTGATCATGGCCTCGGGTGCTGGAACTGTTCCTTGCACATAACCAAGCAATTGCTGGCTGTGCAGGTAGGGAATGATTTGTGCCTTCCAGAGAAGAAAGTTTTCTCTGTTTAGCTTGACGGTGATGAAGTGGTTGGCTGCAAGACCAACGGCGGGAGCTGGAACTGCAGCAGCTATCTGGGATGCAGATGCATTGGATGTGGAAGCAGCAGAAGTGCTAGAGTTGGTGGAATATGTAGACATCGCGTGGTGATCAGAAAGGCTCTGATACCATGTGAAAAACTAAGATGGAAGAGAAATGATTTTGGCCGCACCGCACAAGGGAGCATTTGCTCATATATTTATACAGGAGAATATCTGTTACAAGATCTTATCAACTAGCTAACAAACATAGAACATAAGCTATCTACATATGCTATCTAACCGGTGGTCGTTCTATGCATCGTAATTCTGCATGCTTAACTAACTGCGATACTTCAGGTCTCGTCTGCACAATCCTCTTGGAACCTTCCTCTAGTTCTGTTAACAAACACAACCATAGAATGTGGATTACATGGATTTTATCGATGCTAATCCGGGTGAAGTTTGTCATCATTCGTTCAATTAATGACACTTCTTGGGCACAATCGTGGACCATGCAACACAACCGATTACATTTCTATGGATTGCCATATATCATCATCGACTTTAGGCGAAGGCCTTGGAGTGTGGCGACTGATATACCTTGGGATCGAATTCTCATAGGGATAATGGGCAATGTTTACATGTCATCTAGAATCCTTCTTGGGATAGAGTTCAAACAAGGATCCATGGCTCGATCTCCATGTGTAGTTTTCTCGATTTGACCATGAGCCTTAATTTATGCCAACGTGTTAATTTTCATCTTGCTAGATTTCCTACAATGACACAAGCATACATCTGTTAGAGGCTAGCATACTTCCTATCTAGGACTGTATATATAGATCTCCTATATTACTTCTAAAGTAGGTACAACATCCAAAATAACTATATAATACAATATAAGCTACAATTTTTGCAGCAAATAACTATCGATCGTTAGCATCATCTACTGTAGCGATTGATGGTTAATTCATGTAAGAATTATAGTTACCTATGGTGCATTTTATAGTTATTTTTGGTGCTGTAGCTACACTTAGGAGTAGAGAAAGGACCTCCTCCCCGCTTCAATATACTTGGTCTATTTTAGAACTCAGATCATATATCAACATCTTTCAAGCTAGTGCTTGCTGAGCTACCACTCTGTTCTTGCATTGCTCAAAGGGGTCCTTACCCGGTGCTGTAGAGTTTCAATTGCGAGAGGATAACACGCTTTTTGATCTAGGACCAAGTTGCTTAGAGTTGATAGAGGTATTTATATGTTGAACATGTCCTTGGGTGCAACATATGGTTCTGCTAGAAATGGAATGATACAAGCCAAAAGCAGATCAATTACACAAGGATACAATGCACGGATTTAACATGAAAATCCTTGCAAAATAAAAAACCCAAAGATGTCGATAAGCAAAACCTTCACTATTTTACTGGAGTTACAAAACAAAGTGATCTTTATACAATGTAACAAATTTTCATGTCTGACTTGATGGTGATATTTAAGGTGGACGAAGCCATTATGGAAAAAAGGTACATCCACATGTTGCACACCTACATGCTTGCTATCGAAAGGACCTTCTCTACGCTTCAAAAAAATTAGTCTATTTTAGAATTTGGATCATATATCATCACATTCAAAATTGGTGCTTGGTGAGCTATCACTGAGTCCTTGTGTCGCTCAAAGGTGTTCATAAGGCACTGTAGATTTTTTATTAGAAAGCTACCACAAAAATATTGGTTGCACAAGTGAAGATGAAACAAATAATGGTAACTACCCGAAAATACTAGAAATTTTCATGCTAATTGAAGAAAAAGATCTATAACGTCAATTACAGTGAGACTAAATTATAACGGTGCAAATTTACTATAGCCAGTACGATACAACTAGATGACTAAAGGATAGCTATGCGTTGAACAATTGGTAACCGAGTTGTATATATTTGGAGAGACTAAGGGCCTGTTTGGCAATAAAGTATTTTCATAGTTTCGAGACAAAACCATGGTTTTGGAGAATACCATGGTATTTTGGCAATGAGGTGTTTGGAAGCAACCTCAAAAACTCTGTTTTGAAAATCATGGTATTAGCAATACCATGATATTTTTGGAGTATTGTAGACTCCACTCCAATCCAAAGTTTTCTCACTTGTGCTAGCAAACCATGGTATTGAAAAATCATAGTATTTCATGGTCATAGCAAAACACAAACCATAGTATTACAAAACCATGGTTTTCAAAAACTTTGTTGCCAAACAGGCCCTAATTCATCTATATTTAGACATGGGATTCAAATTCAAGGACAAGTTTATCCGCATAAATGTGTGGGTCACCTTGCTAGATCTTAAATATGTTTTTAGTTGAATTCAATAAAAAATCAACACCATCAATTATGCTAACGAAGATCTTTTTTGTTGGGTCCAATAAATTGTACCTAGCTAATATAGCTACAACTTAATAAATTAAGAGCATAGGAGGCTGACACTTCATAGATTCGAAGGATGGAGAGAAAAACTCGAAATAGAGAGGTGTCTACTTATTTCTTTATCTTTTTGTTTGCATATCATGATTTTAGGATGATAACACTTTGATTTTTTTTAGTCTATTTTTTTCATCTTGAAGGTGTGCTCTAAAGCTCTAAAAACAAGTCATACAAGTATCCGACTCTTAAGGCCACAGCGGAATGCTCTCAAAGTTTAGGATACAAGTAGTAAATAGGTAAATAAATAAGCACTAAGGACCACATTCGACTAATAAAGAAAAACATTATGTCATAAGGTTGCAAATATTAGAAGCATAAAGAAGAGCTTATGACTCAAAGGCAACAATAAACATTCGGCAGAAGTTTACAAAGATGCCTACATCTATTGCTGATCAGAATGCTTCGAATCATATGAACCCAAAGAGCAAGACTTGGAAATGGCGACTAGCCAAAAAAACCGGATAAAAACAGTATGAAGTGTACTGTTCATCCACTATATGACAAGAAAAACATGCATGAGCTTCAAGGCATAACAGTGAAAGATAATAGAAAATTAGATATGACCGAACCATTATGCTTTAATAAAAGGTTACAATTTTTCATATTAATTTAAAAAATACACGGCATCTTAGTGGGTCTCGATTATACCTGCATTGATCTTAACTATGCTTTTAGTTGGATTTAATAGAAAACATCACACCATATATTTTTGTTGAATAAAATACATTATGCACAAGCACAATATGAATATAACTTAAAATCTGGCCGAATGCGTGGGTGTGGGTCGTTATATTATGGAATTCAAGCAATAAGCAGCAAAGGGGAGGAGCAACAGGTGGACGTGTCATAATCAAATATGACACAAAAAAACAGAATCAAATATGCTTTGGGGATCCAGCAGGAGGCGGCAAATGCGACCTACTTGGGACTTCCTTCGGTCATAGGGCAAAGAAAGATTGAGGTGTTCCAGCCAATTCTTGATAGAGTGAAAAAGAGATTAAATAACTGGAATGAGAAGACTATCACAGGCGGGTAGAGAAGTGTTAATTAAGGCGGGAGCTCAGGCCCTTCCCACCTTTGCTATGAGTGTGTTCTCCATCCCTGTGAAGTTGTGTGAACAAATTGAGAGCAAATGTGCCCAGTTCTGGTGGGGTGGGACCGAAAACAAGAGGAAGATTGCTTGGAGCTCATGGCGCTCAATGACTAAACCAAAGGCCACGGGTGGGATGGGATTCAGGGACATGGTCGCTTTTAATCTAGCGTTGCTTGCTAAACAGGCTTGGAGACTCCTTACAACCACAAACTCCTTATGCGCAAGAGTGCTTAAGGCTAAATATTTCACAGAGGGCCGATTTCTGGACGCCAGTGATCGAGGCAACGTTTCCCAAACTTGGAGGAGCATCTGTAGAGGAAAGGAAGAGTTAAAGAAAGGGCTGATATGGCGAATAGGGAACGGGGTCAACATCAATATATGGGAAGACAACTGGATTAGTCGCGAAGGGACCCAAAAACCGCTAGGCAGACCTCCGCTGGCCGAGGCGGAATCTGTATATGATCTTATGGTCCCAGGGGAAGCGAGATGGGATGAAAATTTGGTGAGATCAAACCTCTACCACTGTGATGCGGAGGATGTGCTTAAGACTAGAATCCATCGGTTCAGCACAACTGATTCACCGGCATGGCAACATTCCAGATCAGGGAAATTTTCTGTGAGATCAGCCTACCACTTGATAAACTCGGGAAGAGGTGGTAGAGAGCAGCCTCATTTCCAAAGGGGGGAGAGCTCACGGGTGATAACCAGCACATTTTGGAAGGAGTTATGGGCTCTTGACTTACCAGTCAGGCATAAACTATTTCTTTGGAGGATAGCGAGGAAAAATCTCCCCATGGGCCACAACCTTCGCAAAAGAGCAATCGCGAGGAACCCGTCGTGCATCCATTGTCACAGACCTGAGAGTCCGAGACATGTTTTCTTGGATTGCCCGGTTTCGCAAGCGATCTGGGCAGGTCTAGGAGCAAAAGAGGTTATGAATAACCGGAAAACACATTTTGTGGAGGAATGGATGTCGCGGGAGCTGCTGAAGATGGAGGCGCCAATGCAACTAGTGTTCTCAAGTGGATTGATGCAGATTTGGAGGTTACGGAATGAGGTTCGCTTCCAGGGGGAATCCTCCGATCCGAACTGGGCAATCGCACGAGCAAAAGTAGAAGTGGATACCTGGGAGAAACTGTTAGCCAGCAAAGCTTCTCACGAGCCGTCTGGTAACAACCGACAGGAGGAGGATGTGCAGAATCTTCAGGAGTTCGAAGGCCTGAGAATCATGGTGGATGCGGCATGGAAAGGGGAGGAGGAATCATCCTCTATTGCGGCTGTCGCTGTTGACTCAGGCGGGCGGGTGGTGGCAGCGGAGGTCAAGGCTGACGATCACTTCGGTGACCCAGAAGAAGCTGAAGCGCATGCTATCATTCTGGGGCTAGAGCTTGGCAAGGAACTGGGCGCTCCGCAAATGGTGGTTTTGTCGGATTGTAAGGCCCTAGTGGAAAAAGTGAAGATCAGAGAAGAAGACAGGGGGAGGTGGGGAGACATCATCGAAAAGCTAAAGGAGGAATGCAGCAAGGGGCTTTTGTTGGGCTTCCTGCCTCGCAAGTTGATTCGTTTAGTCACAAGCTAGCACAGTGGGGCAGGATGTCCAAAATCTCAGCCCGTTGGCTCGGGGGCCTGCCAACTTGTGGCCAACCAAATTCGAGTTTGTCAAATGTAACTCTGGAATTTTATACTGTTCTGGCTTTAATTTAAATCGAAATTTAAAAAAAAATTGCCCGTTTAAAAAAATTAAAAAAATAGCATCCTAGCGCCCGTTCAACGGGCGCTATATAATAATCGCCCGATAGATGAGCGTTATTAAAGGCCTACAAGACAAGAGAGAGCGAGCCAATCCGGGCGTGTAATGGCGAACGGCCGGAGTCAATAATCGCCTGCTGACGGCGTTTATCACTGTTCGAAAAAACCGCCTGTTGGACGGGCGTTTATACTGGCAAGGAATGGATCGCCTGCTGACGGGCGCTTAATTCGCCTTAACCTCACATGCTGCCAGCCGGACGCAAGACAAGACTATTTGCCACCGAAGGCCAAGCAGAGAAAAAGAGAGGAGAGGAGGAGGAAGAGGAGAGGAGGAGAAGAGAGAGGAGGAGGAAGAGAGAAGAGGGGAGGAGAGAGAAGAAGGAAAAAAAAAGGTAATTTTAAAACTCATTATATTTTTATTTTGTAATGTTTAAAAACAAGGTAGGTTAGCAATATGGACATGATAAATTAAATATTTCGTTTAAAGCCTAGATTCAGCGATTAGGTTTTAATAAAAATTAGGTATATTTTCGTAATTTTTATGTACATTTGATTTAGAGTTTTAAATTAGAATAATATTCGATATGTTTTTTGTATGAATATGTAAATGAGTTTTAGGATTTAATGTTTTATAATATATATGTAATTTGTAGTCTATATGTAGGGTTATAACTAGGGTTGTAAGAGGGCTATACGTTGATTTAATGCGTATGTTTATTTTTATCTGCTTTACTGTTAGGGCTTATAAATTTAGAGGACATGTGTAGGTCCGACGTTAGGTAGTAGTAGCAGACTCGATTTATATGAAGCATAATGCACGTTGGTTTAAAGCATATTACAAAGGATTAAAAGCGATCAATCTTTAAGATGTTTTTGTCAAGACAAAAATAATTATAATTTATTAGTAGTTCATTTCGTTTTCATGACAGGTCAATGGGAGATGTAAAATATTTTAATGTTCATTATGGGCAAGGGATATCAATTTTGGTCCAGACGGGGTAGACCTATCTATGTTCGGTCGGTGATGTTGGAGATATCTAGGCCCACGGAGAGAACGTTAGCGTGGCTTGAAAATTGGTCATTAAGGACGTTTAAAATTAACCTCAAGAATATGGTGCGGATATCGTCATTGTTGTTAGTCAGACTACGGAAAGACCTTATTGGGAGTTGGTACCAATAAAGGCAACCCGAGGATGGAGGCGTTATGTTGAGATCGCCATCGAACGAGGACAACCACTAGCACTTCTTGTTCAAAGCCAAATACAGGAACAAAATGAAGAAGCTTTGCATCAACTCGTCAAGGAAGTAATGTAGTGCAGGAAGAGGTGCGGGAAGATGGTGACGACACCGAGCATGTGGTGCAGAAAAGGTGGAGGAGCTGGAGGAGACAATGGATGGATCAAGTGAGCAACAAATAACACAGAACCCATAGGTGCGGCGGATGAGGGGAGTATATTGAAGTTATAGTTGCGCCCATGGAGGCCGAGGATGCCGAGCACGAGCAAGTCCCCGAGGAAGATGTGTCGACGATGAGAGTCCCGTGGCTTTCAAAATATCGCGCTTGGTCGAGTGGAACTCATCAAACTTTGCGAGCTATCTATCCGAGAAGACACTCAAACGACTGGGAATACCACCGTAACGAGGTGACACAAGGAGCGACATACCCTCGAAGGAAGAATTGGTGACAGTAGTGAAGATTTGGGCATTATCACTTATGAGAGAATTCAGGTTGTCGTCTAGCCAAGTGTGTACGATGTGGTGTGTGTTGTCCCCTGTTGTTCTTGGCGTGTGCATGCCTTTAAAGGAAAGTGGGTGGAATATGGGTATGTTCAATAGTGAGGAGCATAATTGTACGGTGGACCGAGGTCGACGAAACACGTAAATCTAACGTCAACAATGGTGGCACATATAATGCAAAGCTCAAATAGCAGAGAACGTTAACTACGAGCCTCGGTCTATCATTCGAGCCATGGAGGAACAATTTCAAGACACTATTCCGTATGCAATCTGCTTGGAGGGCAAAGCAAAAAGCATTAGAGATGAGATTTGGAACATATGAAGCATCTTATGCGAATATGTCATCCCTGTTGGCGGCCATAGCTAAGAGAAATTTGGGTACATATTATGATTACAAAGAGGTGGAGGCAGAGGGCGATGATATTGGAAAGTTCGTTCTGCAGCGGGTTTTCTTTGCCTTGGGGCAGTGCATCAGGGGATTTCAAAATTGTCCTCCAGTTCTTTGTGTTGACGGAACATTCCTAACTGGCAAGTATAAGGGGCAGATCCTGACTACAATCGCCGTTGACGGGAACAACCAGATTCTGCCGGTGGCATTTGCTTTTGTCGAGGGTGAAAATACGGAGAGCTGGTACTGGTTTTTAGAGAGGGTGAAGCATGCGGTTGTTGTTAGCAGATCAGATGTTTGTATAATTCATGACAGACATCTTGGATTGTTGGCGGCGATCGAAGAAATTAAGTTTGGCTCTGACTATCGAGCTGCTCAGTGGCCGGACATACATACCCGGTGGTGCATGAGACATATGGGTGCCAATTTCTTTAGCCAGTTCAAGAATAAACACTTAATGAATCTGTTCAAACGATTGTGCAAGCAAAATCAGCAACGTAAGTTCAATCGGCTTTGGCAGACTTTGGATGAGCTGACGACGAAGCATGCCAGGGAGGCTGGGAACGTGAGGAACAGAAGAATTACAAATTTTTCAGAATGGATTGAAGACTGTCCGAAAGAGAAGTGGGCATTGCTCTATGATTCAGAAGGCCGTAGATACGGGATCATGACCACAAACTTGGCGGAGGTATACAACTGGGTCATGAGAGGGACCAGGAACCGCCGCTTGTAGCAATTGTCGAGGGATTCGTGATCGAACATGCAAGTATTTCATGGACGTGTATCGGCGACCTCAATTGCCATGTCCGATAATGGGTTGTTCTTTTTCGGGGTTGTCACAAAGTACATCATTGAAAAGGTTAAGAAGGCATGACTACACTCACCTCACGCAATGGGTGCGGACGAGTTGAGGTATGAAGTTCCTTTGCATGGATAGGGCTCGCCTTGGGCGTAAACGCCGAGGAATGCAGAGGAGTGCATTCTTGTCGATGATCAATGCAAGTGCTCTGTCATAAACCGAAACTTTACACAAGCCTTGCTCTCATGTACTTGCGGTGGCGTCAATGACAAATCAATCAACATACAATTATGTTTCTCGTATTACGGAAGGAAGCTATATTACACACTTGGCATGCCGAGATATACGGCACGGTATGTACGGGTCATTCATCGACCCGGCCAATAAATGTAGGCATGTCCGGATAGGAACAAGCTGAAATGCAACTTAGGACGCCGAGTGCATCGACGTATTCGAAATGACATGGATCACTCGAGGCGGGCCCCGTGAAGATATGCGCAGATGCAATGTGGTCGGCCACACGTATCAAAATTGTAACAAACCCAAAGAGTGGAATGTACGATTTCGAGGTGGACCTTCGAGTTCAAGACACGATGGTCGACGCCCTTTCCATTGATTGGACATGTAATGTAATGCGGTGAAATTTGTAATATTTATATTCGTGTATGTCATGTTGTAACGAAATAACATTTCAGTTTGGGCTTCTCACCATGTATTGTAATAATGCTATATTCGTTGCAGACATTTACTATGTACAATGAGGAGTGTTTGTCATATTAAAATTTGTGTTATCTGTATTTAAAAGTGTGGTAATCCATAATTTCATTTTACATTGATCCGTACGTCGCTGTAAAAGATTTTATTAATTCGTTAAATTAATGTCATGCAGTGCTTCAAAGATTGCGACGAGGTGGCGGACACAGAGCCGATCGTCTTTTGATCCTCTGTGGACCAAAGGCATCGGTCGCGCAGAGTGCCGTTGAGGGCCTTCCGCTCCCACCTTTCGTCTCATGAAAATACCAAGCGAGCTCGACTATCGACGACGCCGGGTTCACGGTGAGGAAAAAATTGTATATTGCTTAATGAAATTTTACGATATCTTATTTATTATTTATATGTAGGTTACGCCTTGCCGGCTTACTCCCAGTGTGTGCGGATGTCGAGGCGATCGCCTCGAGGAGCGACAGCACTTCGCGTCGGCTTCAGCAGACACGGTTCGGCTTCGACAGGTCTTTGCTTGCAGCTCTCGTCGACCGGTGGAGGCCAGAGACCCACACCTTCCACCTGCCCTGTGGTGAGGTCGCCCCCACCCTACAGGATGTGTCCTATATACTTGGACTTCCCTATGCGGGTGACCCAGTGGTGGCTGTGGACGTGTCGCCACTTTGGCGTGCTGAGCTGATGGCCCGGTACGCCAATATCCAGCGGCCGGGTTCCCCGCACTACAGGCCCATTCCAAATTCGGAGACGCATGGGCGGCGAAGAGGTGGATACTGCAGTTTACGGTAAGAGGCAAATTGTAAATGATATTCTTTCTAACCAGGTGACGTCATGCATAATACCTTGTTAAACTTTTTAACAGGCGGAGACCATCCACCCGGAGGCAGACGAGGCTACGGTGTCCAGACACCTCGAGGCGTACCTGCTTTGGTTGTTCGGGTACGTGTTGTTTTGCAACACGTCCGGCAATGCGGTGGACAAGTTTCTTCTTTCATACGCCCGGAGGATCGCCGACTCCGAGGGAGATCAGGTACCCGCGTACAGTTGGGCCTCCGCGGTGCTTGCAGCTACGTACAGGGGGCTGTGCGACTGCGTGTACAAGACGGAGGAGGCGGAGCGCCGATCACTGGTATCCACTCGCTACTCCGGTTGTGGGTAAACGAGAGGATCGCCGTCGGTCGACCTCTCATGGATCACAGTGTGTACGGCGCTGTGTACTACCACGAGACCGAGGAGGATAGACCTACGATGGGTTTTCTGTGGTTTCGCCGACGGGTAATGAAATTACCACACTTTCGATTTAACAATTTGTCCTCCTATCTTATTGATATTCTGTAATTTAACAATTTCACCTCTTTTGCAGCCGACGTGGGCTCACGTCACACCCCACAGGGACTACCCGGACTACGTCCGGATCTTTGGGCAATTGCGGGACCACGACTTTCGATGGCGGCCCTACCGGGGCGACCTCGTCGAGGCTCGTGCACCTCTTGGTCTGTCGTCGCTTTATGCTGCGTGACTCAGTAATCGGCTTACGAGGAAGCCAGTACTCTTCGACATCTTTGTCGAGGAGTACTCACCGCACAGGGTGATGCGCCAGTTCGGGCTACGACAGGAGTTTCCCCTACCAGTCGTGCACACCGTTCCCCGTCACGTTCACCAGTATGTTCGATACTCGTGCTTTCTTCACAATTGTTGTTATCGTAGTGTAATGGTCTAAACATTTCATAATGCTATAGGGTCACCAGACGAGGTCAGAGTGCCGGCGCTCTTTGGGCCCCTGCGATGGTCCGATGGGTGGAAGAGTGGGAACATGCACTGGAGGATATCGTCGACGAGGATCGGGAGTACGACGGCAGCACGTTCGACGCGTACCTACGGTGGTACGTACCCGCTACGCGCACTCGTGTCGGATACACGCCTCCTACGGAGATCGTGCACGTACCTAGCGTCTCCGACACGTACCCTGAGCACCACCGACAGGCTGCATATCAAGCGGTAACATTTCTATCTCGTACGGATAATTACTACTTTGCCTGCATCATAACACTTACAATTGTGTCGGATGTCGTGTTTTTGATAATTGTTGAACAGCTTGACCTCGTACGACTGTCCGGCTTAGAAGCGCGCCATGCAATGGAGCGCATCCAGACGGGTATCCAGATGACGACAAGCGAGGTCTTTGAGTCCTTCAGGAGGATTTACGACAAGTGCACGCGAGCTGTACGTCTGACGTCCTGTTGCGCTGATCCAGGCGCCCTCGCTTCCGTACCTGCAGCGGCCCCCAGACCCCCCTTCTCCGGTATAGTACATATGAATTATAATAATTAAATATACGTCGCACATATGAATTATAATAATTTAATATACGTCGCGTCTGATCGGCCAGCGTCCCCGTGCTCCAGCACCGAGTGTCGTAGGGACGTCCGGAGGCTTGCAGGGGTCTTTTCGGCCCACTCAGGACGTGCCCGGGTCGTCCGGAGGCTTGCAGGGTCTTCCGCCCCTCGGGACGTGCGTGTCGTCCGGAGGTTTCGAGCGTCTTCCGGCCCCGATGCGCGCGCCTCTCGTCGGGTGGGTTTCGCGGCCTAGTCCGCCCTTCGTCGACGTGCGTGCTCGCCCACTCAGCGGCCTCGCTGCTTTTACGGTCGTTTCAGCCACTGCCGCGCCCACTTTTGATGGTTAGTTCTCCTGTTTTCATTTTCGATAGTCGCATATGTGATGATACTTACAAATAAACACATTGCGATCTGCGTTGCCCTCGGCTTGGGCGGCCAGGCGGGCGCCGAGATGCGTTCTGACCATCTCGTCGATCCACCGATGTGCGAGCGATCCTCTCTCCGGCGGACTCCTTCGAGTACTTCTACGTGAGTCGGCAGGAGATAGGGCGTCCTGATTGCTCGAGGCACCCCCGTCACCTCGCAGCGATCGCGGCCGAGCATGCGACGCCGAGCCACGACCGACCGCGGCGAGACGTCGGGCCCGGACCGCTTCACTTTTCCTTTTCATACGGCTCGGACGTGCGCGCAAGTCTCGAGCTGATGGTTCTGTTATGGGCGTGAAGCCTAAGAGGGGGCGTCCGTAGGACGTATGTTAGTATATACCTTTTGTTTGTTGTTAGTACCGCTACTATGTCACTTTCCATATCTTATTGCTATTAATTTGTTTCTGTTATTTTATGCACGCTCGACTGTACACCGCAATGTTTAACGCTAGACGATGTAGCGTCCGTCAGTACTGTAGCGCTTGAGGCGGTATAACGCCTAAAATGCCTTCGATTTTTTCCTATTATGCAAAATATATCGCAATTAAACTCATAAATTAAATACATAACAAGTCGCACGAACATCAATGATACAACCATTGTAGCATAAGGTCGCCTCTGAAATACCTACTATTTTACGTGCATGGCCACTACCGGGTAAAAGGGTTGTGGCATTCGCACGAACACCACGTGGCTGAACATTGAGAAGTCGCTTCCACGCCAGTGAAAATACCCTGGATATTGTTCTTGCATGACCGATCTTCGCCGAAGAACTTCTGCGTTCGGTGTGCTGGGGTAATGGCATCCACAGAGGCATGAGGTGTCACTACAAAAACGAGTTGGGATGTAGTGTTGATCGAGAACCATGCGGTTTGACGGCTCCGCGCTTGCCGTTTATTGTTGGCGACGCCTCTGAGGACGCTGTGAGTTGTTTGTTGTGCCAGATGGCTGTAGTGCACGGAGCCTGCTCTTCAAGCGATCTATCTTTGCGTGGAGACTTGCGATGTAAAAATATGCAGCGCTCGGGTAAGGCTCATCCATCCACATAGTCCATCCACATGTAACATCTGGAATCTGTGAGTTCAATTGATATACTTAGTCTGCGCACGAGATGTATGACGGAAAATAAGGACGATATTTACGTTGTAGTCTGGGCATCGGTAGAATCTACGACCAGTGAAGCCTTCATGGACGTAGTCGAACCACTGCACAACGGCAGGGTTACCACACTCGCATTTCGGCCATAGCCATATTGAAGCATAGCCCGATCTCTCAGAGGGTGGACCATCTCTCCGATCGTCGTAGTCCAACACACGCATGCCGATGCAAAGGACGAGCATGCTCTCCTGGACCAAATGACTCCCACCATGTATCAGGAATGAACGGCCGTGTGGAAGGACCCCAACTTGCCATGGTGTATGTGAGGTTCTGCGGTTCGAAACTTATGGAGACACGATATTTATAGATGGAAAGGGTACCACACATCCTTTGTGAGAAGAGATAAATGTTAAGTATTTTTAAGCAATAATTCACGATATCTTGCTCGTGAAATTGACGACCACCGCCAACACCATTAATCTCACCCTTTCTCTCCGTCGGTGCAAACATGTCCTTCGCGTGTCCTATCTCTCTCCGTCGGTGGACACTGCGGCCGGAAGCGGCGTGGACAAAGACAAATAGCAACATGATTCTACAGTGCTTATACAAACATCAAAGCGACATGACAACACAAAGAGACAAAAGTGATCACACGGTGTTCGTACACAGAGCTTATACACAGTGTTTAAAAAGCAGCTTCTCGCCCACGCGCTGGTACGAATCCGATGTCAATTTCCTTTAAATGGAGCACCCGGTGCCCACGAATCTCGCACCACACTAACACCCATAGCACATATCTAGTTTTTGAACACTCGTCAATTGCACAAGAACCGTATCTTCAATCGTTTTGAGGTGGTCTCTTATTTCATTCCGTTTAATTGTGACAATATTTTTATTTTATTCTGTTCAACCTGCTTATATGTGTGTTATATATGTTTCATCGTCCTTGTTATGTGTAGTAGATGGATAACGTGCATACTACTACTCGTCCATTTGTGCCACCTAGATGGTGGCTTTCATATGGCCCAGAGTTGAAGCACACGAACCCTCCAAGATTTGCCGATCGTATCGAGAGCTCACTACAACACAAATCCTACGATACTTAGAGATCCGAGTTCTATAGAGGATGGCGCGGTGCCTCCACGGATCGACACGATCGTGCTGATTTATGATCGTGTTGCGAGATGGTTTTACTGGCCGTAGGTTTTACCGATGTCCCATGTTTGAGGTCGTATACCATCAAAATTAACCATATTAGGTTAATAAAAGGTTATTTGAAATAAACTCAATTTTTGTAGGCACAGATTGTGGCTTTACAAAATGGATGGATGATCCATACCCCATGGTGCATCTACATACATAGACTATCTCGCACGGAAGAATCTGGCGATTCTGAGATCGAGTAAATGGTCTATTGTGTGCAAGCGACAGAGTGGGAGCGAATGCGATTAGTTCTTGATCCACAATTTGAGGCGAACCCCATGCACCAATTATAAATGCCTTTGTGGATGTCACTACCCGACAAATCGAACGAATTTATGCGCCAAGCGAAATAAATTTTGGAGAGAGTACGGCACATCGAAGATCCGGACTTCAGAGAAAACCTTTCATGCAACTTTCGGTGGTGCATTTGTCCATGTCATTTTCGGATCAAGCGCCTTAAGCGGATGCGTACTTGTATTCGATCGAAGTCGAACAAATAAAGTGTCATTTTACCTTCTCTTATCATTCTCGGTTGTCACCGTCAAATTTTATGGTTTCTCACAACCGATGCTCAAATATTAAAATAAATTGATTAACGTGATACAAGTCATCGACGTTATATGGATAAAACAATTTAACATATTAGCGCATAATAACTAAACCTAAACTTCCCACTCGCTTGTCTCGAATAATTTGCCTCTTGCGCCCCTTTTATAGCCGGCGTCCGTTAATTAAATTATCAACAAAACCTAGTTAGCTTCCCTAATTAGCAATTTCTGGTTGCATGAACGTATTAGAGTTTTATGGTCAGGAATCCGATGGCATTGGCACGAATTATTATTGTCAGGAATCCGATGGCACTAGCACGAATTATTATTGTCACGAATCCGATGGTAGTGGCGCATGTGAAATGACGGTCTTTGGCGAGTACGAATTGATGGCGAGCGAACTCGATCTATCTGGAGGGATATAAAACGCCCACTCGGGCGGTATTTAAATACCGCCCGATGGACGGGCGCTATTTAAATACCGCCCGCTGGACGGGCGCTGTTTAAATACCGCCTGCTGGACGGGCGTTTTATAGTTAGTCGCCCGTCCAGTGGGCGCCAGGACGCTATTTTTTTAATTTTTTTAAACGGACAATTTTTTTTTTAATTTCGATTTAAATTAATGCTAGTACAGTAAAAAATTCTGTAACTCTGCCTGTGTGGCTTAATCTCACTTAATGAAGTTTCGCACTTTTCCTCAAAAAAAAAAAAACAGGTGGACGTGTCGAGCTGGGACAGGGGACATGCATCGGTTGGATAGCAAAGACTACACGATTCTATATTATATTGTTGGATGACTCCAAGCCAGTCTCGGATACCCCAACCTGCCAGAATCAAAATCCAAAACGTCACTACCCAAAAAGAGAGAGCACGGCCTCAAGTTCGTTCACGGCAAGTAAATGAGCTCGAGGCATCTCTATGCCTACAGCCTGATAACAGCCACAGATGGTTGTAAATTAAACTCTCTTCCAGCCTACTATTTTACTAAATATCTAGGATTGTATACATTTTTTACAGTGACCCGCCCAACTTGAGGCAATGCCACTCTCAGGTCAGTAGCCTCTTCATGTCAAGAATCCGGTCTGAGCTCCTCTTGAAATTGTACACTGACTCAAACGCCTCCATGCAAACGCTGGAGAAGCCAGTCATCGCCTGGAAAACGTTCGGAAAGCCTGTCTGAAGGTTGTTCAAGGTCATTGCTCTTGTAACCCCAATGCTCTTCTCGTACTTGCTCTTCTCCTCGTCCGCCCTACTCCTCAAGGCATCCACCTTTGCTCGCTTGTCTGATACTGGTGACTTCCGTGCCATTTCTCCATAACCTTCAGCACCGGAATATGACCCATATTTGGACTCTAGAGATCTCAATTCCTCTGCCTTCTCAAGTTCCTTGAAGGCAGTCTCGGACCTCTTCTTTTGCTTTTGCTCCTCAGCTTGTTGAACTACAACGGCATGGATCACAGTTAGGAGAGTTTTGATCCCTTCCGAGGCCACCTTATCAGGGATTCGGTCAATAGCTAGCTGCCACTCTTCACACAAGCCATAGATTTCAGAGTTCTGATGAGATTTGCTGAGTGGATCATGTGTGCATTGGAACAGTGAGAGGCGAAGCCAGCCGGTTAATGAGTAGACATAATCCCTTTGAGACTTTACCAGACTACAGAATGCTGAGTACCATCTGTCGACCTCTGTCTCAAGCTGGAGCGTTGCTTGCCGGTGGACATTGGAAGTTGGGTTGGTATTCAAGGAATTGTTGAGGTATTCAAGCTGCTGCACCATGTGTGTCTGTACTTGATGACACTCATACATGCCCCTCCACATGCTCATCAAGCTGTAATTCATTTACAAAAAAAACAAATATGAATGAGAATGTAAAAAAGACATGTTTTTTGAAGAGGAAATGTACTGCCACAAAATAAATAATGCATCTGATCATATACTCGGAGAGACAGAATAGTGATATTCATAGTGGGAGGCTTCTTTAAACTGAAAGAGGGGCCAAATGGTATTCTAGTACACACTAGTAACTGAAGTGAAGTACAGTAATAAAACTGGGAACAGATATCTTAACCAAAATATGTATAGCTGGAACTAGCAGGAGGCTTGAAAAATGCATTTATGTACTTGGATTAGCAATATAAAATACCTCTTCCATTTAGGCACATGATGATGTTAAACAAAGAATAGTGATATTCATATTGGGAGACTTCTTTAAACTGAAAAAGGGGCCAAATGGTATTCTAGTACACTAGTAACTGAAGTGAAGTGCAGTAATAAAACTGGGAACAGATATCTTAACCAAAATATGTATAGTTGGAACTAGCAGGAGGCTTGAGAAATGCATTTATGTACTTGGATTAGCAATATAAAGTACCTCTTCCATTTAGGCGCATGATGATGTTAAACAAATTTGTTGCAAACAAAAGATGTTAGACAAAGAAAAAGTGCACCGGTCTAGTCCACCATATCATCGATGAATCAGAAGAATGACACACAATACATACATCCCCTATCTATTATATTATTAAAATAGAGGAAAACGGAGCCACCACGTTAGTCCACATCAACCAGATTATTTCAGCCATTCTATCAACGGTGGGACCAAGTTATAACGTCCTAGATCAATCAAAGAAATTCTCACATAAATCAAGGAAAAAAATAAAAGATATATGCCAATGATTTTTGTGGGGCCGTATTATAACAGCTTACAAAAATATTAGAAATTCGGATTAAATACTAAAGATGATATAATATGATTATTTTAGCCGTTCGATCAACGGTGGGGCCAAATTATAAAGGCCTAGATTAATCAAAGAAATTCTCACATAAATAAAAAAAAGATCTATGCGTCTTAGATTAAAAGAAAATATTAGAAATTCAGATTAAATACTAAAGCTGATATAATGTATTAGAGATAAACTCTAAATCCGATCTGATACATTAGAGATAGATTATGAGTTAGATATAAACTCTATATGCTGAAATAAATCTAGTCGCGCGAACGCGCGGGCCACCTCGCTCGTTTAATAATAATACAGAAATTCCATTTGGGGAATGGAAATCCTTAGCACAAATGCAATGATTGAACAGCTCAATGATCTCTCTTTTTATCCTTTCCGGAAATAAACCACTTTAGAACAATGAACTAATCACCAAACCGTGTTGCAACCACAGCAGACAGTGGTATACATTACTCATCATCAAACACCAGGAGACCACCATCACATGACAAACAACACAACCAGCACTTCAAAAGGGTGGTAACTAACATCACCACTGCCCAAAGAGGTCAGCTAGATCGGGCAATGATGCCTGGGAGATCACTCAGACAGGCCTAGTCTGACCAAATCAACGGACAGAAGATTCAGTCAGAACAGTCAAAACTTGGGAGTTGGAGATCCCACCAGCACTACACTACTGCATCGCTTCCTCCAAACTCCACTACTTCAAAGCTCACCCAAATGAGTGAAAGCTGATTTGTACAGTGACAGAGGTACCTTTGCATGAGTAGTAGGACAGCAGCATGGTGTGAAGCTGTGGTCGGTAGAAGCAAAGAGTAAAGAACTAATGACACTACACAGTCAAGTATGGGAAAGCCGTACTTTGGCCCATATGTCCAGCCAATACGATCAAGCTCATTTGCATGTATGCAACACGACAGATACAAGTGGACGTAGAACATGTGAAGCGTCCTACGCCACCACAGTACTACGACACTAGATGCATATGGTACGACAGAATAGAGGGACGAATGGATCATTGTACTAACCCAGCAACTAGCTCAAGAAGCTGAGGAAATAGCTCGGATTCTCTCAGCCTGATTATCTCAGAAGTGGTGGTCTCGATGGACTGGGTGGCAACCAGCATCTTGGACTCCAGGCTCTCCATCTCCATCCTGTTCTTCTCCATCTTCAAGTAGTCCACACCCTTCACCTCCTGCTTCCTCAGCAGCCCCACCTTCTTATCATGCTCCTGCTTTAATCCCTCATAATTCTGCCCAAATGTGCAGTTATAAGACACCACACAGAAATCTCCATTTGAGTCAAATCTTATCAAAAGAGAGCATAAAGATTCTATCTTTAAAGTTGTAAATAAAGCTGACACCTGACAGTTCATGACTATGCAACAAAGACAATCAAAAGAACATAAAAATCCATCTTCACCATGACAAAAACAAAATCAAGCAATCAAAACTTGTTTGATCGAGTATTGCAGTCAGTTGATTCTTAAAAAGAAGGTATTGCAGTCAGTTACCATGTTATTTGGAAAACATACTTGCACATAAATTTCAACCTTTTCCAGACTGCAAGCATTTTATGGTTATTATACAATTAAAATAAAACACATCTCAGATTATCTTTCTACTTAAAAGGATCCAAAAGCATGGCGTGTATCATGTCATTTTTACATAAGCTCCTCACAGAGAGGGGATTAAAAACTAGGCAAAATGAACAAAGCAACCAGTGTCCATGTGCATTATGCACTTCTCGTCCTTTTGTCCACTAGCTACTTTTTATTCAGACATAACCAATTGCCACCCCACTGAATCTTTGTTAGTATCTCCCATGACAGCATAACAATCAACCTACGATCAACACAACAAAAGATTACTCCTCAAAAGCACCAAACCATTCACCCACTCCCCATTCTTGAGATCTACCCAAGAAGTACATTTTGATCATTCTGCCTTCTCTTGGTAGTTTGTTACCGCTGAGTGAGAAATCAAAGTTGAAGCCACTGTGAACAAAGCAAAAATCGAAGAATCACTCACCTTCACTTCAAGAAACAGCTTCTTCTCCCAGGCGTAGAGCTTCTCCACGGTGGTGGAGTGACTGGGGATTCCACTCCCTCCGCAATTGCCCATCCCTTCGTCTCCTCTGCCGAACCTTGAGAACCCATTACTCCCTTTTCCATACCCTCCTCCGCCCCATGACCATCCCGTCGGCTTCAAGCTCTTGCTGTAATTCAGCATCTTCCCTGAAAAAGTAGATGATTCCATCGCATGTAACAAAGAATCCGTCAGAAATAAGTGAAATGCGAACAAGATGAAATCTGTAATCGATCGAGAGGTTTGGTGATTGGCTTGCCTGAGAGGCTGTGGTTGGTCTCGGGAGGCTCGCAGATGGGGGCCTCAAGCAGCGCGGCGACGCGGGCTCCGGCGTCGGAGGCCTTGAGGAAGTACTCGTCCAGCTCGGTGGCGATCTCGGCGAGGTCCTTCTTCCCCGCCCCGCCGCGTGGCACGGCGACGACGGTGAGCTCGCTGGCAGTGGATGTGGTGGTGGTGGCGGTGACGACGGACGGGGGCGGGGCCGCCGCGGCCGCGGCCGTGACCACGGGAGGGGCATTGGGAGCGTCGATGGTGGTGGTGGCGTCGTCCCAGTCGGCGTCCTCGGTGGCGGAGCGGGAGGAGGAGGGGGCGAAGGGGTCCCAGAAGTCCCAGCTCGACGGCATTGGCGGCGGCGGAGGGGGCAAGATCGGCGACGCGCTGATCGAGGAGGAGTTGGTCGTCCAGGAGGTGGTGGTCGGGGTGGGGCTGAGCGGCGGCGGCGGCGGGGCGGAGGAGGTGGAGGCGGCGGCGGCGGGGAGGGCGGCGGCGGGGAGCCGACACATGCGGGTGCGGGTGGTCGGCCTCGGCGCTGGCGAAGTGGAGCAGCGCGGCGCCCGTGGCCCGCAGCGCCCGGAGGTAGAGCGCGTGCGCCGCCGCCATTTCCCGGCGCGCCCGCACGAGCTGCTTCGTGTACCGCCTCCTCGCCTTGCACCGCGACACCGCCTCCTGCCTCTCCAGCCTCGACTGGCAGCAACCCATCGCCGCCGATCACCACCACCACCACAACCTTCCTCTTCCTCCCCCAAGCCCCAACCTTGCTAGCCAGCAGTATCACAGCACACGCGAGCCCGTTCGCTTCACCCACTGCACACTGCACACTCCGCTTCCCACATCACACGTCCTTGAAGTGTTTCCGCTGGGAGAGATCCTTTGCACGCGTGCTCCCTGTGACAGCAGCTGTGGACGCAGCAAAAGCGACCGGCTCGGCGGCCACACCACAGGCGAGGCAAGCCCGCAAGCAGCGCACGGCGAGGCGGACACAAGAATTTGGGGCAGTGTGCATGGGATTGGTCTTTCTCGGGCTCTCCGATTGCCCACACTACCCTCGCCTTTTGGCCCCCGCCGCCACGCGGCGCGGCGCGTCGCCGCGAGGGCAGCGTGGGGAACCCGCGCCTCCCAACGGTCGTGACTCCAGAGCGTCGGGGGGTTTCGGTTTCGGGCTCTCATCACTCGGTGGGGTGGCGTTGCGCGGGCGTGGGCGCGGGCCGTCGTCACGGTAGGCAGTGGCGCGTCCGGCTCGGGAGAGTTGTGTCTCGCGGCTGCGCTGGGGGGCCGTGCACGCATTCTTGGGGGGCTTTTGCGTTGTTGTTTTTGAGCCAGCCCCCAGCCCCGGCTTCGCGTCTTTTGCACAAAAGCGTTTCGAAAGCAACGTTGCCATCTTCAATGTGCTCTCCCCCGACCCCGACTCCCCCCCCATTGGCGATGGGCAATTACTTGCGGTGGGTGGCCTACTGGCCTGTGGGCTGTGGCCCGTGGCCCGTGGCCGGTTGACCGGCTTGGTTGGTGGTTTGAATTCCACCGTGCGCGCATGATTTCGCTCCGGTTCGGGAGGGATTTGTGGCGTTTGGTTTACAAAACCGTTTTGAGCGTGGGAAATCGTTGTCTGTCGGTTTAGGTCCGATTCTCTATGACTTATGTCTAATTCTTTTGAGCTGATCTGAACAGCTGAATGGCTGAAATGACTCAATTTTAATAGCTTTTCGAGTTAGTCTCGAGGTTCGAATCCATTTCGTTTGACTTCTTTTTAAATCGTTATGACCCACCTTCAAAACAGCGAAAAACAGATCTAAAAAACTCAAAACATATGTCTTTTCAAACGTAGATAATTCGTTAAGTTGTTATAAGCCGTTAAGCTTAAAAAACAGGGCCCAAGACTTATCTACTTATCTTCGTTTAAAATATAAATAATTTAATTTTTCAATTCGTCTATCTATCTTAAAGATGTGTCTACAAACTATCAAAAACAAGTCAAACAACGAGAACCGGCTCTCGAGTCTACCTTAGAAGTTCTTGAAGTTAGAAGATAGGTTAGATAAATAAATAAGTCAAATAAGATGAATTGTAGAGAATAGGGACTTAATGGTTAATCGAGGAAACCAGCTGGCTAATTGAGAAAAAACGAGACACTAACGGTTAACCGAGATTTGATGAACAATTTGCGACGTTGTGTTAGGGTACATGTAATGGCTCGTCAATCGTCATGCTGCCAAGGTGGGCTTTATGACATTAGCTCATACATTCCAAACTACTTCCTCCATATAACAAAAAAACTTATATTTTAAACATCGACACGGTTTTTAAAATGTAACTTTAACCATTTATTACTGTTACATTTTATTTATAAATTCATAATAAATATGATATTATGTAAGTATTTTTCGAGATGCGCGCGCGCACACACACATATATATATACACTACTTTAAAGTGTTTAATGGTCGTGGTGGTGGTACTGCCAACTTGTGATCTGGACCATCCGTCCGATCTGACTTGCCATCCCACCGTGAGCCCACTGCCCTAGGGTTCCCACCCGTCGCACCCAGTCCCCCAGGGCACGATCCCATTCCGCACCCTACCCCGGTCCTCAAGCCGCCGTGCCTCTTCATCCCATCCGCCGCGCACGCCGCCTCCTTCGTCTACCTGTATGTATGTATGTATGTATGTATGTTTTTCACGTTCCCAATCTAAACAGTTAAAAAATCATACATAAAGTTTTAAAACTTTAACTTAGGACAAGGTTTATACGTTAGAGTAAGTTTTTCTTTGTGATACGGAGGGAATAGCTTATGTAGTGCAAGGATCTCATATCAAATGTGGTATTGGGTGTTGCATGCATTTGCATTTGTCGGCTTGGTTTGAACTCTGGGATGTGCTGATGATTATGCTTTTCAACTTTGAGAGGATCTTTGACGTTGGGTTTGGATTTTATTTATATGGTGTGTGTATGACACTGTTGAAGTCGTTCCAAAGTAGCTAAAGGATATGAGAATAATTGTGGTATGTTTATTATGGGGTTTGGACTTTGTGGCAGTGGTTCAAGACCTTCCAATATTGTAGCTTACTGAGTGAAAGGATATTTGAGTAAATACATTGGCATCTAGCGCTGAGATGGACTCCGTGACGTTGTTATATGACTTTCCTTAAACCAAAAGATGAGACGTAGGACCACTTGACCATTCTATATATAGATCCGGTATATGGCTAATATAATATATATAGCAACCAGATGATTAGACCTATGATAAGGCACCAAGGGTGTGCCAAACAAGCTTAAATTTAAATGTGGCAAAATGCATGTGACGTGTGAAAAAAAGGAACATATATAGGGTGGAAATCCAAACTCCAACGTACTTTCACATGTTTGATCTATTTAGGTCAAACGTTCGATCGTGATTAGTCAAACGGTTTGATGAACTCTCCTAATTTAGGGTAGATATCTTGGTTCGGCTCGTCATGCCGTACGTTAAGGTGTACTTTATGACATTGGTTTCAAATGCTTCAAAGTAGCTTACATAGTGCAAATATATAAGATTTAAACGTGTTGCATGCGTGTGTATTGACCGTCTTGGTTTGAATTCCACAGTGTGTTGTGTCAATGATTATTGTTTTCGGCTTTGGGAGGGTCTTTACGGTTGGTTTGGGTTTTGTTTGACACTTGTCTGTGACAATCCAAAATAGCTTAGGCTATCTCCAACCATGTCTCCTAAATTTCGTCCCCTATAACCTCATAAACAAGCATTCTCTAAAAAGATTTCTTTCCTGTAGTACACTCATCTCTAACCACGTTCCCTAAATTCCATTCCCTATACGTCAAAAATCCGTATTACATGCATATTTTGAAATGTTTTTTTATATCCATATTTATGGTAAGCTTAAATGTATTATGCATGTTTAAAAATTACTTGACTACAATGATCCCTTCGTCCCTCTATTCTGTCGTACCATATGCATCTAGTGTCGTAGTATTGTTGTAGATAGTAGGACGCTTCACGTGTTCTACGTCCACTTCTAGCTATCGTGTTGCATACTTGCCGATGACCTTCTTGATTGTATAGGCTGAACATATGGGCCAAAGTACGGCTTTCCCATACTTGATTGTATAGTGTCATTGGTTTTTTACTCTTCGCTTCTACCGACCACAGCTTCGCACCATGCTGTTGTCCTACTACACATGCAAAGTTACCTCACCGTACAAGTCACCTTCCACTGATTTGGGTGAGCTTGGTGTTTGGAGGAAGCGATGCAGTAGTGTAGTGCTGGACTGCTGGTAGGATCTCCAACTCCCAAGTTTTGACTGTTCTGACTAGGCCTGTCTGAGTGATCTCCCAGGCAACATTGCCCGATCTAGCTGGCCTCTTTGGGCGGTGGTGATGTTGCTTTTGAAGTGCTGGTTGTATTGTTTGTCCTGTAGTGGTGGTCTCCTGGTGTTTGATGACAAGCAATGAATGTAACTGTCAGCTGTGGTTGCAATTTTATTTAGGAAGTTTAGGAACACTAGCACGTCAGTTAACTGTTAGGTGATTGGTTCATTGTTCTGACGTAGTTTACTTCCGGACGAAAAGGATAAAAGGGTAGACCATTGAGTTGTTTAATCATTGCATGTTTGTGCTAAGGATTTCCATTCCCCAAAGGGAATTTCTGTATTTTTACGATTACATTAAATAGGGAGTGTATGTATTGCCAGTCTTTTTTCGGATTATAATCGATGATATGGTGAATTAAATCGGTGCACTCTTTCTTTGTCTAACATCTTTTGTTTGCAACAAATTTGTTAAGTTCTTTATATTGTTAATCCAAGTACATAAATGCATTTCTCAAGCCTCCTGCTAGTTCCAGCTACACAAATTTTGGTTAAGATATCCGTTTCCCAGTTCTATTACTGCACTTCACTTCAGTTACTAGTGTGTACTAGAAGATCATCTGTCCCCTTTTTCAGTTTAAAGAAGCCTCTCTATATGAATATCAGTACTCTGTCTCTCCAATTATACAGTCAGATGCATTATTTATTTCGTGGCAGTACATTTCCTCTCTTCAAAAACATGTCTTTTTTACATTCTCATTCATATTTGTTTTTTGTAAATGAATTACAGCGTGATGAGCATGTGGAGGGGCATGTATGAGTGTCATCAAATACAGGCACACATGGTGAAGCAGCTCGAATACGTCAACAATTCCTTACATACCAACCCAACTTCCAATGTCCACCGGCAAGCAACGCTCCAGCTTGAGACAGAGGTCGACAGATGGTACGCAGCATTCTGTAGTCGGATGTGAAGTCTCAAAGAGATTATGTCTACTCATAAACCGGATGGCTTCGCCTTTCACTGTTTCAACGCACTGTGCATGCATGATCCACTCAGCAAAACTCATCAGAACTCCGAAATCTACTGCTTGTGTGAAGAGTGGCAGCTAGCTGTTGACCGAATCCCTGATAAGGTGGCCTCGGAAGGGATCAAAACTCTCCTAACTGTGATCCATGCCGTTGTAGTTCAACAAGCTGAGGATAAAAAACAAAAGAAGATGTCTGAGACTGTGTTCAAGGAACTCGAGGAGAATGCTGAGGAATTGAGATCTCTAGAGTCCAGATATGGGCCATATTCTGGTGCTGAAGTTTATGAAGAAATGGAGTGGAAGTCATTGGTATCATACATGCGAGCAGAGGTGGATGCCTTGGGGAGTAGAGCGGACGAGGAGAAGAGCAAGTACGAGAAGAGCATTGGGTTTACAAGAGCAATGGCCTTGAACAACCTTCAGACAGGCTTTCCGAATGTTTTCCAGGCGATGACGGGCTTCTCCAGCTTTTGCATGGAGGCGTTTTGAGTCCGTGAACAACTTCAAGAGGAGCTCAGACCAGATTCTTGACGTGAAGAGGCGGCTGACCAGAGAGTGGCATTGCCTCAAGTTGGGTTGGTCACTGTAAAAAAAATGTACACAATCCTAGATATCTAGTATAATACTCCCTCCAAGGCTCACATTCTCAAAAACATGTCATTTTAGATTTACCTTAAATCAAAGTTTAAAAACTTTATCTATAAATGTTTTTTGATTTATTTAGATTGAGCACGTGAAAGCCATACATATAGATTTCTTTCGAAAAACATTTCTATTATATCATGATTTTTACATATTTATAAATAAACTATATTGATAATTAATGATGAGAATTGCATTTTAAGGATTATGTCAATGTCAAAACAATGTGCTTTTAAGATATATTTTCAAGAATCGGAGGGAGTATTATGCCGGAAACTGGAAGAGAGTTTAATTTAGAGTAAATTGCACTTTTGCCCTCTGAAGTTGGACGAAAATCTCACTTGGCCCCCTAAACTTTGTTTTGTCTCATTTGGCCCCTTGAAGTTGCAACGCAGGCTAATTTTTTTGAAACCGGGGGTCAAGTGAGACAAAACAAAGTTTAGGGGGTCAAGTGAGATTTTCGTCCAACTTCAGAGGGCAAAAGTGCAATTTACTCTTTAATTTACGACCATCCGTGGCTGTTATCAGGTTGTAGGCACAAAAATGCATCGAGCTCATTTATTTGCTGTGAACGAACTTGAGGTCGTGTTCTCCCGTTTTGGATAGCGACGTTTTGGATTTTGAATCTGGCAGGTTTGGGTATCCGAATTCTGAGATCAGGCCAGGATTTTTTAATTTTTTTTTTTGCATATATGTTGAGATTATTTTGGATGTTGGCGACTTGGAAGCAGATGATCCCTCTTTGCTCCTGCAACAGCGTTACCTTCCACGATGCTCGTTGCGTGACAGCATTCATACCTCGGATACTTTTTAATGTCTTTTAAGACAGTAAAGAGTTCTGCAAATGAGTAGAATGGGAAATTACACAATCCAAACAATCAGGCATCGACTAAAAAGTAGAAGACAAGAAAAATGTGGATGATTCCAGGATAATTCCGTCAGAACGCTGTGTTTATATGTATGAAAGACTAAAACTCTATCATATAGGTTCTAATTCCATTTTCGGTGTCAATGAAGATCACAGATGTTCTGAAGAAGAATTTAAGCAATTATCAAAACATCTCAGCAAACAATCAGACGTCTAGAAACAAGAGGAAATATCTACAGGGCTCAATTACAGGTATTCCCAAACTCCACATTCCATTGTATCCTCCTGTCCTGTACCTCGCATGATCGAGCATTTTGGCTCTTCCACCATGGCTTCTATGAAGTTCTCCACTGCAACTCAATTTGAATCTGCCCATTTTTTGAGTCGATGAGGTGATACTTCTCATTTATCCTCTTGTTGCTGATCACGTCTGCGAGGCTTATATCAATGTAGCCTAACGTTTCCTGAATCAACAAAATAAAGATATCGGGATAAGACATTTCCAGTGGTCTTAAATAATCCATACAGAAAAAAAAAATCAAGTATCAGCAATAACAAACAGATTGTAAATTTTTCCTGACTATAAAGAACAAATAGTGAAGAGACTGGTTCCAAAGAGGGCTATACAACCACTAGTGAAGGTTTTCTTAACAGTGACAATGTCCAGTTATAATACATCAGCTATCTAGTTACAAAGCAACCAAAATAAAAGCCATTTCAGGAATAAAGTCATACCTTGCCATGTATCAGCCCTTTCTTCCCAGCTTTGCTCAGAACTTCAACATGGAGTTTATCATTTGTTGGTGGTTCCTCACACACAAACTCAAATTCATCCTCCCATCGTGGATCCCTATTCTTCTTGATCACCTGGTAGAGAAATTTTGGGCTGTATCATAAACATTGCAAATAACAGTGTTACATCGCCATAATATTACATAGATAAATACCTTTGTTTTCTTCTCCTCTCCTTTGAAAATTATCTTTGCATATGGGTTTGTGTGATGCTTCCCTTCAAGATCTTGAGCTTCATGAACAACAACATAAAGTAGCCCACCACCAGCTGGAGTGCCATCTGGAGCTTTCTCTACCACATCAGTACCATCAGTGCCTTCTTTCTTCATATCTTCTTCCTTGAAAGGCTTATATATCAACTCCAGGGTGATCTGACCACGAGACTTCTCATTTTGTATGTCATTGGGATCCATGGTCTTAAGTAAGTTAAGGGTTGTCACTTTGACCTCCTCTGCGGGAAGTTCTTTCAACAGAACACTATTCATGCCCATCTTCTCATGCTTTCCAACCTAAACATATCAAAAGAAATAACTACGTATATTTTTCAAAAACATAGGCAGAAAAGTAACAGAATATGTCATGTAAAAAGCAAGTCATGCCTGTTCCCAGTCATAGACATTAATTTCCAGGGCCTGAGTTTCTGGATCTGTCACAACAAATTTAAAATCTTCATTCCACTCTGGATTGAGATTGCTGCGCTTTACTGTAGTTTTCTTTGATGGAAGCTTGTCATCTGACATCTTAAGCTTAACATATGGGTCTGATTTACCCAAGAGATCCTTCTTCCGCAGATTTTGAGCTCTCAAAACCTTCACAAGTAGAATACCAACAGGTTTCTTTGATGCTCTGAAAATATGTGCAAACCGTTAGTAACAATCATTTCAAACACAGGGTAGAAATCAAAATAGAGCAAGTGATAAAGAATTTACTTTGAAGGATCCATTATAGGCACTTCTAGTGTCTTAGGCCATAAATACATACTCGCAACCTGCTTCTTGATTGTCTCCTGCAAATGCACAAAAGGTAGCAGTTTAAAAAATAACTAATTTTACTGAATGGAGTGAGCTAGATACTAACAAATGGTGTGGCACCTGTGGTGTAACAAGTGAGCTGGACACCGCAGAAACAAACATTGAGATTAAATACAGCCTATCAGCCATCAAATTATAGTGTGGCACAAATACATTTCTCTTAAGACACAAGATTTTTTGTATAGGCATCTAAAAACACATGCTAAAAGTTGCCATAACTCATTCATGAGAAAACCACCTAGGCTATCATACGAAAATACGAAAATATGTGACAAATGAAAAGGCTTTCATATGAGAAGGTTCATACTAGGACAGGGATACCTGAACAAATCGGTAAAGACCAGGAATAGCCATTACATCTGCTCCAAGAAGTTTTAGTCCGAAGTCAACATGTGGCTGAAAAATCAATCATAACTATTAAAAATGTGGACGAGAATGGCAATAAAAATACAAGTAATCAGTTGTCAGACCTTCTCCATGAGAGAGACAAGAATTTTCGCAAAGCAAGGAAATGTAGGCACCAAAGGCTTCAGAGTAATACGAGGTGAAGCAAAGACTTGCAGATCCACAATCTGAAATATCTCATGAACAAATGAAGGTTTCACTTGGCTGAATTCTACAAATCATAAAAAGAGCATCAATTTACTATTTCAGCTTATGACAGCAAAATTTAATACCTGGACAGTTGCTTTCAACCCGTAGGCCTTTACAGCAATAGTAACATTGGGATTTGCAGCCCACTTAAGAGATGGTTCCATTATCAACTCTTGCTCTTCTGTGACATAGACTTTCATTCCTGGAGGAAAAGCAAGCATTGTTTCAAAATACATTTGTGCATCATCAAACGTAAAACACCTAACCTCACATATCATCAGTCTAGGTAACATGAGAATATCAAAAGAGTATAGTGATGTATAGATGTCATTAACGCTGCGTAGTCGACAGAAGAGGGATGAGATAATCAATAACAAATGCAAAGCTCAGAGCTAAACATGTTATATAGCTGCTTAACTGGAACAAACTAGTAGCAAAATCTCAATATTCTATATCAGTACTAATAGTCTAATACAAAGTTTAAAACTATAACTTAACAAAATTGGGAGGGGGATTGGAACATATGCCAATAAACCGATGCAACTGAAAGTCAAGATACAAAAACAAAACACATGAAGCACAAGGAATGTATAACTGTTTACAGAAATAGTATAAAAAATATGTTGCTTCTAATAAATAATATAGTTCAGAGAGAAGCGCTAAATCATGAGAAATGTAGATGCATTCATATAGCAAAAAAAAGAGCTATCCCTACCAACCTTGAAAGGTGGGTGGTAAGCTACCCAAAGTAAGTGATTCAAACTCAACAGATTCTATCTTATACTTTGCAGTGTTTTCTGCAATAATTGGCTTTGCGATTTCTTGTGCAGTTCTGCAGATAGCCTACAGGGCAAATATATGGTATAGTACAGTAAGTTTTAATGTCAATCAAAGATAACCATTTCATGTAATCTACAAGACAAGAGTACCTTGTTGAGGTAAGGCCACATCATCTCCAAAAACCTGTTCAGCCAATCAATCTAATAACAAAGAAGAGGAACAATATGAGGATCTAAAAATAACTAACATTGCTATTAGGGCACAAATTTTCTTTCAACAAGTAGTTGCAAACTTTAAAGTGGGAGAATATACTCTATCATAGTCGGGATTCTTGACCCACAAAGGAATTTCAGGAAGGATGCCATCCAAAGATTTTGAGTCATATTCCACAAGTGGGCGAACCTTGACATCCTGAAAAGCAATCAAAGGGGAAAAAATATCCACATTTAATACATCATGACTGTACAGTGTTAGTACTTTTGGTAGGCCTGCAAATCCTGAATGAAATGACCTTTACTAGGGGATGAAATTAATACATGTGACATTAGTACCACCAAGCAACATTCAAAGTACATAAATTCCAATTCATCAGAAACAAAATCATATATTCCAGTCCATAAGAAACAAAATTTGCATCGCAGAATACGTGCATATATAACTTTCATACAGGCTATCTACATCATAAGTACAGAGAACTTTTCAAACAACCAAAAAAAAGACAGAATATATCAACCTGTGCTCATAAGGAATTGAATTGGAATGTAATGTGCAAAAAAGTTCTAATGTGTTCATCAGTGACTCCAAGTCCATGCCTCTGTGTTTCTCCATAACAACAAGAGCTCAAATTGTTGCCAGATTGCTTTGGTTAAAATAATTAGACATTCAACAGAAATGCAGCTATGGCGTAATAGTTGTATGCATCATACATCAACATGACAAAGATTTAAATACAGGAAGGAAGAATAAAAGTCCCCACCTTGACATCAGTTGGCTGGAAGTAGATGAAGAGATAGTACCCAATAACAATACCAGCTGAGAATCCAAAGCCAAACCCCGAGAAACCAAGCACCGTGCTGACTACGCCCATCTCAGTTTCCTTCTAAAACCCAGCGTTCTATAAAAAAAAATGAAATCAAACAGATGTAAAGATCAAACAAATTAAATTACCTCAGCTAAATAATCAGTAAAAAAACACTGCCTCTGCTAAATTGTGAGGAAACAACCACAGTGAGCTAACCTTATAGAACTGCCTTGTAGCCCTTTTTTTAGGTGAGTATCCTACTAAATCATTCCCTCATATTAGAAATTTTTAGTGCAACATAGTTATACTGATTCTATCAAGTAATAAACAGCAGTAAAAACTGGCGGGGTATTAACAATTTTTGCGGTTATGAGACCAAAGCATGTGACATTTGGAATGGAGCTTGCCCAAAAATAAATATACAAGGAAAAAGGTCACTACAAAGACTAACCTGGTCAAAGAAACGGACAAAAGAAAACAAACTTTATAGAGCAAAATTAAAGAAAATTAGCAGGCAAAGAAACAAAACTGGTGTATGCATTCATCAATTAATAACTTATTGCTAGTTTTGGAGGGGCTATACGCTGCGTGCATTATTGCTTATTTGATTGGTTGGCTAATTGGCAAGCTATAGATTAGGAGCTGATTAGCACATGCATTTTGATCGGGGTGGGGGCGTGCAGACCCCTGCTCGTTCCCCCTCTAACCCACCTCAGAAGAGGGGATCATTAATCAAGATTCCCCACAGCATGAAACTAATGCTTTGAACACACCGATCACAAAAAGAGAAAGATAAGAGCAAAGAGTATAAGATTTTAGTGAAAACTACAGGCAGGTTACCGACGATAACAAAGCATTCTGCGGCTAATGCCAAATATTTTGATAGCAAAAAGATCGCGCGGGTTTGAGAATAGGAATAATATAGGATGGCACCAACTGTCATTAGATAATTACACGCCAAATTCAAAAGCTACGATGTCCAATCCGACGAACCCGTGCAGCGCGACGGAGAAGCCTAGAATGCCCCCACCGCGCAGGGGAGGAGCGGCCCGAACCTGCAGGGAGGGAGGGAGAAGAGGCGATGAACCAGGCCGGCGGCGGAGCGTGCACGCGTGCCTCGGCTAGTCCCTAGATCCAAGCGGCGAGGCGGCGGCCATGGGAGGCTCGGGGACGCCGGCCTCTGCGGCGGAGCCGGGATCGACGGGCGACGGGTCGCGGTGGTGGCGCGGTGCGGAGGAATCGAGTGGGCGTGGGAGAGGAGAAGCCTTACCTCTGTCTCTTCCTTCCTTCCTCCGGGTCGGCACGTCGCTGCGCACGCGGCCGCGATCCAAGGTGGGGTTAACAATAATTCTTGGGGGAGGCAAAGGCAAGTGCCTAATTAAAGGCCATTGTTTAAGGGGAGCAAGTGATTCGTCTCCCCATTGGTGGGTGCTGCCCTACTGCGACAGGGTGCGTCGCGTGAGAGTGGTGCACTGGTGCATGCGAGGTGACGCCGACGTGTGGGCCAGGCCGTGCGACCGTGCCGTGGCCACTCTGTCCGCGTGACGTTGCACAAGGCGAAAGGATTCTGCGAAGGAAAAAAAATTGGGGCAGTAGCAAAAAATCGGGCTATTTTTTATGTGAGTTTTTTTAAAAAAACAAATATGACACAGATGTGAATTGTATTGAAACAAAAATAATTTGTTCGGTAAAACATGTCGAAACATGAACGAATATGTCGGAACATGGCCAAAAAGAAAACAAAACATTGGAAGAAAACAAACTTGACATGTTTTCACGTGTTTTCGCATGTTTGTAAATGTTTTTTGAAGAACAAATGTGTCCAGATCTAGATCTAGAAAGGGAGAGAGGGGGGAGTAGAAGGAGAGAGAAGGGAACACACCTCGGTTCTTACATGGCTCCCCATGTCGACTCTCTCTCCGTCGGCTTCGACAACTCTTGACGACGGCGACTCATGGCGACAACGGCGATGGCGGCGGCAAGAATTGGCGGCAATGGGGCGGTGACGCCGTGAGCTCAAAGCGATAGCAATAGCGACAACCTACGGAGAGGAGGAGCACAGCAACGCAGGATGTCTTGGCGACAATGGTAGCGGCAAAGAAGACGAGATGTCTTGAGGCGCTTTGAGGAGAGAGCGAGAGCTCGCGTGGGTCTGTTGGTCTGATTCGCATAGTTATCGAACCAACCGGGCCGAATCGGGCCGTTGGCCAGCTCTACGGTTGAGTTGACAAGGATATTAGAGCATCTCCAATGGTGCTAATTATAAGAAAATAACATGGCACTAAGGGTCTGTTTGGATCTATTAGCACTAACAATTAGCTGCTAATATTTGCAGCTAAGGATCCAAACAGGCCTGCTAAAAACTGCTAATTGTTAGCAGCTAACAATTGCTAACAATTATCCCACTAGTACCTCCAAAGCTGCTAACAGCTGCTAATAGATGGTAAAAAGACTGTTTTGCCCCTACTTTATTGCTCTTCTTTCCTCTCCTTGGATGGGTATTAATTGCAGCAAGGGTAGGATGGGTATTTTCCAGTCCCAAACAACTATTCAACCTACTAACTGCTAATGGATCCAAACAGGATACCTGCTAATAATTAGCAGCTAATAGTTAGCTAGCTATTAGCTGTTAGCTGCTAATGGATCCAGACAGGCCCTAAGAGATAGCATATAGACAATATCTTCAATGGTGCTAGCTATAGTGTTGTCTCTAGAATTAATCTGAGTCCACATGTAATAGTGTATATCCATCTTGTAATCCTCTATCTCTCTCCTCTCCTTCTCTCCTCCACAAAAGTAAAAAATTGATGTGGAGTCCTTATAGCCAGCTGATGTGGCTCTATCGGAGCTCTTAATTGATCCTTGCAATCGCGCCAACGGTTCCATCGAAACGACCTGAGCGTAATAACAACTGGGCTCTGCCAAAGTGTGAAGTTCCATAAGCAGTTTTCAATGTCATCAAGTGCATCAAGTACACGGAGCCATCCAACAGCCACGGAGCCACGCATCCGTCCATCATCCATTCATCTCTTCGTTCACCCGGCCAGTCTGTGTCGTTTCTTGGTCTATAAACTACCGACAATCCCAAGCAGCTGCTAGCTAAGGCCTGGTACATTTCAGATTAGTGTAGCGTAGCGTAGCGTTTCAGCAAAAAATATCTTTTTAATATAGCCTATTTGGTGTAATAATTTGTAATGATTTTTCTCAGGTTTTTAGTAGTTGTTGTAAAGATCCTAAAACTATTTTTAAATTATTTTTATAACATTTAGATCATTTTTAAATACTTTCAAATTTTGTTGAAACGCTACGCTACGCGAAGCTAAAATGTGCAAGGCCTGAGCCCGGTCGGTTGCCGCACACAGGGCAAGGCATCACGTCGACGCTTTTAGGCCCTCACAAGTACCGGTGTCTTTTGAGTTTGAAGAGTTAGACATTTTTTTTAGTTAGGTCTAGTTCTTCTCAGCTTAACAGCTTAACGATTTATTTACGGCTTAAAAAGACATATGCTTTGAGGTTTTTGAGTCCGTTTTATCGTTGTTTTGAAGATGGGTTCTAACACTTTAAAAAGCAACTCAAACAAAATGGATCCAAATCTCGAGACTATTTCGAGAAGCTCTTGAAGTTTAGTCATTTCAGCCGTTTAGCTGTTCAGCCGTTCAGATCAGCTCAAAAGAACAGGGCCTTAGTCTACATAATGTGTTACTTTGATGAATTTTTTCTGTTTAGTTTATATATTTTCTTCACTTGTCCATAGTGAAAATTTAGTTATTTTGTATAAAAAAATTTATACATATGTATATTGTCGATGCAACGCGCACGGGTTTGCTCCCTCTATCGGATCAACGACAGACAAGCATGCCACGCGGCGGCTTAGCACTCGGTGGGCAAACTAGACCCCAACGCCACGGGCGAGCATGCTATGCGGCGGCTTGGCGCACAGCGGGCGAACAAGGCCCCAAGCGCTGTGGGCGAGCATGCCGCGTGGCAGCCCGGCGTTGGCCCGGCACCGCGCGGCGGCGCCACGCGGTGGCTCGACGCACGGCGGCCGGAGCGAGCAAGGCCCTAGGCGCCCTGAGCGAGCATGCCGTGTGGCAGCTTGGCGTTGGCCCGGCAACCTCGACAAGTGGCGCCTTGCCAAACGGATGGACTTCGAGCTCCACTTGGCAGGCACGCACGAAGGAAGGAGGAAGCTTATCGTAGAAGACCCGTCTCAGCTCAGTATATCGGAGGCATTGAATGCAGTGATTCGGCGTGGGAGACAAAAGATGATGATTGCGGTCACTATGGTTCTGGAAGAAACATTGTAACTGTCATTCCATCACTGTGCTGCAGCAGGTCTGACCGGCGCCAGTGTCAGGCGGCTCTTCCGTCCTGTCCACGCTCGATGATAGGCTGGAGCAGATGAAGCAACCGGCGTCAGCAGCAGAGGAAAGTAAGATGCATAGTGATATGACCCAATTAATGTACTCTTTCTCTATCTCTCTCTTGGCCGTCCCTCGCGGTATAAAAAGAGGGTCCGGGTGAGAGGGGTTTTTTTACGATTCACACGAACATTGTACGTTCTCTAGCGAGAACAAACACACACACCTTCGATCCAAGAAATCAAGCACAAGCATGAGTAGAACCATTACTCGTCTTGGGTGTCTGAACTTGGGTAAATCCGGCATCCCCTGCGCGTGTTGGATGAAGCAACCTAGTTAGCAAAAATCCCCCTATAAACGAACACAGTTTACAAAATCTGTCAGATAAAAAACCAACGACATGTATATTAATTTTTAAACATTTTTGTAGATCAATGATTGTTTTTAGATAAAAATCTGTATTATAAGTGTTTTAGGTTAACTACATACATATATTTTATTTAACTTTTATCTTTTTTTGGCATGTATGTTTTATGTTTTTCCTATGATTATTCGTGGAACATGTGTGATGTGTATACCATGAATCTCAACAACAATCACCTGTAAAACGGTCTCCGGAAAAAAACCATTATCTCGGCCCAGATCGCTTCTCGGCTCTCGCCAAGTTGCCCATATCGCCCGGCGGCTTGCACGTCTGTGTCAGCTCGATCACGCCGGACAAAGTGGCTGCCTCTGCGATCCCCTCGCTGTATCATGCAAAGAGTTGAAGACGCCCGTCCAATCACCGGTGTCGGCAGCGCCGGATAATCATATTTTTATCTCGAGATTCAATGGCGTTTTGACGAGAGCGAGCGAGCGAGCGTACGTACGTGCCCATCTCTGAGTGCTGAAAACGACGTCGGGTTCGAACGGTCTCATGGGGTGGGATAAAAAGTTCGTAGCTAGCATATCGATCTCATGCATGTGCGGGAAGGTGTAAGCATACATATCGGCAGGCCGGTGCATCATCCATTCATGCACGCATGTGCTTATTAGCGAACGGCACGAATACGACTCGTACAAGCGAATGGCCTGGCCTTCTTTGTCGGGCTAGGGCAACGTACGAAAATTTCATACTTATTACGCTCTGAGATATGTTTCATCCGAAATTTTATCCAAAAAATAATGCACAGATCCATTCCGATCCAGAGTGATAGGATCTTCTTTTTGCTAGCAAAAGACAAGAGCTATGTTAGCGGTGGCGGAGCTTGAGAGTAAATTCAAGGGGGGCCAGGCCAGCCCATGCCGCGAATGGGAGGCCGGGAGGTGGGACCAAGCTACATGAATTACCAAATTTACACTGGACACTCAGATTTGCTCCCAAAAATTTTTTTTACTGGGGGGCCACGGCCCACTTTGGCCCCAACTAAGCTCCGCCCCTGTATGTTAGTTTGTTAACGACGAGCAAAAGTTTCTTCATTTTAAAATAATAGTCATTTTGGTCTTGTTCATCAAACTTTTAAAACTTTATCTATAAAATTGTTTATACTATTTAGATTAGGGAAAAAAACATACATGTCACTGTAGAGTTTCCTTCGGACAGAAATTCCATCGCAGAGTCCTTAATATCCCAAACGCCATTATAAACATAAAAAAATGTGCACATATGCCATTATTCGAGCTGTGAGAGAATTTCAAACGAAATACGTGGAAAAATACCTCGAAAATACGATCCCACATGTCAGCCTCTCATTTTCTTCTTCCTCCTCCTCCATCTCTCTCCCCTTCTCTCTCCATCTCTCCCCTCTCTCCTCTCTCCCGATCCGCCTCTCTCTCCTCTCTCTCTCTCGACCGTCTGCCGTCGCCGCCCCATGCCATACCACCGCCGACGCCACGCCATGCCGCCGCCCATACAATGACCGCCGCCCGCCGCTGCCATGCCACATGGCTTTCCCGCCGCCGCCGCCGCCGCCACCTCCGCCGCCGCCCCACGGCACCGTCGTCGCTGCTGCTTGCAGATCGGGGGGAGAGAGGGAGAGGAGAGATGGAGGAGCAAGAAGAAGATCAGAGGCTAACATGTGGGACTCACATGTCAGACCGTATTTCTTCGCGTATTTCGTCCAAAATTCTCTCCCAGCTCGAATAATGGCATCTGTGCATATTTTTTATGTTTATAATGGCGTCTTGGATATTAAGGACTTTACGATGGCATTTCTGTCTAAAGGGAACTCTACAGTGGCATGTATGCTTTTTACCCTTTAGATTAAGCATTTAATATAATATAGATAGATTTGTCTTGAAAAAGCTTCCATAATATTATAATTTACTTGCATTTTATAAATAAGTTGTAAGTGTTTTAAGTAGATAAAGTTACATTTATAGACTATGTCAATGTACAAAACAACTACTACTATTTTAGGCCCTATTTGTTTGAGCTGCAGTTTTTCTAAAAGTTATTTCAAGCTTCTCTAAAAACTGCTTCCACCCGATACTTCTTAGGTCATAATACAATTTGGGCTTTTGAAGGATTTTGGCTTCTTGGAAGGGGTTGCAAAAGCTTTGTTTAGGCTTCTGGCTCTAAGGGCTAGAAGTTCAAACAAACATGGCCTTAAAACAAAAGGAGTACATAGGTTATGTACATAGACAAAAAGGCATAGAGGGAAATTAAGGAGGGAGAAGAGGGAAAAAAAAGGAGGGGGTAGGGGACAAAAGTGTAGGAGTAATTGATTGGGTTTGGCTACAAGGACTATGCATGACACCAGGGCTGGCTCATTGTTTCGAGGGCCCTAGGACGATCGGAAGACTTTGGCCCTTCAACTTTGAACCGTTGGACGTAATATAATTTTTCATTTTTAACATGATAATTGAGAAAGCAAATAGTAGTAGTAACATACTAACATGTACTTAATTCTTGAAAAATAATGTCGATACTACAAACTAAAAGAGCAAATAAAATGAAATTAGTATGATTAACTCAAATAAGAACCAAACTTCAATGACTCCACCGATAATAATGTTTCAGTGATTCAAAAATAAACTCCTTTGAGCATCTCTTGATGCAAAATCATTAAGGACAATATCAAGGTCAATGTTATCTAATACATACTTCTCCATACAGCGCATAGCCAAGTCATTCAATCTTTTCTGTAACATAGTTGACCTCAAACAATTTTTCAGTAGTTTCAATTTTGAGAAACTTATTTCAGCTGAGGCTACAGTCACAGATAGTTAAGAGGATCGAATAGGCAACAGAGACATTTGGATAATAGGTGTAACAAATTGAAGAATCTCAGGCACTGACATTAAATCATCTGGCAAAGTTACTTGCAATACTTTTAGTTTAGAAAACATGACGTTTCGCCTTTAGCCTTCTGTTAGGATCCTAGGCCGAGAGGGGGGGGGTGAATCGGCTCTTTCAAATTTTACTTCTTTCAATTAGCTTGATTAATTAGTCAAATTAGGAACCCAAGCTATCGATAGATTTATAGCCTAGTTGCTTGAGCGATCACAATAAGCACGGCGACTACAAGGAGGCTCGATGGCACTCACACGCATAGCGATCAATCCAATGTGCGGAAGTAAGCGAGTGAGATGAGAAGCATAAACCGAGTTGTTTATCAAGTTCGATGCTCAACACATGAGCACCTACGTCTCCGTTGAGAAACTTCACACAGAGAAGTCGGGACCCTTTCGTCCCTAGCCCTCAATCCACTCGTGGTAGCTCTTCACCAACACATGGTGGCGAGCTCCAAACCTTCACACGGAGGCGAGTTCTCTCACACGCGAGAGCTCCTCACACCCACAGCACCGACACACGGCATCGACCACCGACACACGGTGAATTTCACCTCAACACATGAGGTACCCCCAACACATGGAGGATTTGGATCCGACACACGGATCTGTGGCACCCCGACACACGGAGATGGCCGCCGACACACAGCGGACTTGAGGGCTCAACGGATGGAGAGGATGCACCCCACACAAGGCGGTGACCACCAGCGAATGGTGGGTTTGCGGCACGCAGTCGATGTAGTCGTCACGGTCGATGAAGCTCGTGGCGTGACGACGATCTCTCCGGTGACAGAATCCCAAGAGCACTAGATCGGAGATCGTCTCTCACTACTTCCCTCTCTCTCCCACCATGAAACTAGGGCAAGAACATCATGGGAGTTGGGGCAAACCTTGGAGATGGATGAGAGGAGGTAGGGTCACCTTCTTCTTCTTCGTCCTCTCTTCTTCTCTCTCTCAAGCACATGGAACCCTAGGTGGAGGTGAGAACCATGGGAGGAGCTCTCTTGGTGTCTAAGGGCAAGGGGTGGCTGCTAGGTGAGGCTCTCTCTTTTTTTCTCCCGTGCTCCTAGCCCCTATTTATAGGCCCAAGGCGAAACCCTAGAAATGGACGGCTCAGATTAAATCGCGAGTTTCAGATCACTCGGTCGGACGCCGTCCGGTTCCGTCGGACGCCGTCCAAGCAGTGGAATCACGCCAATTTTGAACTTGGTCGGACGCCGTCCGTGGGATTCGTCAGACGCGTCCGACGATGAAGCTAGCGTCTTGTATGCAGTGCCCACCAGGTGTTTGGTCGCGGGATTAGCCGTCGCCGGACGCTGTCCGGTCCGGATCGGACGCCGTCCGGCGATCGCTCTTATTGCGCCCGTTTTTGAGCGCCGTCCGATGGTCGCTTGACGCTGCGTGATGATCAACGATGAACCGTCGGACGCCGTCCGTCATTTGTCGACGCCGTCCGGCGATGGCTATGAACACAGGACTTAGCCATATTTTGAGCTAGCTCGTTGGGAACGGCTTCTTTGTCGGACGCCGTTCAAGACCGTTGACGCCGTCCGACAGTGGGTGTGATTTTGGGACTTAGCCAGAATTTGGCTTGGGCTCGTTGGCCGTCGTCCGATGGCAATCTATTTCGCACACCCCTTCGAACTTAGCCTCTCTCGCGCCCTCTCGCACCTCTCGCACCTCTTTTGTCGATTTGTGGACACAGCGGGAGGTTTAGAACAATTGGGCGGGAAGTTTCGCGCCTAAAATATTTAGGAGACTTGGCGGCGACGAAACCCTGGACGACGGCTGAACCCCGAATCTTCTCGACCCTGGGACAGGTGTATTCGCTCTAAATGGTTCGCTCAATGCTGACACCTGGCACTCTCGGAACCCCTATGACCGGTGCTCAGTGGGACCCTGCAACCAGAGAGATGTAGTCTAGCCAAAGACGCACACAAGGAAAATAGAAGAACTATAAAAACAGATGTCCTTATCCTTGGCGTTCCGGCTGTACGGCCTAGTTGCCATCAATTACCAAAATCAATTAGCCCATGGGAGGCTTGAACTTACAATCTCCCCCTTTTTGGTAATTGATGACAACACCTGCAAATCCAACATAACAAGGCACAAATACAATCTCTGGTACAATGGGTTAGTCCAGAAACATTGCATCACAGCATAGCACAATATCAAAGACTAGGCCAACGAATAAAATGCAATGTACACATAAACATGAGCTCCCCCTAAATCAATGCATACCATTTGTAAGACACGATAGTACCATCACATCACATGGAGCAAAGCATCTCCATCCTAATTTTTCATCCTAGGAGCAATGTAAACACTACACATAAACATGAGCTCCCCCTAAATCAATGCATACCACTTGTAAGACACGATAGCACATCACATGGAGTAAAGCATCTCCATCCTAATTTTTCATCCTATGAGCAAATCATCTCCTAAGTCTACCACTTGTAAACACCCCAAGCAAAGCATCTCCTAAGTCTACCACTTGTAAACACCTCAAAACATGATAATGCCCAAAACATGGATTTGCACTAATTTCTCCCCCTTTGGCATCAATGACCAGAAAGTAGCAAAGTATGGGATTAGCAAATGAAGCGCTTTGAAAGTTGTACTAGTGCACGTATGCCCATAAGTTCATCACACTCAAAATCTAGCCATCTCAAGGTCACAATGTCACAAGATCAACTAAAGCACAATTATTAAATGTGCGATTCAAGTTATTTATGACCTAGAGCAAGTATAAGATGAACAATAGCGAGAAGTATCAAGAGTTGCTCCAAAACTCAAAGATGACACATGATGCGCCATAGCACTAGAAAATGTATTCCAAGCTACTCATGCTACCACCAAGTCTATTTGAGACTACACATTTTGGTTGAGCTCATTTTGAGTTAGTTCACAAATTTTCGCAAATTTTCATGTCTCTAACCATAGGCGACGCCACCCAGCATGACACTGAAGATGAACGTCTCGGTTATCCAAAACTCCCCCTAAGTTCATGCCTAGTGCAATGACAAGCTATCTCATCGAGGAGGCATTGGTGAGACATATAAGACCTATTTTAGCACATTTTACAAATTTGCCTCAACATTTTCTCAAAAATTGCTCAATTTAGCGAAGTAGAAACATGTGTAAAATGGAAAGACATAATCTAGAGTTAGAGGCACATGATCAACCAGAGAGTTCAGAGCAATCAAATAAGACTAGAAGCTATATCCCTCCTAATACAAGCTCATGGTTTCCAATTGCATGATATATTGAGTTAAGCACAAGTTGAGCTAGTGACAAGGTAAACACATGCTATAGCTTTTAATTTCATGTGATAAACATATAGGCAATGAATAGCATCCAGTATAATAGGCAAAGCACCTAAATGCTAGAACTGGCTTCAAAAGATTTGCAATGAACGATATAGCCACACGAACAACTCAGGCAATGTTTGACTTATCTAAGATGTTCAACTCATTTCTCAATTTGCAGAATCGTGCCTCATCGAGTGGCTTGGTGAATATGTCGGCAAGCTGGTCTTCTGTCGGCACGTGCTCAAGCACAATGTCGCCCTTTGTCACATGATCCCGAAGAAAATGGTGACGGACATCAATATGCTTGGTCCGTGAGTGTTGGACCGGGTTGCACGCTATCTTCACCGCGCTCTCGTTGTCGCATAGAAGAGGCACATGGTCAAGTTTTAGCCCAAAGTCAAGCGTGGTCGTGTCAAGTAAAACAAGCATGCACAACAACTCCCGCCGCTATATACTCAAACCTCGGTAGATAGCGCCACGGAGTTCTGTTTCTTTGACGCTCATGACACAAGACACCTACCCAAAAAGTGACATGCCCCGAAAGTGCTCTTGCGATCGATCTTGCACCCGGCATAATCTGAGTCAGAATAGCCTAGGAGCTCAAACCGCGCACCCTTCGGGAACCAAAGGCCTATGCTAGGTGTGTGTTTCAGGTATCTAAGTATTCGTTTCACAGCAGTCATATGCATTTCTCTAGGGGAGGCTTGAAATCTAGCGCACATGCACACACTAAATATGATATCCGGCCTAGATGCAGTCAAGTAGAGCAAAGCACCAATCATGGAACGGTAAAGCTTTTGGTCGACATATTTACCTTCTTTGTCGAGGTCGAGGTGGCAGTTCGTTCCCATTGGTGTCCGGATCGGCTTGCAGTCACTCATGTCGAAGCGCTTGAGGAGGTCGTGGATGTACTTCTCTTGGCATATGAATGTCCCGATCTTGAGTTGCTTGATTTGAAATCCCAAGAAGAAGTTCAACTCGCCCATCATCGACATCTCGAACTCCTTACTCATCATATCGCTAAACTCTGTGACCAGGGACTCATTTGTGCTGCCAAAGATGATGTCATCCACATACACCTGGCACAGGAATAGATCTCCATTCACCACCTTAGTGAATAGTGTCGTGTCAACCCTTCCAACCGTGAATCCCTTGTCGATGAGGAAGTCCCCCAGCCTTTCATACTATGCCCTGGGTGCTTGCTTGAGACCATATAAAGCCTTCGACAGTTTGTATACATGATCGGGATATGTGGGTCCTCAAACCCGGAGGTCGCTCCACATACACTAGCTCTCCAATGTACCGTTGAGAAAGCGCTCTTCACATCCATCTGCTTGAGGATGATGTTGTGACATATAGAGAACGCCACAAGCAATCTGATAGCATCCAGACGGGCCACGGGAGCATATGTGTCTCCACAATCTACACCCTCGATCTGTGTGAAGCCTTGAGGTACAAGTCTCGCTTTGTTGCGCACCACCACTCCAAGCTCATCTTGCTTGTTCTTGAATACCCACTTAGTACCTATCACATTGTGGTCCTTTGGTCTCTCAACCAGCGTCCAGACTTGGTTCCTCTAAAAATTATTCATCTCTTCATGCATCGCATTGATCCAGTCTGGGTCACTCAGAGCCTCTTCCACTTTCTTTGGCTCAAGCTCAAACACAAACGCCGTGTGCTCACAGAAGCTTGCCAAAGCACTGACCTTACTGACGCTGGCTGTCCTTGACCTTGTTTGCACGCCTTGAGTCAAGTCCCCAATCACTTGATCAGCTGGATGATCACGAGCTATGGTGTGATGGGTCTTGATCAACTGAGGTGGTAGCTCGGCTGACTCTGCATCTGGCTCATAAGGCGTCTCGCCTCTGGGCGGCTCCACACTTGAGCTATCTTGAGGCAATGCTCCCCGAGTCCAGCCTTTGGTTCGGTGTGAGAGGTGGTAGAACCGTCTCGGTCTCCCTCTGAACCTCTACTGGCCTGACATCACCAGCTGGCATATCCTCCACTGCTCTTGCCAACTGCTCACCATCCACATCATCCAGATTCTCATGCTCTCATCGACTTCCATTTGACTCATCAAACTTCACATCACAGGTCTTCTCAATTTGACCACTGCTCTCATTGTACACCCTGAAGGATGACCCTCTAGCTGAATATCCTAAGAAGACTCCCGTGTCCACTCTGCTCTGGAATTTGCCCAAGTGCTCCCGCTTCTTCTTGATGTAGACCTTGCAGCCAAAGACCCTGAAGTAGGAGACATTGGGTCGTCTTCCCACTAGCAGCTCGTAGGACGTCTTCTTCAAGAGCTTGTGAAGATCTGACTGTTGATGCAAAGATGATGAGTCAGTGTTGATTGCTTGACCCGAGCAGATGTGAAGTCTTGTACTCATCTAACATTGTCCTCGCCATCTCGATGAGCGTCCTGTTCTTCCTCTCAACCACCCCATTTTGCTGAGGAGTGTAGGTGGCTGAGAACTGGTGATCAATCCCTAACTCATCACAGAACATCTCAACAGAAGTATTAGTGAACTCCGTTCCATTATCACTTCTCACCTTCTTGAGGGTACAGTCAAAAGCATTTTGGGCTTTCTTTACAAACTTTTTGAAAACATCTCCGGTTGGAGTTTTGTCAGGTAGAAAGAAAACCCAGGTGTATCGGGAGAAGTCATCAACAATGACCAAGCAATAGAGATTTCCTCCGATACTCACATAGGTAGTTGGTCTAAAAAGGTCCATGTGTAAAAGCTCAAGAGGTTGAGATGTAGACATGACATTCTTGTCAGGATGAGAGCTTGCCACTTGCTTGCCGGCCTGGCAGGCACTGCAAAGCTTGTCTTTCTCGAATGTCACCTCTTGCACCCCAAGAATCAATTCGTTTTTGAAAAGTTTCTTCAAGTTTGCCATGCCGACATGCCCAAGACGCCTATGCCAAAGCCAACCAAGAGAGACTTTGGCGACAAGGCAAGTCGAGACGGATGCAGTAGGCTCACTAATTTTCCCAAGAAACAAGTTTTCAAACCGAAAGCCTTTGAACACAAGTTTTTCATTTTGTCCAAAACCAACAAGCGCTCAGGTGAGAAATTACAATGGAACCCCAAACCACATATTTGGGCAACAGAGAGAAGATTATAGCTCAAAGTTTTCACCAGTAGCACATTGTCAATTGAAAGATCTGAAGAAATTGCTACCTTTCCAACTCCCAGAACCTTACTCTTGCTTCCGTCTCCAAAAGTGACCTTGGGGGGAATCTTGCCTTCCTCCCCTATTGAGGTGAACAACCGGGGATTGCCGGTCATGTGTTGAGTGCACCCACTGTCGATGATCCAATGGCACCCTCCACTCTGGTAGTTCACCTGTCATGAGAGAAGATCACTTATGTGACTCAGGGACCCATACAGGAGGTCCCCGAGGGTTAGCCTTCAAACCAGAAGCAACAGGAGCAAAACGATCAATCAATGATTTAGGCACCCAAACATGTGCCTTGTGCTAGTTCTCAGACTTGAGCCCAACAAATCTAGCAGTCATCCTACCTTGATCATTTTTCTTGAGTAAGTAGGAATCATACAATTCAGTGTGTGCTCTGGGAAATCTTGGTTGTGTGTGATTGGGAGTGTTGCGGTTTTGGTTCCTAGGAGGGTTTGGTCTACCGTTGTTGCGCCTAGGAGGACCATTCCAGAAGTTCTGCCTAGGTGATTGCCAAGTGTTGCGATACCTAGGACCTTGCCAGTTGTTGTAGGATCTAGGACCATATTGCCAAGCACTATTGTTTCTTTGCTGCCATGTGGAGTTATAGTACCTAAGAGGTCCTTGCCAAGTGTTGTGCCTATTGTGCATCCTAAAATCATTGTTGCTAGAGTGCAGGTTGTTACCATGCCTCTTCTTGGGATAGGCATGATAGTAACTTTGCCTCATGGTAGATGCTCGAGGAACACTTGATTCTTCCTCTATTTTGACTTCTCTGGGGTAAAACCCAAGCCACCCTGTTGGGAGGGTTTTCGTTGTTCCTTGAGCATCTTGTCCAAGGCCAAGCTACCCTCATAGCACTTCCCAAGCCCCTTATCAAACTTCTCAAATTTAGACTTCAACTCGGCATTTTCAATAGCAAGTTCCCTAACAGCTAGTGCAAATTTGCAGTTATCAGGTGTACACACTAGTGCATTGTTAGAGGAACCGCTAGAAGTGAAAGCCAACACAGTGCAATCATGAGCAACTTCAGGACAAGTAAGAGTCAAGTCAATAACAGGTGCAATAGCAACAGAAGTAACAGGCATGGCACAAGCAACATCCAAAGCATCAACAGGGGTATCAACTAGTTGAGCAAGAGGCAAAGCAACCAACTCATCATTCTTAGTCAGAAGTGTCTCATGGTTCTCCCTAAGTACATAGTAAGTAATCATGAGATCATCTAGTGACTCATTCAAAGCATCGCGCTCTTGTTCTAACACATTGCACTTAGACGACAGATTTTTGTTAGAACCTAGCAAAGTGTCATGCTCAGACTCTAAGCTATCATATCTAGTGGTAAGACTTTTGCACTTAGTTTGCAAAGCAATCAAAGTTTTACCAAGCTCTAGGTTCTTTAGTGTCTCATGCTTATAGCGCTCACAAGCTTCCCTAAGATAATCACGCATGCCTTCACCTCGCCACTGGGTCGAGCCATCAAGCACTTGGAAGTGCCAGCAGGAGTTGGTGAAGCCTTTGCCGATTAGAGGAAGTAGTGGAAGAAGCCTCATCATCATCAGAGTACCACTCTCGACGCTCAGCAACCACCGTGAGACATCTTGGAGTGAAGACTGGATGAGGCGGCACTGACTCAGCTATTGCCATGGTGGCGGCTCGATCGGTGATTCCTCATCTCCGGTCAAGTGTCATTGAGCTGTCATCGGTCACCCATTCTCCCACAAAGGCTAGCCTCTTGCCTTGTGAGGAGCGACCCTTGAACCCTGACTTCTGGGGGTTCTTCTTCTTGTTGTTGTTGTGCCTCGGCTTCGCGCCATCGCCCTTCTCCTTTTCTTTGTCCTTGTACTTGGTGTTGCCCTTCTGGGGACACATTGAAGCGATGTGTCCCTTCTCCTGGCACTCATAGCATCGGTATGATGCATGGGTGTTTCTACTCATCCTCTTCTTGCCTCCATAGCCATTTCTGCTCATGAACTGACCAGCTTGCTTCATGAACAGGCCAAAGTGTTGAAAGCCCTCCTCGAGCTCATTCCAAGTCATCTCTCCCCCATCCTCAGCTTGACTTGGCTTGAGACCACTCTGCTTGGATCCACTGGCCTTGAGGGCGATCACTTGATTATTTGCTGGAGCAGGAGAATCCTCATGATCATTGAGGAGCATCATCTCGTGCGCGGTGATCTTGCTAAGCAAAGCTGTGGGAGCAAGCTTCTCCACATCACCACTGTTGGTGAGGTAGGTGATGATGTCCCGGTAGTCCTTCTTGGGGAGGATCCGCAGCATTTTCCTACACACTTCATCATTCGCAACAGTGTGACCGAGCCCCTTAAGCTCGTTAAGGATGGGGTTAAGCCGAGTAAACATAGCATTGACATTTTCATTTGGAAGCATTCTGAACTGATCATAGCGCTCCTTGACAACCACTAGTCTACCCTCCTTAACAGTTGAAGTGCCCTCGTGAATCTCAATGAGTGTGATCCATATCTCGTGTGCACTAGTGAGATTGCTAACTCTATCGAAAACCTCCATGCTCAAACCACAAAACAGAGCGTTCATGGCCTTAGCATCGGTCTCTAGAAGTTTGGTTTGTCCGGGTGTGGGAGGAACATCATCAGTGAGTGTGACACCATGAGGAGACTCTACGACCTTCCACACATCCATTCCCATGGCCTGAAGAAATACTTTCATGCGCAACTTTCAAAAACCGAAATTAGTGCCACTAAAAAGAGGAATCCTATTGGCGGCTACACAACCCCCGTCGGCCATCTCTAAGCGATTAAGCAATTAGAGACCCGAGCTCTGATACCACTTGTTAGGATCCTAGGCCGAGAGGGGAGGTGAATCGGCTCTTTCAAATTTTACTTCTTTCAATTAGCTTGATTAATTAGTCAAATTAGGAACCCAAGCTATCGATAGATTTATAGCCTAGTTGCGGAAGCGATCACAATAAGCACGAGCGACTACAAGGAGGCTCGATGGCACTCACACGCAAGCGATCAATCCAATGTGCGGAAGTAAACGAGTGAGATGAGAAGACGCAAATCGAGTTGTTTACCGAAGTTCAGTGCTCAACACATGAGCACCTACGTCTCCGTTGAGGAAACTTCTCACACAGAGAAGTCGGGACCCTTTCGTCCCTAGCCCTCAATCCACTCGTGGTAGCTCTTCACCAACACATGGTAGGCGAGCTCCAAACCTTCACACGGAGGCGAGTTCTCTCACACGCGAGAGCTCCTCACACCCACGGCACCGACACACGGCACCGACCACCGACACACGGTGAATTTCACCTCAACACATGAGGTACCCCCAACACATGGAGGATTTGGATCCGACACACGGATACCTTGGCACCCCCGACACACGGAGATGGCCGCCGACACACGGCGGACTTGAGGGCTCCAACGGATGGAGAGGATGCACCCCTACACAAGGCGGTGACTACCAACGAATGGTGGGTTTGCGGCACGGTCGATGTAGTCGTACGGTCGATGAAGCTCGTGGCGTGACGACGATCTCTCCGGTGACAGAATCCCAAGAGCACTAGATCGGAGATCGTCTCTCACCACTTCCCTCTCTCTCCCACCATGAAACTAGGGCAAAAACACCATGGGAGTTGGGGCAAACCTTGGAGATGGATGAGAGGAGGTAGGGTCACCTTCTTCTTCTTCCTCCTCTCTTCTTCTCTCTCTCAAGCACATGGAACCCTAGGTGGAGGTGGAAACCATGGGAGGAGCTCTCTTGGTGTCTAAGGGCAAGGGGTGGCTGCTAGGTGAGGCTCTCTCTTTTTTTCTCCCGTGCTCGTAGCCCCTATTTATAGGCCCAAGGCGAAACCCTAGAAATGGACGGCTCAGATTAAATCGCGAGTTTCAGATCACTCGGTCGGACGCCGTCCGGTTCCCGTCGGACGCCGTCCGACAGTGGGTCACGCCAATTTTTGAACTTGGTCGGACGCCGTCCGGTAGGTTCGTCGGACGCGTCCGACAGTGAGCTAGCGCGCGCGCGAACAGTGCCCACCAGGTGTTTGGTCGCGGGATTAGCCGTCGTCGGACGCTGTCCGGTCCGGATCGGACGCCGTCCGGCGATCGCATCTTATTGCGCCCGTTTTTGACGCCGTCCGATGGTCGCTTGACGCCGCGTGATGATCAACGATGAACTTCGTCGGACGCCGTTCGTCATTGTCGGACGCCGTCCCAAGCGGTGGCTATGAACACAGGACTTAGCCATATTTTGAGCTAGCTCGTTGGGAACCGCTGCTGTCGGACGCTGTCCGAAGACCGTCGGACGCCGTCCGACAGTGGGTGTGATTTTGGGACTTAGCTAGAATTTGGCTTGGGCTCGTTGGCCGCCGTCCGATGGCAATCGGACGCCGTCCGATGGCAATCTATTTCGCACACCCCTTCGAACTTAGCCTCTCTCGCGCCCTCGCGCACCTCTCGCACCTCTTTTGTCGATTTGTGGACACGGCGGAGGTTTAGAACAATTAGGCGGGAAGTTTGCGCCTAAAATATTTAGGAGACTTGGCGGCGCGAAACCACAGACGACAGTGAACCGAACCTTCTCGACCACGGGATGTGTATTCGCTCTAGATGGTTCGCTCAATGCTGACACCTGGCACTCTCGGAACCCCTATGACCGGTGCTCAGTGGGACCCTGCAACCAGAGAGATGTAGTCTAGCCAAAGACGCACACAAGGAAAATAGAAGAACTATAAAAACAGAGGTCCTTATCCTTGACGTTCCGGCTGTACGGCCTAGTTGCCATCAATTACCAAAATCAATTAGCCCATGGAAGACTTGAACTTACACCTTCACACCGCACACGGAGCGGGTTTGCAGCCTGCCGGCCTGGTGGACTTCGAATCTGCAGTGCCGGCCTTGCTGCATATTTGGTATGACACTTGTCCAATCTTTACTTTCATACATTAAAGAAAAGAAAGACTTTAAAATTATCGTGTGGAGTCCTTTCTTCCTATCCCTCTATCCCCATCTAGTCAAACAATTTGATCTCATTGTCTTCCCGGCGATAGCCATCGAGTTGGATGTTTTTGGACACATGAATATTTAATTTTGACAAGAGATTAAGGCTTGTTTTGTTCACAACTAAAGTTGCCACGCTTTGTGTTATCCAAGTTTGACCGAGTTAGGTGCACTTGGTTCATAACCATATTTGTGGTAAGATTCTTTTTTTCTAGTGGGCCCCATGTGTAAGTGACTCAAAAATGTGTGGAAGATTGTCTTAGTCTTACTGACGTGTGGCTATGATTTTTCATGAACTATGATTAGGAAAGTATGATAAAAAGAGTCGACAAATTTTGAAAACTTAGTCCTCGAATCAAACGGGAATCATAAGTGAACAAGTGGCTTGTCTTGAGCTTATTTTAGGACACTAAGCTGGAACGAGGCTCAAATGTTAAAGCTGCCCAAAAATAAACATCAAGTTACTCACGAACCATGAGCTAACATTCTGCCACTATCATAAGGAGCAACAAATCTAAAACGCAGGCATACGAATTGATGTGGGATTGCGATATAGAGGGGGGAATTGAGGCATGGTAATGCGAGTGTGGCACAACACTGTAGCGAGCCAATGATGCGCAACCTGGACGGGTGCTTACATCAACATGAGCACGTGCTTACGTGTAGGGCGACAAGGTTGCACCATGATGATAATTGATAGATGACTCTTTCATATATGTACTATTCTTATTTTTCGTGCAATAATTCGACGACGTTGCACTTTTATAATTGATCGATTTGCTAAAAAGTTTACATGTGCTGTTCTCTCCCTTTATATTGATCCTAAAAAATTATAGATGACCGTTTCTTTAGAGGGTACAAAAAGATGAATCATAGATCACCGAGGCCATCATCAATGGTTTTCAGACGTTTTAACCGTAATTCACATCTATTTTTTTAACTATTTACGTAAATTTCTTTCTCCACCATTTTCTTTACCACAGTGATTACACATTAAGTTATGCCCATTGTGACGCACCCACACCCCCACGAGATAACGGTCACCGGGTTATAAATACGCTATATGGGCCGTTTTAAACCTCCATCTGGCCCACTTGTTTGCTCGTAATCGGCCATGCGCCGCCGTTCCCCCAAGTGGCACGCTCCAAAGCCTCCAAGTTCTTGGCCCAAGGATGACATGCTACGTGCCTACGTCCTAGACGCCGTCCCCGCATCCGCATCACTGCAGCCTGCATCAGGTAACCGGAAGAAAATTTGGAGAGACTCGGGTCTCTCACACATAAAAAAGACCTCATCTAGATTGATGACATCTGTCCTCCCCAATCTCAAAGCGCAAGCACGGACTAGCACAACATCGCCGCCGAAATCCCCAAAATTGTTTGACTGTTTCTCGCCCCTTCTCCGTCTAAACGCCGCCACCGCCGAAGCCTTACCTCCGCCGCCTTGGCGCATGGGCAGCCGCGACGGCGCCACCGCAATCCTTGGTGCCTCCTTGGAGCCCATCTCGCCAGAGGAGACTCGTCGTCGTCCGCCTTGAGAGCTCCTCGACGGTCGCGGCCGCAATGAGCTTAGCAATGCTCAAAGACGCGACGACCAAAGAAAGCTCGGCGGTGGCGGCGGCGGCGCGCTGCCGCGAAGCTTGAAGGAGGTGGCGGCGTCGGCGTCGGCGTCGGTGGTGGCGCGCGTGGCGAGTATGGCGACGGCGCATGGCTGGCGAAAGCATGGCAATGGGCGAGCTTTTGCAGCTTGCCAGGGTGCGCCGCTTCGTCGCGTCGCCCTCGCCGTCATACGCCTCGGGCCGGGGTTGGGCTCGTGGCGCGAGCACCGACGCAACTAGTTCGACATGGGAGCGGGCGCGGCGAGCTCGGTGGTTGGCATGGCGACCGGTAGCGGAGAGGTCGTGGGCGCGAACGCAGCGAAGCTCAACGTAGCGTCGACGCGGCGAAGCTCGATGGGGCGCGGCGCGAGAGCTCGATGGGAAATTGCTGGCGTGGCGATTTTGCTGTGGGCGTGAGCGCGGCTTGAGCACCGAGCACCCATCTCCTCGCCGTGGTGGCGCCGCCCGTGCCATGTCCTCCTCCAAGTCACGGCGGTGACACCGCCGCTTTTCCCGAACGGCACGCCTGTCTTCCTTAAGTCCGGTAGCGGTGAACGCCCTACTTCCTAGCGAGGTGCGGCGGCGTCCATGTCATCTCCAAGGCACAAGAACGGCGGCGTTCGTTCTCCGCCGAAAGCACGGCGGCGGCCGTGTCTCTTTCTCAAGCCAGCGCCACATGCCCGTGGAGTTCGCCATTGCCCGTAGAGCTCGCTGTTGCATCTTCGAGCCGCCGCCAAGCTCGCCGCAGGGCGCCGTCGCCGCCATCTTCGAGCTCCACTGGTCACCGCCGGTTACCGGAGTTAGGACTTAGGGAGAGTTTGGGAGGTGGACTGCTGCCTGCTAGGAGGAAGAAGAAAGTGAGAAGAGGACAGGTGTTGCTGATAGGACGGGTCCTTCCAGGCTGTGAAGGACCCGGGTCCTTCCAAGTTCCAAATTTTCTTCCCAGGTAACCGCCCAAGAGAAAACTTCAGAAGCGCGCTCGCCGCACCGTGCCGAACCACCGACCCCGCCCGCGTGGCCATGGACCGCACATGCTCACACGCACGTATCACTGTATCAGCGGCCGGCGTCCCACTGAACCTGGCCGTGCACCGAGCGTCGGCGCACGTACGGGAGCCTGCGGTAGCCTTTCGGTTCATGTTCCACGTACTTCCATGCTGGAATTAAAGCCTAAGATCAAACGTCAAGTAAAATGATCACCATCCTGTAGCTTGCCATATATGGCCTCCCTGTGGCCTATGGAGCTTTAACATGCATACGCATGTACGTACATGCTGCTTGTACATCACATATACACCGCCGTATACGCACTCCCTTCACATGTTAGTACGTATAAAAAAAGTTAAGATTACACGAAGAAACTTCCGCCGACTAGCTTGATCACAGTGAGAACATATGCGCACAACGATAACAGGTTGATTTGGTGTCGTATACTCTTTTTTTATGCTTATCTTGTACTTCTTTCGGCCGACGACCCTTTATTTATATTAAAGATTACAATACTTACTCTTATTTAAATTAGAACCATTGATTTTAAACAAACTCCATCAGATATCTCTATCTTTGGTTTCGTTTTGTCCGGCTGAGTCAAAAATTATCATTCTTGTCCAAACCATTCATCATAACACTTTCTAATAATTTTGAAGGTTTTGTAAATTTTTCCTAAGAAAACTTTAAAACATTATTAAAATAATTTTTTAAAGTATCTCTATGTGTTTCAAAGGCTTTTTGACTCAGCCAAATTAAACCGATCCGAACCGGCCTGTGTGGATCTACATTCCACCGCCCGGTGCTTTGCAGACGTGTGTGGGTTCGCCCCGCGTGGGGCGCGGCTTTTCCACGTGCCGCCCCCCCGCGCCCGCCAATCCCGAGTCCCTGACGCCGCCCGCGCCGATCCGACGGCGCGCGCACCGCGGCCGGCCGCCGCCCCGCCCCGGGCGTCGCGCCAGCTGCATGCGCGCCCCTGTCGGCACCCGGCACCCGCGCCCCACCCGTTGCCCCCGCTCGTCAATCACACGAGGAAACGCAACGCAAGTACGCAACGCAGCGGGAAACCCTCGTGCCGCCTGTACGCAACGTACGCACGCGACGCCACTCGCAGTCGCAGGTATCCGTTGGGTGCAGCGGCTGGGTAGTGGCTGCATAAATGGCCAGGGTCCCGGGGCGCGCACCGGGGCACGGCCACAACATCTTCTTCCGTCCGTTTATCTGCGTACGCTGACATGCATGATGCTGTAGCCGTGGCCTTGACATCTCTCTCCTCGACTAACCTAGCTTCATGCATCTTCAATTTATTTTCGGTGTTGCGTATACTATATAGTACAGGGGCCTAGCTGCCGCTGCCGCTGCAACTGCTATCTCGATCTCTTTTATTTGGTCTAGATCGGCAAGCAAGCGAGCGAGCTTCCTTCATTTTTTTTTTTACTTTTATAATCTCCAAGGATTTTTGTTGGTTGGAGTTTTAGCTAGTTCTCATTTCACTTGATAGTGGATTTGTAGTTTTCATTTCACCTTCTTCAGAGTTTCGTTTGATCGATCGATCGATCTATCTACTGCTGCTGCTGCTGCTCATATCTGCAGTATCTGTTCATTGCTTAAGAGCTTAAGGCCAGCCAGATCAAGAGACCGTTACATTTGATCATTTCAAAGCAAGATATAACTGATGGAGAGCGCTGCTGTTAAATCCTTGAGCACTTCGGCCAAATCACCTTCGTTGATGGCCTTCAGGCCGTGTTACGGCAGCGGCCGACACCCAACGAAAGCGTCTCCGTTTCCGCAACCGGCGGCGCCGCCGCAGCCTCCGCTCCTGCCCCTGCCCGTGCACCTCCAGGCCTCGCCGCAGCGCCCCTCCTGCCCGGCGACGGCGAGCCGCGCGGTCCCGCATGCCAAGAAGCCTCGCCACGCCACGCCGAGCCCCAGGAAGCCGGCGAACGGCGCTACGGCGCCGATCGACGTCGCGGCGCCGTCCAAGAAAAGGACGGTGGCGGCGGCGGTTGAACAGCAGGAGGCGGAGTGGACGACGGGCTCCCTCTACTCGGTGTCGCCGCCGCCGAGTAGCGTGCCGATGCCGACTTCGTTGCTGGCCACGGGCGGGAGGAAGGCGCCGACCCCGTGCGCCGTGGAGGTGGCCGGCGGCGGTGGGGGCGTGGATGCCAGCGCAACTGATGAGCTCCGGCGGCTGCTCCGGCTTTAGCAACGACCGACACACTCTACCATCGGGTCTGTTGCTCCTGCTAGTGCACTGTTGACGCATGTAATGGCAAAAGCAAGGATATGATGTTCGTGGGTTCCTTCATGGATCATAGGAGGTTTTTTAAAAATAAGCCATGAAGAATTTGATCCAAATTGTATAATTCGCTAGTTCAATGATTCCCTATCGTGTGTCGTGTGTTACCTGCGCATGGTGTGGTTTGTTTTTTTTTCTTTGACATGGCACGGACGCACACTACTCACACCACACACGTGTGCGCATCCAGTGCGCGCACACACAACCAGATCAAGAGACCCAAAGTCTCCTTATAGGGGTATGCGTAGTTTCACTAAACGCGTGCGTGTGTGTCCTGTGATTTAATCCCGGGTGTACCAGTCCCGGGGATAAATCCCAAAAAAACCCACGAGAACACTAGCACCGAGCAAAGGTCGAACACTGGCCGGCTGGCCGTAAGACGATGGGCGCAGTCACTGCGCGGCGGCGCAATCCTCCATATGGTGTGGAATATGTCACCTATGTTTCATCTTCATGTCCACATCATTGTCATGTGGAGTGGTATTTTTGCAAAACGCTAACTTTATAATAGCATTTGTGTGCAATTTTTTTTAAAAAATAAATGGGTGAATTTGATCAAAGTTGTATTCGGCTTTAATATAATAATTGAATAGATAGATAGATATATTGATGTGGACTTTTTATTCGAAATTTATACTCCCACCATTCAAAAATATAATGCGTGATTTGGCTTGACACAGTCTCCAAAAATGTATTTTGTGCTTAATTTTTTTATCATAGTAACAGAATTGTAACCATTAGAAAATACTTTCAAATATAAATCCGATGATTTTTTTTGTGTGTCACAAAAATATATATTATTGATAAAATATTGATCAAATATTAGGAAGTTCGAATCTAGAAATGTGTGTCTTATATTTTTGGACGTAGGGAGTATTTTTTTTTTATTTATTTGGCATAGACTCTTTTTCTAGTTTTACATTTGAACATGGACTCTTATTTTTATTATTTCATTTTATTTTTTTTACCGTGGTTGATACAAACTCTTTTTTTAAAATCTAGACCATTATAATTTAGATCCATTATAATCGATGGCGCATTTTTTTTTCTCTTATAGCATTGGGGTCCCGTGTATTCGTAGCTAGATTTGACTCAACTCTTTAATTTGGCATAAACTCTTATTCTATTATTTTTTATTCCAAATTTATGTAATCTTTATTTATTGTTGTATCCGATAGGAACTTTTTCTTTTGATCTAACATGGACTCTTTTTTATTTTTATTTCAAATTTTTATTATTGTTTTGTTGTAACCCATACAAACTCTTTTCTAATATGACATGTACTCTTATTTCTGTTTTTTAATTCTAAATTTCTATTTTCTTTTTGTTGTTGTCGGTGGTCTTGAGCTGCACAACAAATTTATGAGGGCTACCCCACTAAGCCTCAGACGATGCTTCAAAGCGCATCAGGAAACCGAGCAATTTCAGAGTAGCTAGCCTGCGCGAATTGAATAAACTGTCTTTATTACTGGGGGGGCCCTCTATTTATAGTAAGGGGCCAAATTACAATGTACCATTACATCCCCTTTCTCGAGAGAATAAAGTGAGGGTAGAAGGGGTAAATCGAGATTACAGAGGGGGTTAGGCCGTTGTAAAAAACTAAGATTCCACTGCCACCTGGAGCGGTTTGTTACAGCCAGCTGTCGTATCTCCCTGACACAGGATACGATCCCTGGCACTTGTAACAAACCGTACTTGTTGCCTTCTGGATCTCCGCGACTGCCGTTGCCTCGCAACTCCGGACTTGGGCTACCCTGATCCTAGACAACGACCGAGCTTCGACCTCAGAGGGGGTATACACCCTTTTGCTTCGGGGTTGCCCCGCCCGAAGGTGACGGGGCTCCCTTCGGGCGACTCGCCCTTCCTTGTTTCGCCATTGCCTCGCCTAGAAGGCGCGAGGCACCCCCTTTGGGTGACCCTCTCCTTCATCTCCACAAACTGGTTCGCTGCTCCCGCTGTCTCATGGGGGGTGGGTGCCCCCTACCACAACAGTTGTCATTAATATAAATTCTTTCTTTATTATTTTTTTATCTAGTCCGTTATAACCTAGGCCCCAAACAATCGGTGCTATAGATCTTTCTTTTTATTTCTAATTAGCATGGGATTTTTTAGGGCTAATATGACGATGCCATTTAACCCTATTGTAATATATAATAATAATAATATGTTGCTCATCGTAGAGCCCAAATGCTCGATAGGAAGCTACCCTCCGTCCCAATATATAGGACGCATAAGTTTTTTTGAGTTGTCCCATAATATAAGACGTCTTCCTATTATTTTCTTGGAAAAGACGAGCAATTAACTCATAGTTAAGCTATTCACACTATAAAATGCATGCTTTTGCTAGCTTTAACTATTAAAACTATTAATTAAGTGCATGGAAAGGAGATCCATGCTTCAAGTAACGAGATAATCAAAGATGATTTACTCTCTTAAACATTATTTTTTGGTCTTGATGAAAATTTTTATACGCCCTATGTTTTGGGACGGAGGGAGTAGCATTTTGTGGGCGTAATTTGAAAACTGCAGTTCCAGCAAGCAGCACAGCACGATCTCAGTAGTCAGTGCTGTAATTATGCAAAGTACCATACAGAATCGCAGGCAAAATATAAAAGCATAAAACATGATATCCTCCTTAAGATCAACAGTTCACAGAGAGGCTCGTACAATACCTGAATTCTGGTGGTATGCGACAACAAAGTTGTGTTGGAAGGATAAGAGTGTACACTTTCATTAAACAGCAACCGATTTATTAAGATCTTATCAAGAATTGGTGACAGGGATAGCACACAAGGAAGCTCTATTATTGAAAGATAACTTGATCACAATTGATCAGGGACAATGCCCTACAATCTGAAACCAAACCCCTAACCATATTCCATTATTTGTCAACAAAAGAAGACTATCAGTAAAGCTAATATATGATGCACTCTACTCGCTGAAACGATATGTCGCCTATTAGTATACAACAGAAGTTCTGTAGTGCCCATTGAGAGGGATTAGTTGTTGCAGAATGCACGAAGGGTTTCATCTAGGGCTTTCCTGTCATAATCGCCAGTAAAAACACAGCTTCCCAAAGGTCCTTTCAGGAGGATGAGTCTAAGCAATCCATCAGCAACCTTCTTGTCGACCTGATGTGTAATTCAAGAATCCAGTAAGGCTACTTTTTATTGCAAAAAAGGCAAACTCAGATATCAAGGTGCGGCAATGCATTGAAAGGATAGCACAATCTACAAATTTTTCACGAATAACAACAGTTTTTGCAGTAAAAAATTATATTCAAGACTAATTTAAGTGCTTCCAGCAATTTAAGGTACTTACAGCCATAATATTTTTGAATTTATCCACTGTCATGGCCTCTGGTGGTGCAATGGGGAGTTTGGCATGCTTTAGTATGTCAATTGTCCGTCTTTTTATTGAATCGTCTATCCAGCCTAGGCGATGAGACATGTCAGCTGCCATAACCTAGGAAAATAGCAATCAGAAAAGGAAGCAAAAATAATGAGAAAAAATATAACTAAGAGATGGTATCAAAATGTTCAATGCAGTAGTGTCCTTACTGTTCCAGCTGCAACAGCCTCTCCATGGAGCCATGCTCCATAGCCAGTCCCTGTTTCTATAGCCTGAAAAATTAAATACATTGATCAATCCACTATAGGTGCTCACAAAACAGGAGGTTATTATTATAATATGATAAATTCTGTTAAAGCAAAGCAAGGAAATTTAGTTTTTGATTTCTGGAATAGTCAAATTCCTAAAGTAATAACAGCGAAAGCAAGGTATTTGCAGACAGGGTTCTAATCCATAAAGTAATAACAATGAAAGGCGAAGTATTTGCAGACAGTTTCAGGATCATTTGTCATTATACTTGAACGAACAGGGAGAATAAAGGCTGTGAAACACACATACAAGGAAAAAAACACATCTTCAGAAGCCATACCACAAAAAATATATATAACGCCACTAATTAAAAAAATTTGGAGGCTAGTTTCACAAAAATATCTATCACATAGACTGAAGTTATACTACACTGCTGAACTAGTATCACTGTATCAGCAAAAAGAGATTCATAAAGAAATCTGTGTTTCAGAAGCTAAAGTAAATAGCAAAATATATCAAAATCTCGATGCAATAAAGAAAACTACCTTACATTAACCAACCAATTTACTGTCTTAAGTAATAACTGCAGTTCAGGGCTTTTCCTATCCTATTGTGATTTGGAGAAAGTACATGTTTGGTCCATCAACTATAGCCTAAGAATCAATTTGGTTCCTAACATGGAATATTGAATAATAGTGGTCCTCCAATTATCAAAACCGGGCCAAAATGGTCCATTCACCGGTCAAATAACGGTTTCTGGAGGTTTTTGCTGACATGGCAGCATACATGGCTGGTTTACCTGATGTGGCATTACACATGGTGACTAAATTTGAGAAAGAGATAGATCCCCTGTAATGCCAAGTCAGCAAAAACCAGTCACGTGTACTGGCGCCACGTCAGCGAAAACCACCCAAAACCGTTGCTTGACCGATCAAGGAACCATTTTCATCCTGTTTTGGTAATTGGAGGACCACTCTTGTCTCGTATTCCATATTAGAGCACAAATTGATTCGCAGGCTATATCTGAGGGACCAAATAGGTACTTTTTCCCTTGTGATTTAACCTGTGATGATTTAAAAGGACTAGCCCTATCAAATAGCTCGTTTAAGCAGAGCAAAAATAAATAGGTATTACTATCAGTTTAGAAAACTATCAAAGTAGGTTCATATTACACTATAATGTTAATATAAAATTATAAACTACTGTAACTTACAAAAACAACAATAATTAACAATAGTTATGATATACATACATGACCAAATGTATGACCCAGGTTCAGTGTTGCTCGAAGACCACTTTCCTTTTCGTCCTGTGCAACCACTTCAGCTTTGTTTTCACATGATCTCTTAATAGCGTAGGCCAAAGCATTCGGTTCTCTACAAACATGCAATAAATACTAAAGGTTAATGCCAACATGATGTGTTAAGAATCATGCTATATTTGCAGAACATAGCTATTCGGCATTGATCAAATAGAAGAACTCAAACAGTCATGCTACGTAAACTAGAGTTCTCCAAACTTAATCTCATAAACACAGCTTACACGAAGTCTCACTGAGCTGACAAGAACACTAGAAGAATAAAACAGTTCTGTGGCCCAATGTTTGCCCGTCACACAATACAAGTAACTTCACCAATTGGAACAGCAAACAAATGAGCTAAGAACGAATGTACAGCAATGTCCACTCTTAAGTTAGCTGGGCAATGTAATATTTTTGTCCCTGTTCAAAGTAAACAAGATGACAATCATCTTGGATAGTGCTCATTGAATAACTTTCTCGTAATTTGATAAAATATGTTCTTTCATACGGTCACAAAACTGAAATATTCATGTCAGTAAGTAATTAGAAAGGTGATAAATCAAACAGCCAGGATGCTGAGAACATATGAAAAAAATCCAAACATTATATGGACACTGTTTGCTCCTCTCCTTTAAAAAGATTTTGATGTAGTATTCCAAACAAGATTAGAAAGCATATCTAGTTGAATCTTGAACTCGCTACACATTCCTTACCCCCTAATAATTAAACTGTCTACAACAATTGAAGTCTAACGCTGTTGCAACTTGCAAGCTGTTATCTGCTAGTCAATGGTCAAAAGGAGATGATAAATAGCACAAAAATGAGAACATCAAATTAAACCTGCTGAATACCTTGCCAACAATGCTGGCATATTCTTTTCTTGCCACTCAAAAAACGGTGCATCTCTTATGAGCCCATACTTCACCACCTCAGCTATGCCTGAAGCTAGCTCCCTGTCAGGCAATGTATTCAGTGTGTCGGTGTCTATCAATACACATTGTGGCTGGTAGAATGCCCCGATTAAGTTCTTCCCCAACGGATGGTTAATCCCGGTCTTCCCTCCAACAGAGGAATCCACCTAAAATAGTTCATCTCACCACCGTTAGCACCAGACCAGAAGCTCAACTCAGTAAAAACTCTAAATGAAGCTAAGTACCTGGGCCATCAGAGTAGTGGGTATCTGTATGAAATTGACACCACGGAGGAATGCAGCGGCTGCAAATCCACACATGTCCCCAATGACACCACCCCCTAGTGCAACGAACGTGCATCGGCGGTCCAGTCGGGACTCAACCGCCTTATCAAACACCTTCATCAGCGTGTCCTGCAAATGGCAACCAGTTGATTACATCCAAGTGAACTAAACACGACTCCTAGCCTCCCAGCACGCTGAATCCCACACGCACCATGTCCTTGAATTTCTCGCCGTCAGGCAGGATCACGCTCTCTACTGACACATTCGGGTTGCCGTGCGTGAGTGCCCATGTCACCTTCTCCAAGTAGAGCGGCGCGACGGTTGTGTTGGTCACCACCAGAACCCTTTTCCCATGCACATGCCTGCTTAAACAAGCCATCAGGGTCGCGACATCACCACATCTAAGTCAGCGATCGAGCAAAAGCTTGCTGGTTTAGAGTACCTCTGCAGCAGGTCGGGCTCGTCGAGGAGGCAGGAGCCGATGTAGATCGGGTAGCTCCGGTCGCCGAGGTCGACGTCGACCACCGTAGGGACTCTGGACGCCGGCGGTGGCTGCATCGCTGGGGCAGCCCTGGCTACGACGCCGCTCCGGGGGACCCTCGAGGGGGAGGCACGGAGGGGTGGGCAAGAGGGGCGAGACGGCGAGGGGAGGGAGGCGGCCGCAGCCGCAGCTGCCCGGGGACGGCGGGTGGAGATACCCGTGCAGGAAGAGGACGCGGAGGCGGCGAGAAGGGAGGAGGAGGCGGCCGCCATGGAGGAGACGAACTGGGAAGCGGCGGCGGCGGCGGGTGGCGGGCGGTGGTTGTGCGATTTCTGATGAACCGGCGATTTGAGGCGGGCGGAGCGGGGTTGGTGGGAGAGGAGTACGTGAGGTGGTTGACGTGGCAAGATGGTTGGCGGACGTGCCGCCGTGTGCCGGCTTTGAGGGGATGGCGGCTTGGGTTTCACTGAAAGCGAGTCGTCAGCCAAGTCAGAAGAAGTATGGACAGATCCATGAACAAGGAGCTATATTTTATTCTAGTTATTTTCAGTTAAATACGAGTAGTGAAAAATCGAATAGGATGCTAATACAAATATGGATATTTGAAAATGGTTAGAAAATGGATACCGGATAGTATATAAATAGGTAAAAAACAGATAATAGATATTTAGTCAGATAGTACGTGAATTTCCTAGCATAAAAAATATGCCATGACAAAACAATCCAACTAACACATTTAATCCAATAGATAAAGTCTGATTAATATACAATATGGCACATGGAGTCCAATAAACACACTTAGTCTACCAAAGCATCCAATTAATACATAATTCAACATATAGGTCTAACATACATAGTCCAGCACAAATATCTCAATGTAAAGTCCAACAAACATATAAAGTTCAACACGATTACACAAATAGCTCTAAATAGAGTTTAACAAATATACAGTCCAACTCCAACATGAATAGTTCAACATAGAGTTTAACATACATAGATAATCCAACACAAATAGTTGAATATAGAGATATATAGTTTAATAAACATGCATAGTTCAACACACGGACTTGACATGCAAAACAACCTCATCGTGCATAGACCAAGATCATGTGTCAATATTGTCCTTTGTCTCCTCCATAGCATTCAACTCTTCAATTGAAGTTGATATTGTATTTTTAAATAAAAAATCCATAAAAGGAATAAATTAAGATTATAAAAAACACACGTAATGAAGAAAAAAATCATACAAGAAAGATAGTTCAACACATAGAGTTGACATAGAAAACAACCTCATCATACTTACACCAAGATTAAGTGTCAACATTGTCCTTCATCTCCTCCATAGATATCAAGTCTTCAAATATGTCATTGTATTTTTTGCATCTAAAAATGATTAAATAAGAGCAAGTTAGTATTTATGTTAAAGGCATACTTAATGCGCAAACAAAACCATATAAGAAAGATAAAAATTGACCTTTTTATGAAGTAATACTTCAATTATTTGTATAAACTAAGCCCTCAACAATTTTAAGAGTAATATGACTATGGAATAGATCAATAACACATCCACCAATGCTAAATATGGACTCTGAAGCAAACATAGAAACTTGCATAGATAGCACATCACGAGTAAGATGAGAAAGAACGTTTTTCAATTCCATAGCATCAACATGCTCCTCAGCTCCTACTATACCTCATCAGTCGTACCTCCACCACTGTTGGAATCTCCTCCCATGTTGGTGGCAGTCTAGGGCAGCACACCAGCATAGACAATGATCAAATCGATGGATGATGGGCAACAGTGTACACACCAACACAGTGACCAAAATTGGGAGACACAGTGCACACACCTTCACCTTACCGACATCGATGCAGAGGGAGACGTCTGCGCTGGACTTGCTTCACGTCTTCATCATGCTGACATCTGCCCTGGTCCCTAGACTTATGGGAAATGGGAGGCAGGCCAGGCGGTAGAGAGGGCGATAGTCGGTGATGGTGGGTGGCACAACGGAGATGTGAGGCAGCGGTGGAGAGCCAAAGATAGGAGGTGGGGCACAGACGCATGGTGGTGGGGGCTAGAGAGGGCGGCACAACGATCAGGTTGGTGACTGGTGGGCGGACGGGTGGTGGTTTGGTGGAGAGGATTACGGTGCGCGGTGGCGGCTGGCGACAACGAACATGATGCAAAGATGGGATACGGGAGGATGGGGACTAGAGAATGGTTAGCTTGTGAGTGGTGACCTAGCTCAGCTCCTATGTGCATTTGGCCGTTCGGGTCGGGTTCGGTCGAACGGGCCTTGTGGACTTGTAGGTTGTGTGTCTAATGGGCTGAGCTGAGTGGCTAGGGCGCTGGTCCGCATTCCATATCCGGGTACCTGATTATTTTCTTTTATCCGGGTACCCGTACTTGATTTGTGTTTTGCGTCTTGTGTACGACATGTACCCGCAAAAAACTAGGTACTACCCGAACCCGACCCGTATCTGACAGGTAATAGTACTATTTTTTTGGGTACCATCAGGTGTGAATACGAGTTGGGTATTACCCGGCCCGTTTCACCCCTAGCTATGAGCTCAACCAAAAGAAGCAACACAGATGCCATGCTAGGTGGTCAAGGAGAAAAACAACTTTTGAGTCAAAAGAACCAGCAAGGTCAACATGGACGTTAGAAAGACATCTATGAACAAGAAGGCGATTAAGGAGAAAAACAATTTATTTGTAAAACTTGAAATTTATTATAGTTTGAAAAAAATGGTCGCCTCTTGGTGATACTTGGGTTAGCCCAAAGATTATTATAGGTTTAAGAACACAAGGTGCCAAGGCGACCCTACCTTTTTAGGGTAAAAGGGGTAGGAAAAAAGTCTCGAGATAAGGTCCGAGTAGCATTACAATGCTAAAGTACGACCCACGCGGACTAGATGCTAGATGTAACCCTTGTCATAGGAAAAGTTCAAACCATCTTTAATAAAAATGTATTATACCTAAAGGCGATCACAGAGAAGAACAACTTCATAAAACGGGAGGAAGTGGTTATAGTTTGTACTTCTTCTGTCTGAAAATAATATGCACATGTATTACAAAACGTCAATATTTGTAACTTTTACTAAATGCTAAACTAAAAACATATATATGATATAGTTGTATTCATATTTAAAATACTTTTATATCATATTATTTTTATAATTGTTGATGATATCTTATGAACAAATTATGACATAGACCGTACATGTTGGCTGGTCGGAGTCTGCAAACTTCTCTGCAACACATGGCCTAAGCATAGTAAATGGGCTGGGCTGGGCAAACGCACGCGGCCCATTCCGGCTACGTGGCGTACTGACCCCTCATATACACCATCAACGTACGGACCGAGCAAGAGTGGGCTTACTGACCCCTCGTCTACAAATAACAAATATTTTCTGGGCGGATGCTAAAATAATAATAGATTATGCACATTTTGGATATGTGGTTACTTTTGATACCACCTTCGGAACAAACATGGAGAGTCGGCCATTTGGTGTATTTGTGGGGTTCAACCACTTTAGAGAAACTGTTATATTTAGGGCTACTTTGATGTATGACGAAACGTGTGATTCATTTAATGGCTCTTCGAGACCTTTTTGATATGTCATAGTCAAAAGCACTCAAGAACCATTTACACCGACCAAGACATTGCTATGGGCATGGCAATATCACATGTTTACCCAACTACATGGCATGGTTTATGCACTTGTCATATAATGCAAAATGCAATTAAGCATTTGAATTGACACAAGGTTGATGGCTCAAACGTGCTTGCTGATTTCAATGCGTGCACGTATGAGTATGAGTATGAAGATAAATTTGAGGAGGTTTTCTCAAGCATGAGAAGCAAGGTACATAACCAGTTTTGGTTGGATAGTATTTACACGGTAAAAGAAAAGTGGGTTGAATGTTATATGAGGGATGTTTACACCTTAGGAGTGAGAAGTACACAATTGAGCGAGAGCTTAAATAGCCACTTGAAGCATTATTTGAACTCAGAGTTGAATATTCTTCGTTTCTTTACACATTTTGAGAGGGTCATCCAAGCAAAGAGGGAAAGAGAGATAATTTCAGAGTATGAGTCAAGACACAAGTGGTCTCAAATTAAAATGAGAACTCCTATGCTGGTGCAAGCAAGTAGAATATACACTCCACAAATTTTTAATGCTTTCCAATTTGTTTATGAAAGATCAATGTTAGCCTATGCCAAGCTGTCACACAATGGAAGTGCATATAATGATAAAGGAGAGTGTGGGCGATGCACTCATCATATAATGTCTGCATTAGAGATCTTGATGAAGAGTCTTCTGTTGAAGAAGACCATATAGTTGTTGGTTCTTTCAAAGATAAAAATTGTTATGCAATTGCCAACAATTCGAAAGAATTGGTATATTATGTAGCCATGCAATTAAAATTCTTGATATAATGGATATCAAGCAATTACTAGAACAATATGTCTTAAAGAGATGGACTAGGGAGGCACGAACTGGAATAGTACGTGATAATGATGGCAAAAATATTTTGGAGGACCCCAAGTTAGATGCTACACGTCGGTACAAGTTTCTTTCACATAGGGTTATTTCTGTGGCCTCTAGGGCATCTGAGTTTGAAGAGTCATCTATATTGCTTGACAATTTACTTGGTAGCATTGAAAAATAGCTTGAAGAATGTATTCAACTATGTTCTACTAACCGTACCAATATGCTACATGCTGTTGGACTCAAGAAAAAAGCGACAAGAAAGGGTGGATCGAAGAGGAAGGTGAATTGGGTTGAGAAACAAACAAAGAAGAAGAAGAAGAATGAACCAATGGTATTATCTCTCAAACTTATTTACTCTGATTTATTAATATGCACAATACATTAATATCTTTTTTTGCAGGTTCACTCGAGCGGGCAAGATTTGCATCCTAGTAGTGGAGATCATTGAAGTTTAGTAAAGACACAATCAACATTTTTGCGGTTCTCGATGTACATGGCGAGAAATGATATTTATATTTCGTATATGATAATGCTGATGCAACTCCTCCATAGTTATCCTTTTGTATATGCTCATATCAGTACTAAGATAATCTTGTTTGTATCTGAGAATGGAAGTATTGCTATCTGTTCTTTTCACTTAATTGCTTCAATTTAGTTCAACATTTTAACACAACCTCTTTTGGCATGGTTTACTTCTGAACGGGTAGATATATAAAATTCAAGCAAGATTTCATTCAATGACATCCCTTTTTCCCTTTCATATGATTTATTGTTGGGCTGATTACAAATTCCATCAGATGATAAATAGATCCGAACAAGATGCTAAATTGTCTGTCTGAAATGCAACCGTGCACTTTTGGTTTGGTTAACTTCATATTTAAACTTGTTGACACCCAAATTTGGCAGAAAATCAGATAAGGCTGAATATGTTGGAATTATTGGGCCGAATAGGAGATGGGCTTTATCGGCAAAGGAGAAAGGGCGAATACCGATACTTGTAAGACTTCGGGAGAAATACAATGTGATCAGAAACGCGTCGCAGTAAATTAGATTGTATCGGTATCGACTTTGTAATACTATAAATAGGACTTTAGGTCTCGAGAATAGATATCTAATACTCAATACACAAAACACTTTCTCGAATCCGATCGACTTCGTCGAAAGGCTTCAACTCGCAGGTAGAGCTATCTCGATGGGATAATCGATTCTCTCCTTGTAACTCGTATGCATGGCTGCATCATGTTGATCTCATGTATACAAACCATGTTAGACTGTCTCGGGACTTACCGATCTTTAGCATGTTCTCGCATATTGCACTGTCTCGATTTAATCGATCTGTAGTGTGTGTTTATCCTGCAATGCCGATCATCAGATATTTCACATGCTCTTCCTGAATTCGATGTATGCAACTGTCTCGTCTAATCGATCTTGTGTATGCCTTGTTTGGAAGTTTGCATCTGTAAATATTTGCCGATTGGTATTACATCTACCCAATATTAGCCTTTGAATCTCTACATCGGTTTATTAGCTTATGCTTAGATTTGGATCTGGATACTGTCTTGGCCTGACCAATCTATTCGATTTACTTCTTGGTTTAATCTGATACACTGATACAAAATATTTGTTGCTAATATATTATAAAAATACCAAAAAGAAGTGCAAGATTTGAATTTAATTGTTATTCCATATCTACTAGCTCTATCGGACATTAAGCCGATAGAATCTATAATCGGATATATTAAAGCCGATTATAGAAAACCTGATCTGGCTATTTATAAAGCCGATTAGGGCTATATTACTGACGATTTCCTCCTTGTTAATTTACAGGTCAAATTGACTGGCACGCTTGGTTTTCTTGTTGCGACACAACCACAGAGTTGACGCTTCAGCACGTGTGTTCGCGAGAAGCTAACTTTTCGTGTCAACAAAACTGTCTTTAAATGTTGATAACTAAACTTTAAATTTCTACAATAGTTTTATTGTGTTTCCATGAATCCATTTTGCCCATTTCTAAACTCTCTGTAACACCCAAAAATTTGGCTAGAATTTAGAACGCATTTAAATTAGAAAAGAAACTCAAGTGCAAATGGAACAAAACTCAATGGAATTTGAAAGTTCTAAAGGAAATTGGTGAAAAACCAAAATTCAATTGAATTCACGGGCTGGGCTCCAATTGGGTCGATCTTGGGCTGAATCTTGGCCCAAGTCGCCTCTCTGCTCTCTGTTCCTCTCTCTCCTGCACGATGCCGACGCCGGCGCCGCTCTCCCTCCGCGCTCCACCTCGGCATCCTTTGCATGAGACCAAGCTGTGCTAGGACAAGCAGGTGATGACACGTAGACGTCCGCTGCTCGGCCTCGCCGGGACCCACAACCACCGCCCCCGACGGGTATAAAACCCTAGCCGCCTCCACCTTCCCTACGTTTCTTCGGTCGAGCCGCTCCCGAGCATTCACGTTTGGTTCATCTCGCTCGCGAAGCCGCCCTGAACTTGCCGTCCGACGCTCGAGCCGCCGAAGCCGCCGTTCCAGCCGGAATTCCTCGCCGGAGTTGGTCAAGACGGTTCGATCCCCGTCGATTTCTTCGCCCTCGTTTCATTATTTTCCGATTCCTCCTTGTTGGTGGCCCAAGCCAGACAACGATTTTATGAGGGGCTACCCCGCGAAGCACCGTACTATACTTCGCGAAGCAGCTCAGGGAGGACTGAGCAATCTCAGAGCAGCTAGCCTGTGGAAATTAAACAGCCTGCCTTTATTACTAGGGGACCCCCTATTTATAGTAAGGGGCCCGATTACAATGTGTCGTTACAACCCTTCCTTGAGGGAATCACGCGGGGGTAAAAGAGGGAAATCTAGAAAAAAAACCTCCTAGACCTTAACCTGCCTCCTATCCCGAGGGTACCAAAGGAAAAACACCTTCGGGATCCCTGGTTAGACCCAATTGTCCTTACCTTTTTCCCTAAAGCAAGGGTAACATCGAGATTACAGAGAGGATTTGACTATTGTAACAAACTATGATTCTCCTGCCACCTGAAGCGGGTTGTTACGGCCAGCTGTCGTATCTCCCTGACACATGATACGATTCCTAGCCCCTGTAACAAACCGTACTTGTTGTCTCCCAGATCTTCGCGGTTGCCATTGCTTCGCGATTCTGGACTTGGGCTTCCCTAATCTTAAGTGGTACTCTTGCTTCGCTTTACCTTCGAGAGGGTTTCCACCCTATGTTCCATGATTGCCCCGCCCGAAGGAGGCTAGGCCTCCTTCGTGCGGCATACTCTTCCCATGTCCGCCGTTGCTTCGCCTAGGAGACGCGAGGCACCTCTTCGGATGTGCTTCTCCTTCGTGGGGGATGGGTGTCCCCTACTACAACACTCCTGCCTATAGGTTCCCTGTAACCTTGCGACCGTTTTCCCTCGGTTAATTTGACCAGAGCATCGTCGGAGTTGCCTCGCCGCCGTTGCCCTGTTTGGGATCTTTTCGGGACTGCTCGCCGCCGGGTTGATCTAGAGACGCTCCGTCTGTTCTAAGGCCACGATGAGTCCTCTCGAGCCTTCCCGGTGCTTCCCCATCCTTTAATTTTAATCGGAGCCCTAAGATTGCGCCGTCGCCGTTGTTTTCCAAATCGCACCGTCACCACCGGCAATGGCACTGCCGCGTCTGGCTACTGTTGACCGTGCCGTGACTGTCCTTAGACGCACACGGACATGAGGAGTCCATAGGTTGCATCTGCAGGCCGTAGTTTAGACCCTAGCGCCGGCGAGCCGCATTTTCCCTTTTGGGTTGCGCGTTGGCAGGAGGAAGACGATGATGACGTCATCGTGACGTCATCAGTCCTTGTGCTACGCGAACATGGGTCACTGAGTGTGGGGCCCGCGCGTTAGTCTCCTCCCTTTCTGTCTTTCTCTCTGTGTCCCCTCTGTGTCTCTGCCCGTGGGTCCGCGGTCCCGCGTGTTGGATCAAGTGATGACACCCCGTTGGATTATGCCTCCGGTGTCACCACCTCGTGGGCGCGCTGCGCTGCGGTTGGGCCGAAGGCCAAATGGGACGGCTCGGCCGGTGCACAGCGCCTCTAGCCGGGCCGTGCTGCCTCCCTGCACCGCGCACAGTGCTGGGTTCGGCCCAGTACTGTTCTAACCAGTTTTCTAGCCGTTTAGTTATATAATAAATGCTACAAATGCGTTATCATTTATTAAAAATAGCAGAACACCTCAGAAAATTCCTAGAATATTCTAGATACCCTCCACACCCTTGGAAAATTATGAAATTAGGATTTGATCTATAGAAGAGGCTCTAAATATATTAAAGAGGATGGAAATACAAGAATATTCGCATAGCCAATTAGGAAGTTATTCAGAGTATTTAGGTAATTTCACCCTTAGGCATTCTAGATCTCTAATCTAAACACATCCGCCTACGGTCGATATCCAGCCCTGCATAAACATTTGCGACCTGTTTAGAATATATACTTAATCAGGATTTCTGCTCTTAACAGAGAACCCGGTTCTAGAGGAGGGATCCAGAAGATAGTCAAGTTCAATTTCCTGATCCTCAAGGCGAGTTAACACTATTGCTCATACTTTTACCTAGTTTTTCAAAGATATCTTGTTTTAAATATATATTAAGTGCATGCTAGCTATGCTTTGATAATGCCTACTCATTAATCATGATGATATCATGCCCTGTTCTTGATGAATATGTATCTGATTACATGATTCCTTGTTATCATGTTTGATTAGCTATCCACATAAAATATAAAATATTTAGACTTTCTAGTCTTGGGTAAAATTTGCTTAGACATGCTTAGGTCGTAACAATTTAATCGGGAATCCAATCCCGCACTGATAAGCCAAAACTTACCTGTGGACATGATACATATACACCTTGATCATGATGAGCTTTGTGTTGCATGTGTCGAGGTGTTGATGTGTGAGTATGGTTTGAAGAGATGAGATAACGGAAAATGGGGATGGGAATGATGGAAGTGAAGGGTGATGGGCAGGGTGGACCCAGAGATATTATATGTGTGATAAATACGTATGTATTAGGTAATATAATGAGAAGGTGGAATCCAGATGGAGTTTGGGCTCGTCTGGGAGGGTGCTCTTGTGTTTGGCACAGCGGAAGTCCGCCGACCATTTCCTTTGTGTAAGCTTATGGTCCCTTACACCACAACGCGTGGCCATCGCGCGGGGCACGGAATTGGTGGATTGTGTATCCAAAAATAGGTTTGTGTAACCTGAAAGGCTTGTGTAGCCTGTAACGAGGTGAAGGTGTTTCATGCCGTTTCTTATGTAGAGATCTGACCCTGTCTACTGGGGTGAACTGTTAGGACCGATGGCATCCGTTGAACGGCAATCAGTGAGGTGGGTTGAGTCCTCGGTTCACGTTACTTGGGAAAGATAGTGGTTCACAATGGGGATTGCCGACCCGGAAAGATGGTGGGAGAAACAAGATGGGACGTGGGGTTAAAAAAATGTAGAGGGCGCCTGTGTGGCGTAAGTATGATGCCTGTGGGGCATGGGTTATGAGTTTGTGTATATTGATATATTTTTTTCTCGACATCTTTTTGAAGATGTTCTTTCAAAAATGGCTAGGTTTAGGCTTTTATATATGTTAATTTAAAAATTGGTATTTCTGCAAATAAATAACCATGAACTCCACTACAAAGCCCTTATCACTATTATGCATTAAGGACGGTGTTAACTTGCAAGTGCGGTTTGATTGCGCACTTACCCTCGCACCCACTCACTCTTTTAGAATATAGAGACCCTGACGACAGCGACTACGCTTGCCACGAGGAAGGTGATCCAGCTTATGAGGATCCCGACCAGAATTAAGCTCTCCTACAGTCCAGATGTTACGTACTTAGTGTAGGATTGTCACCAGCCATGGCGTAGCTTCCGCCATAAGAACCAGGGCCGTCTCTAGTAATCTGGGGCCCTAGAGCGAAATGCATACTGGGGTCCTAAATTTTTTAAAAATTCATATTTTTAATATAACTAAGACATACTTTCACTCAATTATATAAATTTAATACGGGTTATTTCGTACGATATTTAAAAATATATCAAATATTAATGCTAAAAAACTTCAGGATACTACAACACTCGGCAGATGAACAGACGGATGGGAGAAACCCTCAACCGACGAGACGATGAAGGGCTTCTAGGACTTGGGCGATGAACAGGCGGACGGAGTCATAGACTACGGAGGCAGCAAGTTAGGCTTAATGACATATTAGTAAATTTGGGGCCCACCTTAATTGGGGGCCCTGTGCGGCTGCCTAGCTCGCACGCCCTCATCGACGAGCCTGATAAGAACAACCCTTTTGTTGTAACTAGTACAATGCCCGTGCTCTGCCACGGACCATAAAGGGATCAAAGGAAAAGATAGTTCGTAGAAAAATATATAAGCATGAAGGGTGATTTATAGAAAAGATATTATACATGAACTTATTTTAGATCGAGTGTATGGCATGTGAGGTAATGTAACAGTTAAATTGATAGCTCTCAAAAAAAAGATTATCCACAAGGCTCTTTTTAATGGTAGAGATGATAATTAGGGACAAAAAGACTTCATGAATCCACTGCATCTTTGGTGATTGCGCAGTATTAGACTATATGTCATTATGCACAAATAATAAAAGCTCCTGACATTTACAAATAAAATAAGTAGGCGTTAAATTTCAACCTTCTAAAGAAACTCTTGTCTTCTGGATCGAGTCCTTGATCAGCATGAATAGTCTACCTAACCCAGTTTGGATCATTGGGGTCATGCCATCTCGATGCACACCACCTATATAGCTAAAGAAAAGTTCAAAAAAAACTTAAATTTGGAGTAACTCTAATTGCAACATATAAGCTCTACATCTAAATGAATTATTTGTTTGTCTCAATTTACCATCTAAGTAAGCGCCATCAACAAATGGCTGCTTTCGCCTCTCAGTACAATCCAAAGGTGAATTTTGTATTACACGACCTAAAGAAAATTTTAAAAAAACTGAAACCTGCAGTGTTGACACAACAGTGGCCAAAGGGGAATCACAAATTAGCATCGATAGTAAGTAAAGTAGTCTTTGTTCCACTCTAAATAAATAAAAGAGCATACCATCAGCAATGGTGGCCCCAATTGATCCAAGGATAGAGCCACCATTGCTCTGGCTAGGTGCCGGAGGAGGGGCTCGCTTTGCCGCAACCAAAGAAAATCGGAAATGTCAGTTTCACAACCACAAATGCATTCAAAAAGAGAGAGATGTAGTTCAATTGCCAACGTGACTAATTCTACAAGAAAACCTTGATGAACACTGAAACTGTAATTCATATTTTGATTTAAAAAAATAATTGAGCTCTGATTTGAAACATTATACTAAAAGAATAAAAACCTACACATAAACAATATCACTACTAAATCAATCAAACAAATTTTAAACTCGGAAATACAAATATGAAGTAGGATCACATCAAATACATTGCTGGGGTGAATTTTTAACTGGAGCAGTACATCGAGCAGGATGGGTGCCGACCTTCCTCCTCCTACAAACATATCAGTACAAAATAGCATATCAACAACATAAAATGGATTATCATGGACTACAATTAGCTTTTCCCAATTACAAACCGAGCAGTACTTTCAGAAGGCATTATAGAATTATAGCCGATAAGTGCTAAGTGATTAAAAATATTTAAAGATTACACTGTCAATTAGTTCAGAATGGCAGACCATCACACCCTGCATTGACAACAGTGAAAGAAGATTTCCCATCCCATTCCTAAAAGGAGAGCAGTTACCATCGCACCACCAAAAGGTAAAAAAAAGGATTACCAATGTCCCTAATCCTAACTCACTTCAGTGATGTGTCCAACAAGCCTGTTAATCTCTCACAAAACACTTATAAATTAAATACCAACGCACCAATGATTTAACAGGCAAGAGCAAAGCATCAACAACGCATGATTCGGGTCTGATTACTGATTAGAAAGAGGTTGAGATAGTAGTTAGTTCTTAATTATTTTGATTCAGATAGTTATTAGCCTTTTGTAGTTAGAACTAATTTTATCTTGGTTAGATTAGTACGATGACAGATTCATATCCTTCGAGTCTTCAAAGGTTCTACTTTTCAGTTCCAACCGTAAAATTTTCATTATGAATCCAGCAAACAAACAGAGAGATTTTACGATGACAGGGCAAGCAATCCAAGTACGTACATCTGAATAAGCAGAACGACATTATCTGAAATCTGATATGAGAATCAACTCCTGGAAATGAAATCATGTGCATCTGGATTCATGATGAACGACAACATGTATACATGATACGATCTAATGGAACGGTAAATCATATATGAATATATGATCATCGATAGCAAGAGGCATTCAGAGACAGGAATTTGGTCCCCGATCCATACCAGGAGGGTGCGGACGATGTCTGCGTGCCCGGCGTGCGCGGCGGCAAAGAGCGGCGAAACGTCGGTCTTGAGCTCGCGGGACTCGACCACCGCCTCCCCAGCCGCCTCCTCCGGCAGCGCCACCTTCGTGCAACGCACCCGCAGGCACGCCACCCCGACGCAGTTCGCAGCGGGCGCGGGCACCTCTACCAGGCACGCCTCCACTCCCTCAGCTGGTGGGGATTCTTGGTGGGCGCGTAGGCGGTGGAGTCAGCGGAGGCGGCGGCAGGTCTGGTGGGGGGCGGCGGAGGCGGCGGCGGGCGTCGGGGAAGGGCGGCGGCGGGCGCACAGGCCGTGGAGGGCGGGGCGTGGATGGCGGTGGGCGCGCAGGCCTATGGACGCTGCGTAGGGCGAAATAGTTTGCTGTGGGAAAGGAGCCTATGGATCAGGCCCTGTGAGTGGGATGCGTGATTGGTCATCTACTGTGTTTGGGGATTACTGGGCATGTAGACCGCTGGATAAGTTTGAATGGCCAGGATGCATCTAACGAGCAACCACTCATCACCATAAGCTGTCTTTTAGGAGTAGAGATATATACTGCTTTAAGTTTAAGGTTGTAAATTTGGTATCAGACAAAGATGCTGTCAGCTGCAGTAATAAAGCTTGAATGTTATTGTATGTGATGATCCAGCTAAGTGATGTGTGGCACTAGCAGTGTTAGTCTAAACGGTAAACGCTAAACAGTCGGCCACTCTTCGTTTAGCGAATAGTCGGACTACACGGCAGATTAAACGGGCCAAAAAACGGATTAAACGGGATTATACGGATTAAACGGCCTACACAATTAACTACTGAGTAGCGTTTAAACGGTCTAAACGGTCGTGTAGGCGAACAGTGGGCACTAGTATGCTGGTTCAAGGACTAATGCTGTTTCATAGAACGGGTTTCAAAGGTAAACAAATTTTGAGACCCTATCACTCCCACATACATCCTATGGCTTAGGCCAAACCCAATTGAAATGCATCTGGGAGCTCTGTTTTCTGAAACAGAAGAGCGTACAGCTTCGGCCACTTAAGTTTGCCTCCATCCATGTCCGTCCATCTCGCATCTGATGGCGGTAAGCGCGTACCGCTTCACAGTCACTTAAGTGGACCAGCTTCTGCCGTCGATCGCGTGATGGATGGTCGGATCTGCGCCTACGACGTCTCTAAATCGCAACGTCCGAGGATGCGCTTCCGAGTGGGGCAGGCTGTAGCGTGGGCACGGCACGAACGAGTCGTCGTCGTCGTCGTCGTGGATGCTCTCGCCGCAACGCCCGTTCCAGCGCGGGCGCGCGCGTCCGCTCGCGTCCCCTCCATTCCCGCGCGGCCGCTCCCCCGCAACGGCAACGCCCCTCCCCTCCTTCAAAGCGGCCGCCTCCTCCCCCGGCTCCTCGCTAGCGTCGCCTCCCCGCCACTCCCCGGCCTCCCCAGTCCTCCCCCTCGACCCCCTTCCCTTGGTTCTGCGTCGGCTGCTCGCATGGCCGTCCGGGTCGCGGCCGCGGCGGTGCTGCTCGCGGTGGCCGCCGCGCTCCTCCCGGGCGCGGCGGCGGCGTGGAGCCTCACCAGGAAGGGCACCGTCGTCTCCTCCGACGAGCGCTCCCTCATCATCGACGGCAGGAGGGACCTCTTCTTCTCCGGCGCCGTCCACTACCCCCGGAGCCCGCCGGAGATGTGGCCCAAGATCATCAAGCTGGCCAAGGCAGGCGGCCTCAACACCATCGAGACGTACGTCTTCTGGAATGGCCACGAGCCGGAGCCCGGGAAGGTGACCACCAATCACCATATCCATATGCATTCTTCACCAGTACCCAACCACTGCAAGATTACCGGCAACGCCGTCATTGGTTCAATGGTTCTGGCTCACCTGCTGCTGCGTTGCAGTACAATTTCGAAGGCCGGTTCGACCTGATCAAGTTCCTCAAGATAATCCAGGACAACGATATGTATGCGATTGTGCGGATTGGGCCCTTCATCCAGGCAGAATGGAACCATGGGTTCGTCCTAGAAAACCAAAGTTTTGCACCTTGCAGTTCTGGTATGCTTGACCAATCTGATTGTTTCTTCTATTTTTTACATGTTATATTCCCAGTGGTTTGCCTTATTGGCTTAGGGAGATCGGCCACATCATATTTCGGGCTAACAATGAGCCTTACAAGGTAACCTTATATTTGCAAGTATGGTACGCATTTGCGGTGGAAAGAGTTTCAAGCTGATGACTTTGCTTCCTCGCGCAGAGAGAAATGGAGAAGTTTGTAAGATTCATAGTGCAAAAGTTGAAGGATGCGGATATGTTTGCGCCTCAAGGAGGACCCGTCATTCTAGCGCAGGTCAATTAAGTTCGATTTACCTGATGCCATTTGTTTAATCTGTTTAGAGGGTGATTCATGCTTTGTGCAAATGTTACAGATTGAGAATGAGTATGGAAATATAAAAAAAGATCATATAGTAGAAGGTGATAAGTACCTCGAATGGGCAGCTGAAATGGCCGTTAGCACCGCGATCGGAGTTCCATGGATAATGTGCAAACAATCAACTGCTCCTGGTGAAGTGGTAACTTTCTGACCAAATTTGTACTGAAAAAGCTAAGCATAAGTTGTTCAATAGCTTGTAAAACGTTTATCTCAGTGTTATCACAAAAACAGAAATAAAATGCTATATTCAGAATCTCAAGAACATCAGAGCACATAGAAATAGTGAAGGCTTCATGTTTGAGTGGTATTGCTTCGGTTTGGTTTAATCTTTTAATCTGTGCCTTGCTTTTATTAGATCCCTACTTGCAACGGAAGACACTGTGGGGACACATGGACACTGCGTGACAAAAATAAGCCTCGCCTGTGGACTGAGAATTGGACTACACAGTAAGTTCAAGTAATCATACTCAACATTCTACCTTTTTGCCAAAAAAATTCTTTTAGCGTTGCTACTTATGAAAATGCACAATATGAAAAATGGAACGGAATACGTAGCACTGGAGATATATTTACTGATTTGATTAGCTTATGAACATGCAAACATATCATTGAATGCTATCAGTATGTGATTACCAGTTATACTTATATTTTTGCAACATCCTAGCCGTGAACTGTTTGGTAATTGAATGTGGATCTATAAAGATAAAAGCCTTTTCCCTTTCGGTTCCAGAAGTGACACTTTTATCTTTATCGATCTACTATATATATAAAGCAGAGTTAAACAGAGCCACCACATTAATCCTAAAATCCTAGAAATTCCCACGTTAATCGAAAAAAGTAGAAATTCTCACGTTAATCGTAGAAAAAAGAAAAATCTATATCGTTGAATATGGATAGTATTATGTAAATCTAACGGTCAACGTTGAAAAGATTAAAAAGATAACTACTAAACCTGATCTAATATATTAGAGATAAACTATAAATCTGATTTGATATATTGGAGATAGATTATGCATTGTAGATTTTGTGGATATTAAAAAATATTCGAGGAAGGATCAAGCGAGATCTACACAAAACCAACCATCGGAATTGATCATACAACAACCTGCCATGATCAAACAGCTAATACATATTTAAGAAGAATTCTATAAAAGATTTCGTATAGCTACAAACTAAATATTATAAAATATTGAAAATTCTCCACCATCTGATCAAAATCCATCAAATCAAATAATCGTTCAATTGTCATCCACCGCATCAGACAAAAAATTAAATAATCTCTGTAACAAACTAATAAAAAGCTGAGACTATAATATATTAGAGATAAACTATAAATGTGTTATGATATACTAGAGATAGATTATGAGTTGGAGATACCATAAAAAAGATTAATAAACTCTATATGCTGACACAAATCTAGCCGCGCAAACGTGCAGGCCATCTTGCTCGTTATCATTTAATTTATTGTCATTACTATTGAAAATAATTAATTACTTGGCACACACAGATTCAGAGCATTTGGTGATCAGCTGGCTCAGCGTTCAGCTGAGGACATCGCATATTCTGTGTTAAGGTTTTTTGCCAAGGGTGGGACATTGGTAAACTACTACATGGTATGAATATGCTTTTTTTTTTTTGTTTCAATGATATACATTAAAAATTCACACAGAAGATTTATAATTTCTCGTGGAATTACATGTTAACTGGTGTGAACAGTACTACGGTGGAACAAATTTTGGAAGGACGGGTGCTTCCTATGTGTTAACTGGATACTATGATGAAGCTCCCATTGATGAATATGGTTAGCTTAGCTTTGCTCAATCGTTTCTCTCGTTATATTTCTAAATTTTCAGCTTTCATATGTTTTTTCGAAACATTTCAGCTTTCGTATATTACATCTGTGCTTCTATTGACCCTGACGATCATGTTGTGTGGTCCATGTTCTTAATTAGGTATGCCGAAGGAGCCTAAGTTTGGGCATCTCAGGGACTTGCACAAAATAATCAAGTCGTACCAGAAAGCTTTCCTCTCGGGGGAAAAATGGTTTGAGATCTTGGGTCCTGGGTATGAGGTTGGGAACAACTGCTTCCATCATTTTTGCACCTAAAGACTTGGCATATCTTTGTGATAGTATTCTGTAACTTAACTACCAATCTTGTTTCAGGTTTGATTAATTTTTTGCATCTGCAGGCACACAACTATGAGTTGCCTGAAGAAAAGCTGTGCCTGTCTTTTCTCTCCAACAACAACACAGGGGAAGATGGAACTGTGATCTTCCGAGGGGAGAAGTACTACGTGCCTAGCCGCTCCGTGTCCATACTTGCAGATTGCAAGAACGTGGTGTACAATACGAAGAGAGTATGTGTATTATATACACTTAACTAAACCTTAGTTACAACTTTGCTTCCATGGTGATAAAGACCATGCCTTGCTGACGTGATATACGTATGTTATTATAAGGTGTTTGTACAACACAGTGAAAGGTCATTCCATACCGCAGATGAGACGAGTAAGAATAATGTGTGGGAGATGTACTCAGAGACAGTTCCGAGGTTTCGCAAAACTAAGATCAGGACAAAAGAACCCCTAGAGCAATATAACCAGACAAAGGATGCTACTGACTACTTGTGGTACACAACAAGGTATTGTTTGCATATCACGCCTGCATTTCCTTTGCTCCTTTTCACAACCAACAAAACAGTTGATTTTTTTTCCCTTTGTAACAATGTGCAGCTTTCGGTTGGAGTCAGACGATTTGCCCTTTAGACGTGACATCCGACCTGTGGTTCAGGTCAAGAGCAATGCACACGCGGTGATGGGATTTGCCAATAATGCCTTCGTAGGTAACTTGGACCAACTCTGTAACAAAGATCTTGTTTATTAATCCAAAAACATTTGACCAATTGCAATCACTAACCATTGTACTAAAAGGAGGCCCTAAAATAAAATATTTATTTAGGAAGTGGGCGTGGAAGCAAGAGAGAGAAGGTCTTCTTGTTTGAAAAGCCTCTTGATCTGAAAATAGGTGTCAACCATCTCACAATGCTGTCATCGTCAATGGGAATGAAGGTTGTATCTCATAGACTGCTTAAATGTGTATAAAATATAAGATTACTCTACTTGCAATGTTCCATTAGTCAATATGGTGTATTTTTTCAAAAAAGGAAAGGGCAGACATACATAGTTTTAGGTGTCCTTTTCATCCTATTTTATCTTCCCATGTAAAAGTGAAAGATAAAAAGATAAGATAAGACGAAAAGAATGACACCTTAGATCTTAACTGGTGGAGATGTGGATGGCAGGATGACACAGTTATATTAGCTCTAAATTTGCATATTTCTTTATGGTTTGCAGGACAGTGGTGGTGAACTTGTTGAAGTAAAGGGTGGTGTTCAGGAATGTGTAATACAGGGTCTCAACACAGGGACTTTGGACTTACAAGGCAACGGTTGGGGCCATAAGGTACAAGTTATTGCCTTTAAGATTTGAGGAAAAATATACGCCTTTTCTCGGTGCAGTGATGCATAATGTATTCTGCTGACCACCTCTGGTTTCAAACAGGCTGGGTTGGAAGGCGAGGACATGAAAATTTACACAGAGCAAGGCATGAGCAGTGTCCAGTGGAAACCGGCCCAGAATGACCGGGCAGCCACCTGGTACAAGGTAGGTTGAACCACAAAAAGGGCTGTTTTAGAGTTCAGAAACACCATACATGCATTTCAATCTTTTCTTCCAACTCTTAGTGTCATTGTCTTGCCAGAGGTATTTTGATGAGCCAGACGGAGAAGATCCTGTTGTTCTTGACATGGGCTCAATGAGCAAGGGCATGATGTTTGTGAATGGCGAAGGCGTTGGTCGCTACTGGACCTCATTTAAAACTCTTGCTGGAAAATCTTCTCAATCACTGTAAGCAAGTCCAGAATTGCTGAACAAGACCGTTTTATTTTTGTCCTACAAATTCATTCACCATTTCCCTCTCCTTTCAGATACCACATTCCACGTCCATTCTTGAAACCCAAGGATAACCTACTGGTTATATTCGAGGAGGAGTTTGGCAAGCCGGATGGCATCATCATCCAGACGGTGAGGAGGGACGACATCTGTGTGCTCATGTCGGAGCACAATCCGGCGCAGATCAAGACGTGGGACACTGATGGCGACCAGAAGATCAAACTCATAGCCGAAGATCACAGCACCAGGGGCACCTTGACCTGCCCCCGAAAGAAGACCATCCAGGAGGTCGTCTTTGCCAGTTTTGGGAATCCGGAGGGCGCGTGCGGCAACATCACTGCTGGCACCTGCCACACTCCTGATGCAAAGGGGGTCGTTGAGAAGGTACACACACACACACACACTTCTTCATGCCAATGTTTAACATCCATTACACTGATAGCTAATCATGGATCACGTTGCACTGGTGATTGATCCCTGGCTCCGAATGCGCAGGAATGCCTAGGCAAGAAGTCTTGCGTGTTGCCGGTGGATCACACGGTGTACGGCGCGGACATCAACTGCCCTGGGACGACGGCCACACTGGCGGTGCAGGTGAGATGCGCGGTATCGGAGAAGAAGAGGGCATCTGCATAACAAGACTGATGCTGCTGATCGATCGCCCTTTCCGAGATCCACTCATTTGATTCGGGATTCGCATCGATGCTTTGTGCGCCTAACCTACTGTGATTAGAATTTGGTTGAGGCGTGCTTGATCCGGGCGATGAGGAATTAACATGCAAATGTTAAATAGCTGATGATCATCTTGGAGTTCTCTCTTCTTCTAATCTTCTTTTTTTCCTTTTGTCTCTCCCACTCCGTTTGTTCTTCTGTTACTGTTTCATGTTAACCATCGTTCTAGACGTTGAATAATGGATAGTTTAGCGTAACTTGGAGATGTATAGAACAAGAAATAACACGGGCATGCCTTGTATGCGTTTTTATTGTTCCAGTTGATCTGCTGCTCCCTTCTCCACTGATCCACTCCTCACGTTGTTTGTTTTGTAAAGTTCATTTGATATTAGTTCAGTTAATTCAACAAGAAACCGAAGGTGGTGTGTGCTCCTTAGATTTGTATAGTTCATTTGATAATAACTAGCAGGCTGGGATATATAATGTTACTTTGCATTGTACCACTCAACCTCAGCTCCGGCTTCGCACTATGGCCTCTTTAATACGGGGCTGTAGTTTGGTTTTGTTTGTGGTTGAAAAAATCTAGGACCTTTAAAAAAATAAAAAGCTAAAAAATATTTAAAAATATTTCTGAGATCTTCGAAAATCCCCCATAAAATCTAAAAAAACTACAAAATATTTAAAAATGTTACATCAAATGTTTTGAGTAAAAATAACAAAATTTATAAATCCAATCAAAACCAAATGGTTTGTGTAAAAATAACAAAATTTATAAACCCAATCAAAACTAAATGGTTTGTGTAAAAATAACAAAATTTATACACCAAATGGTTTGTGTAAAAAAACAAAAGTTATACTTCATTGTGTTCTACTCATGCCTTAGCTCCACTTTCATACTTGACTCTTGACGGTGTTGTGCTTTTGACACCATCAAGTTTGACATATTTTGAGCAGACATAAGAAAATCCAAATACAATACTATAAACTAAAAGAAAGCTAAATAAATGTGCTTTCATGGTATATCTTAAACTGGTTGAACGTTTTCTAAAATGCAACTAAAATAAGTAAAACTGTACGGACCGTTATATTTGATGATTGGTGCCCCGGATTGGTTTCAACCGCTTTACCACCAACTACGTTAATTTGATCTTTACCTATTTAAAAAGAAAACAAAGAAGTTCTACCTAAAATCATACTAAAAATTTAAGGACGCCTAAAAATATTAAGGTATTACAAAATAAAACCAAACAAGGTGTACGCTACTTGATTGAAAAACAAAACAAAAAGGTGTTTGCTAATTGGTTACAAAATGGAACAAAAAAGGTGTATGCTGTTTGATTTTAAAGTTCATCTGATAATGTTAACACTACAATTTATCGAGGCACCCCGCACCCACATAAAAATAAAAACGGGGCGTTGCGTGAATCGAACTCGCGGCCTCTCGCACCCAAAGCGAGAATCATACCACTAGACCAAACGCCCTTAAGTGATGGTGCTTGCACAAATTACTTTAATTAATTATAAACACAGGTATACTTAGCACATCCTCCAAAATTCCCCATTTTTCCCTTCCGAATTCTTCGTTTCCCTCCTCGCTGGCTCGCTGCCTCCATATTCTCGCGCCTCTCTCCACACACACACGGCAGATTCCCAATTCCCAGTGCCCTACATACCTGTCCGCATCCATGGCGGGCGCCGGCGAGGACCTGGACCTCCTCCTCTCCCTGGGCGAGGACTGCTACGAGGCCGTTCTCGAGACCCCTCCCTCCTCCCCGCACCCCGCCGATGGCGCCATCACGCCCCCTCGTATCGTCCGCCGCGGAGGCACCGACATGTCCGTCTTCCGCGAAGCCGTCAAGGAATACCTCGAGGCCACCCCCGCTGCTTCCACTTCCCCAGTCTCCAAGCGCCCCAAGCCCCCCAAATCCACCCAGACCATCGTCGACACCTACTCCGGTCTCCGCATCAGGAGCCTGACCCTCTCGCCGCTGGAGATCACCAACCGCTTCGCCGACATCCGATTCGTGCGCATCTCCGCCATCAAGTACGGATCTTTGCTCCAGATTACTCCGCTTCTTTTACTTGGTGTTGGTGGTAGACTCACGGACCCGTCGATTGCTGCGCAGGAACTTGGCTGGGAGCGACAGCTTCTCGGGATGCTGGGCGACGGTGGGGGTGGTGCTGGACAAGGGCGCGACGCGGGTGAGCGCGCAGGGCAAGGACTACAGCATCTGGAAGATGGGCGCGCTCAACGAGTCCGACGTGTCGGTGTTCCTGTTCGGCGACGCGCACGCCCACTACTCCGGCGCCGCCGTTGGCGCGGTGTTCGCGCTGTTCAACGGCAACGTCCGCATGGATAATGGGGTACCTTACCTATGCTTGTAGTCGCATTTTGGTTCTGGATCGTTTGAATGATTTCTGTCCCGAGTGATGCTGAGTTGCTTGTGTGTTGGCGATGTCCGTTCAGGGAAAGGGCTTCTCTTTGAGTGTGGCTTCAGTGGGGCAGATGATGAAAATGGGTGTGTCCGCAGAATTTGGGATCTGTAAAGGGAAAAGAAAGGATGGAATGGCCTGCACCATGGCCATAAACAAGTATGTGCTTCCTTTGCGATGATGACAAATGGAACATATTTGAAAAATTCAACCTGTAGGCTTGCAGCTGCATCCCAATAATTTTCAGGGAAAATCAGTAACTAATTACTTTACACAAAAACCGTGAGTTATTTTTGCACACGCTAAATCTCTTTGGAGATTTAAACATTAGTGCAATATGCATATGACACTGATAAGTACTGCCAGACCTTTGTCGAGGTAGGAGCCTGGGAGAGCTACATTCTGGCTTCAGCATTCTTGTTTGATAGTGTTGCTTTTACCTGAAGCTTCCAAAAAACCCGAAACAAATTGTTATTGATCACCTAATTCAGAGAGCATCATTGATCCTCATAGACTGAGATGTAGTTGTTTGATAGTGTTTGTTCCTGGCCTCAATTTTTCAATTAGGGAAGCAAATCATAATTGAACACCCTTTTCTTATCGTAGATTTCATGTTACATGTTACGTTTAGTTGGAAAGCTATAGCATCTCTTGTGTGTTACGTGTAGCCACAAGATGGATGCACATTTGTGGTTTTCATTGATGACGTGGCGCTGACTACATTTTGTCTTTTTTTTAGGCGTAAAGGATCATATTGCAAATTCCATTCATCAGTAAGTATATATTAACTGTCCATGTTTTGCAGCTGAGAGTCTGAAACGTATGGGCATGCCATATGATTATTATGCTTGTTTCCTATTTGCAGAAAACATCACAGAATTACTCTACTGGCAGAGAGGAGCTTAAGGGTGGGTAAGTGTAGTGTGAAGCCAATTCATGATTCCTAAACGGTTTCATATGCAATATGCTTTTGTTGCTCCTATTTTGTAGAATTCTATGGTAGGTTGGTACCCTTTTTGGGCCATGGCTGATTATGTATATTTTTCCCCCAGAAATTTCCAATTTACTTCAAAACTTCGATCAAATGGGATTTACATGATCAATCCTTCCTCAGAGCGATCCAATCCAAGAAATCCATCACAACCAGTGAAAGTAATGTCGATTGATGGGTTAAAAAGGGCTTTAAGGTATTTAAGTAGTAAACTTCTATTTGATCCCAGCTGCCATCTCTGCATGTTCCATTTGTTCACCCATTTCCCTTCTCTTTTCTGAGAGAAATATACTTTCATGGTGAATGGAAGATGGCGTGAAATATGAATATCGTTATGTTACATCTATTCCATGTACAATATGTTTAGTCTTATCTTGCTGTTCTTAAAATAATCTGTTTGGTTGCTGTTAAAAGAACTTTTCTCACAGCTCCTTCCACCATGTGATTTTAAATTGTCTTTTTAGGGGAAGCAATCACACTAAGAATTTGTTCCCTTTCAGAGATCATGTATGTCATCATATGCTCTGTGAATAGAAATTCTTAGAAAGTCCTTCTGCCTTGAACCGCATGATCTGGATGGATCCTCAAATGAATGAATACTAGGCATATGATTAGTCAATTACAAGCTCTTAAGCCCTTGGAATAGTATAAAATTATGACAATTGGCATGTTAAATAGGTCATTTCTTTTCTTTTTTTTTGCAGTGCTGCTGATAGAGTAACTACTAAGAACCAGTCTCAGGGTATACGATTCCTCTCTCATGTTACAGGTACATCAAAACCATTTCCCCCTTTTTCTTTATAGCTGTAATAGTTGAACCAAAGTAACACCTACTTAATGGTAAAACATGCTGTGATCGCCTTACATTTTAGATTGATACTGTTCTTCTGCATTGATCAGCTAGCATGGAATCAAATGTCTCGGGCAGCGGTTGCATCAAACGGCATAAATCAAATTTCAGCTCAAACAACAGGTGAATATGCCTCCGGTTTACTTACAATGGTTTTTTTACTTCCCTACCTAACATTGATATTAAACTGAAGGAAAGAAGTCACTTTTGTTTCTCAACTATGGATGCTAACATAATTTGATCCTACACACCAGTACTGGGTAAACTCAGTTCCTCAAATGACAAAACCGGTTATAAATGATCCATGAGCCGACAAAAAGGTGGGTTTGGGTGACATGATAGACACAACGGTTTGGTTCATGTGGCATGACAACGGGCATGGGGTGGCATCCATATCACCTACCGAGTCGGACGCCTTCATAATCCAGCTGTTGGTGAATCACGATGACAGAGAAAGAGATTAAGAGAGCTGAGCAGCGGCCTGCCACCATGCCAACAACCAGACCAGCGACGCCTTCGCCTCCCTGCTGTTCTATGCTTGGAGAAGGATGACATGTGTGCCAACTAGCGGGGAAAAATTCCCCAAAAAATAAGTATCACATGTGTAGCCTATGTGCCTCCCATGTCACCCTAGAACTCAAAACTGTTGTATCGATTTTCATGAGCTGTGACCAAAAAGATGACTTTTTCCGAAACTGAATAATCTTTTCTTGTGTGTAGGTCAACGTCTTGCGGCTCCAAGGTGCTAACCAAACCGGGAATGAACAGGCAAGAACAAAATAGCAAGAGAAGAAAAGTGACCAATCCTTCCGAGAATATTGTTGAGCTTGATGCGGTGAGCTCAGATGATGAGATTAATATATTATTGAGACGCTGAGTTTGGTTCAAAAAAATTATTGAGACGCAAATTTTTTTCTAATTGCATGAGGTGAAATTTCCTTGTGATTGAAAGAAAGGGCGATGCGTGCTTGAGTTCCTACTTTGTTAATAGCATATCATCATACATATAAGCATCCAGTAGCCTGACGTTCAGCTTCATGCTTCCGTATGATAGGCCGACGTTCGGCATCCGTATGTTACCACTGTTAGCACCGGACAGAGCTGACCTAGGTATGGCCATGGCGGATCGCAGCGGCGTCGATCAAATCACCGACGAAGAACCAACACAGCACTTTGCCACTTACACAACGCGCAAGCACCATAAAACTACTGAAGAACCGCAGATCACTTGCGCAACACAATAGCACGAACTTGAGCCGGCGGCTTAAGGATCAGGTTGACAAGTCGAATCACAAACATCAGCACCAAGCGTGCTCCAGTGACATAAATGCAGCACCAAGCGTGCTCCAGTGGCAAAAATGCAGGGTTCTGCTCATCCACGAAACAAGAGTCATTGCCGCAACAAGCTCAGAACTGGAAAACCGTAGAAATTTACAGCATGAAACCTGAATGCAAGTGAATGGAAACGGTAGAAATAGGATGCAGAATAACCAGCCGTTAAACTTCTTCCTATTCCAAAGTGCAGCAGCCCAGAAAAAGATTGCGGAGTCAGCAAAGAGTCAGCGCTCCCGACCCACCAACACTTAATCACAACTTCTTAGCATAATTCAAAGTAGCAGAAACAATTCCCAGGCAGCTCCATGCTTAGCATCCCTGCTGGTCGTTCACCTAATCTTATGAGCTTTACTCGAAGGCCCACTGGTTCTCCCTCCTCACTTCCTCCTCTTCCTCGGGTGTGAAGTCATTCTTGATGTTGAAGGTCTTGCGGATCTCCTCCGGAGTCTTCCCCTTGATCATGTCAGCAACGGTCTGGCAGGTCAGATCCAGCAGCCCCTTGATGTTCAGGTAATTGGCAGCCTATCAAACAAATTAAGCGTATGAACAGCAGGTAATTGAATTGAATAGATGCATGAATGATTTGATCTAACTATGAATTAAGCAGATACAGTTGGAGAAGGCAGGTAATTGATTTGAATAGATACATGAATGATTTGATTTAATTATGAATTAAGCATCAGTCATGCAAGACAAGGCATATGTTCATAATTTTGAAACACAGAATCAAGAAATGGGCATTCAGAAAAGACAACTAGAAGTCAAAACACAGGTTATTGCTAGTTTGCTACTATGCACTCTTCAGTTGCTCAACAACTTGCTTCTCTACCCAAATCTAAGAAGCACAATCTGCAAAAATGAGTTGCAACCTGCACAGCATATGAATAAAAGTTTCATTGGAGGCTAAAAAGAACAACTGATCAGATAATCTTAACTATAACAGACCAATTCAAATATCTTAGGGATGTCACAAGATTATCTCAAAATCATAATGCTGCAAAATCAAGTAATAAGCAAGTCCACAGGAAAGGGTGCTTATGTCAAATGTAAAGTAAACCTACCAATAAATAGACCATTAGATGTCCACAAATTCACCATTATAAACATTAACAGGACTAAATCTGAACCCAAGGCTGATCATTTTTTATTTTCAAGCAGAAGGAATTAAACAGGGGCACTGCCCTCGTCTAAAACCAAAATAACAAAATATTAAGACATATGCATCTTCATTCATGGTCATACCTTTTTTTTTACCAAACACTTAAGCACACCACCACAAGCCCACAACCCATCCTAAAAGATGGAATACGTTCAACTCCAGTAATCACAATAGATCCACCAAGATGCACATAACTATTTGTGCTACCTTCTTACAACTTGTAATCAGTGTTCACCAAAGCAAGCACTTAGGCCACCTATGTGGTATGTAGGCGCTCAGTGGAACCCTACCACCACACCTTTGTCATAATCAGTGGACTAGGCAGCCAGAGGAAGACGCATGGGTTGGTCAAAGAAAGAGCCAAGTGTGAGGAGCTGAGTGGCCGATTAGGGAGGGAGAGACGTTCGCATGTTACCCTCAGCTAGACATTTGAATCCAGAAAATAACCAAAACAGATTAGAACCGACAGACAATTTTAAGGCTGAAAAAATAAACTTAGATATGCAACTATATATTGAAACAACCCAGAAAGAGAACAAAAACAGATTAAAGCCAACAGCCTATTATGAGTGAAAAAATTGCTCAAACGACACTCAAATTCGTTGCCAAAACACAAAATGACACTAAATTCGCCTTAGTTTCCTAAAATAACACCGAGGCAACGAATTTTATTCCCAAATGCCTTTTTTTTTATGCCCTTTTTCATCTTTTTCCTCTTTGTCCTGATCCAGCTTCTCCTTCGACTCCGGCGGCAGCGGCACCGACAAGCCGGCGATAGGAGTGACGGCAGGGACAGGAGCTGCGACGGACAGAAGTGATGGGAGGACGGCGGCAGATGCGCAGTGCGATGGTGATGGGAGCGGCGGGCGGCGACGGGATCCGCCGCCGCGATGAGCGCAAAGACAATGCGCAGCGGCGGCGGAGCTGTGGCGCGACGGCGATGGGAGCAGCGGGCGGCGACAGGATCCACCGCAGCGGCGACGGGAGCGGCGGCGGCGAGCGCAATGGCGGAAGGGGCGTCGGCGGTGTTATTTTAAAAGGGTTGAAAAAGGAGGAAAGGATTAAAAGGATAGAAAAGGGGTAAAAAAATGGAAAGAAAATATGAAAAAGGTGGAAAAAGAAGTAAAAAATGCGAAAATGTCATTTGGGAACCCCGGTGTTATTTTAGGTAACAGAGACGAATTGAGTTGTCATTTTGTTTTTTGGTAACAAATTGAGTGTCGTTATGAGTACAGACATACCACATTTGACAATAACATAGAGCGATCAATCATAATTGATAGCTTCATTATACATCAATACATTAAACCAATAGCTGCAGTGAGCCGACCACATCAATTTTCAATCCGTAAACCAACCATCCAAACCACCAAATTGCAACCCTTTCAAAACAACTCCCAATCACACACATTAAGAAACACTGCAACGACACAGCAAAATAGAACAGTCCCGTACTATATTGCAGCACAAGTCAAACTCGACCTGCAATTGCCCGTCGTTCCCAATAACGAAATATGATTCAACCAGGCCAAAACCTGTCTAAACAACTATCAGACGCAGACAAATCTAAACAACTCCGCGAACGGAGATTTGGATGAGCGCAGGGGAAACTCTTAACCAGTATGAGGTCCAAAACCATCCACGCAGAGACCATGCATCTAGGACGGGGATTTGGCTGAGCTCAGGGGAAATTCTCACCAGGATGAGATCGAAGAGGGTGGCCTGGTCGACCTTGACGAAGTCGGCATCGAAGGCCTTGAGCTCCTCCTCGGTGGCCTTGGAGGACCCGCTGGCGGCGGGCTCCGGTGCGGGGGTCCCGTCGGCGCCGGCAGCCTGGCTGGCGCCGCGCGCCTGGACGTGCTTCCTGCAGTACTCGATGATTCTGGAGAGGATGCGGGCGGACACGTTGGGGAGGGGGATCCCGTTGTCGGCGCAGTCATCCTCGATCATGTGCTTGATCGTCTGCGACTCCATCGCCACGATCTCCTCCACCTCAAACTCCTCGCCGTCGCAGCTCCGCAGGGTGAGCACCTTCCCCGACGTCACCGAAGGCGCCGCTTCCGCCATGGATCCGATCGCGAGGACGAGGAAACGGGGCGATTGCAAAAGCAGCAAACCCTAGCGAGCGAGAGAGAGAGAAACTTGGGTTAGCTTTTTATTGCTGCGACCATGATGAATCCAGGAATCATCTAGAAGGGAAGACCAAGCCCCTGGTTGGGATATCCAGCCCGTTTTATTTGGGCCTCGCACAAACCGGAGAAGTGGGCTTAATGGGCCTTACGCTGACCTTTTTTAGACTTTGCACTAAGGCATCGTACATTTCAGTTTAGTATAACGTAACGTTTTACTATAACAGCAAAATTTATCACACTAAAAAAAAACTAAAAAACAAAATTTAAGAGTCTTTTAAAAATGTTTTAAATGTTTTAAAAACATAATTAAAAATAGTTTTAGGATTTTTTAGAGGAATACCAAAAGTCTTAAAAATTCATTACAAATTATTACACCATATAGGCTATATAAAAAAGACAAATTTTGATAAAGTGAAACATTACGCTACGATAAATTGAAAAGAACTATGCCTAGCTCGCTAAGACAACCCCTGTTTTTTTCCTTATCGATAATATTTTATTGAAAAAATAACTTTGTATCTTCATCTTCTCTTTATCCACCATGTTTTTGTATCCATTATCTTGATTAGTTTTATATTTCACTTCCCACATGCAATTCGTTGAAATTTCTAGGGAAAAAGTAGCAGCAGCTTGGGCTCTTAAAACTCCACTTTTCGAACGAAACTTCTACTACTGTATGGGACGAACTCAAATTTAAAATAAATTCTATATTAAATGATGGTCTAAGGAAAAAAAATAGCCTAGACCAGCTTGTACTGTACTCCATGTTTCTGAAATAGCAAAAGCGTCGATCGAATGCTCGTGTTAGCGAACTTGATTTCCGTTTTTCCCGTCCGCCGCGTGGTCCACACAGATGCTCAAGCTTTAGTCCCTCGATGTCATAGATCAGACAGCGATCGGTCGCGTATCTCGAGTACACCTTCCTCGCATCCAAACCCAAAATTTAAAAATTACGGTAATGCTTATACGCGGACGTCCGACGCGTCGGACGCCACGCGCGCGGCCCAGCCCACACTTTAATTTTTCATCTACCTCCCCAGTCCTCAGGGCTACGGTATCTCCCAGCCACATGTTTATCCTCTCTCTCTCCTTTTTTCTCTCTCATCAAGCACTGGAGACATGAAGCCATGGCCAAAGCCGGCCGGAGCTTCTTCCACATCTCTCTCGTACTCTCCTCCTCCTCTCTCTCCCTCTCCCTCTCTCTCTCTCTCTTCCCGTGGTCTAGATCTCAAGTCTCATACTCTCATATTCTTCCAGAAATCTCAAGCACACAAGCAAAATCGAGGAGGCTAGGGAAGTGGTCCAGCCTTCTCTCTCTGTTCCTCCTCCTCCTCTTCCTCCTCCTCCTCTCTCTCCTCCCCATTTCATACTCTTATGCTCATGTGTAGATGCGTCCTCCCCAACGAGATCCGGGGAAGAAGGCCAACTTTTTAAAGAAAAGGATTGAATTGAGGCAAAACCAACAGGAGAAAGGGAATATTTGGTGGCAAGTGGTTGGGTTTGGAAAAGAAGATGAAATCCCAAAAATCAGTACGTAGCATTTTTTGTAAGGTGAGTACTGTAACAATTCGCTTGTTCTTGTGAAACAAACAATTTTGCTTGTTCTTGTGTTTTTTCATTGTTTCAGCAAGACATTTTTTCATTGTTTCGGTAGCCACATTTTATTGTTTCGGTAGGCTTTTCTCATTGTTTCAGCAAGTATTTTTTATTGTTTCAGTAGGGGCGAGTTCATTTAAGTTTCAATGTGACAAGTTCTTTGTTTCAGTAGGCATTTTTTCATTGTTTCTGTAGGTTGATTTTATTGTTTCAGCAGGATATTTTAATTGTTTCAGTACACATGTTTTTCATTTGTTTTCACTAGGCATTTTCTCATTGTTTCACCAAAACATTTCTTATTGTTTCAGTATGCAATTTTTATTGTTTTAGTACACATGTTTTCATTTTTTCCACTAGGAATTTTCTCATTTTTTAGCATACATTTCTCATTACTTTAGCAGGTCATTCTTATTGTTTCGATGGTCTTAGTTCATTGTTTCAATAGATTTTTTTATTGTTTCAGTAAGATGAGTTCATTATTTCTCTTCTCTCTCTAGATCTATGTGTTTCAATAGACCATTCTCATTGTTTCAGCAAGCATTTCTCATTGTTTCAAAGCAATTTTTATTGTTTCAGTACCCAATGCTTGCTCTTCATTGTTTCGATAGCCATTGTTCGTAGTTTTAGTGGCGTGCTTTACTCTTTCATTGTTTCGGTAGTTGTTGCTCGTTTTAGTAGTTGTTTCGTATTGTTTCAATGCTTGCTCTTCATTGTTTTGGTAAGCCGTTGCTCATTGTTTCAGTTGTGGCATTTCATTTTCATTGTTTTGAGTAGCATTTCTCATTGTTTCAGTAGTCAATTTTCATTGTTTTAGGAGATCGAGCTCATTGTTTCAGTGTGCCAGATTCATTGTTTCCATAGTCATTTCTCGTTATTTTTATTAGGCATTTCTCATTGTTTCAATAGACAATTTTCATAGTTTTAGGAGGTCGATTTCATTGTTCCAGTGCAGCAGTTCATTGTTTCAATAGTCATTTTCGTTATTTCATTAAGTATTCTCATTGTTTCAGTAGGTAATTTTCAGTATTTCAGTAACTATTTGTTTGTTGTTTCAGTGGTCGGTTTTTATTGTTTCAATACTTGCTCGTCGTTGCTTCAATGGTTGTTGTTTGTTGTTTTCTGCGGTCGGTTTTTCGTTGTTTCATTGCAGATTTTTTGTTTTTTTTTCAATGGTTTATTTTTGTTTCACCGCTTGCTTTTCGTTATTTCAGTGGTTGTTTTTTGTTGTTTTAGCATTTTGTTTTCGTTGTTTTAGCAGGCTTAGTTTGTTGTTTCATTAGTCATTTTCACTGTTTTATTAGGTTGGGTTCATTGTTTCTCTCTTTTCTCTCTTGATCTATCTCTCCCACTCCCTTCTGGTCTCTCTCCCTCTTTTTTCGATCAATCTCTCCCACTCCCTTTTGGTTTCTCTCCCTCTTTTTTTTTCTCACAAATCTGGGGATGTTGAACGCGCAGGAGCGTGTGAAAAAATCTGTTGTGATGAGAACGAATCAAAGAGGAAGGTTCAGGGTTGTTTTGATGGGCAGATGTTGGCTGAGGGATGATGAGCATATTTTTTTTGCTAGGTTGAGGGCGCGCGTGGTGTTTGGGCTTTTTTGGGCCGGCCGCGTGGGAGCGTCCGACGGAAACTTATTCCGTCGGACGTCCGACCCCAAGTCGCTAAAAATTATATCCTAATCTGAACCCGAGTTATTTCATGGTATAAGTCCACGTCTATACCCAAACTCGATAGTTACCCGAACCCGAAATACATAATAAACTTATATCTTTAAACTTTAGCCTTTCATCAATACATATTAATTGATAACATATGGTGACATGTCGCAATTATATTTAATTTTTATCATTTTTTCAGGTGTCATGAGTATCCATGGGCGTTAAAATAAACCTGAACCCGAACCCGAAATTTGAAACACATGGGTCTAAAATAAAACCCATATCTGAACCCATCGATTGGGATACCCGTGGGTACCCGAACCCATAGATAAAATTAACATCCCTACGATGTCTACATGTTTGTACATTTCTTGCAAAGCAGCAGATATGATGACCTACTCGCTGGCTTGCCGCCAGCAAGCATCGCGACGTCCTTGCTCCTCTCGTGCTTTTCACCTCCATCTCTATCTCTCTTCTATGTATCATCTCTTCCTCTTTTAAAGAAGGGGGAAGCACCGAGTCTTGTTATCCTAGAGCTTTGATGGCCGGATCCGATAAGTATAGGCCTATAGGGTGGGGGTTTGTCGGATCTAGAGAAGAAGGCAAATAGGAGGTTTATTCCTCATTTTTGTATAGAACCTCAAACAAGTATGCGTGAATGTTTCTGCTTGTGGAACTTTGTGTTTTGTTTCTGTTAACCTAAAAGAATTAGCAGGCCTAGAGGAGAGTGAATATGTTGCTTGAAATTTTTTTGTTGCAATTAATATTAGTCAAATTAAGTGAACCAACTAAACCTAAAAAAGTGAGGAGAAGTATCAAGAAAGAAAAATCGAATAAAGCTTCCGCAAGAACTAGCAACTTACCTTCATTGTCCTTCCAGGTAATGTCGTCCCATATCGTGACCTCATAGATGGGATGATCCCTACGCTGTAGCGGACATATGCGGTTGGATAGGTAGTCCCGGGCAATGTGCACCCCGGCGAGCTGCCTCAGAACTAGGGCCACCACCCAATTGATGTAAACCTCCATCTCGTGTGCCATCAAGGCAACCTGGATAGTAAATTTGTGTAGGGACAAGTGCCCCTCTCGCCTCGATCAGGACAACCTAACAAGTAAGCACAATCTAAAATGAAATGGGAGCTTGGAAAAAATTTACAATTCTAATTAAACTTCATTTACATCAAGTTCTAGTGCCTAGATTATATACGTCCAATTTCCTCTACCCACTTTGCCCTCATGAGCACGAAGAATCTTGAGGGAAAATTGGTAATTCTACCTCTAATTCTCCTATTTGCCTGTGGTCGGGTCACCAAAGTAGGGGGCTGCTCGTCCTCTTCCCTCGCATGCCCTTCTTTTGCGGCCTTTTCTTTTGGAGACAAAATAACGGTTCACTCTACTCTTCTCTACTTTGTTTCCGACTACAACAAGTGCCTCTTTTCATCTTGTAACAACAGTTGTCGAATGGTTTTGGCCGATGCAGAGCATATTTGAATCGTGAGCCTTTTTTCTGACCGTCTGCATTGGGCAAGAATCTCAAACTTCTCATCTAAGAGTCATGGTTAATGTGTGGCGCTTTGGAAAGGACTTTGCGGGAGGCTTTGACCCAGACCGGTCTCCAGGATCATGTGTGGCGCCCCGGGAAAGACCTTGTGCTTGGTATTGCAGACATCCGGGATGTCTTTGACGTGGAGTCTTGTCGCCTACGACGGGGAGCAAAATTTAGAAGTGGAAACTTAGCTCCAAGCATCTTCTAGAAAAGTTTAGGAACTTATGACCCAAAATAAAAAGAGGTTGGAGCTCCTCTTGGGTTCGGCCAATAAGAAAAAAGCACCAACACTCTAATCTAAAAAATAATCCCTTAATCTTAACTTTGAGGTTGATGCCGAAGAAAACTTGAACAAAGATGATCTCAGTCGTAGAATTTTTAAAAACCATGGTCATCAACACCAAAATTAATAGCATCTGTGTAAAGAAAATTAGCGCGGCCTAAATATGCTTTTAGAGACTTTTTATTTACATCGAGAGGTCCATACCCATTTTCATATGGAACCCTTAACGATGTATGTGTGGAACTTTATTTTTTGACTGCTTAAACTTGGGTTTTTGCATGCTGAAATTTAAATTTTATACCATGAAACTTTTTGTATTGTTAAGTTTCAGAAGTAGGTTCTTCGAATTTTAGTAATTATTTTTCAAATTCAACATGTGTTTTCCCAAGTTCCCGCGATGACGGTGATGATGTCTTGCCCACTGAAACTTGGAATTTCGTTCATTGAAACTTGGGTTTTTCTGCTAAAATTTGTTTTTTTGTACTCGTGAAACTTCTCAAATCATCGCGTTTCAGCAATATGTTTTCAAGTTGCAATATGTATTTTTTCAAGTTACAACGATGTCATCATGCAGACGTCATGCGTTTGATTTATATGATGATTTGAGGCACCTGCCTATACCTTTTCTATTCATTTGTAATTTTATTTGTGCATCAACCAAAAATTTTTAAAAAAAACTTATTTGCTAGTTGTCAGTTGCCTAAATTTTTTCTCTGTCAGTCAATTCTACAGCCATCCGATTTATTTTGAGATTCATGCAGCTACGGACATGTGTGCAAAATATTACTCCCTCTGGCCATAAAAAAAAGTCCCCGTTGGCTTTTTTACACTTCTTTGACCATTCGTCTTATTCAAAAAAGTTATATAAATATTATTTATTTTGTTATGATTTGGTTTATTATTAAATGTATTTTGAGTATGACTTATATTTTTACATATTTAAACTAAATTTTTGAATAAGACGAATGGTCAAAAAGTGTCCAAAAGTAAATTGCGATTTCTTTTTGTGACCGGAGATAGTATTATCGTATTGGAAGCCTCCTCATGGCCATACTCACACACTCTCCTAACTCTCTCTCGCTCACTTTCCTTACTCCCGCATTTTCACATCGGTAAGGCACTGAGGTCATCCCATCAGTCCCATGCATCTCTCTTCTGGATCCATCTAAATGAAGCACTGAAGCGACGATTGATTTCATGCGCGACGACACGACCGGGTGGATTTGGCGCCCGTGTGAATTGTGATTGGGCTGCAACAAGCGCGAGCCGATCCGGTGGCCACGAGATCGAGCAGCGGGCGAGGCATGCTTCAAGCGAGCTGCGAAGTGCGAAGGGCTCCAGGCGATGGCAGCGTGCTCCAAGTGGCGGTGGACTTTAAGCGGGTGACAACGCTGGCTTTAAGCTGCCATTGTCAGATTAATTTAGCGGTTACAGTCTCTCCGCATCATGTAGTATTGCACACCAGTGAGCTTAATCTCGGGGTGCTGAGAAATTTCTATTACTAACTCGTGGTAATTTTTTGTTTTGTTTCTATTGTTTACTTGATACCACCTCCATTTTTTTATTTGATGCATTTGACTTTTGAACACGCTTTTAATCATTTGTCTTATTAAAAAATTTAGTGCAAAATGTAAAAAAATAAGTCATATTTAAATTAATTTTAATGATAATTCAAATCACAACAAAATAAAATTGATGTTTAATTTTTTTTAATAAGACGAATAGTAAAGTGTACAAAAGTCAAAAGCGTCGAATAAAAAAGAACAGAGTGAGTATTTCTTATGAGATGTTACCAAGGCATTGTTTCAACTTGCACTCTGTTTGCACTGAAATCGCAGACTTACGTCATGTGCAAATTTGGTTGTAGATTCGTGCAAGTCATGTTTTGAGTTATTTTTGTTGTCGACCTTGTATTCTTGTGTGATGATACTACTACCTAGATTTTAATATAAAAAAAGATCCAAATATGCCCCTTGCTAGTTGCATTTCATTTGCAGTAAAATTGCACTTTTATTCAATGTGCAATTTTAGTTATAGATTTGTACAGTTTTGTGTCTGGTAAAGTTTTGCATAGTTTGTTTTTTTTCCGTCGTGATTCTTCTCTGCAAGATTTGCATCAGGTCCTACCATTTTGGGCTTAGAATTTGTCTGGGGTTTACACATTATGTCTCTTTTTTTTTCTTTTTTCAACCGTCATTCTTCTTCGAAGGCTTTGCATCGGGTTCGGGTACCACTGTTTGGCTTAAGATTTGGGTTTAAAATACAATGGCGCGTTAAATTGTCTACACTTAGAAATTTGCAGCGCTAAAACAGAATTCTACTACCGTCGTCCATTGAAGATCATGGGGTTACAACGAAATGGACTGAAAGTTTCCTTTTTTCCTCGGTCGCCTTGGCATCAGACAGTCCCTAAAAAAATTGCTGAAATGCTCTCAAGTATCAAGCATATTTCTCAGTGCTGACAACATAAGCACGATTTAAGTTTCGTCAAACTTGATGTAAAAGAAGTATAACTACAACTCAGAAGGATGAAAAGAAAGAATCACAAAAGGAGAGTGAAAGAAAATTGTTCAAAGAAGAAGATGCAGGCATGGTTTGCAAGCCGCAAATACTCAGGCTGCGCTAGCCCGAGCAGCACTGCCTCGCCGGCTTCCCGACGAGAAGGAATCGACCCTGAGCTGGTGCCGGAACGCTGAGATGAACTCCTCCGCTCGCTTGTTCACCTCCTCCGCGGCACTTCCGGAGGCCTCCTCCTCCGCGGCCGTCGCCATCTCCACGGCGTCCTTCACCACCAGCGCCATGCAGCCGCCATCCGCGACGGCGGCCACCTCCGCCCGCCGCTTTTTGCTCCTCCTCCTCGTCACCTTCTTCGTGGCCGCGCCTGCCGCCGCCGCCGCCGCCCGCCTGGGCTGCACGGACGCCACGACGATGGACGCGATGACGACGTTGAGGAGCAGGAACAGGAGGGGCGACGGCGCCGTGGCGAGCAGCGCCGCGGGCCACCGCGCCACGAGCACGGCCGGCACCAGCCTCTTGACCCCGGACACGAGCAGCGCCGCCGCCACCGCCGCCACCGCCGCCTCCAGGAGCTCCTCCTCCCGCCGCGCCTTCTTCTCCTCCGCCATCCGCCGCTTCTTTCCCACCCCTCTCCCCTCCTCTGCCTCTGCAGCCTGCACGCGCCGCGGTGGAGCTGCATGTATAGCGGCGAGCCAGGCGCGAAAAGGCTTGGGAGCTAATCGATGGCCGCCGCCCGCAGGGGGCGTCGCGCCCGTCGGGCCGGGCCGACAGCCATGCAGCCCGTGCAAGCGGCTGTCGGGGAATTGTGCTCCGACAAACGGCAGAATATTTTCGTTCCCGCAGGCCGCAGAGCCACTCGATCTGACTGACGCAGTGACGCCGGTGGTGGCGACCATGGACAGGCTGCGGGAGTGCATGCGGATTGCAGAACCACTCGAGCTGCGGAAAATGGAGTCCAGGATGTAGGTGGAGCAGCAGCTAGCAAAGTCTCATGGGATCTTGCTTGCCAGAGCAACTCCACCAGCTCCTCTATATTTCTCCTCTAAAACACTATTAGCGTCCCCTCTATCCATCCCTCTAAAATTTCTTCATAAATTACACTACCCTCTAAAAGATTCCTTCCCTCCAGCAGCCCCTCTATATCAGCTACAATGTTATCCAGGAGCTCCTGGAGTTGCTCTCAGTGGTCAAGAGCATCTCCTCGATCCTAAGTTAGATTTTTTAAGAATTGAGTGAATTAAAAAAAGCAAAAAAAATATCGATGTGATTTCAAATATTGCATTTAAAGGGGTTTGAAATTTTCCTTTAGAATTTGAAGGATCCCGAACCTAAGGTCTAATCTAATTTTCCATTCATTTAAAAGTCCAACGCAACTTGTATGCTCCATTGCTCCTCTGCCCATTATATATCCAATCTACAACTCTACATTTTTTTGAAAAATTAACGCTCAGACCCCTGAACTTGTAGCGTTGTCTCACTTAGCCCCTCTAAACTTGTATTTCACCTTTTCGCCCCCTTAAATTTGTATCCGTTTGCACTTTAAGTCCAAAACAATTAGGGCCTCCATCAAATATTGATGTAGCTGCGACTGTGTTCGTTAAATACAAACATGTCCTCCGTCTAGCCGTTAAAAGTTGATCTGGTTGCTACATCAACTTCTTCCTCCTTATATCTCTCCCACATCATTTTCTACTCGATCCCCTCTCCCTCTCACATAGCTCCACCCACTGGGTGTTGCCGCCATGGAGAGGAGAAGGACAATGGAGCTAAGGACCCTAGAGGAAGGAACAATGGCAACGGCCTTGTGGAAGCTAGATCCATATGCATGGCAGCAGCCTTGGGTAAGCCAGATCAATGGTAGTGACCCTAGGACGGATCGATATGGCAGTGACTCTATGGAAGCCAGATCCATTGTGGCGGCCCTAGGGCAGACGACGTGCCTGAAGAAGGGTGCTTCGGTGGCTAGGAGGGAGGAGGCGACGGATGTGACAACCTAGAGAGATATATGAAGAAGGTCGCCACCGGTCGGGAGAAAGGAGGAACTCCAACAGTGGGGTGGGGGGAGAGAGAGAGAGAAGGATGTGCCGCCATCTCCTCCAGGTTCACGTCGCCGCCGCCACTGCTAGCATGACCTCCAGCACTGGCATGACTCACATTGTCATTTCCCCCACCCCAACACCGTTTGGCAAGCCCCACCGCAGCTCCGGTCACTAATAGGTATGACAAAAGAGAGATGATTTGAAAAAGAGAGGGGATGGTGAGGAATATGATGGCATAAGTTTGGAGTGCAAATGGATATAAGTATGAGGAGGTGAAAAGTAAAACTCGAGTTCAGGTAGCTTAGTGAGACAATGCTACAAGTTCAAGGGGTCTAAGTGCAATTTTCTCATTTTTTTTCATTTGTTACAATCTATATTCTTGAACAATTTATATAAAATCCAATCACGCTGGACTCGACGTGTTTAGACATCTTAAATCCCACGTTTGTCCTATCCTCGTGGGAGCCTATACAGTACGAACCACCGTTCCATTGAAATGCAACGGATGAGCAAAATGACAAAACAGATGACGTCATCATGAACCAACCTGAACCAAACTGAACCAACCTGAACCAATCTGAACCAAGCTGAACCTATATGAACCAACCTGAACCAAATTGAATTTCCTATGGAACTATCAACCTTTTTACCAGAAAAATTCTGAACCAACATGAATTTTCTATGAAATATCTGAACCAATCTGAATTTGCTTTGAACCTAGCTGTTTTTTTACCGGAAACAATCTGAACTAACATGGTTTCCTATAAAACTAGCTGAAACATCATGAAGTTTTCTACTTTTTTACGAGAAAAAAGCAACAAGAAATTTCTATAGAACTATATGAACCAACCTGAGTTTCACATGAACCTACCTATTTTTTCACCTAAAACAATATGAACCAACATGAACCTATCTGAATTTGCAATGAAACTAGCTGAAACAACTTGAACCAACCTGAACCTACATGACCAACCTGAACCTAGCTGAACCTTACGAACCAACCTGAACCAAACTGAACCTACCTGAACCAAACTGAACCAAGCTGAACCTATATGAACCAACCTGAACCAAACCGAATTTCCTATGAAACTATCAACCTTTTTACCAGAAAAATTCTGAACCAACATGAATTTTATATGAAAAATATCTGAACCAATCTGAATTTGCTCTGAACCTAGTTTTTTTTTACCGGAAACAACCTGAACTAACATGATTTCCTATAAAACTAGCTGAAACATCATGAAGTTTTCAACTTTTTTACGATAAAAATCCTGAAGCAACAAGAAATTTCTATGGAACTATATGAACCAACCTGAGTTTCACATGAACCTACCTATTTTTTTCACCTAAAACAATATGAACCAACATGAACCTATCTGAATTTCTAATGAAACTAGCTGAAACAACTTGAACCAACCTGAACCTACTTGACCAACCTGAACCCAGCGAACTAACCTGAACCAAACTGAACCTATATGAACCAACCTGAACCTATATGAACCAAGCTAAACCTATATGAGCCAAGCCGAACCTATCTGAATTTTTCATGAAGCTATCTAAATTTTTATGTAAAACAATATGAACCAACACGAATTTAACATGAAACTTGCTGAAACCAACATAAACCAACATGAATTTAGCACTGCCGCAGCCCCCCATCGCTGCTGAGCGCCAGGAAGAGGAGACAGAGCAAAATCAAAGGGCGATGTCGGCGAGCTCACCCCCGCGCAGTTGGCCTAGATCGACGAGATGCAGCGGCGGACGGTCGCCGACGAGGACCGCCTGTCGTGGGAGATGGCGCGAGTGCAGGAGGGCCACATCGTCAGCGAAACTCCCCCGCGCTATAAATAGCCGCTCGCCAACCGTCCCTCCCCTCCTCCCTCATCGCCAAACACCAAACGCATCCTTCCAGACGGGTCCTCGCTTGCGTTTCGCCCCGTCTTCTCCGGCTCCGGCAAAGGGGAGAAAGTCCACGCAGCCACTGCTCACCGCCGCTAACCTCCGGCGAGCTTGCCGTAGCGTGGCGCTGCCGATTTCTTGGAGGCTGAGGGGAGCGGGGACGGGAAGCCATGCATAGCAGGCCGGACGTCGGCGGCGGCAACATCGTGGAGATGGCCGAGGTCAGCGCCGCTCTCGGCGCCCCGCAGAGGCGGCGGCGCCGCCGCCGCCACCGTCAGCAACGACGACGACGACTACGTGAATATTTATCAGTGACTTGGGTTGTCAATAGAACTGTTCATTGTAGTGGATTGCAAAAAAAAAAGCAAAAACTCTCACATGGTCGCAGCCTTCGGATAGATGCTTCCCCGAGCCACCCCCACCCTTGGTGCCACCATCTCCGCCATCTCGCTAGAACTGCTCCATTCATCACAATCTCGCCAAACAAACAACCACACCGCTCCACTACCCCCACCACCATAGTCTTTTCGTCGTTGGTGGATCCCCTTGCTCCCATAGCTACTCGGAGTCTTGAGTTCAGACCATGCGTAGAAGTCACCACCCCACGAATCCTCCCGAGCTCGCCCTCTTTGACGGCGGTGGCGCCACGGCCACCGTGACCGCCCCATCGCCAGACGTTCGGTGGGAACACCGCTGGTCTTGTCCGTGGTCGCCGGCGCAGCAGCGGTGGTGTCGATGACGGCGTCGTCGATAGCATATGTTGGCGGCGCGAGGAGACCCACCCGCCACGACGCTGGCGCCAAGTCCGGCGTATATCTGCAGACAAGTTGGCGGAGAAGACCTCGCAGTGATGGCGACGCCGCCGAGGAGCACCAGCTGCCATTCCCGCTGATGTAGACGCCGCTGCCCTTGAGACGACAGACGAGGGGCGACGCAGCGTGTCGAGGTCGCCACGCCGTGGAGGTCGCCGGCGCAGTCGCCGCTCGGCGGCGGCGGCGGCGGAAGCCCGGGAGGAGGCGGCGTGTAGTCGTGGTACGTCAGGATCGAGTACTCCCCCACCCCCGCGTCCCCCCGATCGGAAACCCCGGAGATAGGGTTCCCCGCCGCGACGGAAAGGAGGGCGAGGAAGGCGAGGTGGTGAAGGCGGGGAAGAAGGGGAATGTGGAGGGCCATGGGGTGGGAAGCATCAGAGGCCCAGCACCACAAGCTAGTGATGAGATGGAATCCAGGTTAGGATTAGGATTAGGATCAGGTTCAGTGTGGCGACGAGGGCGGCGGCGGCGGCGATCGCCGAAGACGGCGAGGTGGGCAGTCGGGGCTGGGATCAAGCAGGTGTCGTATAGAGCTACACAGAATGCCTCCGTCGCAAAGGATATGAACGGACATCCGTTTTCTAAGATTCCTGTTGTAGAATCGTCTCAACCAAATAGGCAGAAGCAAGGGAAAGCACGTAGGGCGCGTTCTAGCCATGTGATCGCGTGAATACGTGATTCCCACTGACATGTACGCATTGGTTATGGTAATCCACTGTAATTGTAGCAGCACGGAGACATTTGTCAGGCGTGATTTGTGTTGTGTAACCCACTGGTGAAAAGTTAGGGGAGCACGCCTGGGGCTCGTGCGTTTTCGTTTGTCCCCGTTTCGTCCGCGTGCTCTGCTCGTGGACAGCATGATGAACTCTTCGTCGCTGGCGAGCTCGCAATGAGTATAAGTAACTCGTGTTACCAGAAAGTAGAGCATAAACTATCATGCTCCCTTCGTACTACGCTAGCTGCCGGATCATTACACAACACACGGGTTCACTGCTCTGGCAAATTGCTCATTCCGGTGACACAAAATCACGGCATCCCACTTGAGATAATTATTTGTGTTTAAATAGATTTATGAAACCTAATAACATTGTCATATCATGAATCGGTTTTAAGACATGCATAGATATCGTACCAATGCTTTGGGACCTTCAAATACTATGCTAGATATTTTGGAGCAAATTAAGCTTGGCGACCTGGCAACTATAATTTTGTTTTTACATTACACCATCCTACCCCCTAGGGGTATACAATTATATGGAAATTTCCGCACATAAGAGGTGAGGCAGCCCCCACTATCTTCTTTTTCTTATTGATTTGCCTTATTCCAATCTGTTAGAATTTGAAAAGCGAATAAAAGCAAAATTTGAATCTATTTCAATTTCTATGCATTGATATCTACCGGTGTGATCCAACATCACCTATTTTGCACTAATATTCATTAGACGTTTACTAAAACCATATTATTTATTTGTCGAGATATATATATATCTTCAGATATTTTAAAATATACTCCCTCCGGTCACAAAAAGAAGGCCTGCCGCGTGGAAGACGGCGAGACGCCGGGCAGCACCTCGGCGTGAGGGAGCCGGCGGGCGTGGGAGACGTATAGGCGGCGGCCTCACCAAGCAGGATAAATTTTTAGGCAGGGGCATTCTTGTCCTTTCACAAGCCGGTTAATTGGAAACGATTAAGAAAAGCAATTAAACGGAGGAAATGGCAGGGGAAACAATGTGTCAACGAGATATGTGGTAATTTTGCGAAGTTATTTTTGACAGTGGCAAATTTGCGAAGCCACCTGAAGACTGAAGAGGGTGGCAAACAGCCAATTCTCTCGGCGGCTTCCCCGCGGTAGCGTGCTTCCCTCCCACGCTGTGGAGATCTCGACGCGGGGTGCTGGGCTTGCGGCCTTCGGGACGACACAAAGAGCTGGGCCGTGCATGGCTTGGGCTGGTTTTGAGACGAGGGATTGCTTGAATGGTAAAACCCGTGCACAGAGATGGGCCGGATCGGGACAAGGTCGACCTGAATCTGACCCGGATTTTACCCAGCAGTCGGATCGTGTTAAAATCTCGTTCTTTACATACAACTCTTATTGATAGTGTTAATTCTAAACAGATATACAAATCCATAAAATTAACGATCAAATTTTTTTTTATGCTCTACCCTTTCTTACAAAAAGTACCTCCAAAAATGTTAGGAACATATAAGTACACATTAACGTGAGAAACTATTAGGAAAAAAACTATATGATCTATTTCTTTGGAAAGAAAATCTGATTTTAATTATAATATGAAAAGTTAAGTTCTCTCAAAAAAATATTTTAATAGCGTGATTTTTTTTAGATCTTCGAGGAAAAACAATATAAAGCCTAAAAATAAAAAATGTTGCTAAAAAATAATAATTTTTAAAATTATAAATAGAACCAAGTTGCGCATCATGTTTTGCTCTAAACAAAGATAGTATTTATTTGTATCTTTTAGAAAGATATCTTGTTCGTACTATGGGTTGAGTGGAGTCGGAGTACCTCGTCACTTGCAAAACCATCTCCGAATCGAGAGCGCTGCTCGGTTAGAACATCTGCGTTAGACACCCTAATTTTTTCACTCCATTTTATTTTTAGCTATTCACTCTATACTTCACTCAGGCTCCATTAACTACTCTATTCAAAGTTATAATATTTTAAAAGTGTCTTCTACGGATGCTCAGAATAGCAAGAGTAAACAATAAAAATTGATTGAAGGAATAAAGCGACTGCAAGAAAAATGTAACCAAAGTTCCTTTATAAATGTATTCGAGATGAGATAGGGAGACTTCTTTTCACAACGAGTTTTACTTGTTAGAGCATCACCAATTGTTGCTCTACATCTTCCTTCGAAAATACTATTGGCGTTTCCTCTATACATTCTCTAAAAAATCTTCACAATTTACTCTACATTGTAAAAGATTTCTCCTCTTTAATAACCTCTATATATTTGTTGCAATACTATAGAGTGCCTGCTGAAGATGCTCTTAGACATCATGAGCATAATACGATGCCTCATCCAGTTATTACATCTCCTTTCCTGATTACAATAACAACTCCAATAAATAACAACTCCGGTGGATCATTCAGTTTTATCGCAGAGACGCGACTTTTTTTCTCCGAAATAGTTTGGTGGGGTGGCAACATAATATGTTAAAGTCAAGATACAAACATGGTCAACATTAGAAAAAGAAGACAGACAATGAAAAGTTCTCATATTAGCGGGGGTTAAAGATTTGATAATTGGTAGTAAAATTTTAGCTGACCTCACGGTTTGATCAATATTTTGATAAACTAGGAATTGTCGAATTTTTTTCGAAAAAATGTATTCAAACAAGTTTTAAAAAATAAACAAAAAATTGGTAATACGGAACCAGGAAGGGTAAGAGCATCCAATAGCTCATCTCCTCTATCTCACCCCTCCGGTTGATCCACACTGCAGCAGTGCATCCATCGCGCCACCGCGGCAGTGCACAACTGACGCTTTGTGTTTTTGTTTTTTTTTTTAAGAAAAACTAGAGTGGGGTGCTGGAGTGGGAGGAGGAGCAGGAATGAGGCCCAACAAGAAAGAAATTGTCTCCTGGATTAGGCAAAATAGGGCAAGACGCGCTACTACGTGAGAAAACAAATTACTACGGCCATGTGCGTGCGAGGGCGACTACAAGGTTAAGGTTTGCACCTCCTTTCTAGACTGCCAGACTGCCAGCTTCGACCCTTTGATGTACCACGGTCTGCTACGATTTCAGCTCACGTGGTTAAAAGAGAATAAAACAAGGATAAAAAGGCCATTTGTAATGCTATAGTCGACATATCACAATAAACACGGTGTAATTAAAATACAGGTATGATTGCATGACCTACTAGACAAGTACACGTGCACCTGTTGTGTACAATTAACACTGCTCCATATATAGTTATCTACGGTGCTACAGTTAATACAAGGAAGAGCATTGCTAGCATGTTCTCTAAAAGATTCACTAAAATATTATTGCGGATAACCACAGTCTCTGTAACGAATCTACAGAGTCTTTATCTTAGTTTCTAATTTCGAAAAGGCTTGAGCCCGCACGTCCGGACGCGCCGGACTCCTCGCTCTCGCGCTCGCTCGTGCGTCTCCCCTCGCGCGCGTCCTCCCCCTCGCGAGCTCCTCCTCCTCCTCCCTGCGTCTCCTTGCCCTCGCATCCTCCTCCCGCGCACTCCTCGCCGTCGCGCGCATCTTCAGCGGCCGCCTCCTCCCGTGCATCTTCGCCGCCGCCCCCGCGCCTCGCGTCTCCTCCTCCAGCGCCGCGCGCTCCTCCCCTCCGCCGTAGCGGGTGCCGTCCCACCGCCTCCTTCCTCGCTTGGTAGCCGGCGCCGCCCCGTCCTCCTCCACGCCCGCGCGCACGGGGGAGCTCCCTCCTCGCCGTGCTCCAAGGGCTGCCGCTAGATCTGGAGGGGGCCAGTGACCACGACGATAAGGGACCACGGGGGTGTCAAGCTCGCCGTCGCGCCGCCGGATCCGGCGAGAAAGGGGCAGGGTCTTGCCGGATCTGGGGAAGGAGGAGGCAAAGTGTAACATCCCAAATTTTTAAAACCAAATTTGACACGTTAATAATTTCATTAAAATGCATAATTAAAATATTAAACTATTTAAGTGTTGAAAAACATCATGGCATCATCATTGTATGCAACCGTTTTGAAAATGGGTTGGGTCTTTAATTTTTAAAGGTATAAATATTTTCATGGGTGCATTTAGAAGCTTTCAAACCCATGTGAATTTGTCAAAACCTATTTAATATTTGACCTTTGAATAATTATTTAGAAAGAAGAAAAGAGAAAACAAAATTGGAAAAATTAGAAAACTTTTTCTCTCTCTCACCTTTTCTCTCTCTTCTCTCCCTCTCTGACTGCAAGCTTATCGCTCAGAACTCATTGCCGCTATGAGTTACTCTCTGCAACCCAGCGTGCGTCGTGGCGATCTAGACCACGCCACGACTTCCTCTCGCCGCCACGCCACGCCAAGCGCCTCGACCTCGCCGTCTTGTCGCTTGTTGCTATTGTGCAATAGCACTGTCTTTCGTTGCCTCCGCATTTGTGCCATCCGTCGGAGTAAAGTCCGACGCTTCGCCGTGCCCTCCTCGGCTATAAAGTGGAGCTCAGTGCTCCTACCTCTCCTTGCTCGGTGCCTTGCCGTGCCGTGCTTCTTCTCGTGTCGAAGGAACCCAAGCATCACCAAGTCAAGAAGGAAGTCGCCGCCAGAGGCCATTTCGCCGTCTCTGGGTAAGCTTCGCTCATCTCTAGGTGCGCTTGAGCTTGGGAAGATGATCCCGGGAGGCCGAGTCTTCCTGCGTGTGCCATGTCGAGCTAGAGCTCCCATGGAAGCCATACGAGCTAGTTTAGAGCATGCATCTGTAGCTATGTATAAAAATACGACGTCGGCGTGATCGGCGGATCGCAGACTATAGGGTCCTTTGAGGCGCTGAGTCGAGAGGAATCCATTTTGCAATCGGTTTGGCGAGCTGAGGTCGCTTCTGACTGGCTAGCCGAGCTCGATTAGCTCCAATGGCGTGTGTCTTGTGCGTCTTTGTGCATGCTTAGCTAGAGCTTGAAGAAGACCCATGCTTTAAGATTAGTGCTTGTGTGTGTGGTTTCGATAAATGGAAACGTATTCGATCGAATACGCTTTCCAGTTCAAACTGCACACATAAATATAATCCAAAAATTTAATAACTCTCTATTTATATTAATACCTATAATAATAAAAATTAAACTAATCATTTTGCATTAACTAGCAAATAGCGAATGATTTTCAAAAACCTTAGAAAAATGATGAAAATATTATTTTGATGCATACACTTGATTTACTAAAAATATAAAAATATAAAATAGTTATGCATGCATCACATTTTCATGCATATTTATTTCGTGCATGATTTTTAAAACAAAATCATATATAAATGTTTCCTGTTTGATGGATGTTTATATTATGTTGTATGTGTTGTCCGCGTGGTTAGACTCCGCCCATCGTCGCCGGTTGCTCCTACGAATCATCGACCAAGGCAAGTCCCCTTTGATCATATTGTGAAGCCATTTTAGGTTATTTAGAAAATGTTTATTAGACTTGAAAATATGCATGCTAGTTTAAAAGATAAATGCCGATTTGCTAGAATTAGTTATTATGCCAATTAGAAAGGTAAGAGATATGTTAGGATCAAACCTAAGGCTAAAATATGAATTGCTCTTATTTAAATACCTTGTTGAGGTAGGATAAATGCTTAAAACTATTTATGCGGAATGATTCAATCATTTGTGTGAACCGAGAATATTGTTGAGAAATGTTTGGGAAAGGATGATTTAAAGATAGCGCATCAAGGGTGATGCTTAATAGGAAATGATTTTCCTCTTATCCCAAAATCTTTCCGACTAGGAAGATATTTTGTCGATTGGTGCAAGATGGCACCGGTTTGAAAATCGGGCTAAAATATAAATTCTCCCTAGTCTAAGGACCTGCTCATCCTATAATCCTATGAATCGAGCCATTCTGATGCGACCTCGAGCCGGTATGGGGACGGGCCCGATCGTTGGTCCTCGTGGTTGATGGTCTTGTGGCTAAACATCGTGCAGGTGCGTAGCCTCTCGAGGGTAAAGCGTACCCACTCGCAGAGTTAAAAGCTGTCATGATAGCCGTGCTTTCATGTTATGAGCGTGAAGGACTGATTATATGGTAGCTCCTTCATTTTAAAATCAATTTAGAAAAGGGTTTTGAACAAATGATTTGAGATAAGTAAGGTTTGAGAAGGATTTCGTTTGAGCTAGGGGCCACCGGTGATATTCGAAATGGGTAACGCCTATCGGAAAGTGTCATGGAATGGACCTAGCCGGTTTGAGAAAAGAAAAGAAGAAAGGATTTTGTTCTTGCTATGGCACTTGAGGCCAAGTGGCGAGAACCGTTCTTGTAAAAGCCCATAGAAAATATGGAGATATAATGTTTCTAAATCGCTTTGCCAAAACTAGGCTAATAATCGCAATTTCGCAAAACTGCCCAAGCCATCCATTTGTACTAAACCCCATCAGCATATATCCTCGACTTGCTGAGTACCTTTGTACTCACCCCTATTTCTCCTTCCCCTCTTCCAAAAATTTCAACAGTCGAGGAGGCTCCCTACGACTCTCCATCCGAGGAGGACCAGGACTACGAGGAGGAGGAGGACTTCGAGGACGAAGAGTAGAGTTGTGTCCTGCCTGCCGCTTCGCCTGTGGAATAGTCTAGCTACTAGAATAAATCGTGCCATGTTAGGCTCTGCGTTACCGTGTGTAACGCAGTATCTTCAACTGCTGCATCGTGCTTGATGTATTAAACTGTGACTTCCTGTGGGACGCTTAGTCCCCTATGTTGTAATAATGTAACTCGAAGGCAATGTACCATTATTGTTAAATTGTGTGTGCTAGCCATGATCTTCTGGGACTAGTACTGTATGCACAATTAGGATTCGGTCAATTAGACCGAGTCCTGACAAAAGTGGTATCAGAGCCGACTGGCTTTAGGACGTAGCCCTAGAATTAGAGACCATATAATTTATAAAGAAAATAATTGTTAAATAAATTCATAATCTTCGCAATCCAATTTTTGCTGATAATCTTTTGGAAATTGTAGATGCCGTCTTTCGCGTCTGCCCTTGGACTTGGCTACGGAGGTTTCGTGCGCCAGCTATTGCTGATGCTGAGCACGCTTGGTTTCGGTGACCCTATGTATCATGGGGCCACTACTTTCATGCAAAGGGACTTTTCTTTGGGTGGTGTGCGTCCATCTTTTTTGCCGCAGTCCACCGCCTACTCGTGGACCGTTCGCTACTCGCTAATCGCGTCAATTGCTCGAGCGCCATCCAAGACGTGTCAGACTTGCTTTACATCGACTCCATGATGCATTCACGCGTGAGTCGTGATGTCTCCCCGCTTCGCTACTTTCCTCTAAATGCGCTTAACGAGCTGTTCAGCCATGCTCGTACGGCCGAGGGTGAGAGCGACCCGACGGTGTACCACCTTGCCGAGCTCGTCCAATCCTTGGACGACGCGTACACCATCGTCCTGCGGGAGTTGAACTCCGCCTATGACACCAACCGCCGGTGGAGCAAGCCAAGAAGGAGAGCGCAAACTTAAAAGCGTGACTCTTTCCACTTGGTGGAGAAGGTCCGGCCGCAAAAGAATCCGTCGGTTGGTTCGCGAGAACCAGCGTCTCCGTGGAATGCCGCTTCTTCCTCCGGGACTCTCACTCTCGCTGCCGACCTCGCGCCCGCAGAAGAAGGAGGTCGGGACAAGTCCCGCCCCCGCCCAAGGATCTCGCTGATCTTCCTTGTGTTCCTTCGAGCTCACCCCGCCGCCATTTCGGCTGCGCGGCTTTGCTGCCTGCTGCCATGCGGTGTTGCCGCCTCGTCCCGCCGTGCCCGGCCGCTTCTCCGGCCGCGATGAGGAGAAGGTCGGAGATTCGCTCATGAGTCCTCCTCCTCGCTGCTGCGAGCCCTCGCCGCTTCGGTGAGTCCTCGCCGTTCTCCGAGTCCTCTCGCGCGCTCCAAGCCCTCGTCATTCCCGAGTCCTCGTCCTCGGCCCGAGCCGAAGCGAGTTAATCTCTTCCTCGAGGAGATGAGGCATTTTCCTCTCTGGATCACCGTGGTAACCACCCTACTCTGGTTGGTGCTTACCTGGTGGGCCTTGTGGATCCAATCCTATTAGCCGTCCCGGCGTATGTTCGTGTAACCCGTAGGTAGTTAGCTCGTGATTTGGGCTGACGTACCAGTTTGTGGTATTGCGCCCCTGTTTGTACCCTAAAAATTATTATGTGATGCATGTGAATGTGCATTGTGCCAAATTGCATATTTAAAACCATGTTTTGGATGAAAAACGTAATTCCTCCTTATGCTTATCTCGTTCCTCTCCTACCTATCAGATGGTGATTGCTCGAGTGGCTGGAAGAAGGGATGTTGCCCGGGGCCGAGGTCATGGAAGTGCCCCGAGCCGAGCAAGTGCTTCGCACCAACCTCGTGAGCAAGATCGCTCAGTTCGTATGGATCAACATTCTGTTGGAGGACCTCCTCCTGTTCCTGTTCCTCCGCCAGCTCCTTTGCCAAATCCTCCACAAAATTTCCAACCATCCCACCACGAAAATTCTCCCGAACATCAAGCCGATTCCAACCACCATCTTCCACCACCACCTCCTGAAGAACCCACCACCCGAGAAATCATGCAAATGCAACACCAGATGATCCGCGACTTGATTCAAGAGCGGAATCATCCTCCTGCCCCAGCTCCCTCTCCTGCTCATACACCAGCTCCACCTCCCTATCGTTCCCGTATCAATGACTTCCTTAGGGCCAATCCCCCTAAGTATGCTGGCTCTGCCGACTCTCTGGAAGCAGCGGATTGGTTAAAGGAGATCGAGAAAAAGCTCATCATGTTCCAATGTGGTGAGGTTGAGAGTGTTCACTCGCAAACACATCACCACCGAGTTTCTTTGCTTGGTGGGACACGTTCTGTGAAGCCCATGATAACCCTGATGCTATTGAGTGGGCTGAGTTCGTTGAGGCATTTGAAGAGAACTATGTTCCCGACAGTGTTAAAGAGGCTAAAAGAATTGAATTTCACTCCCTCGTGCAAGGAAGCATGACCTGCGGAGTACCTCACCAAATTCACACTCTTGGCTCGATATGTTCCAAGGGGCGTGAGGAGCGATCTTGATAAGATATATTTCTTCAAGAAAGGCATGGACCACGAGATACGTGCCTTGATTGACTCCTCTGAATTCCCCACTTTTAAGTAAATGTTTGCCCGAGCGGTTAAACAAGAGGAAAACCGTCGCCAGTGCCTAGCTGCCCGAAAGAAGAAGAGGGCCCATGAGGATAGCCATTCCTCTGGAAGTTCTCGCTTCAAGATCAAGCGCCTCGTGATCGTGTGCATGTCATCCTCCTCGCCCTACTTTCAGTGGGTCGATCGCGACACTGCTCCTCTACCACCTCCACCGCCGCACCCAAGTCTCCTCCTCAAAAGAAAGATATCTCCACCATAAAGTGCTTTGCTTGCCGCGGTTGGGTCACTATGCCACTCGTGTCTCAATAAGAATCTCGAGCCTCAAGGAAGTCTGCTGCTCGCGACTCGTCTTCAGGATGGGTCGCGGGAACTTCCAACCCGCAAGATCTGCTCCCTTTGTTGGGCGTGGGCGTGTGAACCACGTCCATCTTGAGGACGCCCACGCCGATCCCAATGTGGTGATGGGTAAGTTTTTCATAAGTGCGATGCTCTCTTTGCTCTTTTCGATTACGGTGCAACGATTCATTCATCTCAAAGATCTTTTGTCAAAAATCATGAGTTGAAAACGATGCAATGAAGAATCAATGCTAATTAAATCCGGGAAAAATCATGAGGTCCACTTTGATGTGCCCCGGTTGCTTAAAATTCAAGACACCCGAGTTCTTGGCGAGACTTGGTGGTTATAAACTCAAGAGGAATTGAAGTGATTACGGGTATGGATTGGTTAACCAAAAATAAAGGTCGATAGAGGCGTGCCACCAAAAGCAGTAAAATTAATTAATAGTGTTGGACGGGAGGTCCAATTCATCATAAATCCTTTCCCTCCGATCTAATCACCCTTAATAAGTTGGAGGCCTCTTCCCCGAAAACCATAGGCGTGGTAAAGGATTTCCCGATGTGTTCGGACGAGCTACCGAATGCCCCCGAGAGAAATTGAATTTGTGATAACCGTCCCCGCATCGGTCCTATCTCCCAAAGACCTTATCGCCTCTCGCCAATCTAATGGCTGAATTGAAGAAACAAATTGAAGAATTACAAGAAAAGGATTTATCCGACCAAGCGCTTCCCCTGGGAGCACCCGTGGTCTTCGTCAAAAAGAAAGACGGATCTCTCCGCATGTGCATAGATTATCGATCTCTAAATGAAGTAACAATTAAGAATAAATACCTCTTCCCGTAATTGATGATCTGTTTGATCAAATGAAAGGAGCTTGTATCTTCTCAAAAATCGACACGAGGTCCGGTTATCACCAAATAAAAATTAAAGATACCGACATTCCAAAGCGACTTTCACCACAAGATATGGCCTCTATGAGTTCACGGTGATGTCATTTGGTCTGACCAACGCTCCGCCATATTTCATGAATCTAATGAATAAAGTGTTCATGGATTTTCTGGACAAGTTTGTGGTGGTATTCATCGATGACATTCTAATCTTTTCTAAATCGGAAGAGGAGCATGAAATTCATCTTAGAAAGGTTTTGGAGAGGTTAAGAGAAAATCAGTTGTATGCCAAGCTGAGCAAGTGCGAGTTCTGGATGAAGGAAGTGATTTTCCTTGGTCATGTGATATCAGCCTGTCAGGACTCGGTCTAATTGACCGAATCCTAATTGTGCATACAGTACTAGTCCCAGAAGATCATGGCTAGCACACACAATTTAACAACAATAATGGTACATTGCCTTCGAGTTACATTGTTACAACATAGGGACTAAGCGCCCCACAGAAGTCACAGATTTAATACATCAAGCACGCACGCAGTTAAGATCTGACGTTACGCACAGTAACGCAGAGCCTAACATGGCACGATTTATTCTAGCGACTAGACTATTCCACACAGCGGCGGCGGGCGTGACACAACTCTACTCTTCGTCCTCGAAGTCCTCCTCCTCCTCGAAGTCCGGGTCCTCCTCGGATGGCGAGTCGTAGGGAGCTTCTTCGACTGTTGAAATTTTTGGAAGAGGGGAAGGAGAAATAGGGGTGAGTACAAAGGTACTCAGCAAGTCGAGGATATATGCTGATGGGGTTTAGTACAAATGGATGGCTTGGGCGCTTTTGTAAATTGCGCTTATTAGCCTAGTTTTGACAAAGCGATTTAGAAACCTTGAATCTCCATATTTTCTTTGGGCTTTTCTCAAACGGTTCTCGCCACTTGGCCTCAGTGCCATAGCAAGAACAAAGTCCTTTCTTCTTTTCTTTTCTCAAAACGGCTAGGTCCATTCAGCGACACTTTCCGATAGGTCGTTACCCATTTGAATATCACCGGTGGCCCCTAGCTCAAACGAAATCCTTCTCAAACCTTACTCATCTCAAATCATTTGTTCAAAACCCTTTTTCTAAATTGGTTTTAAAATGAAAGAGCTACCATATAATCAGTCCTTTGGCGCTCATAACGCGAAACACGGCTATCATGACAGCTTTTAACTCTGCAGAGGGGTACGCTTTACCCTCGAGAGGCTACGCACCTGCACGATGTTTAGCCACAAGACCGTCAACCACAAGGACCGACGATCGGGCCCGCCCCATACGGGGCTCGAGGTCGATTGTTATGGCTCGATTCATAGAATCATAGGATGATCAGTCCTTAGACTAGGGAGAGTAGATATTTTAGCCCAGTTTATAAAACCGGTGCACCACTGCACCAACTGACAAAATATCTCCCTAGTCGGAAAGATTTTGGGATAAGAGGAAAATCATTTCCTATTAAGCATCACCCTTGATGCGCTATCGTTAAATCATCCTTTCCCAAACATTTCTCAACAATATTCTCGTTCACACAAATGATTGAATCATTCGCATAAATAATTTTAAGCATTTATCCTACCTCAACAAGGTATTTAAATAAGAGCAATTCATATTTTAGCCTTAGGTTTCACCTACCATATTTCTTACCTTTCTAATTGGCATAATAACTAATTCTAGCAAATACGGCATTTATCTTTTAAACTAGCATGCATATTTTCAAGTCTAATAAACATTTTCTAAATAACCGAAAATGGCTTCACAATATGATCAAAGGGGGACTTGCCTTGGTCAGATGACGGGTAGGAGCAACCGGCGACGATGGACGGGTCTAACCACGCGGACAACACATACAACATAATATAAACATCCATCAAACAGGAAACATTTATATATGATTTTGTTTTAAAAATCATTCACGAAATAAATATGCATGGAAATGTGATGCATGCATAACTATTTTATATTTTTACATTTTTATTAAATCAAGTGTATGCATCAAAATAATATTTTCATCATTTTTCTAAGGTTTTTGAAAATCATTCGCTATTTGCTAGTTAATGCAAAATGATTAGTTTAATTTTTATTGTTATAGGTATTAATATAAATAGAGAGTTATTAAATTTTTGGATTATATTTATGTGTGCACTTTGAACTCTGAAAAGCGTATTCTGATCGAATACGTTTCCATTTATCAGAGCCACACACATAAGCACTAATCTTAAAGCATGGGTCTTCTTCAAGCTCTAGCTAGCCCAAGCATGCATGCAAGACAACACAAAGACGACAAAGACACACGCCATTGGAGCTAATCGGGCTCGGCTGGCCATTTGTGGCGACCTCCGTTCGCCAAACCGATGCAAAAATGGATTCCTCTCGACTCGGCGCCTCCAAAGGACCCTATAGTGGCTGATCCGCCGATCACAAGACGACGTATGTATTTTTATACATAGCTACGATGCATGCTCTAAACTAGCTCGCATGGCTTCCATGGGAGCTCTAACTCGACATGGCACACGCAGGAAGACTACGGCCTCCCGGGATCATCTTCCCAAGCCCTTGCGCACCTAGAGATGAGCGAAGCTTACCCAGAGACGGCAATGAGCGCCACTGGCGGCGACTTCCTTCTTGACTTGGTGATGCTTGGGTTCCTTCGACACGAGAAGAAGCACGGCACGGCAAGGCGAGCAAGGAGAGGTAGGAGCACGAGCTCCACTTTATAGCCGAGGAGGGACGGCGCGGCGTCGGACTTTACTCCGACGGATGGCACAGCGCGTGGAGGCAACGAAAGACAGGTGCTATTGCACAATAGCAGCGGCGACAAGACGGCGAGGTCAGGGCGCTTAGCGTGGCACCGAGAGAAGGTCGTGGCGTGGTCTAGATGCGCCGACGACGCACGCGGGGGTTGCAGAGAGTAACTTCATAGCGGCAATTTGAGTTCTGAGCGATAAGCTTGCGGTCTGAGAGGAGAGAAGAGAGCAGAGAGAAAAGGTGAGAGAGAGAAAAGTTTTCTAATTTTTCCAATTTTTTTTTCTCTTTTCTTCTTTCTAAATAATTATTCAAAGGTCAAATATTAAATAGATTTTGACAAATTCACATGGGTTTGAAAGCTTCTAAATGCACCCATTGAAAAATATTTATACCTTTAAAAATTAATGACCCAACCCATTTTCAAAACGGTTACATGCAATGATGATGCCATGATGTTTTTCAACACGTAAATAGTTTAATATTTTAATTATGCATTTTAATAAAATAATTAACGTGCCAAATTTGGTTTTGAAAATTTGGGATGTTACAAACCTTCCCCCCTTAAGGAGAATCTCGTCCCCGAGATTCGGATTCTTCGAAATAACTCGAACTCGCGCGAAGATCCTCTTCACGCTCCCAAGTGGCTTCGCCTCGAGTGGTTACTCCATCGAACACGCAAAACGAAACATTTTTCTCCGGGTTTTGCGATAGCCACATCCAAAATCTTGACGGATATTCTTTAAGTGTCAAATCAGCCGCAGATCTGCTTTATCCAATGGCAACCGCCTCGGGCACACGGAGACATTTCTTTAATTGAGAGACATGGAACACATTGTGCACATCGGATGATATCAGCGAGTTCAACTGGTATGCCACCTCACCTTCGGGCTAAAATTTGGAAAGGACCAATATATCTCGGAGCTAGCTTTCCACTCACACGGAATCTGTGCATGCCTTTCAGAGGGGACACCCGCAGATACACGAAATCACCCTTGGCAAATTTTAGATCACGCCGGCGATTGTCGGCGTAACTTTCTGCCTAGACTGGTGCCTTGACCTTTCTTGGATTAACTTCACTTGTTTTTCGGCCTCTTGCAAGATATCCAAACCAAATACCTTTGTCTCACCAGTTTCTTGCCAGTACAGAGGTGTACGGCACTTTCTTCCATACAATGCTTCATAGGGTGTCATTTGGATGCTTGAGTGGTGACTGTTATTGTAGGAAAACTCAGCATATGGCAATTGCTTATCCCAGCTTGTGGGGTTGGCTAGGGCACTTGCCCTCAACATATCCTCAAGGATTTGGTTAACTCTTTCAGTCTCGCCATCGGCCCGAGGGTGAAAGGCGATCTTGAATTCAGATGGGTACCAAGCGACCCATGGAGCTTGTCCTGAATTTGAGGTGAATTGGGTACCTCGGTCGAGACAATCTTCTTTGGCACCCCATGTAGACAGACTATCTTGCTCATGTACACGGTCAACTTGCCTCCGGTGTAGGTGGTTTGGACAGGATGAAGTGTGCAACTTTAGTGAGACGATCGACGATTACCCGGATGGAGTCGTGGCGGATTGAGTTTTAGGTAGTCTGACAATGAAGTCCATCCCACTTCTTCCCACTTCCATTCAGAATCTTGAGCGGTTGTAATGACCAATGAGCCTTTGATGCTCGGCCTTCACTCTTTGGCAGATATCGCAGAGAGCGACATACTCGGCAATATCTCTTTTCATTCCAGTCCACCAGTAAGTGGTTTTCAGATCAGCATACATCTTGGTACTTCCAGGATGGATAGAAATTGGGCTTTCATGGGCTTCTTTTAGGATGACTTCTTTAAGAGATTTATTGTTTGGTACGAAGATTCTCTTTTTAAACCAGAGTACTCCTTCTTCATCCATGGAAAAATCTGGTGCCTTATTCTTTTTAAGCTTCTCTTTAATTTCAAGAACTTCATCATCACCTTTCTGCGCTTCTTTAATTTGATTCATTAAGGTGGGTTGTAATTCAAGCATATTTATTTGGCCTACCTCAACCATTTCCAAGTTGAGGTCAGATAATTCTTTGTATAACTCAGGTTGATCTTCTTTAAGCATGAGATGATTACAACTGGAACGCCGGCTTAAGGCATCGGCCACCACATTGGCCTTGCCAGGATGATAATGGATTCCCACATCATAGTCCTTGATTAATTCCAACCATCTTCTTTGTCTTAGATTGAGATCAGGTTGAGTGAATATATATTTGAGACTTTTATGATCAGTAAATATTTCGGTTCTATTGCCAATTAAATAGTGCCTCCAGATTTTTAGAGCGTGAACCACAGCGGCTAGCTCAAGATCATGAGTGGGATAATTCTGCTCATGAGGTTTGAGTTGTCTTGATGCGTAAGCAACAACTCTCCTTTCTTGCATTAGCACGCAACCTAGGCCTTGCCTAGATGCATCATAAAATACCTCAAAATCCTTATGGACATCGAGCAAGATTAACAGGGGCGGAAGTTAATAGCCTTTTCAACTCTTGAAAACTAGCTTCACACTTATCATTCCACTCAAATTTATTTTCCTTTTTAAGAAGATTTGTCAAAGGACGAGAGATTTTCGAAAAATTTTCAATGAACCGGCGGTAATATCCCGCCAATCCAAGAAAACTTCTCACTTGTTTTACAGACTTCGGTTGCTTCCACTCAACAACCGCGGTGACTTTTTCCGGGTCCACTGCAACACCTCCGGCTGATATCACATGACCAAGGAAAATCACTTCCTTCATCCAGAACTCGCACTTGCTTAGCTTGGCATACAACTGATTTTCTCTTAACCTCTCCAGAACCTTTCTAAGATGAATTTCATGCTCCTCTTCCGATTTAGAAAAGATTAGAATGTCATCGATGAATACCACCACAAACTTGTCCAGAAAATTCATGAACACTTTATTCATTAGATTCATGAAATATGGCGGAGCGTTGGTCAGACCAAACGACATCACCGTGAACTCATAGAGGCCATATCTTGTGGTGAAAGCTGTTTTCGGAATGTCGGTATCTTTAATTTTTATTTGGTGATAACCAGACCTCAGGTCGATTTTTGAGAAGATACAAGCTCCTTTCATTTGATCAAAGAGATCATCAATTCTGGGAAGAGGGTATTTATTCTTAATTGTTACTTCATTTAGAGATCGATAATCTATGCACATGCGAGAGATCCGTCTTTCTTTTGCGAAGATCACGGGTGCTCCCCAAGGGGAAACACTTGGTCGGATAAATCCTTTTTCTTGCAATTCTTCAATTTGTTTCTTCAATTCAGCCATTAGATTGGCAGATAGGCGATAAGGTCTTTGGGAGATAGGACCAGTGCCAGGGACCAGATTTATCACAAATTCAATTTCCCGATCAGGGGGCATTCCAGGTAGCTCGTCCGGGAACACATCAGGAAAATCTTTCACCACAGCTATGGTTTTCAGGGAAGAGGCCTCCAACTTATTAAGGGTGATTAGATCAGAGGGGAAAGGATTTGCGATGAATTGGACCTCCTGTCCAACATTATTAATTAATTTTACCGTTTTGGTGGCACAGTCTATTTGACCTTTATTTTTGGTTAACCAATCCATACCCAGAATCACTTCAATTCCTCTTGAGTTTATAACCACCAAGTCTGCCAAGAACTCGGTGTCTTGAATTTTTAGCTTAACCCCGGGGCACATCAAAGTGGACCTCATTATTTTTCCCGGGGATTTAATTAGCATTGGATTCTTCAGTGCATCAGTTTTCAACTCATGATTTTTGACAAAAGATGCTGAGATGAATGAATCGTCGCACTGTAATCGAAAAGAGCGAAGAGCGAGCATCGCACTTATGAAAAACTTACCCATCACCACATTAGGATCGGCGTGGGCGTCCTCAGATGGACGTGGTTCACACGCCCACGCCCAACAATGCAGGAGCAGATCTTGCGGGTTGGAAGTTCCCGCGACCCATCCCGAGAAGGCGAGTCGCGAGCGGCGAGGCTTTCCTTGAGGCTCAGATTTTTATTGGGACACGAGTGGCATAGTGACCCAACTGGCCGCAAGCAAAGCACTTTATGGTGGAGATATCTTTCTTTTGAGAGTGGAGACTTGGGTGCGAATCGGTGGAGGTGGCGAGAGGAGCGGTCGCGATCGACCCACCGAAAGTAGGGCGAGAAGGATAACATGCAAGCGATCACGAGGCGCTTTATCTTGAAACGAGAACTTCGGAGGAATGGCTATCCTCATGGGCCCTCTTCTTCTTTCGGGCGACTAGGCACCTGGCGGCGGTTTTCCTCTTGTTTAACCGCTCGGGCAAACATTTGCTTAAAAGTGGGGAATTCAGAGGAGTCAATCAAGGCACGTATCTCGTGGTCCATGCCTTTCTTAAAGAAATATATCTTATCAAGATCGCTCCTCACGCCCCTTGGAACATATCGAGCCAAGAGTGTGAATTTGGTGAGGTACTCCTGCAGGGTCATGCTTCCTTGCACGAGGGAGTGGAATTCAATTCTTTTAGCCTCCTTAACACTATCAGGAACATAGTTCTCTTCAAATGCCTCAACGAACTCAGCCCACTCAATAGCATCAGGGTTATCATGGGCTTCACGAGCGTGTCCCACCAAGCAAGAAGAACCCCAATGAGTGATGTGTTGCGGTGAACACTCTCAACCTCACCACATTGGAACATGATGAGCTTTTTCTCGATCTCCTTTAACCAATCCGCTGCTTCCAGAGAGTCGGCGGATCCAGCATACTTAGGGGGATTGGCCCTAAGGAAGTCATTGATACGGGAACGATAGGGAGGTGGAGCTGGTGTATGAGCAGGAGAGGGAGCTGGGACAGGAGGATGATTCCGCTCTTGAATCAAGTCGCGGATCATCTGGTGTTGCATTTGCATGATTTCTCGGGTGGTGGGTTCTTCAGGAGGTGGTGGTGGAAGATGGTGGTTGGAATCGGCTTGATGTTCGGGAGAATTTTCGTGGTGGGATGGTTGTGATCTTGGTTGGGAATTTGGTGGAGGATTTGGCAAAGGAGCTGGCGGAGGAACAGGAACAGGAGGAGGTCCTCCAACAGAATGTTGATCCATACGAACTGAGCGATCTTGCTCACGAGGTTGGTGCGAAGCACTTGCTCGGCTCGGGGCACTTCCATGACCTCGGCCCGGCAACATCCTTCTTCCGACCACTCGAGCAATCACCATCTGATAGGTAGGAGAGGAACGAGATAAGCATAAGGAGGAATTACGTTTTTCATCCAAAACATGGTTTTAAATATGCAATTTGGCACAATGCACATTCACATGCATCACATAATAATTTTTAGGGTACAAGCAGGCATAATACCACAAACCGATACGTCGGCCCAAATCACGAGCTAACTACCCACGGGTTACACGAACATACGCCGAGGCGGCTAATAGGATTGGATCCACAAGGCCCACTGTAAGCACCAACGAGTAGGATGGTTACCACGGTGATCGAGAGGAAAATGCCTCATCTCCTCGAGGAAGAGCGGAACTCGCTCGGCTCGGGCGAGGGCGAGGACTCGGGAACGACGAGGACTTGGGCCGGCGAGGAGGACTCGGAGAACGGCGAGGGCTCACCGAGCGGCGAGGCTCATGAACGGCGAGGAGGAGGACTCATGGGCGAATCTCCGACCTTCTCCTCATCATCGCTTGGAGAAGCGGCACGAACGGGCGGCAAAGACAAAGTAGGCGGCAAGACCGACGCGGCGGCAAAGCAAAGCGGCGCGCAGCAACGCAGCGGCAAAGCGCAAGCAGTGTGGCCAGCGAATCATGGGGACGCCCTCTTAAAGAGGCGGCCGAATATTTGAAGTGGGAGGGGGACGGCGGCAAAGCGGCAAAGCGGCGGACAAGACCCAAAGCAAAAGAAAAGAAAAGAAAAGGGTGACAACGACCCAAACAAAGGATCTGAGGGCTCTGAGCTAGTCACGGTCGCAATCGGACCAGAGACCAACTCCACGGGTCTTCCCGTCATCATCATCATCATCGCCATCGGCATCCACAGTGAGGTGCCAACCAGACGGTGGTGATCGAACCATCAACGGTATGCCTTGGAGCTCAACAAGAGAGGAAGGCGGAGCTTTCACTCCGGAAGGACCAGATCAACTTGAGATCCTTAGGGGTGAGCTCGAAGGAGCGAAGGGAAGATCGGCGGGATCCTTAGGCGGGGACGGGACTTGTCCCGACCTCCTTCTTCTGCGGGCGCGAGGTCGGCGGCGATGGCGTGAGTCCGGAGGAAGAAGCGACATTCCACGGAGACGCTGGTTCTCGCGAACCAACTGACGGATTTTTTTGCGGCTGGACCTTCTCCACCAAGTGGAAAGAGTCACGCTTTTTAAGTTCGCGGCTCTCCTTCTTGGCTTGCTCCAGCTGGCGGTTGGTATCATAGACAGAGTTCAACTCCCGCAAGGCGATGGTGTACGCGTCGTCCAAGGATTGGACGAGCTCGGCAAGGTGGTACACCGTCGGGTCGCTCTCACCCTCGGCCGTACGAGCATGGCTGAACAGCTCGTTAGGCAAACGAGAGGGAAAGTAGCGAAGCGGGGAGACATGCAGCTCACGCGTGAACAGACTGCGGAGTCGATGTAAAGCAAGTCTGGACACGTCTTGGATGGCGTCTGAGCAATTGACGCGATTGGCAGAGTAGCGGAACGGTCCACGAGTAGGTGGTGGAGCTGCGAAAAAAAAGCGGTGACGCACACCACCCAGCATGTGCGTCCCTTGCGCAAAGTAGTGGCCCCATGATACATAGGGTCACCGAAACCAAGCGTGCTCAAGATCGACAACGGTGGCGCCACGAAACCTCCGTAGCCAAGTCCAAGGGCGACGCGAAGAGCGGCATCTACAATTTCCAAAAGATTATCGGCAAAAATTGGATTGCGAAGATTATGAATTTATTTAACAATTATTTTCTTTATAAATTATATGGTCTCTAATTCTAGGGCTACGTCCTAAAGCGATCGGCTCGATACCACTTTTTCGGGACTCGGTCTAATTGACCGAATCCTAATTGTGCATCTGATACTAGTCCCGGAAGATCATGGCTACACACAATTTAACAACAATAATGGTACATTGCCTTGAGTTACATTGTTACAACATAGGGCACTAAGCGTCCCACGAAGTCACGATTTAATACATCAAGCACGGACGCGAGGCCAAGATACTGGCGTTACGCACACGGTAACGCAGAGCCTAACATGGCACGATTTATTCTAGCAGACTAGACTATTCCACGGCGCGGCGGCAGGTGACACAACTCTACTCTTCGTCCTCGAAGTCCTCCTCCTCCTCGAAGTCCGGGTCCTCCTCGGATGGCGAGTCGTAGGGAGCTTCTTCGACTGTTGAAATTTTTGGAAGAGGGGAAGGAGAAATAGGGGTGAGTACAAAGGTACTCAGCAAGTCGAGGATATATGCTGATGGGGTTTAGTACAAATGGATGGCTTGGGCAGTTTTGCAGAAATTGCAGTTATTAGCCTAGTTTTGACAAAGCGATTTAGAAACCTTGAATCTCCATATTTTCTTTGGGCTTTTCTCAAACGGTTCTCGCCACTTGGCCTCAGTGCCATAGCAAGAACAAAGTCCTTTCTTCTTTTCTTTTCTCAAAACCGGCTAGGTCCATTCATGCGACACTTTCCGATAGGTCGTTACCCATTTCGAATATCACCGGTGGCCCCTAGCTCAAACGAAATCCTTCTCAAACCTTACTCATCTCAAATCATTTGTTCAAAACCCTTTTCTAAATTGGTTTTAAAATGAAAGAGCTACCATATAATCAGTCCTTGGCGCTCATAACGCGAGCACGGCTATCATGACAGTTTTAACTCTGCAGAGGGGGTACGCTTTACCCTCGAGAGGCTACGCACCCAGACGATGTTTCGCCACAAGACCGTCAACCACAAGGACCGACGATCGGGCCCGTCCCATACCGGGGCTCGAGGTCGTACTGTTATGGCTCAGTTCATAGGATCATAGGATGACCAGTCCTTAGACTAGGGAGAGTAGATATTTTAGCCCAGTTTATAAAACCCGGTGCACCACTGCACCAACTGACAAAATATCTCCCTAGTCGGAAAGATTTTGGGATAAGAGGAAAATCATTTCCTATTAAGCATCACCCTTGATGCGCTATCGTTAAATCATCCTTTCCCAAACATTTCTCAACAATATTCTCAGTTCACACAAATGATTGAATCATTCCGCATAAATAATTTTAAGCATTTATCCTACCTCAACAAGGTATTTAAATAAGAGCAATTCATATTTTAGCCTTAAGTTTCACCTACCATATTTCTTACCTTTCTAATTGGCATAATAACTAATTCTAGCAAATACGGCATTTATCTTTTAAACTAGCATGCATATTTTCAAGTCTAATAAACATTTTCTAAATAACCGAAAATGGCTTCACAATATGATCAAAGGGGACTTGCCTTGGTCGGATGGCGGGTAGGAGCAACGGCGCGACGATGGGACGGGTCTAACCACGCGGACAACACATACAACATAATATAAACATCCATCAAACAGGGAAACATTTATATATGATTTTTGTTTTAAAAATCATTCACGAAATAAATATGCATGGAAATGTGATGCATGCATAACTATTTTATATTTTTACATTTTTATTAAATCAAGTGTATGCATCAAAATAATATTTTCATCATTTTTCTAAGGTTTTTGAAAATCATTCGCTATTTGCTAGTTAATGCAAAATGATTAGTTTAATTTTTATTGTTATAGGTATTAATATAAATAGAGAGTTATTAAATTTTTGGATTAAATTTATGTGTGCACTTTGAACTCTGAAAAGCGTATTCTGATCGAATACGTTTCCATTTATCAGAGCCACACACATAAGCACTAATCTTAAAGCATGGGTCTTCTTCAAGCTCTAGCTAGCCCAAGCATGCATGCAAAGACAACACAAAGACGCACAAAGACACACGCCATTGGAGCTAATCGAGCTCGGCTGGCCGGGTGTGGCGACCTCCGTTCGCCAAACCGATTGCAAAAATGGATTCCTCTCGACTCGGTGCCTCCAAAGGACCCTATAGTCTGGCGATCCGCCGACCGCAAGACGACGTATGTATTTTTATACATAGCTACGATGCATGCTCTAAACTAGCTCGCATGGCTTCCATGGGAGCTCTAACTCGACATGGCACACGCAGGAAGACTACGGCCTCCCGGGATCATCTTCCCAAGCCCTTGCGCACCTAGAGATGAGCGAAGCTTACCCAGAGACGGCGAAATGAAGGCCACTGGCGGCGACTTCCTTCTTGACTTGGTGATGCTTCGGGTTCCTTCGACACGAGAAGAAGCACGGCACGGCAAGGCACCGAGCAAGGAGAGGTAGGAACCTGAGCTCCACTTTATAGTTGAGGAGGGCACGGCGGCGTCGGACATTACTCCGACGGATGGCACAGTAGCGGAGGCAACGAAAGACAAAGTGCTATTGCACAATAGCAATGGCGACAAACGGCGAGGTCGGCGCTTAGCGTGGCACCGAGAGAAGGTCGTGGCGTGGTCTAGATCTTGACGACGACGACGCGGGGTTCAGAGAGTAACTTCATAGCGGCAATTTGAGTTCTGGAGCGATAAGCTTGCGGTCAAGAGAGGGAGAAGAAGAAGCAGAGAGAAAAGGTGAGAGAGAGAAAAGTTTTCTAATTTTTCCAATTTTGTTTTCTCTTTTCTTCTTTCTAAATAATTATTCAAAGGTCAAATATTAAATAGATTTTGACAAATTCACATGGGTTTGAAAGCTTCTAAATGCACCCATTGAAAAATATTTATACCTTTAAAATTAATGACCCAACCCATTTTCCAAAGCGGTTACATGCAATGATGATGCCATGATGTTTTTCAACACGTAAATAGTTTAATATTTTAATTATGCATTTTAATGAAATTATTAACGTGCCAAATTTGGTTTTAAAAATTTGGGATGTTACACAGCCGGAGGTGTTGCAGTGGACCCAGAAAAAGTCACCGCGGTTGTTGAGTGGAAGCAACCGAAGTCTGTAAAACAAGTGAGAAGTTTTCTTGGATTGGTGGGATATTACCGCGGTTCATTGAAAATTTTTGAAAATCTCTAGATCCTTTGACAAATCTTCTTAAAAAGGAAAATAAATTTGAGTGGAATGATAAGTGTGAAGCTAGTTTTCAAGAGTTGAAAAGGCTATTAACTTCCGCTCCGGTGTTAATCTTGCCTGATGTCCATAAGGATTTTGAGGTATTTTGCGATGCATCTAGGCAAGGCCTAGGTTGCGTGCTGATGTAAGAAAGGAGAGTTGTTGCTTACGCATCAAGACAACTCAAACCTCATGAGCAGAATTATCCCACTCATGATCTTGAGCTAGCCGCTGTGGTTCACGCTCTAAAAATCTGGAGGCACTATTTAATTGGCAATAGAACCGAAATATTTACTGATCACAAAAGTCTCAAATATATATTCACTCAACCTGATCTCAATCTAAGACAAAGAAGATGGTTGGAATTAATCAAGGACTATGATATGGGAATCCATTATCATCCTGGCAAGGCCAATGTGGTGGCCGATGCCTTAAGCCGGCGTTCCAGTTGTAATCATCTCATGCTTAAAGAAGATCAACCTGAGTTATACAAAGAATTATCTGACCTCAACTTGGAAATGGTTGAGGTAGGCCAAATAAATATGCTTGAATTACAACCCACCTTAATGAATCAAATTAAAGAAGCGCAGAAAGGTGATGATGAAGTTCTTGAAATTAAAGAGAAGCTTAAAAAGAATAAGGCACCAGATTTTTCCATGGATGAAGAAGGAATACTCTGGTTTAAAAAGAGAATCTTCGTACCAAACAATAAATCTCTTAAAGAAGTCATCCTAAAAGAAGCCCATGAAAGCCCAATTTCTATCCATCCTGGAAGTACCAAGATGTATGCTGATCTGAAAACCACTTATTGGTGGACTGGAATGAAAAGAGATATTGCCGAGTATGTTGTTCTCTGCGACATCTGCCAAAGAGTGAAGGCCGAGCATCAAAGGCCTGCTGGGCTGTTGCAACCGCTCAAGGTTCCTGAATGGAAGTGGGAAGAAGTGGGGATGGACTTCATTGTCGGGTTACCTAAAACTCAATCCGGCTATGACTCCATCTGGGTAATCGTCGATCGTCTCACTAAAGTTGCACACTTCATCCCTGTCCGAACCACCTACACCGGAGGCAAGTTGGCCGAGCTGTACATGAGCAAGATAGTCTGTCTACATGGGGTGCCCAAGAAGATTGTCTCTGACCGAGGTACCCAATTCACCTCCAAATTCTGGGACAAGCTCCATGGGTCGCTTGGTACCCATCTGAATTTCAGTACTGCCTTTCACCCTCAGACTGATGGCCAGACTGAAAGAGTTAACCAAATACTTGAGGATATGTTGAGGGCAAGTGCCCTAGCCAACCCCACAAGCTGGGATAAGCAATTGCCATATGCTGAGTTTTCTTACAATAACAGTCACCAGTCAAGCATACAAATGACACCTTATGAAGCCCTGTATGGAAGAAAGTGTCGTACACCTCTGTACTGGCAAGAAACTGGTGAGACAAAGGTATTTGGTTTGGATATCTTGCAAGAGGCCGAAAAGCAAGTGAAGCAAATCCAAGAAAGGCTGAAGGCAGCCCAGTCTAGGCAGAAAAGTTATGCTGACAATCGTCGGCGTGACCTAAAGTTTGCCAAAGGTGATTTCGTATATCTGCGGGTGTCCCCTCTGAAAGGCATGCGCAGATTCCGTGTGAGTGGAAAGCTAGCTCCAAGATATATTGGTCCTTTCCAAATTTCAGCCCGAAGGGGTGAGGTGGCATACCAGCTGGAACTGCCTGAGTATCTGTCCGATGTGCACAATGTGTTCCATGTCTCTCAATTAAAGAAATGTCTCCGTGTGCCCGAGGAGCAGTTGCCATTGGACAAAGCAGACCTACAGCCTGATTTGACACTTAAAGAATATCCGGTCAAGATTTTGGATGTGGCTATGCGCAAAACCCGGAGAAAAATGTTTCGGTTTTGCCGTGTTCAGTGGAGTAACCACTCTGAGGCAGAAGCCACTTGGGAGCGTGAAGAGGATCTTCGCGCCGAGTTCCCGGAGTTATTTCCCGAAGAATCCGAATCTCGGGGACGAGATTCTCCTTAAGGGGGGAAGGTTTGTAACATCCCAAATTTTCAAAACCAAATTTGGCACTTTAATAATTTCATTAAAATGCATAATTAAAATATTAAACTATTTAAGTGTTGAAAAACATCATGGCATCATCATTGCATGCAACCGTTTTGAAAATGGGTTGGGTCTTTAATTTTTAAAGGTATAAATATTTTCATGGGTGCATTTAGAAGCTTTCAAACCCATGTGAATTTGTCAAAACCTATTTAATATTTGACCTTTGAATAATTATTTAGAAAGAAGAAAAGAGAAAAACAAAATTGGAAAAAATTAGAAAACTTTTCTCTCTCTCTCACCTTTTCTCTCTCTTCTCTCCCTCTGCACTGCAAGCTTATCGCTCCGTAACTCAAATTGCCGCTATGAAGTTACTCTCTGCAACCCCGAGTGCGTCGTCGGCAAGATCTAGACCACGCCACGACTTCCTCTCGCCGCCACGCCACGCCAAGCGCCCGACCTCGCCTGTCTTGTCGCTTGTTGCTATTGTGCAATAGCTTTTGTCTTTCGTTGCCTCCATGCATTGTGCCATCCGTCGGAGTAAAGTCCGACTTCGCCGTGCCCTCCTCGGCTATAAAGTGGAGCTCAGTGCTCCTACCTCTCCTTGCTCGGTGCCTTGCCGTGCCGTGCTTCTTCTCGTGTCGAAGGAACCCGAAGCATCACCAAGTCAAGAAGGAAGTCGCCGCCAGTAGGCCTTCATTTCGCCGTCTCTGGGTAAGCTTCGCTCATCTCTAGGTGCGCTTGAGCTTGGGAAGATGATCCCGGGAGGCCGTAGTCTTCCTGCGTGTGCCATGTCGAGCTAGAGCTCCCATGGAAGCCATGCGAGCTAGTTTAGAGCATGCCTTTGTAGCTATGTATAAAAATACGACGTCGTCGCTGTGATCGGCGGATCGCAGACTATAGGGTCCTTTGGAGGCGCTGAGTCGAGAGGAATCCATTTTTGCAGTCGGTTTGGCGAACGGAGGTCGCCACAGCCGGCTAGCCGAGCTCCAGTTAGCTCCAATGGCGTGTGTGCTGTGCGTGCTGTGCATGCTTAGCTAGAGCTTGAAGAAGACCCATGCTTTAAGATTAGTGCTTGTGTGTGTGGCTCTGATAAATGGAAACGTATTCGATCAGAATACGCTTTCCAGAGTTCAAACTGCACACATAAATATAATCCAAAAATTTAATAACTCTCTATTTATATTAATACCTATAATAATAAAAATTAAACTAATCATTTTGCATTAACTAGCAAATAGCGAATGATTTTCAAAAACCTTAGAAAAATGATGAAAATATTATTTTGATGCATACACTTGATTTACTAAAAATATAAAAATATAAAATAGTTATGCATGCATCACATTTTCATGCATATTTAATTCGTGCATGATTTTTAAAACAAAAATCATATATAAATGTTTCCCTGTTTGATGGATGTTTATATTATGTTGTATGTGTTGTCCGCGTGGTTAGACCCGTCCATCGTCGCCGGTTGCTCCTACCCGTCATCTGACCAAGGCAAGTCCCCCTTTGATCATATTGTGAAGCCATTTTCGGTTATTTAGAAAATGTTTATTAGACTTGAAAATATGCATGCTAGTTTAAAAGATAAATGCCGATTTGCTAGAATTAGTTATTATGCCAATTAGAAAGGTAAGAGATATGTTAGGATCAAACCTAAGGCTAAAATATGAATTGCTCTTATTTAAATACCTTGTTGAGGTAGGATAAATGCTTAAAACTATTTATGCGGAATGATTCAATCATTTGTGTGAACCGAGAATATTGTTGAGAAATGTTTGGGAAAGAATGATTTAAAGATAGCGCATCAAGGGTGATGCTTAATAGGAAATGATTTTCCTCTTATCCCAAAATCTTTCCGACTAGGAGATATTTTGTCGGTTAGTGCGAGATGGCACCGGTTTGAAAATCGGGCTAAAATATAAATTCTCCCCTAGTCTAAGGACTGCTCATCCTATAATCCTATGAACTGAGCCATTACAGTACGACCTCGAGCCCCGGTATGGGACGGGCCCGATCGTTGGTCCTCGTGGTTGATGGTCTTGTGGCGAAACATCGTCTCAGGTGCGTAGCCTCTCGAGGGTAAAGCGTACCCACTCTGCAGAGTTAAAACTGTCATGATAGCCGTGCTCGCGGTTATGAGCGCGCGAAGGGACTGATTATATGGTAGCTCCTTCATTTTAAAATCAATTTAGAAAAAGGGTTTTGAACAAATGATTTGAGATAAGTAAGGTTTGAGAAGGATTTCGTTTGAGCTAGGGGCCACCGGTGATATTCCGAAATGGGTAACGGCCTATCGGAAAGTGTCGCGCGGAATGGACCTAGCGGTTTTGAGAAAAGAAAAGAAGAAAGGATTTTGTTCTTGCTATGGCACCGAGGCCAAGTGGCGAGAACCGTTTTGAAAAGCCCAAAGAAAATATGGAGATATAATGTTTCTAAATCGCTTTGCCAAAACTAGGCTAATAAGCGCAATTTCCAAAAGCGCCCAAGCCATCCATTTGTACTAAACCCCATCAAGATATATCCTCGACTTGCTGAGTACCTTTGTACTCACCCCTATTTCTCCTTCCCCTCTTCCAAAAATTTCAACAGTCGAGGAGGCTCCCTACGACTCTCCATCCGAGGAGGACCAGGACTACGAGGAGGAGGAGGACTTCGAGGACGAAGAGTAGAGTTGTGTCCCGCCTGCCGCCGCCTGTGGAATAGTCTAGCTACTAGAATAAATCGTGCCATGTTAGGCTCTGCGTTCGCGTGTGTGTAACGCCAGTATCTTAACTGCGTGCGTGCTTGATGTATTAAATCAGTGACTTCGTGGGACGCTTAGTCCCTATGTTGTAATAATGTAACTCAAGGCAATGTACCATTATTGTTAAATTGTGTGTGCTAGCCATGATCTTCTAGGACTAGTACTGTATGCACAATTAGGATTCGGTCAATTAGACCGGGTCCTGACACAAAGAGAAGACCCATCCCTATTTTAGACTCGAAACCTGAGGTTCGTCTCTGGAAACTTAGGATTTCTGTGCTGAAACTTGGAGTTGTACACATAAAACTTTCTGTTTTCCTCGATCTAAAACTTTGGAGGACTTTGCTCATGGAAATGTACTTTTTTCCTACTTAAACTTTAAGTTTTAACTTTTGAAACTTGAATCTCTGCCTACCGAAACTTGAACTTTGCACTATTGAAACTTGTCTTACTCTCTAACGCTTTCTGAAACCTTAGGTTTCATTGCCAAGTTGCACGAAATTTGAGGTTTCACGATCTCAAATTTTCTTTTTTCTGGAAACTTAGGTTTTGCTCACTGAAACTTGTATAACGCCTACCGAAACTTGGATTTTGTACTGTCGAAACTTGGTTCTCATTCTTGAAAACTTTCTGAAATCCCAAGTTTCGTCCCTAGGTTACCACGGGTTATCAAGTTTTCACCGTTATTTTTTAAGTTTCAGCAGGTCCGGACGGGTCGAACGTCCGACGCCTGGCGCTGCCCTTCTAATTTTAGCATCTACATGAATCTCTGTATCTTTTCGAGGACAGATAATCTGCTAGAGACGAAACAAATATAAAAAATATAATTCGTACCTATCATTAGGTTACTACTATCTACTATGTATTACTACACAGGCAGAGAGGAATCACCCCTCCTGTCCGTTCCGTCCAGCTCGCCGGCGGCGACAGGTCAAACAAGGAAACGTGGACAGCCCAGCCTAGGGTCGCACACGCGCCACCCTACGGCGATGGGTCGTAAAACTCGCAGGCTCGTCGGGGCGGTCGGGCCAGTCGAGGTGGGCCCCCACGCGGGGGCGGAGGCAGCACGGGCCGGGCCTCGTGGGCTCCGCCCCCCGTCGATACGACCGATGCCACGCTCGCCGGTGCCCACCGCGCGGAGTAGTATATTAACTAGCTGGCTCGCCACGGCACCGTCAGTTCACCACCCCGGCTGCCTCTGCTCGCCTCATTCCCTCCCTCGACGCGCACTCGTCTCGGCCTCGCCGTGCTGAGCTGCTCTCGCCGCCGCGGCAGCACTCCCTCATGGCCGCCATCGCCGGATCCGCCGTCTCCTTCGCGAGGCCCGTCAAGGTACCGCGCCCCCTCTCCTCGTCCTTCCATCCGCGTGCTGTGCTTGGCCACAGCTCACAGGGCACAGGGGGGTTTTGGAGATCACCTTGTGATCCGCCGCTTCTACGTGTTTGTGTATTGATTCGCTGGGGTTTGGTCGTAGCTGTGTGCGCTCGGTTAATCGGCTACAGACACTGTAGAGTTCTCTGCTAGTGCGGATTTCGAGGACTTTTCTGCCATCGAATCGTTGGCAGAGTAGATTTTGGTGGATCTGCCTGTTAGGTTGGTTGAAGTTGGATCGGTGCTACATGAACAGTGTTGATCTGTTGGATTAGCGGTTCGGGATTTTTGGGTTTTGGAATTCACTGTTTGTATCTTCCATGGTCGGAAGATTGTGGCGATGTTTTTTTAGACTAAGATCGCAGTTGCAACTTTTTGGCCTTGCATGTAGCTCTTCATAAGAAGGGGAAAAAATGAATACAAAACTCAAATAGTATTACACTGTCGTCCTGTAACATTCATGATACATAACCGCACCTGCGGAGTGTTGTCTACTTTCTTGATGCTAACATTTCTTAAGAATTTCCCATTCCTGGAATCTTATTTTAGATGCAAAGATCTTACGTACGAAATCTCGAAATTTGCATCAATAACTGAGGTGTAGGCTGTGTGGCTGAGGCCTCATCATTCTACACGAGGGGCCTTCAATTCAAACTGTGTGCTAGGATTAATTTTAAAAAACAATTTACTACGGGAGGTCCAAAACATCAAATAAAGAAAATAGTAAAGCATGGAAATCACTTGATGATACTGATGCTGAATACAGTAAAATCATGTTGTAGTTCAATTCTAACTCTGTCATGGCTTGCATTGATACCCCACTGTTGCCAGCAATGGAAGCACCCATGTTCCAGATCAGCAAGCCGCAACAAGAGATAGAGGGAGAAAAACGAGGAATGATCATTAGATTAATCTTGCCTTTGTACATAAATACCGTATACCTTATACAGGCTAGGCCTGGTTACAACCTAGTAGATATTCTAACAGATCAATGAAGCAATCCTTAGTCCGAACTAACTTGATCCTAACTAATATAATCTTAACGCAATAGAACTACTGTCCCAGGCCTTTATCCATTATGTACTGTACTACTGTGTCATCCTTGGACTGTAAGTCATCTGACAAGGGTGGCATGGCTGTGCCTGTATGTGCAGAGCCTGTAACACCTCACATGCTTGCTTCTACGCTAGTTTTAAATTAAGTAGTATGTTCCCGCTTTCCCACAAATTACAGAAAAACTTCAAAATTATCATCATGTACCTTTAATTATAATTGTCTCATACAATTGAATGTTAAGTGCAAAGTTTCTTATCAAATAAAAAATCAGGAGTGTCTGTGTACAGTGTAGTGGATCAAGTGAGTATTTTCTTGTATTTTTTTGCATATGAGTTTCCCTGTTTGAGTTCACAGAAATTGAAGTCACAGACCCCCGGGCAGACTTCAACTAATCCAGAAAAGGGGAGAAAAGGTCCTCATTTACAATTTTGGAACAAAGCGTAAACTGAATAACATGTGAAGATAAATGGACTAGTGTTTTTAAGATTGTCCTATGTATCCTTTGCTTTTAGTTTTCCATAACAACTCATATAACACTATAATTCATATTCATAGAAATTTTAAAGATGATTAATATATGGAAATGTTAAAGAATAATCTTCAGAAAAGTTCATCGTCAAGCTCTTAGTTTGGTAATGGAATAAGCTTGGGGTGATATATGATCATGGGGATGTTGGTTTGTTTTTGTTTGCAAAATGACCTTATTTCTGCTGCAAAATGATGTTGACATTCCTTACTTTACTTCATCATTTTGTTTCTTAAGTATTATGTTTGGTGATTCACAGGCAATCAATTTCAACTCAGTTTCCTTCTCTGGTGCAAGGAAGGATAATGTAGCCTTTCGTCTGCAGCAAGTGCCACAAAGATTATCAGTTTTCTGTGCAGTAAGTATCACCCTTCTCTGGAGTTGCACTCATATTAGTACTCATTGCATGATTTCTGAAGCCACGCATTCCAATTTACTTTCCATTATAATTGATATGCCAAATTGTCAGTTGTTTTACATGTAAGGCTTAACAATCTACTCCTTTATTGGGCATCCTAATTCCTCGAAGGGACTCTATTTGCATTTTTCGCAACAGCGTTTCCAGTGTATACAATTGTCTTGCATACATCCCTGGTGAAAGAAATTTCGAGATAATTCCAACAAAAGTAGTTTGTTTTGGTGTGCATCTTGCATTTGCATGTGTGGACTAGGCTTCGATATAATTTGGCTGCTGTTGTAGTTGTAGCATATTGGTTTAACCATTATGTTATTTATCAATGCGACCATCGATAAGCAGATCTTTTGCCATGCAATCTTCTTTTAAATGTTATGTATTCGAAAAAGTAAGTTTGTAGCTTTTGACTAATAATTAAGCCAAAAACATATATGTTTAGTGTTATGCATGTGATATCGTTGGATTCATATTTGAAAGTACTTTCATATGATGTTAATTTTATAGTTATTTATAATATATTGTGAGAGCAAATAATGGTCAAAGTTCTACGTTAAAGACCGTGTCAAAAACTTATATGGCTTATATTTGGAACGGAGGGAATAGTTTGCAATAGCATTATAGGGTTAGGGTTATGTTGCTATTCGAACTGACTTGTATTGGTGCTGTAAAATCTGTGGTTGAACAGGCCAAAAAGGAGACGATTGATCAGGTTTGCGAGATTGTAAAGAGTCAGCTTGTGCTTCCTGAAGGCACTGAAGTTTGTGGCGCCTCTAAGTTTACTGATCTTGGTGCTGATTCATTGGATACGGTGAGTCAACTTCCTTTTAAACCTTTTTAAGTATGTGCCATTCTTCTTGGTACATCAAAGGGATATTTGGCAATGGTTTCTTGTTCATTGTATATCAATTGCTATACTTTTTTGAGGATGGATAACCAGTAAAGTAGTAATGCAGTTTCCTGGGAGCCTTCGTAGTCTTGAAGTTACGTTTTCTTCTAGTATTGGTTCCAGGTTGTTTTGAAGATCCATGGTGTTCTGTGTGTAATGCTTTGTAGCAGTTTTTTCTAATAGTTCATTTGGATTGTAGCTAGGCTACTTCTGTCTGTGTTTGGAAATAAACATGTATCGCTATCAGGGTTTTTACCTTTTTTACTATCTTAGCTGCCTTCATTTCTAGGATATCAAATCTAATTGCTGATATATGTTAGGTTGAGATTGTTATGGGTCTTGAGGAGGCCTTCGATATCAGTGTGGAGGAGGCAAGTGCACAGTCAATTGCGACGGTGGAAGATGCTGCTGAGCTCATCGACCAGCTCGTTAACGCTAAGCAATCCTAAACTCAGTGAAGTAATGCGCAGGATCTTAAAACACCGCCCCCATAGCAGTTCTCCTTGTTCCATGCCCATTTTCTGTACTAGATTTTACTCTGGAGGGTTGGTGACTTTCTGACTTGCTATATCTTGATATTTATAATTTGTTTAAGTTATTGTGGAAGGGAAATTTTGTTGCAGCCCTGAACGGGTGTTTCTGCCTATATCCGTTGCGTGCTACGGTCTTTTTCAGGGTATCAATGTATCATGTATGAGCACCCATGGAACCTATTACCTATCTATGCAGTAGGATTTACAAAACTATGAAGAATCGCAGTTTTTGTTTTTGACCGCTCCTCTTGGGTCTGGTTTGGCATATTAAAGCTTCGAAATGATCAAATTCGATATTGGGAAGAGTGGTTTTTAAAACTGCTTGGCTTTTTGTAAAATGACTCCAAAACCAAAAGATTATATGGATAAATATGAATTTCGGTATTTAAAATTCGTTTGTTTTTTCTTTGTGGAAACCAATATCACTTGTCTATCAAATTTTGATGAAATTATGCAAAACGAAATGAAAAGCCACGCTACGGTGAACCATGTAGTTGTGAGAGGGCGTTTCAGCCGTTGATCGATGTATACTGGATGCTATTTTGTTCAAACCGTATAAAAAATCTAAAATAATCCTAATAATTAATAAATCATGAAGTATTAAATTTAGTATTTTCATTATATTTTAAAATATTATATGAATATAAAATTTTTAAGAAAATAAGCATCAATTAATATAAAAAATAACGAGAAAGTGCTAAAAAAATTAGATCAAAATTAAGAAAAATATTTTTATGTACCATTTGAAAAAATATATATATGTAAGAAAATGGTTGTAGTGATTGTCTGATGGAGATTAGTGCAAAAATAGGGGTAACGTTGAACTGCATCGGTAGGTATCAACGTATGGAAAATGAAATTTATTTACATTTTACTCTTTTTTCGGTCTTTTAAATTCTAAGGGACCGACTGCAGTATGATCGCATCGCTGCGTTGTGATCTTTCTTGAGCGATTTGTCGGCCATTGATCTTGATCCAACGGCCAGCTCGTGCAAGCCGCCCTCCTTTTTTCACCACACCACCGCAGGCAACCTCGATCCCTTCTTCCTCCTCTCCGCGCCACCACCGCCGTCGCCGCCTCGAGCCACGCCGGCGGGCGCCTCGCCGCCGGCCGCTCCGCCATCCTTCCTCCCACCGCCGACGCGCCGCCACCCTAACCGAGACGGCGCCATTGCTCGCGCGCCACGCCCCATCCCCCGCCTCCTTCCTCCTCCGCCTAACCTCCGCCGCCGCCCCCGCCCACCCTAACCTCGCCGGCGCCGTTTGATCCCCATGCACCATTGCCCGACCGCCATCTCCTCCTCGGCTCGTGGCGCCAGACCGCCTCGCCGCCGCCTCGACGATCCCGACCAACCGCCGTGCCTCCGCCTACCCGACCTCCCTCTAAACCCCGGGGAACCCAAATGTTCCCTAACCCTAACCAGAAACGACGGTGGCGAGCTCGACGGCGGCGACGGCGAGGGCGACGGCGTCGAGGGCGAGGTCGACGGGGAGCTCGACGGCGGCGAGGTACGCTCCCTCCTTCCTCCTCCCCCTTCTTCCTCCTTGACGAAAAATTGACTGGCTCGGTATGCTACCGCCCAGGCGACTAGCGGTGAGCAAAACCGAAATTCTAATAGGCAAAGATATAGCAAAACAAAAAAGTGTGTGTGTGAGAGAGAGAGAGAAGTGAAATGGCTTGCCTCCTGTACGGATCATACCCCATAGAAGATAGCGGATAGGATGGTGTACGGTGTACCGCAGGAGCATCCAACTTATAACAAATTGTATATGTGATCTTTTATGTGGCGCACTTGCAGCTGCATTTTCTTTTTATCGGTCCATACAGAAAGCATCAATGGAATAGGCAATGGCAATCTAGCAGACGGGGACAACAAATCAGCAGACGATGATAAGCATCGACATTTTACAGTAGATTCTCCACGTATCTTGGGAACAGATAGTCCACCATTATGCCGTAAGCTCTCTCGGTAGGGTGGAAACTGTCCCAGAAGACGTATCTCCGATCGTCCGGGCACGTCGCCGCCGTCACCGGGTTGCACAGGAGGGACACCTCGAAGGCGCCGGTGCCGCAGCATCCCTTCGTCGAGACCTCAAACCCTGCAGCGAACGATCGAGCCATGTTTGCAGTAAGAACTGAAGCTGCTTCTTGAACCTCCCAAAAGTCTCTTTAACATTTTAGCCGTTCATGCATGCATCATATCTGGGCAGTCACACAGACGACGAACGAAGGAATGCTAGAAGTTTGGTAGAAATACCGTAGTTGCTGGGGTATGTGATCATGTCCTGCAAGATGTCGTAGATGTCAACGTAGCCGATCCTCTGGCACTGCAGCTCCTTCTGCAGGCACCCGATCTCCTCCTTCAGCTTGGAGTTGAAGAGCTGCGCCGCGCGGTTGCGAACTGGATCGCATCTCCGGCCGAGGCCGCCGGCGATGGTCCGCTGCAAAGGCAGGCACCCGACCGGCGGCAGGCCCAGGATCGCGATCCTCCTCGCCCCTTGCTGGTACAGTTGCTGCATGCACCATTGACGGCAGGCAAGCATGAGCAGACGTGAGCCTGCATTCAAACATTTGAAGATAGAAAAATGAACAAAAATACTCGCGGTTCCGGTACCTCCACATGACTGTCCCATTCATGTCAAGATTCACGCTTATATGAACTCCCTCTCCGTATGGTATTTTCTTAAAAAACCACTGGTTTCAAATTCCAAGCAATCATGTCCTTCCTACTCCAGAGGCCGTACATGCCGTCACCACTACCAGCTACCACCTCACCACTCGGTACGCTGGCATGTGACCACAATGGCTCATGTTCGTGCCACCAGCCCATGATGAGGCCACGCTGAGCCACCAGCGGGCCGGCTTAGGATAAAGGCAGAGGAGATACAGAGAGAAAAAAGAAAGAAGGAGGGTCTGATTGTTTTTTCAGAAAGTTCCAGGGAAGTTTATGCAAATAAATTTTTTGAAGGGCTGAGGTGTTTGAGCATTGATCGGATGGTCACGGAGGTACCTCGAACAATATGGGAAATCCACTCTCTTAAAAATTGTTGTTTTTTAATTTTAAAAAATATTGATTTGGTCCCTCGAACAATACGTGGAGAACAACGACCATGGCATGCAGGAAAAGGGGAAGAGCAGAGAAAAGGGGGAAGAGTAGAGAGAAGGCGGTTGATACGAGGAGGCGGCGATCAGCACGGGGAGCTCCTCCACGCCGCTGCCACTATCTCCTTCCCATGCCTCTCCTCTTCCCTCCCGCGCCGGTTGCCGCAACCACCATCTCCTCAAGCGCTAGCCATCACTGTCACCATCTCCTCGTCCAATGTCGAGCGCCACCGCCGCCGCCATCTACTCCTCCAACGTCGGCTGCCGCTGCCATCTCCTCCCTCGCACCAGTCCTCACCATCTCTCCTCTTAGGCGAGGTGAGAGAGAGTCCGGTTGCCTCCCCCTCTCTGGCGTGGTCCCTTCCTCCTCCGATGAGGGCACCAACCCCCTCCCCCTTCTTCGGTGAGGAATCCACGCTGTGAAGAGAGGGAGAGAGAGATTGGGGGATGAGAGATGATGGGAACTCACCACTAAGAGATAAAAAGAGAGGAAGAGAGAGGAGGAAAGAGAAAGGAAGGGACACCTAGCCACGTAGTTTCATGGCGTCGCCCACGACGGATAAACCAAGCATATCTCGAACCTGCTTTTGACCGATCAAAGAACCAGCACGACATAGTTTTGGTTGTTCATGGACTAGTCTCAAACGATTTTGTGCCCTATGAATCAATATGACTCAAACGCGAAAGTTCACAATCAAGTTTGGCACTTTATTCTTTTAACTTGTTACCAAATCAAGAATTTGTTGAGCAAAAGTAGGTAAGATTGGAAAATATCGAGATGTATGATTTCTTTTAAACCGAAGAGATGTATGATTTTCACCTTGATGAAATCTGAAGCCTGCTGGATCAGGAAATCTACGTACGCCGAGATGTTGTACTGCAGGAGTCTGACAGGGGCAATGTAGTAGTTGTTGGCAATGTCGTCGGTGCCAGCGCAGACGACGAACAGGCTCTCGGCGACCATCTTCCCGGTGGCCTCCTCCCCGGCGATCCCGGCTAGCTTCTCCTTGTACTCGGCGAACATGTTGAGCTCCTCCTGCATCGGCAGAACCGCCTGCAGCGATGGAAGCCCATCACAGCCAGCAATTCGCAGATGCCCTTTGTCAGTCGTCACTCGTCAGTCACGAGCAGTCTCAACGTCTAGAGTGTGAAATGAGATCGTGGAGCGGAGGCGAGGGAAGAAGGGAGTCTTTACCACGAGAGTGGAGGTGAGGGGGTCGTACCCGGTGCCCCCTGATGCGAAGCTGACGCCGGTGAGGAGGTCGTCGTCCGTGAGGTCGGCGCCGACGTACGCGGGGACCAGGTCCTTCAGGCCGAGCCGCGCCGCTGCACGGAGAGTGGAATCAATCAAAGCCGTCGTCAAAGGTGGCTGGAACCGTAGCAGCTGCTCCGGCGAGCCGACGACGGATTCGGAGACGAACCTAAGAAGTCCGGCGGCACCCGGCCGTTGCAGAAGCGGCCGGTGGGGACGCCGCCGTTGAGGTCTCTGCCGTAGGGCCTGAAGTCGCACCTGGTGAGCGTGAGCAGCGCGTTGTTGTTGCCCGTGTCGACGATGGAGTCGCCGAACACCAGAACGGCCGGCACCCGCAGCCTCCCGCCGCCACCGGTGGTGCTCGCGCCAGCCTGCCAAGACGAGAGGCCGAGCACGAGCGGTAGCAGCAGAAGCATCGTGGCGCTGCCGCCATGTTCCATGGCCAGTTAACCTAAGCTAAGCTAACCACCACCATCCATTGCCGCATTCGCTGCACTCATATTCTCTACTGACCACTGACCACTGACCACTGTGATCCATGATTGGGGCTAGATATCTGATGCCTTCGGTGTGTGCATGACAGAGCTCGTAAGGTAGGACAAAGTGGGCGTCGGCGGGCGGAGCACGCACGGGGGAATTACTTGGCTGGTCGGTGTGCACTGTCACTCTTGCCATGAGCTCTAGCCACTACTAGGCGATCCTGATTATCTCAGCATGGAACGGCTACAAACCAAAGCGCACATGCATGGTAGGATGCATTGCCGCAATGCACCAAAATGCACCAACTTGCGACAGTAGATGTAGAAGACACATCAGAAGCAGCGAGGGCACGATTGTGATTGCCAGAAACGAAGCCTGACTGGACCAACAACGGCGCACAACCTGCGCATGGGATGCTAAGTTGAGCGACTAATATAACATGGAAGAAGTTTGCAGAGGCAAGATAATGTTTCAAGTCACGAGTCAGATATGCCAAACTATTTTTTAAAACAACACCCTGTCCAGCGCCCCCATCGAAAATACACGAGGATACACTCAAATGGAAAATCAACCGTGGCACAACATGGTCATAACAAAGATACTTTACCCTAAAGATAACCATGAACCCCCAACTGGCTAGCATGCTAGCTACATTAAAGACAAGTGCTATAACAACGTAACCAAATAATAACCAAAAAACATACACCAATCAGTCTTTTGTAAGAACTGCTCCTAGAGGTTGGGGGATGTTAAGGTGTTTCGTTGTGAAGCACACCACCCGTATTCAAATTCCTATGAAAACAATAAAAATCAAGTTCTCACTTTGAAGGTGTGTTATACATGTAAGACCGAATCGCCCGATCCTGTCTAAAGCACTCCTCAAAAACAAGTCTTTTGTTTGAAATTATGCTTCATATCTATTGCGATATTCAAGTAGGCTTAATGTAACCACCACACCACACTAATTCTAAAATACTAGAAATTCTCACATTAATTAGAAAGAAAAAAATAGATCCACACCATCGATTATGGTGGGATCAGATTATAATGATTTAGGCTAAAAGAAACATTCCAGTCAACTGTAAAACAAATTCAAAATTTAAATTAATAAAAAAATAAGAGCAAAACAAAATAAAAGCTTCATATCAATTACAGTAAAAAAATTCAAAATAAAAAGAGTCCATATCAATTACAATCAGCCGCGGAAATGTGCAGAAAAGCATACTTATTCAAATAAGACAGCAGCACAGCCACAATTTGAGTCAGGGACAAAATAATGTCCGTAAGACATAAAATTGTTAAAAGAAAAAAATATATCCAGAGGAAGTCTTATCAAGAATGTGAATCGAGAAAAATCTAGCACATAACTCGAGAAAACATGCATATATCATCAGTTTCATACATCCATGTTTGATTGACAACATATCAACCATATAGTTCAGATTTTACTAACCACACAATAGAGTACATTGATATCTAATTCTGAGTTTCAATGGATCAAAATCAACTCAGCGTAATCTGTGTCTCTCTGCATCAGCATGCAGAGGAAAGAAATAATGATCTAACTACGACTACAAAGATTTACACATCCGAAAGTAGCAAGGTATTGACATCACAACCAAAAGTAACAAGATATTGACTTTGTTTAAAATAACAAACAGACACGGCGAAAGACTGCTTGGGTTGCTCCAACCTACGTGAGCCTATTCCTACTTTACAACGTCTAAGATAAGCTTGTGAACATAAAAGAAGACCTACAGTACTGGTTTTTTGTAATAAGAAGAGCACACTAGCTTGTGCAATAAACATTCTTAACTATTATTCTTTCATAAGAAATAAGCTGTAATTAATGGTGCAAAGGCTTGTTACTCTATTGCAGCAATCACACGTATACAACGAAATCAGATAAAACGATGGTGTTAGGCATACAATGAGCGCCACTAATATTACAATACAATTGCATATGAAGTTTTGCCAAAAAACACCACAACAGAACTGCGAATCAGTTCCATAGTGCACATCCAGGAAGATTAGAGAAGACACGTCTTGAACATGGTAGATTGTGTGTGTCAAAAAGCCCAGGGAGACAATCACAACCGAAACCTACAAATGGGAGAACCAAATATTAAACTCATGACATTTACCATCCATAAAAGATGCAAGTTTTTTTAATTATTAATACAGCTTAGACTCATTGCGAACTACAATAGTCAAGATAATTAGTCCATCATGGCTGCTTACATTTACGAGAGCAGCACAAACTTCAGCAAAATCTAACAGATTTAGTGTTACAACATATCAAACAAACAGGCACCAACAATATAGCTATATATTAACCTATGTATTCTTGCAACCGTATGTATTACACTAGACATGAAAACACAAGAATGATGAAATGATTGAGCTTACCAAAGAACTAATCCTCATCATCTTCTTCAGAGCTTCCAACGTCACTACTATACTCATCACTGCTAGAACTATTGTTAATGTCAAGGTCAATGTGTGGAACTTGTATTGGCTCTTGGGACTTCCGTGCCATTGGCTGCATCCCAACAGGCATCTGTGGCACGCCAGCTCGTGGCTCCTCGCCCTTGGCACCAGCCGGAATCCCATCCGGCGGCAGCGTAATGGGGTCCCCAGGCTTCCATCCAGGCGGCGGCAATGGAATACCAGGAGGCAGCACAGGCATTCCTTTTTGCCATCCTGGTGGCACAGTGATTGGTAGCATCGGTGGCATGGGCAGCTCCTCCCGTAGTGGAGTAGGCTCCAATAGTGGCACGGTCTCCGCCTCCGTCGTGCTCCGCTCCTTCGCCTCCAGGGGCTTCTTGGGCACCCCAACATCCAAATCCGCAAATTGATACAGCTGCGACATCCTCATCTCGTTTTCCTGTGGGGCAGGCGGCAAAGCCCCGCGCAGAGGGAGCCCAGCACCGTGCTCCGGGGGAGCGAATGTTGTGTAGCTTATGCGATGCGCGTAAGTGAGGATATCATCTAGTTTGAGCCTGGAGTGGAGGGATGCGCCGAAGTCACCGTCCGACACCGCCTCGGGGTCGTCGGCCGCGGCGGCGCCGCGCGGGCGCTTAGGGTTGCGGCGGTAGTCGGCGTAGTCGTCGACGAGGCGGTCGAGCACGTGGTGGGCCTCGCGCACCTTCTTCGCAAAGGCCAGGAAAGAGGCGTCCTTCGCCCGCGCCTCGCGGGCGAGGCGCGCGCGGGAGTCCTGCAGGTCGAGGGTTTCCTGCAGCTCGGCGACGGCCTCGAAGAGCTGCGTCTGGAGGGAGGTGAGCAGCGACAGCGCGTCCTTGGTGGAGGAGATCGGGGACGGTAGCGGTGGGGGCGTCGAGGAGGCCGACGATGACGGGAGGAAGGTGGGCAGGGACCCCCGATACGCGGAGATCCAGGTGGCGCGGTTGGGCGAGAGCTCGAAGAGGTTGGATGCGAGGGAGGAGATGAGGTGGAGCAGCGACTGCGCCCGGGGGAGCGGCGGCAGGAGTGGCAGCAACGACGGCGAGGTGGTTAGGGTTGGGGCTGCTGCGGCAGAGGCAGCTGCGTTCGAGCCAGGATTGGCGCGTGGCGGCGAGGAGGTGGGGTTCACGGGAGCCTGGCTGGGCGGGAGCGACGGCGATGAGGCGGTCAGCCCCAGCCGCGCCGGGGACGGCAGGTGCGACTGCATCATCACGGCGGCGGCGCGGCCTCGGCGGCGGATGAGGAAAGTGGACTCGAGGTCGAGACTCGAGAAGCCCGTACTAGCCAGGCTATTTTAGGCATGACCTCTGAATGGGCTCATGGGCCTTACGTCTCTCAGGCTGTTCTAGCTTAATAGATCGAGCTTCATTTGGATAAAAAAGAATGGGCTTCATTGGGCCTATGAGGCCCATTAAATCCTCGTTAAAACTTCATCCCTACTCGCAGCTTCCTCTTCATTCCTCGAATTGGCGGGAGGCCAGCAGTTCGCCGCCACCACTTCCCGCGCAAAGCAAAGGCCGCCATGGACGGCGGCTCCTCCTCGCCGGCGAGCCCTCCGCAGGGAGCCACGGCCGCGACGGAGCTGGAAGAGTATCAGAACTGGAAGAAGAATTCGCCGGTGCTCTACGACCTCGTCATCTCTCGCCCGCTCGAGTGGCCTTCGCTCACCGTCCAGTGGATCCCTTCGCCGGAAGACTCCTCCACCCGCTCCCACCGGCTCGTCCTCGGCACCCACACCTCCGACGAGTCCCCCAACAGCCTCCTGCTCGCGGAAGTCGTCCTCCCGCTCCCGCCCCGCCTAGCCGCCGCCGCCGCCGCCCCTGGTGGCTCTGTCCCTGCCCCGTCCGTCTCCATCTCCCGCTCGGTGCCGCACCACGGCGAGGTCAACCGCGCCCGATGCATGCCGCAACGGCTCTATACTGTGGCCACTAAGACTTGCATGGACGAGGTGCATGTGTACCACCTTGGCGACGGCGGCGAGAAGAGCGGCGCCGATGTCGTGCTCAGGGGGCATGGTGCGGAGGGGTACGGGCTGGCGTGGAGCCCGATTAAGGAGGGGTGGCTGCTGAGTGGCTCGTATGATAAGAAGATTTGCTTATGGGATCTCGCTGCTGGGAGCGCAGCTCCGGTTCTAGATGCGCAACAGGTGTTTGAGGTAATGCGCCGTCTTCTTCTTTGATTCTTTTTTTCTGCAAGTCTTCAGTTCTTGTATCTGTCATTGTGTTTTGCGTCTTTGATTTTGAGTAGAAAATATTTGGGAAGATGGCACGATCAACTAGTATCTACAATAAACTTGTAGGCACCCCTGGTTGGCTACATTGATCCCGGGGGACACTATATTTGGGATCAAAATGTATATGTTGCAAGTGAAACGCTTCAGCTGTATTGCCTAAGTTTGTAGTACAAGTAACCTCCCCATTTTATGTTACAATGTGCCCTATCTTAGGATGAGAGGGGAGAAAGTACGGAGTTACATAATAAGCCCTAGTTCTAGGGCAATTTTGAGGGTAGTGCCGGCGTTATCGGTCGAGTGGTAGCTGCCTACACTGGGCCCACATGTAGAGCGCCTTGCGATGCTAGCTACAATATATTTTGATACCATCTGAGCCGAAATGATGCTGCCACATTCGTGATTGAACTAGATCTTTTGCTAATTGCGTAACCTTGCTATTTTTTCCCCTCCCCTCATCTTATAGATAGGGTTCATGATATCATGAGAGGTGGATGTTGCTTGTATTTCATTTGATGCTAGTAATACAATTAAAGTGAGCCCCTACCGTCAAGGCGTCAATTGGTTTTATCCCCACCCCTACATAATACATCCATGGAGGATGGTGTAGCCAACAGCAAGCTTTCCTTGTTCAATCATATTAATAAAATTGGCTATGAAGCAGAGACCTGCAAATACACATCTATGCAAAGGTAGAGGTGGTGAGATGTAATTTCAGCTTATTTAAGAAAGTAGTACTAAGGAACGAGGAATCTGTATCTTCTTTTGGAAGTGACAAAGTTTATCTTTCTCTCTATTGCATATAGGCGCCACCTCTATCACTAAATAATAGTCTCACTTCTATCCACCATTATTCGGTGGATTTTTTATGACGCACCCCAACTACTGTGCACCATTCGTTTTGCTTGATTCAATGATGGATGGATGGGATCAACCAAAGGCAAACTTTACCTTAACTCCTAGAGGCAGAGGATATGGGTTCAGGAACATGTGGAGTATGAACTAATTAGGCCCATGTTTCTGTAAACCAATTAATTAACTCAATCAGATGCTCTTTCAGTTTGTTCTGTCAGCCAGATTGTTATGAACCATTGGTGTCCTACCTAAATCCTAAAGATGCTGTGAAGTTAAAATTTCTGTATTTCTTGAAGTCACTCACAGCAATGATCCTATTCCAGAACAAGTCATTCTTTTTGCTGCATAGAGAAGGTGTACATACCCATCGACTAATCAATATAGGAGAGAATAGTTTCTTCATTCCCATAGTCCCTTCCAAAGCAGAAGCAACCATCTCTTGGGTATTGATAAGGGCATAAGGCCCTGCTGGTACTAGGAGCACTCTACTCATAACATTGCCAAAAAACCAAGTTAGAAATTACGTCCTTTTTCCCATAACCCAGAGCATTTGAGGAAAGTTATTAGAGAAGCAAAGTGGAGATGAGAAAAATGGTTGCATACAGTATTCAAGAAAGATATCCTTATTTCTCCTTTCAAGCTATCCTTATTTCTCCTTCCAAGCTACCAGTCCATCACTTTATTCTTCGTTTTATCCATCATATGCCAATCCGGTGTGTGTAACTCTTTCATACATGTGGCATAACAAGGTAGACATCAAACTAGAAGTGCTTTATATGCTATTATTGCTTCTTTTCTGGTCTTTTAGCAATAAAATGTCTCTCTATTTTTTTTAAAGAAAATTATTTGCTCAGATTGGGAGAAACACACTCCAACCTGTTATGATTAATCATTTATCAATAACAAGTGTCATATCTGTACATCAGATCAGCCAACCATCGTTGTGAAAAGTTGGATCTTGAAAAATCCATCCTTGACCTTAAGAAAATGAAATTAGGTAACAACATATAGAAAGCGAAAGAACACAACTGTCATTTTTTTTCTGGTTGCTGTTACTGAAAGTGGGCGTCTGCCTTTAGTTTTTCTATATGTGGGGGTTGGGGAGTATCCATTACTTGGTTAACATGTTTTTGTGCTACTCCCTCCGGTCATAAAAAGAAGTCGCCGTTGACTTTTGAACATGTCTTTGACCATTCGTCTTATTCAAAAAAGTTATATAAATATTATTTATTTTGTTATGATTTGGTTTATTATTAAATGCACTTAAGTATGACTTATATTTTTACATATTTAAACTAAATTTTTGAATAAAACGAATGGTCAAATGCGTGTCCAAAAGTCAACGACGACTTATTTTTATGACCGGAGGTAGTACTAATTAATTATGATATACCTAGGACCCTAAATAGGGTGTATTTCCGGCGTAGGCCTCGGGCAGTAGCTGGATAAGCTTCGCAGCAGTGTTCAGTTAGAGGTGTGAGGTGAGTTTGTTAGTGAGTTTTTTAGTCTGTTGTGTAGTGTGTGCGTGTGAGTGGGTGTTTGTTAGCCGAGTATCTGGGGTATAAGAAGGAATAAGGATTGGACGAAAAGGCATGCTTTTGATGCCACAAATCTAGAGGCGGTGACTCCGAAAACAGCCAAACCACAGGCGCGCGCTGCCGTGACGAGCTCTTCGTCCAGCAGCTTGCGATCCGGCTTTAGGCCGGGCACTCGAGCGTACGAGCAGGCTCACCTAGAGTCGGCTCGTATCAAATTATCCCATTAAGTCATGTAAAAAAGAACATAATCTTGTGAACATGAGCTCTGGTGTTAATGTTACCTGTATGCTTGTTGTGCCTGGTTCTTTATGAACGTTTTTTTTTATGAAAATGATGGTCTTCACTGCTATCAGTCTATAATTTGATCAACCACATGATGTTATTACTTCTGTTGTTCCTGTCTCACTAATATAATAATAAGTACTTAAATGATATCACATTCATTCAAAAGATGATTTTTTAAATCTTTTGAGCGAAATGATTTTTCAAATCTGATTCTGGAATTGCATGGGTATTATTTTCTATATCCAACATAAGCAAATACATAAGATTTCCCTTTTACTCTGGAAGCAAGTTGACAATGCTAAACATCCATTTCTTGCCTGTGTAATTTTCTTTCCATTGAGTGTCTAGATTTAATTAGAATTTCACTTTTGTAGGCGCACGAGGATCTTGTTGAAGATGTTGCTTGGCACGTGAAAGATGAAAATCTATTTGGATCTGTTGGGGATGACTGCAAGTTGATGGTGTGGGATTTGCGTACGAACAAACCAGAACAATCTATTGCTGCACACCAGAAGGAAGTAAGCATGCTTTAATCAAGAATTTTTGAACTAAATTTTTTTGGTGTTAAGGTGCAGACAGTTGCAGTCCCACAGTTTCAGCAATCTTCATGTAAATTGCTGAATCAAAATATAGGAGTGGAAAGTGAAGCGTGTTTTTGGTTCATAGTTGTACATTTTTGTCACCTTTCCTACATTTGACCATACTTTCTGGTGTGACAATTGTGCTTGTGAGTTTTGACTTGAAGTATTCCACTATCAAAATACACACTAATATAATTCAGTAATATCTAGCCCTCCACTGCAATACAATTTGCTTATGTAAGCTTACCTCTCGTTCAGTTTTTCTTGTTTTTCGATGCACTTTTTTATTCTTCATAAATGATTGCTTTTGCAGGTGAACTCTCTGTCCTTCAATCCGTTTAATGAATGGATCTTGGCTACAGCATCTGGCGATGCGACTGTTAAACTATTTGATTTGCGAAAACTATCAAGAAGCTTGCACACTTTCGATAGCCATGAGTATGTCTGTTCTTGCTGTGGCCTGTGCACGTCCCCCCTCCCTGCAGCTATTGTCCTTCAAATTCCCGTTTTGAATCAACTGCAAGTCTTGTTCCTTTTTATTTTCATCATGCTGTTACTGTATTAAGCATACTCTGATATTATGCCTGATGAGTTATTGGAATTTGGAAATTCATGTGTTGAATGACATGCATCTAAAATAGATAGTGGGAGCCTTCCCCTTAAGAAAATTGAATTACCTATCACTCTTTGTTTATTTTATCATATATATAGTTGACCTATAAAAAGGCTGAGCAATTGTCTTGAAGGCGTGAATTGCTCAGTTCATAAAAGTAGTTGATTTGGTAATTCTCTTTAAAAAAATCAAATTATTGACATGGTATACTCTGAAGCGCACTGTTCAGTCTGTGTGATTCTTCAGCTTTACTGATTTATGCTACTTATCTTACTTTCTGCTGTGCATCTGAAATTTTATGTTGACAATTTGCATCTCTAGGGGGGAGGTTTTTCAGGTTGAGTGGAACCCAAATATGGAGACTGTTCTAGCTTCATCTGCTGCAGATAAAAGGGTGATGGTATGGGACGTTAGCAGGTATGCTGAGTCAAATTATCTTCCATGATCTATCTTATATTTGCAGCCGGTGTCTCATTTTACTCATATGGCATGGTTAATCGCCAATGGATTATGCATGATGGGGAGACAAAAAAACATGAAAGTATAGTTTGGTTATTCACCGAATAACAGCTTGAATGGCCTCCAGAAGGAAAGGGTTAGCACATCTATGATTCGTGCTAGTAAGATACCACAATGGCACAATGTATGAATTGCCTGTGAGAGTGCTTTTATCTGTACGGGTTGGTCATTCCTAATTTTCTCATGCTTATCAAAATGGAATCTCCATTGTTTGGCAACCTCCGTATCTTCATTGGCATGATTGATTTATGTGCAACCGAGCTAAAGCCTCGGTTCTTGTTGGCGACGTTTCGCTTTTGCGCGTGCCTTTCCTGGCCATCCTGGCTTTATCTGATTCCCGTTGTCTTCTGAATTCTTCAGGATTGGAGACGAGCAAGCGGAAGAAGACGCCAACGATGGACCGCCGGAGCTGCTCTTCGTTCATGGGGGCCACACGGCCAAGATATCGGAACTGTCGTGGAACCCTAGCCAGAGGTGGGTCATCGCCAGCGTTGCAGAGGACAACATCTTGCAGATCTGGGAGATGGCCGAAAGCATCTACTGTGACGACAATTATCAGCATGACAACAATGATGGCCCGTGATGCTCCCTCCTTGGTCTCTGGATTCTTTGGATGGATCGCATGCAGTTAACTTGTACTTGGCTTTGCTGCTATGCTTTTCTTTAACTAGCCGCCATGGTTTGACACCTCCCCCAGGACTGGAATATCTTTGAGAAGCGACTCTGAAATCTTATCATATCTATGCCTCGATTTACCTGGTCTTTTTGCTGTCTGCCCGGGCTTTACTCCCTGATCCAAATGTGGTTGGCCTGAGCCCACGTGGTCGCATCGCATGTGATCTCTTGGGACACTCCTATTTGCAGCAGTGACCCAGCTCAGCTGCCTTGATCTCATGCGATCCTTCGCCGGCATCACTAGCTGATCACTTCCAAACATATTGGGTGCCGATCATTGTTCCCCCCGTGGCTCCCCTTCCACACCTCAACCATTCGCTGCATCCTCCCGCTGTCACGTTCCAGGGCAAAAGGAGCAGGGAAAGGGAGGAAATTCCAGGTCGTGGCCGTCGTGTTGCGCCGTCATGAGATGTGCCGGTCTGCGCGTGTCCGAGCGACCGGGCGTCAATCGCTTGAAACCGTATATCATCTGTATCGGTAAATTAAGAAAAACTTTGCAATTGCATCATCGAGTCCATTCATGGTTGGGATCAACAGGTAAAAACTATTTTTACTGAGAGAGACAATCAAATTTAATCCTCCATCTATGAAGGCAGGATTGGAAAAAAGGTATTCTTCCTCCACCTGTCTCCTCCGTTCTCTCACACGTATCTCCAAGACTCCAACCAACGGCAACACGCACGAGTGGGGCTGCAGTGGCGACACTTGCGAGCTCATCAATGGCGGCGGCAGACGGACCCATGAGCGCGATGGCGGCGTGCAAGCACGAGCTCCGTCAATGGCGGCACCGTTGCAAGTGCATGAGCTCGTCAATAGCGGCGGCGGCGCTCGCATACGCAGGCTGTAATGACGACTTCTACACATGAGTGGTGGTAGTAGCGATAATGCTCTTGCGATGGCCCAACAGCGGCAACGCTTGCACTAAGGTGGGATAGAGGTAGAGAAAAAAGGAAGAAAAAGGAGATGAAATCATATATTTGGCCCTAACAATAGGAGGTACCAAAAAAACTAGAGTTAAACATACCACTTTACCATAGACATTCGATCTAAGGTAATCGACGACTCTGGTGAAAGGTACCAAAAGATACCAAGGATGGTAAAACAGCCATAGTTAAATGGGACGGGGCAACGAGTTCCTTGCCGCAAGATGTAAGGCAATTACTCCCTCCGTTCCAAAATATAAGACGTATTTTGACTCTATAAAAGTCTTTAAAGGTAGAGTTTGACTGTTAGATTCCTCTATTATATATTATAAATTGTTACAATACAATATTGTATTAAAAAGCGCTTTGAAATATGAACAATTTGGTACAACTTTGGTATTATTACGATGCATATTATTTGATTTATTTATGGTCAAAATTTACTAAGTTTGACTTTTCTCCGGTCAAAATACGCCTTACATTTTGGAACAGAGGGAGTATTATTTAGAAAAAATGTGCTAATTTGGTACATACTATCACCTCGATCTGTTTTGGCCTCTAAACTATAAACTTGGCTGAACTCGGATCTTAAATTATCAAAACCGTACAAAAATTCTTTTTATATGTCAAAATGGTGGATTTGAGGGTTCTTCGCTGACGTAGGAGTCCACATGAGGTATTGATCAACGTGGCTGCCATGCCACCGTGTCATTTTCTTTCTCTCTCTACATCCCTCTATTTTCTCTCATCTCTATCGTCCCCCATTATCACCATGTGCGCCATTGCCGATCTAGGGTTCACCCCCAACCGGTCGAACAACCTTTACTACCTGCTTTCCTCTTCTCCTTCTCCCTCTACCTTTCATGGTGATAGCGACGCATCTAGGTAATGTAGATTGGGGTGAAGAGGTACCAGTGGTGTGGTGGTGGTGCGACTATTGGGGGGTAGCAAAGGATGTGGTGGAGATAGGGTAGATCGGGACGGAGAAGCCACACTAGCGTCACGTTGGTGGCGTGTGTCGTCGATCGCGGTGGCAAATATGACGAAGGAAGCAGAGACCTTGGGTATAAAAACCAACCATGGGTGGCCCTCCTAAAATGGCTTGGGGCCTTCTCTCTCTATGTTTGCGTTGAGGAGAGATAGAGATAAATATGGTAAAAAGGATATACATGTGCAAGCCATATCGGTCTGTGTGCATGCCACCAAAAATAACTTATGTGGATGCCACGTAACTCCAAAACAGACATTTTAACCGGTTAAAAGATCATTTCAACATGGTTAATTTTGAGAATTGAAGAAACGAGTTCACTTGGTTTTAAAAATCATGGATATAAATGCATCTAGAGTCGTAGTTGAAAGACTAGGGCTTTGTTCTTTTCAGCATTACATATCGTTGCGTATTATTGTAGCAAATTTTGTTATTTTTATATAACCTATATATTGTGATAATTTGTAACGATTTTTTTGTGGCTTTTAGTACTCTTTTCAAAGATCCTAAAACTATTTTTAATTATTTTTTAAAACCTTTAGACCTCTTTTCGAGGGCTCTCAAATTTATTACAATAATATGTCAACGCAACGATACGTTGAAAAGAACAAGGCCTAGATTGAGGCGCTCTTTAATTGTTTGTTTTAGTTTAGTTCTGCTTAGGTTTAATTTTTTTTATGCATAGACTATTCAATATAATATCTTGATATAATTTTGTTAGGATTTTATTGTTTTTTCAGAGATTTAAAAGATATATTTTAAAAATTTGTTTAGCTTTTTTATATCTCATTTTAAAGAATTGGAACTAAAATTAAACTAAAACAAAGAATAAAGAGAACCCGAGTGCATACGTGATGACGTGATGACATGCACCAAATTGAGCGATAGATGGACTAGAACAAAGATATGCTTTAGTTGACTACTAGAGAGGATACATATCGCACTCAAACTGGACGGCTGGACCCTGTACGGTGTCCAGTCGGGCTGGAGAGGTCAGAGGATCCCACTCGTGCCACAGCTGCCACGTGCACCAGCGTCTGCATCTGCATGCCCGACCTAGCGGCCGAGCCTGGTGATATGCTTGCAACTTGGTACGTCGAAACGGAAGGAGTTAAGAGAGGGGGGCCGAAACAGACAAGAGACATAATAAGTGAGTGATAGCCTGAGAGTGATCGGTGATCTCCAGTGAACTCAACGAGGTGTCGCCATTAGAGGGGAGGGGCCCCGGCGCTCGCACGCCCAGGGCGTGGCAGATACCCCTTCATTTTTTGTGCCCGATTGGTTTCCCCAAAGCAGGGTCCTGTACCGGTCGCCCGCCCGCCCGGACATGCCTACCCGACCCGTCGCTCTCGTCGTCTCGCTCCCACCTCCGGTGGACTCACCCACCCAACAACCCTCGTTCGCAATTAAGCCGCGACGCGCGCACACCAGTGTCCCAAGAAAACGCCCCAAAATGCGTCGAAATCGGCCATCAAGTGTGGCGCGAACCAGGTTCACATGACCATCCAAGGGTTTTGAGCCGCCTATTGCACGGAGTTGGTTAACCGTGGGGCGGTTCCGTACGGTTTTTGTTCTAAAAGGTTCAGTGAAATTTGACAACGGTTGATACGGTTAGCCGATGGTTTTGTGCGATTAACCATGGTTTCTAAAAAAAGTCAAAATCGATGAAAATTGATAAAGTCCTTCAAAATATACATTAGAATCTTATAATTTTAAATTTTGTTTAAACCTAAATGCTTAGAATGATTAATAATATTTTTAGAAATTTTATGTATATCTTGCTTTCAAAATTTATTTAAACGAATTTTCATCGAACCTCCGGACCCTAAACCGTCCATTTATCAAACCGGCTCCGGGGAGGCGCTATCACCCGTCGGTTTTGGTAACTCCGACGCGAACCTGCCGGAGGGGGAGGGGGCCCCCGGCCTCTGGCGCGCGCCACGTCGCCGCGTCGCGGTCTGTGGGTGAACAGCTGGGCCTCAGCCTCCCAGCGTACGGATGGGCAGAGGCTTTTCCCCGCGCGTACAGGTGGCCAGGCGCTCAGCGGCTGCTCGTCGTCTGCCCCTGGCCGTGCCGTCACGCTCGCCGTCGCGGTCAGTCACAGAGTCACAGCGACCGTCCTCCGCGCCCCTGCGCTGCGATCCCCGGCCGGCGCCCACGCCGGCCACCAGCTAGCTAGCTTTCGGGAGGCGCGAAGGCTATAAAGGCGGACGAATCGGGTAGCTCTCACACGGTTTCGCGTCAGCGTAGGGCCAGCAGTCGCCGTTGCCAGCAGCATCTTTCATGTTTCATTCTCTTTTTTTTTTATATAAAAACACTATTTAAACTCTGTTTTTTCATCCTTTCTAGCTCAGGTCTTATTCTTTTCTGTACTATGTACCGATGTGTATTACTGTAGCAAATTTTGTTATTTTTATATAGCCTACATATTGTGATAATTTGTAACGAGTTTTTTTTGTGTCTTTTAGTAGTTTTTTTCAAAGATCTTAAAATTATTTTAAATTATATTTTTATAATCTTTAGATCTCTTTTCGAGAATTCTCAAATTTGCTATAGTTTTACGTCAACACAACGATACGCTGAAAAAAACAAGTCCAAGTCTCTGTCTTCAAGAAGACGGAGGTCAACAAGAAAATCTTCAAATATAAAATATCAAAAAATATCTCTATTTTCAAACAAAACGTGGCGATTTCATTAAAAAAAAAGAGCGAAAAATTTACAGCGGCACAAAGGCCACGAGAAGAAAGAGAGAAAAAGAAAAAATCTCTGAAATTAGAGAAAATCAGGGATGGAATGGAGTTGCTGCTGGGCCCTGCCCATGCTCTCAAGTACGTAGCATCTGCGAGTCACTGCATCTGCATGCGCCCGTTCCATCAGCGCGTACGCCCTGTACGTGGCGAGACGGCGTGGCGTGCCGCGCTTTAATTGGGCACTGCGCCGGGCGGCATCCACCGGGAGCCCAAATCGAGGGAAGCAGGCGTGCCCCCTCGCCGGCAAGCTTGCCGCGGCCACCGCCAGCTCCGGCGGCTTTTACCGCCGGACCGTCCACGTGCTCTCCCTTCGCCGGCCGGGCTCGATCGCACCAGTATGTAGGCTTGCAGCTTGCTGTAGCTTAGCTGCCGGCGCTAGCTCGCGTCGCTCCATCGTATCGTGGTACTCCATTTCAGGCCGTTGCCTCATGCCAACTCTGGAGTCTGGACAGCATGCAGCGCGGCCGGAACTGTGTATACATAGGAGCACCTTTGTCTTCTCGGTGGCAATTGATGACACAAGGCCTCCTTTCCCCCGCTTAAATTCGGAATATTTTTTCGACACGGGAATGGACCCCGGTTTCGGGTTTCCGTTATAGAATAACGGAAAACACACAAGATCAGTCCGACGGAATTCGTTGGAGTTAAAAAAGCAAGCACGAAAGGATCCAGTTATTTCTACTTAGGCCTTGTTTGTTTCAGATTAAATTAAATTAAATAAAATAAAAATTTGTTATTTTTGTATAGGCCAAATGTTGTAATATTTTGTATTTATTTTTGTGGGGTTTTAAATAGTCTATCTATTATATATAAAAAAGGGGAAAAGGAAGCCACCATATTCGTCCATATCATTCAAATTATTTCAGCCGTTCGATCAACGGTGAGACCAAATTATAACGGCCAAGATCAATCAAAGAAATTCTCACATAAATTAAGAAAAAAGATTTATGCCATTGATTTTGTGGAGCCGGATTATAACGGCTTAGATTAAAAGATTTGATATGTTAGAGATAGATTATGAGTTAGAGATAAACACTATATACCAAAACAAATATAGCCGCGCGTATTATTTCAGTCGTTCGATCAACGGTGGGATCAAATTATAACGGCCAAGATCAATCAAAGAAATTTTCACATAAATCAAGAAAAAAATAAAAGATCTATGCCGTTGATTTTGTGGGGCCGGATTATAACGGCTTGGATTAAAAGATCTGATATGTAAGAGATAGATTATGAGTGACGGCGTGTTCTCCGCTCAACCACTGCGGATCACACCCCTGGTCAGATTTTTAGTCTGCTAGCCAACTCGATTAAGCTCGATTCGATTTGGCGTCGGGCACAACAAGGCGACTTCGCCGATTTACCCAGTTCGGACCTCGCGGGTAATAGTCCTACTCCTGCTGAGCCTTAACTCTTTTCTGATTGTGGTTGCATGGGGATGTGTTTACAGGATGTTTCGAATGCACGAATGCCAATGCTCGTCTCTCTCGTCCCCGTCCCCTCTCTCTCCTCCCTTTTATACAAAAGCGTGTGGGTTTGGCGGAGAAAAGAGGGGGTAAGCGTCTGATGCTCTCGATAATGCGACAAGACCTGACAGAAGAAAGCGTGCATTGCCCCGTGCTGCTGGCGCCGCCTCGCGTGCCGCAGTGGCCTCGACCCACGATCCTGCCGGTGAGTCTGCGGGTGGGGCCTACACCTTTCGCCATGAGCGGCCTCTCAAGCAAACCTTCTCTCTGCGGTCAATTCTTCTGCGCCATGGTGATGGCCGCTCAGACCTGCAGGAAGTCAGCGGTAATCATTTCTTCAAATTGTCTATCCGCGTGATGTCTCATTAAATCGCTTCGTCCTGCGGCGAGGGGAGCCTTCGTCCGAAGACTCCTTTTACTGCGCTTCACTGCCGCGGGCCCCTGCTGGGCCCTCGCCTGGTCTCCAGAGGGCTCGCCACGCTTGCCCGCTGGCGCGTGGGGCCTCGCCTCACCGTCGGAGGGCTCGCCCACGCACCCGCTTGCGCGTGGGGCCCTCGCCTCGTCTTGAGAGGGCTCGCCCACGCACCCGCTGGCGTGGGGCCTCTCGGCCTCTGAGGGCTCGCCCGTGCGGCTGGGCTGGCTCGCCCGCTTGGACGCGTGGGGCCTCTTGGCCTTCGAGGGGCTCGCCCGCACATTGGGCCTTGCTCGCCCGCCCTAACGGGTGGGGCCTCTTGGCCTTCGAGGGCTCTTTGTGCCCGGTATTTATTACACCGACAGTAGCCGGATCCACCATGATCGCGAACCGTCGTGCAGATATACTTCCGTTTCTTGTGTGGCGGAGGCGAATCGTGGGGCCACCACCGCGCGGCCGACGCTGATTCTCCACCGCACACGATCTTCCTTGGGGAACTACGCGCTTTTCGCGGAAACCAAAAAGCGCGGGGCAATGATGGCGCTGCAGCGTGAAGCGGAATCAAACCGTCGGCTTCGCGCCCACGCCTACAAATACTTCTCTCGGTAGCTGCAATAATCCTTCCGACGCTAAGTCTTCGCCATCCATTGCCTTCTTGTTGCTACCACGCCTCTCGCCAATTGCCACCAAGCCTTTCGCCCGGTACACCGCCAAATTTTCCATGGCTCCCAAGCGCAAAGAAGGGCCGCCATGACGCCAGACCGCCATATCGAGGCGTTACGCCCGCTTCCCATTGTTGATGAGGATCGTAGCGCGGCTTCAAATCTTCGTGTTGCCGACCACCGCCGGTTCTTGCGGCACCATCATCTCGAGTCTCGCGCCGGGAGATCGTGACCTTCTCTGGCGTCTTTGGCGAACCTTGTCGCCGTACTCAATTCTTCTTGGGGTGCTCGCCTTCTACGGGATCGGCGGCGCACCTTCCCCAACTCGATCATGGCCTGGTCATCTTCGCCCACCTCTGCGAGATGTTCGTGGGGGCGATGCCAAACCTCCCGCTCTGGCGTCGACTCTTCATCTGCGACACGGGCTCGCGCTCGGCCGCGTTTGGGAGCTGCTACTTGGCCCGCGACGCCGCCGCCTTTATCCTGCCGCGGTCAAGTCCAAGCTGGAAGGATCGGCACCGGCGATGGTATGACGTGGAGGACTCCGGCCGCTGCGGCGATCTTGTTCTTCCAGCGATCCGCAGAGCCCATCGCCGATCGGGGCCCGACCGAACGATCTAGCAATGCGGAGGCGATGGCGGCGCGCATTGCCGAAACTCGCCGTCGAGGCTCACCGGAACCCGTGGTGGTGGACTTTTGCGGCGCCGTCTTTGCCGCTTGTTGAGGGCGCGCCCTACTGGGCGTACTACGGCGGCAGCAGCGGGACCCGACTGCTCTTGGAGGTGAATACTCTTGCGTTCTTTTGGATTTCGTACCTTCTTTCTTTCCATTTTGTCTAATAGCCAACTCATTGCTTCTTCTTTGGGTGTTCGGTGATGGAACGTCTTGGACGACGTGCTCGGATCGGTGGCGGGCTTCGACCACGCCGATCGGCGACATCGCCTGTGCCGACGGGCATCCGCCTCTGCGATTGGGATCACGGGGCGCAACCCTTACTTGCGGCGCCCCCCATGGAGGTCTCGGTCCTGCGGTCCAAGTGGCGGGGACCACTGCGAGATCCGCTGAGCCGCCCTCGGCGACCGCCCAAGCTTCGCATGCTGCCGCTCTGCCATGGCGGCCGACTCGCCCGCGCTCTCGGAAGCACCGCCTCATCCTCGCCGTCGGCACGACGAGCGAGGAGGAGGGCGAGCCCAAGAGAGCGCGCCTTTAAACCCGAAGCTTCGCCGCCACCGCCGGCCCCATCGATGGGAGCCTGCTGCTACCGCCGCCGCTCATCCCGGGCAAGCGGCGACTCTTCAGCTGGCGCCGCTGCGCCAGTTTCTTCCCTTCTACGCCGACGATCTCTGCCGGCGCTTCTCTGCCATGGTTGGCGCTTCTGCCGCACCGTTCGGCGGCAAGATTGTTCGACGGCGGTGACGGCGACCGTGCTGCTGCCGCCCAAGCAAACAAGCGACTTGGAGCTCCCGCCCGACTTTCGCCGAGCGCGCGCTTCGAGTTGGCTTTCTGCGCTTCGCACGCCGCGTGGGGTTAGCATGCTACACGCTTTTGCATACTGAACCCTAATTGTCCCTCTTGGAAACAGGGACGGACGGCGGGCATCGAGCTCCGCTCCACGCGACTTCGCCAAATTTCACCGCCTGCCGTCGCTCCTTCGACGGAGGTCGCTTCGCGGCGGAGAGTTCGCCGCGCCCGGCGGAGAACCCTCGCCACCGCGTCGCTGGCGCCGCCGCCATCTCGGCCGTGACCGCCGGCGAGGGCGCTCCTTTGAGGCGCCGCACCTCTCCGCGCTGGGCGGCGCGGAGAAGCCCTTGCTGGCGGAGCGATCTGCCGTGAAGCTGGCGGGCCCTTAAGCCAAGAAACCGCCCGCGAGGCGATGACCCTCGAGGTGCGGCGGCCAAGCCACCATTGCCTCGCCGCCAAGCGGATCGAAGACCTCCGCTGGAGCACTTCGGCGCCTCGAACCCTCGCCGACATCTTTGCCACCGCCATCTGGCGGCTTCCGGACGCTCTGCATCCATCGGGTGTTTCCTTGCATCCCATTTGGAGGAGGCAATTTGCGAAGACGCTGTTGGCGCCGTGGGACGGACGGCGAAGCCTGCTGGCGTCCTTCCGGCGGCTAACGAACGTGAGCGATCGAAGACGGTCGCCAAGGCGCTCTCGAAGCGGCCATGTTCATTTTGGGCAATCGTCTTGCTCGAGGCGCGCGTTTGATCTCGGCGCCGCCATCGGGAGCCAGCGCCCATTGGACCGGTTTGAGTAGGCGCGGGTTGACACCGCGGCCGACCGCGTGTCCATGATGGGGGGCGCCGCTCCAGCGGAAGATGAAGACGAGGAAGAGTAGCGAGACTCCCCCGTCTTTTTTGCCTTGTAAATGTTGCCTATCAATGTAAACAAACTTTTGCTCTTTTGTTGTGAGTCTCACTTGAATTTCGCACAACTTTGACTTGCGGAATTGAATTGGGGCACCTGGCCGCCAAAGGCTTTAGACTGAATGTTCTGTCGCAAGTGAGCGCTGTTTCCTTAGGCATCTGGTTACTTCAACCCTTATGGCCTCTCGCAACCCGACTTAAACATTACGTGGCGGCGATTAGCTTCGGAAGTGGTCTAGTCATTTGGTGCGCCGTTAGCGCATTGCCTAGACCGAGCCGACACACCGGGCGAGCCAGCCGCCCATCCGCCGCCTCGACCGGCGTAAGTTATAAGCGTTTGCCTTATAACTAAGGGGCCATCGACCATAAGTACTTTCGCTACCGACTTTCGACGAATGCTTTCTAACAGACCTTTCTAAGGCTAAGCCACCGATCGCTAAAAAGTTTTAGATGAGCTTTACATTGAGTGGCGCTTTTCCTCGGGCATCTGGTTACTTCAACCCTTATGGCCTCTTTTTGAACCGACCCTAGACATCGCGTGGCGAGAACTTAGCTTCGAAGTGGTCTAGTCATTGGTGCATTGTTGGCGCATTGCCTAGGCCGAGCCAACACACCAGGCTAGAACCCGCTTCCGTCCGTCAGCCGCCTCGCCTAACCGCGAGCCGCAGCGTTCGTCTCTTGCAACTAAGGGGCCATCGCCTTGAGTACTTTTTTTTTGTCGACTTTCGACTGAATGCTTTCTAACAGATTTTTGAGGCGAAAAAAGCAGATGCCCATAAGGAGGCAGAACTTATCTCTTATTGAAGATGGCTTTGTACAATGCAGCCCGAGGCGAAGCGGTGAAGGAAGAAGACTCGCCGCTTTCGGCTCCAAAGGAAGGCAAAAAAAAGCTCTTGGATTGCTACCTCGGTAGAACTTCCTCACCGCTCGGCGTTCAAGTGTTCGCCAATTCGCGACTGGTCCTCGAATGCGAGCTCGACCGAGCTGAGGCGGGGAGATCGAGACCACCTTGAAGGGCCTCCCATAGGGAGGCAGTTTGTTGCGCCGCCGCGCTTGGATTTCTTGTGAGCAGGTCGCCCATCGCCGGTGTTCACACACACCCGCTTTGCTTGATAACGGCGCACCTTTCTGCTGATATTTGGCGGCCGGATCGCCGCCTGTCTCGGATCTCCTCCGGAGATTTACTTCATCCGACGCCGGTCGTGGTCTTGGTCTTCGCTGAACACCGCCACTCTTGGGGAGGCAAGGCGAGCTCGATGGGAGCACCGCCTCGAGCCATACACGGGAAGAAGGGGTCTCGCCATGGCTCTGTTGGGAGTTGTCGCAGCGCCACAATCTGATGGGAACTTCTTCCGCCCAGCGCTGTCAAGCGCTTCTCCGAACAATCGAACGCCCTTGTCTTGAGCCCTTTGAGTACTTCGCGTTCGCCGCTGCACTTGCCCATTGCTCTTTGGATGCGCGGAGGCAAAGCACGACTTGGTACCCAACTCTTCGCACAGATCTTGAAATCGGCGCTTTTAAAGCGGCGCCGTTGTCGATGATGATTACATTGGCGACACCGACGGACGAAGATGCTCTTCATAAACTTGATAGCCGCTGCGGATGTGATCGCCGGGACGGCGAGGCTTCAACCCACTTGGTGAACTTGTCGATGGCGACTAACAGATGAGTATATCCTCCGTCGCCGCTGAACGGGCGAGAATATCCGGCCCCTGCATCATGAACGGCTAGGAGAGCGGAATGGTTTGCGCGTCTGGGCGGTCGGTGGATCGCTTAGCATGAAATTGGCACGCCGCATCTCCTCACGGCTCGAAGGCATCACGGAGGCGAGAGGCCAATAGAAGCGATGGCGGAAAGCTTTCCCAACCAACGCCGGCTCCTGAATGGCTCCGCGACATGCCTCCATGGATCTCGAGAGAATTTCACTCCCGCTTCCCGAGTGACGACTTCAAGAGAACTCTATTTGCGCCTGGCGTCTGGTCCCCACCTACGTATGTGGCGCTTGGCCTTATGCGCTATCTTCTCACCGACGTCATCGTCGGGATCACTCCATCCGCGGTAGGCTAGGATCGGATCCATCCGCGACCTTCCGGACGAGTGTGGCGGCGTTACATACATTGTCGCCGACGTACTCCGCTGGCTGGCGTTTCGCCTCAACCGCCTCGGCAGTTCTTCGCCTCCTCCTCTAACCGGAGCTGCGGCGAGATCGGTGACGTCTCCTCCAGAGGTGGGAGCTGCGCGTCGAAGCGTCGCCCCCGCCAGAGTGGGGGCTGCGACGACGGCCGCGTAAGTCTTTCTTCAAAGACCCTAGCGGAGCAGTGCCCTTGACGAGGCAATGCGGGGCAGTTCATCCGCCATGTAGTTGTCGCGGCGAGGGCGTGCACAAGCCCAAACCCTCAAAGTGCCGCTCAACCGGCGCACCTCCACTGTAGGCCGCCATGACGGGATCCGAAAGGAGAAATCCTTCCTCGCGCTGGTTGATGACCAGAGAGAGTCGCCTTTACTTGTAGCCGCCGGATGCCAAGGGTCGGCCACCCAGAGCCCGGCGGCGATCCTTCATACTCCGCGACGTTGTTGGTAGCGGAAATCCAGCACCACCGGTGCCGGACGACATCGCCGGTGGGAGACACCAGACGACGCCACTTCAATTTCTCCGGCGGAATGAGCCGTCAAGAAGAGAGTCCACGGCGAGGGTTTCGGGTGTCTTCGGCTTCTGCGTCGCCGGAGTCCACTCGCGATGAACTCCGCCAAAGCTTGCCCTTTGATGGCCGTTCGGGAGCGAATTTGAGATCGATTCGCCACTCCATGGCCCACTTGGCGTGCGACCGTCGCCTCGCGGTTGAAGAGGATCTCCGCAAGGGATACTTGGTCAACACTGTGACTTCTCGCCCGGAAGTAGTGGCGTAGCTCGGGATGCCGCCAAGACGGCGTGAGAGCATCTTCGGTCTTTGTGAATACCTTATTTGGCGCCGTGGAGGACCTTCTCGACGTAGTAAATGGGCGTATTGGACGCCTCTCTTTCCACCACCAAAGACTGCCATGTTGACCGCTGGGGTTTGCCGCGAGAGGATCAACGGCTCGCCGGGTGCAGGGGCGACCAACGAGGGGCGGGAGGTAAGATACTTCTTGCACCGTCGAACGCCTCCTGCACCTCCGCCGTCCACTCGAATCGGTTGGTCTTCTTTAGGAGCTTGAGCGGTGGGAGAATTTTATCCCCTCAGCGAGCTATAGGCGCCCAGGAGGTCAGCGACCCACCAAGCAATGCGATCTGCCAAGTCGCGTCGGGGCTTCATGTTCTCGATCATTGCGATCTTGTCGGTTCGCTTCAATCCCCTACGGGAGACGAGGAATCAGCAGGTTTGTCTGACTGAACGGCGAACACGCATTCTCTGGATTGCTTGATGTAGTACTTCCTCGGGTTGGTGAAGGTTTCTTCCGTGTCGCCGATCAACTCCTCGCCTTCTTGGACTTCACCACCGGATCATCGACATACACCTCTGTGTTCGCCCTATTTGGGAGCGGTGGCGATATGCATGGTTCACGATAGGTTGGGCTGCATTCTTCGATCAACGCCATCCTAGTATAGCGAGACGCCCATGGGCGAACGAAAGCGGTCTTATCTTCATCTTCTTGACCATGCTAATCGGTGGTACCCAGAGCGCATCTAAGCTGTTGCCGCACCGCAGATTGAGTCGGCGATGAGATCGGCGCGAGGCGTGGTACTGATCCTTCGAGGCACGCCTTGTTGAGGTCGGTGAAGTCCACGCACATCCTCCAACGCCCGTTGGATTTCTTGACGAGGACGGGGTTCGCGAGCCACCTAGGATGGGCGACACTGCGGACGACCCCGCCTAAACTTGTCCACCTCCTGGCGGATAACTTCCTGGCGCTCCACCGATTGCTTCCGGACCTTCTGCATGACCGGTCGCGCGCCGGGGAACGTCGCCAATTTGTGCTCAATCACCTCCCTGGGGACCCCAGCCATGTCGGACGGTTGCCACGCAAACACGTCTGCGTTAGAGCGGAGAAGGAGCGAAGCGCGCCTTCCTATTTGGCGCCGAGAGGCGCCCACCGAACGGTCTTCGCTGGTCGACTTCGCTTCAGGAGACCGCCTTAACCTCCGCAGACGAACCGGGAGGCACGGTTCGCCGAGGAGCTCCTCCAGTCGAAGCCTCGGCCTTCGGCACCGTCGCTTCGACAACGCGAGGGCGTCCTTGTCGCGGCCGGGCGCGCCCGGCGATCCACTTTCAAACGATGGGGCCGACCGCCTCGGGATCTTCACCACCATGTACGCATAGTGGCACACCGCCATGAACACGGCCGCCGCCGGCCGACCTAGTATGGCGTTGTAGGAGGTCAAGTCCGCCACCTCGAACTCGAGCATCTCGGTGCGGAAGTTGTTCGAGCCGCCAAACGTCACCGGAGATCGACGCGCCGGGCCGACGGACTCGACTTCGCGATGCCGAAGAATGGGGCGTTAGGCGGCTCCCGCCGCTGGATCTGAACGCCCTGGCGACCGGGCGAGACGGGAGGTTGAGGAACTCCTCCGTCTACCGGCACCGCCCTAGCTTTACATTCCGGACCGTGGGCGCAACCACGATCGGGAGATGCCGAGGCGGCGGATCTGGTTGGGTGATCGGCTTTGATCGAACGCGATCGGTTGCCCGACCACGCCGGTGCCTCACCGACCCAAAGCCGGTGCGGCGCGCGACACCCCTCATCGCACGCTTAAAGCTAGCGTGGGGCGGATAGGTGGTCGAACGCCGTGGATGGCGGCTACCTCGCGGTCCCCTGCTGAAAACCAAGCGTTGCCGTCTCCTTGCTCTTGCCATCGCGGACGCTCGCTGCTGCTGCCGCTGCTTTCGTGGACTCGCTTGTCCACCATCTTTGCCGACGACATGGCAATCCGCCAAGTCGTGGGAATTGTTGCGTGAATGGGACAAGAGGGCCTTCCGTCCCACTCACGGGCGATGGTCTCGCCTTCGTCGCGGCATGGGTTGCCGTCGCGGCCACGGCGATCGCCGTAGCCGCCGCCCTCGGCCGCCTTTACGGGACCGTACCCGCCGGCGCGCGACCTCCTCCTCTTTTACGCCGCCGCGCCCATTGCGCTGGTGGTGGCATGATCGTCGTCGTCGTCGTCGCTTCGGCGGCCATGATCTGCCCGGTCTCGGCCGCTTTGCGCTTCTTCTTGTCCTTGCCGCGGGGTTCCTCGAGGTCCGGCCTCGCCGCCGCATGGTGGCCCGCCAGCGCGGCCGGGCGGATCTGAGCTCCGCTGAAGAAGGCGACTTGTCGCAAGGTGAAGAGCTCCTCCGTCGTCTTGATCTTGCGGGTGGCCATCTTCTCTTTGACCTTGGGGTCTCGGCGCCTCTCACGAATGCCGTGACTACGGCGTCGATGGAGATGTCGGGGATGGTGTTGCGGACTGACCAAGCGCCGAATATAGTCAGGCGACTCTCCCTTCTTTCCGCTTCCACGTTGTGGAGGTCGTCTTCACCCCGGCTGCTCGAAGGTGCCACGGAAGTTGGTGACGAAAGAGCTCGAGAACTCCTTCCATGACCCCACGGACCGGGGCGGGTTCATGAGCCACGAGCGGGCTCACGGTGAGGACCGCGGGAAAGTAGTTCGCGAGAACCTTCCCGACCCTCGGTCGGTGCATCACCGTCGTATAGATCGCAAAATCTCATCGGGGTTGGTGGTGCGTCGATTTTTCGATGGGGGCGGACGAAACCGTTCCGACCCTTTGACGCTGCGTGACTCCTTAGAAAGGCGCTGCACCGACGCCGGAGCCTCTCGCTCTCCCGGACGCGTCCCGCCCCCGCCCGTCGCCTAAGCGGCGCCAAGAAGCGCCACCCTCATTTGGCCGGGCTCTGCGGAACCCTCTTGCTGGTCCCAAGACGGCGGCGACAGTGGTCGCGCCTCGGTCATGACCCTGCGGAGCTTGTCACATGTGTCTTCTCCATGACAAGTGGCGGTCTTCCAGATGGGACCGGAGATCGCGGCCACTGCTTTCGCTGCCGGCCGAGCCCCCGTAGGGTCGCGCTCTTGTCGTCTTTGCCCCCGCCTCACCAGAGATCTCGCGAGGAGCGCGAGGGCAACAAAGAACGGGAGGACGCGGAAACGCCGGTTCCCCGCGCCGAAGTTGCACCACCACCGCGCGGCGTCGACGTAGCGGGCCAAAGGGCCAACCACGGGCCGCCGGAGAGTCCGAGTCACCGGAACGGTGGGTTTTCAAGCAAAGGCCCGCCGCGTGGAGGTTTCAGGTCTTTGAGTGCACTCCTCAAGGCCAGCGCCGCTTAGCTTGGCCGAGGCAAATGCTACGCTCTAGCGGCCGCTTCTGCTCCATCGCGGATCGCCGCTCCGCCATCGCCTCTGAAGAAGGGTCAAGAGCTTGAACTGATGCTTAGCGCTTCCCCACTGGCGCGCCATCGACGGCGTGTTCTCCGCTCAACCACTGCGGATCACACCTGGTCGATTTTTAGTCCGCTAGCCAACTCGATTAAGCTCGATTCGATTTGAGCGTCGGGCACAACAAGGAGCGACTTCGCCGATTTACCAGATTCGGACCCTCGCGGGTAATAGTCCTACTCCGCCGAGCCTTAGCTCTTTTCGATTGTGGTTGAATGGGGATGTGTTTGTGGTGTTTCAATGCACGAATGCCGGTGCTCGTCTCTCGTCTCCCAGTCCCCCTCTCTCTCTCCTCCCTTTTATACAAGCTATGGTCATGAGAGAGCCGAGGGGTAGGCAAGATGATGCTCAAGATAATCGACAAGACCTGACGAAGAGACGTAAAACGTGCCGCTGCCCATGCCATGGGCGCCGCCTCGCAGGTGCCGCAGTGGCCTCGACCCCGCACGAACACACCGGTGAGTCTGCGGGTGGGGCCTCGCCGTCCCCGCAGGCGGCCTCCTCAAGCAAACCTTTCTCTCACGGTCAATTCTTCTGCCCACAAGGTGTGACGGCGCTTCAGACTGCAGGGTCATCAGATGTGTAATCATTTCTTCACTGTCTATCCGCTGCGTGATGTCTCATTAAATGCGCTTCGTCTTTGAAGCGGGAGCCTTCGTCCGAAGACTCCTTTTGAACGCCTCGCCTTGCTGCCCGCCTTGCGCTGGGGCCCCGCCTGTCTCAGAGGGGCTCGCGCACGCGCCGCCTCGGGCGTGGGGCCCTCGCCTCACTGTCGGAGGGGCTCGCCCGCGCACGCCGCCCGGGCGTGGGGCCCTCGCCTTCAGCCAGAGGGGGCTCGCCACGCACCCGCTTTGGCGCGTGGGGCCCTCTCGGCCTCTGAGGGGCTCGCCCATGCGCTGGGCTCTGGCTCGCCCGCTGACGCGTGGGGCCTCTTGGCCTCTCGAGGGGCTCGCCACGCAGCTGGGCCTTACTCGCCCGCCTGACGCGTGGGGCCCTCTTGGCCTTCTGAGGGCTCTTTGTGCCCCGGTATTTATTACACAGACAATGAGTTAGAGATAAACACTATATACCAAAACAAATCTAGCCGCGCAAACGTGCGGGCCACCTCGCTCGTTCTTCTTAAAGTTCATAAAATATTTTTTTTCATAATTTTTTGAATTTTTTAAAATGCCTTTCGAGTGGGTCACAAATTTGTTACAGTAAAACACAACTCAACATTAATCTGAAACAAACAAGGGAAGAGCAAAAAGACATAGAAACATATCTCTCAAGCCTCTTTGTATCCAAAATAAACTGCTCTCACCACACTTCGGCTGAGTAACCCCACAAGACAGTTTTTAAGACTAGTATAGCACATTCTGATCATGTGACGTTTTTCTTTTTTAGACAAAGGAAGCTTTACTGATCTCAGACAATTACATCAAGGAGATATAATCGATCCAAGACCACAACCGGCACTACAGGAATCAAACTCAGTGTCGGCGGCCAGAATCGACGTCATTGGTCCAAAAAACCGACGTCATAGGCCTTTGTCGGCGGCCGGCGGCGACACAGATCACCGACATCGCTGGACGACATCGCTCACTTTTGTCGTGCCAAGAAATTCCGACGTCATTTCTCCCTCCCTCCTCCCCTCCTCGCCCCAAGCCCTCCTCGTTGACGTCGGCCGACAATAGACCGCCGACACACCATCCTATCGATGACGCCGGCCATAGATATGACCGACGTCACTACCTCCCTCCCTCCCTTCCCGAGCCCATTGCCTCCCTCCGGCGTCGGCCGAGTATTCTCGACGACAAAACCCCCACGCCGCTGACGCCGGCCAGAGATATGGCTGACGTCACGCCCTCCCTCCCTCCTTCCCGAGCCCCCCGCCCTCTCGTGACGCTGGCGGAGTATCCCCGACGACAAAACCCCCCAAGCTTTGACGTCGGCCAGAGTATCCCCGACGACAAAACCCCCTATCTTTGACGTCGGCCTGAGTATTCCCGACGACAAACCCCCCCGCCCGCCCTAGTCACCCCTAATGACGTCGGCATGGATAAGGCCGACGCCATCGCTATCGTCCTGCGCAGAAAAAATAGCAGGAAATTGATATGAAAACCCAATTTCAATCTGCAAAAATTCATATTACACAACAGAATTCCAATTCACAAATTTTCTCACAACATCAACATATAATCAGCTGCTCGACACCACAATTTCGAGCACATACACATTCACACCATTTCTAAACAAACAATTCACCGATAAGACTTCAAATTGTCCAATTACATCACATTAAGTCCATAGAGTCCAAAATACATCACAAATAGGCAGAATTACGACGATATGGTTCAAAGAGTCCAGAATAGCGCAAAGTACACATGGGAGTGAGTTTTGATACATATAGGAGTGAAAACTGAAACTAATGGTTATTTGAACCATCGTAGGTGGAAGGATTGAACGTGAAGAAACTTTCTGCCATTCTCTCAGCGACCTCATCACCAATTCGACCGTGGCACTTTCGAATCTCCCCTAGCAAGAGACATACATCGCCGTGACGGATCCGGAGACCTGCAAGTAGGGGTGAAAACGGATCGTATTCGGATCATTCGGATACAGGTTTTTGGCTCGGATAGATACATAAACATTACAATTTTTTCCCATACAACTCATATTTTGTTTTTGGAATGAAGGTTAATAAAACGGTCTAAATACTTTTTTAAAATATGTTGTCTATTTAATTCGGATAACTCGGATATCTCGGATACGGACAGAAACTTTCACCCCTACTTGCAAAATTAGAGGACAACACAAATTTTCAATACACATGTGCAATTGAAGCGTAAATTGTGAAAGTCTGAAAAAACGAGTATTACCCCAGGAGAATGCGCGTGTGGAGTGAAGTGTATCCTGGGATCTGCCAGAGGCGTGGGCGGGGAGCGTAAAGCTGATCGTATTGCACCTCTGTATTTGCTGGTGAAATAAAAGTGTAAATATACAACCTATTCGGCCCCACCATCTTAATTACTCTTCTTTGAAACATATTGCACCTCTGCATTTCTTTGGTACATCTAGTTGTATTGGGCTTGAGTTGTGCAAACTTCTCCTCCTTTCTTTCTCCTTCGCTCCTCCTCCTACCTCCATTGCTGCACACCCCTCTTACGCCTTCTTTTGGAGCTCGTTCATTGTGTCGGCTACTCGATCGGCAGCCATCGAGCTTGTAGGCGTGTTTGGGTCAAGAGGAGCCCATCTTTCGACGCTCCCATGACCGCTCCCTCAAGGCGTCGCGAGGCAAGACAGAGTCTAAAAGCCCGGCCGACCGTGAGCCATCCCACGAACCGTCGAGATGACGGCGTGTTCAGCCCCATGGCCCTAGGGTCACACTCGACACCGTGCTTCTCCCTCATGAGCGCATCATATGCATCCTGCGAAACAACCATGTTATAAAGCCAATTAGCTCGATAAAATTCGTGGTAACTACGAACAAGTCAAAAAATCTAAACTTACCATTTTCGCCTGGGCAGCGGGATCCATCGGTCGCTGTGTGCCATCGCGCAGAGGACGGGACGTGTGCGCGCGTAGCCACAAGGTGAACGCATCGGGCGTCTAGTGATGTCAATGGCATGACCAAAGGCAATGGCAACTTTGCTAGCGTATGGCTCCAGTCAATACAACCACGGCGACGATATTCTACCTGGTGTTTTAAAAGGATGTATCGCATATTTTCTAAAATACTCTTAATTTTCATTTTAAATTAATAAATAAGGCCTTTCAATACATACTTTAATTTGTTTATAGAAAATCCTATTAGTTGGTGGCAAGATTATATTTTTCCTATGTTGTAGACTAAATCTAGTATTTTATGTAATAATTTTAGGAATTTTGGAGATGATTTACTATTTTAATTATTAAATACTAAAGTAATTATGCTATTAATTTTATATAAAAACTTATTAGTGAAATTTGAAAAGTTATATTTTTATTAGGCTCTATACAGCATCAAGTATTTTACATAAATTTGTCATAATTTTTGGAGGTCTGTTTCTATTTTTAATAAATAGAAAGCATAAATAAAAAATCAGAATTAATCGCTTTAGTTGCTGACGTCATGCTGACGTCAGCCGTCTTCAACCTCCGGACAGCGCAGCCCGCAAAAAGAATCGGCGACACGGAGCTACGGTCCACCGCTTAGGACGTTCTTGGGCTCTATGGGTTCGTCTCGACGGCGCGGTTCCAATGGTACCAAATACACGGTCGGCGGCCGGACACGGCGGCATGGAGAAAGCTGACAGCTGCGCGACGAGGTACACTGGCGGCGCTAAGATGGAGCTAAGGCCAAATTGATGGCGGAGAGCATCGGGAGGAATGTGGGTGCTACGGAGAGCGAGGTGCTGGGAGAAGGCTCGAAACCGCATGTCGGCGATAAGCCCCACGACGCACCGAAAGCCAACAATGGCGACGATCTCCGCCCCGCGACTAGTTAACGAACAGCCCGGCAGAACGGCGACGGCACCGAACAGACCAACGGCGGCGCGGCGAACGATCGGGAGCACGGTGGCGGCGGGCGGGTGGGGAAGGCGGCGAGGAGGAGGTGGGAGACGCAGCAGGCGGCGGTGCAAGGGTGGGAGGCGGCGGCGCAGAAGGTGGGAGGAGGGAGGCGGCGGCGAGGAGGGGGGAGGAGGCGGCGGCGGCGGATGGCGCGGTGACGACGATGGCGGCGCTGGGCGGTTGGGCAAGCGGGCGGCGGACGAGCACGGCGCGGGCAAAGTGTATCTCGGGAGGAGCTAGGTATGAGGCGGATAGGTCCTGTGACTTAGCCATTATTGGGGAACATGAAACCTTTGACGCCGCCCCAACCATCCCGACATCAATGCCTTGCCCGCAATACCTTTGACGTCGCCACGGGTTACCCGACGCCAAAGATCGCGTCTTCGCCGTCATCCTCACACACATACATGGACGCCGCCGAGATGTTTCCGACGTCAAACCACATGCTTTGCCGTCGGTCTAAGCTTGCCCGACGCCATAGATACAACAATTCTCGCCGCCACAAACACCCCGGACGCCACGCCTAACTGACTCTTCCTCGATCGAGCTAACCTCACCTACAGACGGGATGGGAGGGGCGTGTCGTCAGCTACGCCAGGGCCGACGTCATAGACCATACCTTTGACGTCGGCCTAGACTTGGCCGACGACAAAGCCAACACCTGTGACGTCGCCACAAGGCTGCCGCCGACAAAGCTTCTCTCCCCCCAAATGCCGGTTCTCTCTAATCGGATAACCCATCCGTACAAGTTTTCAAATAAAATTTTGGTCATATTTCAAATTATTAAAAGCTATCATCTCACTACACGCTTCTCCCGCCCGTCATTCGATGATCTGCGTGGGTTTCTCTGAGATGTGCACGTCGTATAGTTCGATCGGCTTGCAATTCACACAACCAAACAAGTTCGAGTTCCGTATACAAACACGCATCTACCTCGGACTTATCGTCGGCCGAATGAGGAGCGCAGTATTATCTTTGCTGCGTTACGTACCCTATAGAACCCTAGAGAGACCCTAGGAGGTTTGGGGCGAGGGGTGGGCTCGCAAACATATCGACCGCTGCGTGCGGAAGAGGAGGGTCTATTTCGTCGGCTACGACAAGACTGACGTCACAGACTAAACATTTCATGTCGGCATTGGTTTGCCCGATGATAAATCGCCACCTTTGACGTTGGCCAACATATTGCCTCCGAAACAGACCCTTCCGCCCAACGCCGCAGATCCAGGAAGTTCTGTCGTCGGCCAAGCTGCGGCCAACGTCATAGACAAAACTAGTGACGTCGGTCGTCGCTTGGCCGACGACAAAGCCCTTCCCCCCTGCTGCCGCCGACTTGGCTTGGCTTGGCTAGTCTTGCCTATAACGTTGGCATCCCTGCTGTCGCCGACAAATCTCCTTCCCCCCCAACCCTGGTTGTCTTTCGCCGGACTAAACTCTTTTGACGGGAACTGAAATTTAGAAACCGAAAGCGTGTTTCGGCGAGGAGATAGTGTCGTCGGCCCAATGTTAGCCGACGCCATCGATATCCACGATCGTCGTTCGGGTTAGAGCCGACGATATAGCTTGTTCGGCCGCGGACAAAACCCTTTTGGCGGGAACAAAAATTCATAAATTCGATGTCGTGCCTTTAGGTAGGTATTGTCGTCGGCCCTCTATTGGCCGACGTCACTGGTGACCTGATGCTGGTTTTGTCGTCGGATCGTGTTTGGTCACGACACGACTGTCGTCGGGATTCTGGCCGCCGACATTGCTTTTATTGGCCGCCGACACAGATATCATTTCCTGTAGTGCGGCCTCTGCATAGCTAGGATGCACACAGCCAAAGAGTAATAAAGAAAAATGACATGACGAAAAAAATCATGTCGCAGCAAGCTACAACACACAACTAAATCTTCAAAACTGTGTACCACCATAACAACACTTGAACTGCGATGAAGGCTCTCTAAAAGCAACGCCTTTAAGAAGGGAACGACACGAAAGTATGCCGTCGTTGCCATGGTCCAAGCAGTAAAGATCAGACCATAGGTTTTTACCTTATAGAGCAAATTCATCGAACTCCAGACAATGCCTTCAACAAGGAAGCGACAACGATGCCACCATTGCCAGGTAAAACCAGCTAAGGTTAGACCTAGAGATTACTCCCCGGAGTCAATGAATCGGTACCCAAAAATACCGCCAAATCGAAGTCCCCCAATGTTGCCTCCCCCTTCTTTCCAAGCCAGCGTCGCCATAACGCCCAATCTTGACCAACTGCAATCGGCCACAAACTAGTTGACAATCAAACATACTCCAGATGAGCACCCCACAACGACAGAGACGCGAGATAGCCAAAGGGCACACGCCTAGAGTCCGCAGGACCCATCTAAAGGCGAGATGAGTCGCTCAATTAAGCGACGCCGTGAGTCGATGTCAAGGTGACTTCTGCTTCCGGGCCATCATGACAACCATTGGTAAGGTGAAGACGTTGTTGCGAGAAGTAGCTGCACATATCTTGGCTCCGCCAAATCAACGCGGATCTGGAGAGGAAGCAGAAGGAGAAGAAGATGAGAGGGGCCACCTTGTTGCTCCATCCCGATGGAGACGCGCCGGCGGCCAACGCCGTGGAGGCCCGGCGGTAGCCACGGGAACGGCCAGCCGAAGACGCAGCCGCTGCTGGGAGGGGCCGAGCTCGAGGACACTACAGAGAAGATGCCGAGGAGGACGCAGGAGGGAGGAGGCAGCTCTCGTTGGAGGTGCTCGACGAGGCGGTGGCGGCGGCTAGGGAGAAACCCTAGCCGCCTAACGGGGCGGCTCAAGAGCCTGTTTTAGCGCTTTTCTACTTCATCAGGGAGGTGGCATGCAGCATCAGCCTCCTTGGTGGCGCTGGTGCCACATTCTCCGGCTCCATTCCGAGGCACATCATCGCTTGATCTCCTTCATCCAGAATCTTTCCTTCATCTTGAAGGCCTGACCAAAATCAAAATATGAGGGTGGTACATAGACCATGGACAATATAAGTAGGTGATTTTATGCGTTTCCCTTCAAAGCATGTCAAATTTCTGATTTTTGAAATGGGGCAGCACGCTGCAACAAGGCAAAGAGAAGGTGTTTGCCTTCAGACCAAATACGTACGCTCAAAAAAGCATGTAACTATTGATCAATGGCTTTAGATCTGACATTCGCTTTTTTAAGTAGACCAATCACATTCCCAGGCATGGGCATTGGGATCCCTGCAGATTGACAGTATAAATGCGGTGTGAATTTTGGCGCGAAAGCAGATTATAAGCTTACATAAATATGTAAATACGATTGTTCAATTTATGCAGAAACAAATTTTGTAATTCATTTTAAATCCTAAACAACCCATTTTCGAAACTTTTCAAATTTTTTGAATTTTCGAATTTTTAAAATTCAAAAAATTCAAAAAATCATAAAAATTCAAAAAATGAAAAAGTTTCAAAAATGGGTTCGTTATGATTTTAGATGAATTACAAAATTTATTTCGTACAAATTGAACACCGTATGACATATTTAGAGAAGTTATAATCTGTTTTCAGGTCACAATTCACACCGTGCATTTATACTATCAACTGCAGGGGATCCCAATCCGGACAGCAGCACTGCAGCAAAAGAATGAGTGTGTATCAGTTTCAATATTTGTAAAAAAGATCCGAAGGGTCCCACCCTAGTTTCTCTTCCTCATAATATCCTTTGCTAAAATGGTCACCTTTTGCAATCTCCAATGAAAAATTTTGCTTTTAAAGGCATTTTTTATTTCCTTTTTTTGTAATTGCAAGAAGGAAGATGGTTGTACATGTCTTTATACAATGAATCAGCATTCAACAGTGAAGTTTTGTTTGTTGGAGTGGATCCATGCATCTTGCCATATCACACTACGGGAATCTGTATTGGTGTCGGCGGCCAAATAGCCGTCGAAATACTAATGTCGGCGGCCCAAGGAAAGCCGTCGACATGAAAGTCCAGTATCGGCGGCTACCTAAAAGCCGACGACACAACCTCAACCCCTCTCTAGGCCACAAATCAAAATTTAAAATTCGTGCACTACAAAGCAAGCTATATCGGCGGCCACCAAAACCCCAATCAACGACACACCTAAGCACCCATCTCGAGCCGCCCTGCAAAATTCAAATTTGGGGGCCGCCAAAACAAGTTGTGTCGGCGACAACACCAGAGACGTGGTCCTGCTTGTCAGACGATATAGCTTGGGGGCCGCCAAAACAAGCCGCACTAACACCGTAACGAAACCACCTCAAGGTGGTCTTGCTTGTCAGACGAGAGACGTCTCTACCATGTGGGACAACCTTAGAGGTGAGACAGAGGAGTGCAGGCTGGGCTGTGTCGGTGGCATTTCTTATACCGCCGACACAGATAAAATAAAAAATTAGGGGGCGCTAGTGCGGGCTCTAACTAGTGACCTGCACAGAGCCCACGCCGTGCCTCGCGCTAATAACCGAGTGGGAGCATTTCTTATCTCGACATATAAGGGCACAACATTTATGTGTAACGATGTCGCCACTACCTGTGTCGGCGGCCCTGCTAATGCCGCCGACACAGATATTCCATGCTCAGGCCGCCAACACAGATTCTTCTGTGTCGACGGCCTTATGGAGGACGCCGACACAAATCTCTTCTGTTTGTATGGACTTTGGACTTGAAGAACAATGTTTTGGTTTATTATTGGACATTTTGTGGTTTTGAAGCTATGTGAATGTGTATGTGCTCGGAACTGTGGTGTCGAGCACCTAATTATGTGTGGAAGTGTTGAGGGGAATTGGGGAATATAATTGTATTGGGAATTATGTTTTATTTTAGGTTGAAATTGAGATTTTAAATGAATTTTGGTATTTTTTCTGGTCAACAATTTGTGTCGGCGGCCTAGTCCATGCCCGCCAACACAGGTAGCTAGTAGGTGGCCGAGACAGCAGTGCCGTCGACCATGGATGAGGCCGCCGACAGAGACCTAGATCTTTGTCGTCGGCTATGGATGAGGCCGCCGACACAGACCTAGATCTATGTCGATGGCTATGGCTTAGCCGCTGACGAAAATTTTCCAGGTGGCTACAAAGGATTGGTCTATGGGGCCCTCATGGCATAGCGACATCTTCGCAGCCGTGCCGTCAAGGAGGGCTTGTGACGGCGGCTGACTGGACCGCCGACACAGGTCCTAACCATGAGGACTGGCCTCAGAGTTGAGTTTGTCGTCGGGTCTCTCTATAGCCGCCAACACCGATGGCTATGACATCAAACCTCTGTTGCCGGCCCTCGGGGGGGGGGGGGGGCAGGGTGGGTGGCCGCCCCGGGCCCCCAATGTCATGGGGCCCCACCAGGATGCGCCAGAGGTTCAGAGCTCAGATTCAGTATGCCTCGGTCTCGGTCCTCTACTCCTCCACAGCCGCACCCGCATGCGAGGTCGCGATTCGCGAGTCCCAGACTGCCCTACGCACGCCGCACGCGAGTCACGCAGCACGCTCACGCGACACGCCGACGCCGACACGGCGACACTGCCTCGGCGGCTCAACGCCTTGGCCGCCCACGCCCAGTCGCGGTCTAGGCGTCTCGCGGAGGTCGCCGTCTCGCCGAGTCGCCGACCCTCACGGCCTCACGGTCTCATAATTCCGGAATCAGTGATCAACGATCTGTGCGGCTGTGCCCTACAACTGCGTCCAATCCATCCATCATCTCAATATCTCATAGGTACGATTGCTTTTCCGTAGTGTATGTATTATACTATTTTTCTTTTCAATTCCACAGACTGAATGAACGGTACATGGTTCTTTTCAATTCATCATTTGATATATTTTTTTTATTTTCAGTGCTTTGTGATATTATGTCATCGAGAAAGTATCTATCCGGTAGCGAAAAAAGAAAAAGAAAAAAAGGGGCTTGATATCAATAAATAATCGATGACTTTGTATCACAAAATGTTAGAAGAAATTTTTTAAGATAATGTCAAGTGCCAAGTAAGTGTTTATGATTAGAATTTACATTTGTCATTTCATAAACTTTAAAGTGTTCTATAGAAGTAATTTTTATGCATCGAATATTAATTTCTTCAATGATGTGTGCTTAAAAGACTATATATATATACATATATATACATAGACATATATATGAGAAGGTGGATGGGGCCTCCATATAAGTTTTTGCCCCGGGCCCCCAAAATATCAGGACCGGCCCTGCCCTTGTACCTTGGAGCTCATGTTCCGGTACCCTACGTCTTCCATCTTCTTTTGACCAACCCCATTGAAATATTTACCAATAAATTAGGTTTAGAAATCATGCCTCTCCTCTGCCGGTAGATTTTCTATTGGAGTGAGATTTAAGTGATGATATTAAAATAAGGGTTAAAAGCATATATGCCACTAGAGAGTCATCTCTAGGTAGAAATGCCACCGCACACATTTAAATATCTGAGACGCCATTATAGAGTGAACTAAAGGGTATACATGCCATTTTCTGAGCTGGGATAAAATTTTGGATCAAATACGGGAAGAAATACGAAGTAAAATACATACTAACATGTGGGGCCCACATGTCAGCCACTCCACTCCATCTTCTTCCTCCTCCCAACTCTCACACTCTCTCTCCTCTCTCTCCCCCAGTCTCTCTCCTCTTCCCCTGTCTCTCTCCCGAGCTCCCCAAGAGGCGGCAAAGAAAGGGCAAGGCGGCGACGGCGCGGCGGCGGCGCGGCCTGGAGGGGGCGTGCCACTGCCTGCCGTGCCCTTCAGTGAGGAAGAGAAAGGAGGGAGCTAGCGCCCGCCGTCCCTCTCCGAGCTCAGTGCCTCATCTGCGCCGCTTCAAGAAGAAAGGAAGCGCCTTGTGTCTGCCGTTGAAGGGGACTGAGCCGAGGCGGACGAGGACGGAAGAGCCGCTGGCGTGGCTCGCGAACTGGCCTCACGGAGCCGAGGCAGGTCGAGGTCGGGGAGTTGCGTCGCCGCCGTCGCCGGGCGGGAGGGGGAGCACCTGCCGTGCCCGTATCTGGTGGACGGAGCCGGGCCACGGGTCGGGGCCGCCGCCCGGTTGCCGCCGCCGCCATCACGGCCACCGCCGCTTGGGGAGCTCGGGGATAGAGACGAGGGAAGAGAGAGAGACGCATGTGTGGAAGAGAGAGAGAGAGAGTTGGGAGGAGGACGAAGATGGAGTGGAGGGTCGACATGTGGGCCCCACATGTCAAGATGTATTTTACAGATTTCTTTTCAGATTTGATCCAAAATTTCATCCCAACTGTAAAATGGCATGTATGCCCTTTAGTTCACTCTATAATGGCGTCTCAGATATTTAAATGTCTGCGGTGGCATTTCTGCCTAGAGATGACTCTCTAGTGGCATGTATGCATTTAACCCTTAAAATAATGGAAATACGGAGAATGAATAGTTGTTTGAAAAATGTTTTTATGACGATACGGGGGTTTAATTTTAGAAAAAATGCTGGAGATAGCCTTAACCAGGGCATATGGATACAAGCGACATCGTGATTATATTTTATGACGGAATATGTGCTCATTTGTATAATGTAAATGTTTCAATTCTTTCAACATTTTTTCAAGATCTTATTAACTCTTTTTGAATATCTCAACAAATTTTAACATTTTTCCGTTTTTTCCAAGTGTAATGTCCAAGGCATAGAATTTTTGAAATTATAATCCACGCTAATTTTCTGCTAAAATCTAAAACATCGTGTTTATTTCATCTTATAGGTAATGATTAGTTTTTTGAGCCAAACACTTCAAATGTCATTTGACCAAACCAAAAAAAAATCATTCTATTAGCTTTTGAAGATCCCTCATGTATGCATGTATATAATTCCATACATACATGCAACCGTCAGATTTACTTAAAGAAAAAATTGGCTCTCTCTTCTTTTTCTCCTCTCCCTCTTTGCTCCCATCTCCTTTGGCTGACCAAGTTGGCTTCCCTTCTACTATAGTGCTTTTGACAACCATCACCCCTCCCATGGTGACAACATTAACCTCCATAAGCAATAACACACCTTATGTCCACGACTTTGGGCCATGTTGGAGCCGATGATGACTGTTAACAAAACTGAGCTCAGAAGAAATCTGCCTCAATCGGGTCGGCCGAGCATAAGAGGAAGAAGAGAAGATAGAATTCCAAATTGTTTCTTCTAAAAGATAGTTAAATTTGTTTTCGTAAAGAAATATATGAAAAGTTGAGCATATATTTTTTTTAACAAAGTACAGGAGAACTGACTTCTATCGATCAAAAAGAAGCGGAGTACAAAATTTGGAGAACAAATCCTCCCACTGGTCGAGTTTAATTGTGTAATTACAAAAGGGGCTCATGTGGCCATCCACAACCGCAGGTCGTCGAGAAGGAGTTGAAGAAAGATGGGATGCTGGTGGTCTGCTTGTCTGAGGCCCTCTTCGGTAGCTAGTTTAGTTGGGTTGGGGTTTCAATTGGGATGGCCAAATAAGACGCCAACAATAACGTCCGTGAGAGTAACTCGTGAGGAATCGCTCAACAGTGTCACCATGGCTGCCCTCAAAAGAATCGCCGCCTCTCGAGAGCTTCGGTCTCCTCTACCCTCCCATGGTGGCGCGACCCACGAAACACCAAAGCCCGTAATCTCGTTCGAGCACACAGATCTGGCAACCGTTCGTGCCGGTGGCGATGGGGCGCACAGTTCTCCGACAGCTAGCGACCGCAATCCGGCCTCCTCCGTTGCCTCCAATGGCCGCGAGGTGAGGGGCCCTCCGCATAATTGTTGGTAGAGCTGATGTTTGTAAGAAGGATGCAGATACAAGATATTAAAGTAGGCATGATAAGCAACAGGGAGGCATGGCAGGTGAATTTACAGTATGATTTGAAGGACAAACAAATCTCCGCTGAAAAGCTTCAGTCGCCGACGTTCAGGCCCCGCACCTTAGTCGTCGACGGCTGTCTAGTCTGACCGCTCCAAACACCGGCGAGATTGCAGGTCGTCGGTCCGCAGCGAGCTAGAAACGCCGGATCAGCATAGTATTCCATGCGAGCCGCCGCCCGTCCTCCTCCTGCTTGTCTATGGGTCCAGTGAAACAGCCACCGACGGAGGGATGGCGCCGCCGTATTTGTGCTCCAACGGACACAAGCAGCGAAGGTGGATGCGGAGGGAGCTTGCGGCGATGTGGTGATGCAAAGAACAGGATTATGCGGCGATTAGACACTGGGAGGGGAAAGTGCTGCGTCCGTTAACGCAATTAGTATACAAAACACTGTTTTCCAACCAGACCTAACAGATCCGGCTATCAAAGAGGGCTTGAACATGCGACTGTTACACTATAGCCAAACGTGCCAGATGGTTCCGAAGACTGGCGAGAGGGAGCTTGCCGCCGCGGCGCGTGGCTCTTCACCGAGGCAAAAATATCAGATCACCGACGGCTTTCGGGGCAGCCGGGCAGGTGGGCGGCTGGAAAAACTGGACTATTTGCGTTGTTGTCGCGATGGGAACTGGCAGCGAAACCACGGTAAGGCCGGAGAAGAGACCGACCCGGCCGCAACGCAACGCCAGGTCACGCCCCTGCCAATCTTTTGCGACGAGATCACGACAGGAAAATTTCGCGACTCGCTTCCGTATCCTACAACTGCAGCGCCTCCTGCCCCCTGCCTGCTGCCGCCTGCATGTGCTCCATCTCTGTTGGCGCCAGACATGACCACACCATGGCCATGCGCCCATGCCCATGCTCACCGTACCAGCACCCGTCACAGCAACAGCCTTTTGTGGTAACAACTTGGTCCCGGCGACACGTGCAGCTCATCGGGCTGACTGGCGTGGCTAGGGGGCGCCGGAGCGCCGAGCCAGACCGGCGACTGTCGCCGTGGCCGGGCAGCGTCTGGGGCTGAACAGCGTCGGCCGGAGACCCGGAGCCTCTGTGGCTCTGTCTAGCTCGAGCAACGAGCAGTCGGGCTCGATCGCTCGGCCACAGTGGTTAGCTCAGCTCATCAGCTGCTCCGATCCCTGTCGCTGCACAGTTCGCTGCGTGCGCGCCGCGCGGGCACTGGGGCTCAATCGGCCGCTCAGCCACTGATAAAAACCGTCGAGCCGAGAGGGAGGAGTCGAGGGGAGAGGTCGCCTTCTTCGCTAGCGGGGAAAGAGGGGGGCGGGCAGCGCCGGAGGCCATGGCCATGGAGGACGAGGAGGACATGTGGGCCAACACGACAAGCCCGAGCGAGTCTCCCCCGACGTCGGCGGCGGCGGCGGCGTGCAGCTTCATCTCCACCGCGCTCAGCCTCAACTCCTCCCACTTCCAGCTCCTCTACTCCGGCGCCTCCCCGCCCCACTCCAGCGACAGCAACTACAACGGCGTCATCGGCAGCAACGGCGGCGGCTACCGCAATGCCGCCGCGTCCCCGGCGTCCTTCTTCTTCTCCGCCGCCTCCCACCCCCACCTGGCGCCGCCCTCCGTGCCGCCGCTCGACGCCTGCCCCGCCCGCCGCTCGCTCGAGCGCGAGATGTGCCTCGGCCACGCCGCCTCCACCGCCTGGCCCGGCGCCGGCGACGGCACCGACCGCCGCAAGAAGCGCATGATCAAGAACCGCGAGTCCGCCGCGCGCTCCCGCGCGCGCAAGCAGGCCCACGTCTCCGAGCTCGAGAAGGAGGTGCAGATCCTGCAGCAGGAGAACGAGAAGCTCCGCGCCACGTGCGAGCAGGTGACCCCCTCCCCCTCCCCTCTCCTCCATTAACCCTCTCAACAACAATTCCCCACCTCACCTTACCTCTCCTCTCCATGATCCATCCCGTCGCAGCTGAGAGTGTCAGTGGAGGTGCAGGTGCCGGTGAGGAAGACCCTGCAGAGGGTGCTCTCGGCGCCATTCTGATCGATCTCCGGCGAGGCGAAGACGACGAGAGAAGAGAAGCGAAGGCAGCATAAGCACGGGACGATCGATCACCTGCTGCTGCTTCCGCTCGCTCTTCCTTTTTGAGGTGGCGACTAATTAATAGCCTAATGGCTTTTTAGCGAGTACCAACCACCATTACCACTCACATATATAGCTCTAGCTCCTCTTGCAGCAACTAGTATTGTATTGTAGCAGCTAAGCTAATTCATGCGTGTACATTCATATGGAGAATATTGTGGCTTTTGCTTTGGGTTAGGGGCCCCGTCCTATGTTTACTGAGAAGCTTGAGCTGCCTCATGTGCACCTTAATTAGCTAGCTCCTGACTTAATCAGTACAGGGGCAGCTGCTAGCAGCTAGCATAGTTTGGCCTCAACCTCAAGCCCTCAAGCTGGGAGGACAGGCACACAGCTGCTCGCTCGGATCAGCTGGTCGGTGCCTTCCTGCAGTCTCGGTGTTCATGCCACTACACCCCACATGCATGTAGCTTGTCGCATGGAATTAGGGCAGAAAGATTTGAGCTTTGCCTGCACAACTGTGGTAACTATTGCCTCCCGGAGCCATGGCACTTTGGGGCCGAGGAAACAAGAGATATCTACCCATATGTATGTATCCATTGATTCCATTCATTCACCTCTTCTGCTTCTCGGATCGATGGGCGAATGTTTTTGGCTCCTGCTGCCTCTGTTTTTCGCCATGGCTGGCCTGTGCCCTGCATGCGTTTGTTCGCCTGTCGGCCTCAGGAGAGCGAAAGCCAGATGCTCTTTTATTTCTCGGACTAGTTCCATAGTTTGGCTGCTGCCACTGCTGCGAGGTGGGAGTAGTCGTTTTCTGCTCTCTTACTACGCTTTATGTTTGTGTTTGGCATGCCATTGACTCATTGAGACGAAATCGAAGCTGTTTGGGGTTTATCTCCATGGTCCACCACATGTTTCCTGTTGAGAGGGTTTTCTCAGGTGCGTCCAACAGTCTAAGCTGTTTTGGGACCCACTCGGAAATAATATCTCACGCAAAGGGCAATTCGGTATGTCAAAAAGTACATTTAGGTCGTATTTCATTCAACGGTCCAGTGATATATAAACCACCAAGGATATTCGGTAGGAGTGCTCTCTTTCGAAATTCGAACCACCGTTGGTACAGGTAGAAATGCCTTTTTGAAACCGAAGTTGTTTGAAGATGTTTGGCTTATCTCCATGGCCCACATATTTTGTTTATGGGTTGTTTGGGGTTTTCTCACGACATATCTAAGACATAATGACGGACGCTACAAATCAAACATCCTATAAATCAGACAAGCAGACAAACTGATATATAAAAAATTAAATATGAAAAACTATTTTCCAAAACTTGAAATACATATTGTCGAAACTTAGAAAATATATTGTTGATACTTAACAATACTTTAAGTTTCGGGAGTACAAAATCAAAGTTTCAGCAATCAAAATCCAAAGTTCCAAAGTTTTAACAGGCAAAAATCTGAGTATCAGCAAAAACCAAAGTTTTAGATATTTAAAATCCAGATTTCGAGGGGCAAGGCATTGCCACCGTCATAGCGGGAACTTAAGAAAGGACTTGATAAAACTTAGGAAAATATATGTTGAAACTTGACAGTACAAAAGTTTAACAAATACAAAATCCAACTTTTAATAGGTAAAAAACCCAAGTTTTAGCGACGCGGGGGGCGTCCCTCGCCCGAAGGACAGGAATTCGTCCCGCGCGCGCAGAGCCGCACGATGCTCTCAAGAGGAACCGTTGATTGCGACTCGGCTCTCCTGCTGTTGCGCTCTCTCTCCTCTCTCGGCTCGCGGCTCGTTCCCCTCTCCCTCTCTCTCTCTCTCTCGATTCGCCTCCTCCCCAAATGATGAGCGCCGCCCCTCCGCCGTCGGCCAGCCCGGCGTGGTACCCAGCGTTATCGGCCGCCACCGCTTCCGACATCCTGTCGCCAGCGAGCATCTTGTCAATCACGCCTCCGACGAGCTTCCTGCTCGTTGCTCATGTTCCAAGCAAAGAGGCACGGGAATTCTTCTCAAGTTCCAAGCTAGCTCACGAAGGCACGATCAAGCTAACAACAGTGAAGAACTGAAAGTTGCTAATCTTCTTCGCTACTTGCTAGATCATTTCAGAGTTAACCATGGTGTACAAAGTACTGGAGGTCATCCTAATATCAGCCAAGAACCTGAAGAAGGTGAACCTCATCATGCGCATAGAGGTGTACGCCGTCGTGACCATCTCCAGCAAGCCGCTCACACGCCAGAGCACGCTGCCCGATCCCTGTGGTGGCTGCCACTCGTCATGGAATGCCATGCTCTGCTTCGCCGTCCCGCCCGCTGCTCCTGCCCCCGACGCCGGCGCCGGCTGCCTGCATGACCTCCTCCGCCCGGAGCATGCCCTCGGCAACCGCGACGTCGGAGAGCTCATCATGCCCGTGGCCGAGATCCTCACCGATGCCGGTGCTGGCCACGGCCCCGGCGGCGACCTGGCCCCCGCTCGCCATAGAGCGCATGTCCGCAAGGTGCAGCACTGCGAGCCCAGCGGAGTGCTCAACCTTGCCTATCGTCTGGGCCTGTCATGGCGCCGCAGGTGCACCACGCGGGAGTCGACGAGCCCGTCGTCGCTGCGTTCCCGGGGACGTCGCTGCTCCATCCTCTGCCTTATAAGTTATAACCCACCCCGCCTCTACTTTCGTCATCGTCGCCGCTGCCGCCGCCACATCCTGCTAGGCATGTGGTCGCCGCCGACTCCGATGATGGGAAAGCACAGCGACAACCTGGACTTCGGGATGGGGCTCGGCGTCGGGTTCGTCAGAGACGTGAGGATGTCGGAAGCGGTGGCGGCCGATAACGCTAGGTACCACGCCGGGCTGGCCGACGGCGGAGGGGCGGCGCTCATGATTTGGGGAGGAGGTGAATCGCGAGGGGAGAGAGAGAGAGAGAGAGAGGGGGGGGACGAGCCGCGAGCTGAGAGAGGAGAGAGAGCGCAACAGCAGGAGAGCCGAGTCGCAATCAACGGTTCCTCTTGAGAGCATCGTGCGGCTCTGCGCGCGTGGGACGAATTCCTGTCCTTCGGGCGAGGGACGCCCCCCGCGTCGAAGTTTTAGTATGCAAAAAATCAAGTTTCACAAGTACATCATAGAGGGTTCCATGCAAAAATGAGGATGAATCTCTGAAGCAAGGAAGGAAGGTTTATGAGAACAAACATAAAGTTTAACGGACAAAATATCAAGTTTTCACACTACATTATTAAAGTTTCATACGAAAAATGGAGAAACACCTTCTTAAACCCCTCTTCTTTCTCAGGTCCGACAAGCCTCTACGCTGTGCTCACCGAATCCTCCTGCCAAAAACATCAATATCATACGTTTTAAATTTTTCATGGAGGGGGAGGAGGTTGGGAATGAAGAGAGAAGAAGAAAAAAAGTGCGAGAGGAAGGATGGAGCGGCGAAAACAGATGCCGGTGAGCACAGGTGCTGCTCACTATCAATGCTAGTGTAAGAGTGTTCCTATAACAAATATCTTGGGCTGCTCATTTTACTTGAGTCAAATATCGAATCAGTTCTCACCAAATTGGGTTACCATACATCAAGGAATACATAAGAGGCATACACATTTCATTCAATAACGAGATGCATTTTGTACGACTAGATTTATGTCAAACTTTTAGAGCAAATTCCATTTATAAAGATTTATACTCCCTCCGTTCCAAAATGTAGTTCACTATTGACTTTTAAACACGCCTTTTAACCATTCGTCTTATTCAAAAAATTAGTGCAAACATGCAAAAAAAAAAGTCATGCTTAAAATATGTTTAATGATAAAACAAATCACAACACAATTAATAATATTTACATATATTTTTTGAATAAGACGAATGGTCAAACAGAATATCCAAAACTCAACAGTGAACTACAATTTGAAATGGAGGGAGTACTTGTTTTTTAAAACAAAAGAATTTTTATTAGATCATTCGTCAAAACTTACGGTCGTATAAAAAGCTCACAATGTAACACTACCTATTTAACTAATAGCTACTCGAAGCAGTATTAAGATCAACTTGTACTCCTTTCATCAAGACCAAATATTTATAGCATGTGTGGTGCAGTGCGTGCCATAATATTATACTAGAATTTTTTTGCATGTTCTAAAAGGCATGCTTTTTCCTTAACAGAGATGATGCACGAAAATCCCAATTCCTCTTCTCTATCGTTCTTTATTTTTCTCCATCAATCACATCTGTAAATTGACAAAAGCATATGAACTTGTTATGAGCGGTAACTCTAAACGACAAGCCAACACAAAATTTCCACCACAGGGGACACAAATCCCAATAACCAATGAATAGATTGAGGACCACGAGTACCACCCCTACCAAAAGCAAAAACGTCGTCGAGGAGGTCGTTAAAGAAAAACATCATGCTGCGTTATCTTCTAAGAAAGTTTATTATAAGATTAAACTATTGACCTTTACCCTAAAAAATTAGATCCAACAAAAAAAATACTGAAACTTGAAAACGAGAAGAGAGTTCTCATCATCTTCCTAACTCTCGTAAAATCGTCGAAATTAGAGAGGCATGGGGATCAACGAGCTTACCCACTGGGTCACTACCCTCTATTCTTTTTCAATTTAATATAATTGCTATATACCTTTTCTATTGCATTTATTTCAATTGTTACTTTTATTGCAAATCTTTATCTAATTTTGTTGTAGTTGGTACAATCTCGTTTCCTATTTTTTATTTATTTTATTGTTGTAATTGATATGATTTTTTTGTAGTTGATATGGACTATTTTTTATTTCTTTATTTCAAAAATAAACCGCTTATATTTTGTCATTGTAATTGATATGGTCTATTGGTCTCTTTCTTTTTAATTTAAGCCACTATAATTTAATCCCACCATTTGATATTTCTCTTTTTTCTATGATATATATAAGAACTTCTCTCATCACTTATATTTTAGTTATATAATAGATATATAGATTTCCTATGTAACTCTAAACCAATATTTCAACCAACAATACAATTATCTCGAAATCCATCAGGGGAAAAGTGTTTATTTACTGGTGGGTTTTTGTGTAATTGAACTATTCGGATAAGATAGTGATGGGTTATTATTGGGTCATGGGTGCCCCACGCACGTCTTTGTCTTTGTTTTTGTTGTAGACTTACATAGGACACAGCTAATCGTGAGGGCTGGTGATCCTCTGCCTTTGGCTATAAAGGCAGAGGATGAACAATACTTATGCAATCGATAAATCTCAACTGTTGGATATCAAAAGGATGGCTCAGATCATCGCATGAACAGTACATCATAAACAATATTTTTACTACAGTATCTATAAACAGTGCTAGTGAACAGGGATTCGATACAGTGCCCTCTGCCTTTGCAACTACGACGACTGAGGATTTTTATCCAATCGTGAGGCCCCTGTTTTTCCTTTGCCTTGTTTTTCCCCCTTCATGGACCACGAATGACGAGCCGGAGGACAGCAAAGAGCATAGCTTCACAAGCTTTCAAGGACAGGTTCTTTACGAGGGTTATCTGGCATCGCCATCGGTCAGGATTTCTTGTCAGTTGTCACATCGCCGTAGATCATTCACTTATCTCTTTTGCACCGACACTTCTCAGGAGTCAGGGAACTCCAAGTACAAATAGTATATTGAGTGCTTTGCTCCAGAAAATAAAAACCTAAAGTAGTAAAAACACAAATCACAAGTCACGAGTCACGACTCTCAGCTATACGTCGGGACACCCACACTATATAGAACTTTGACAACACCCTCCTCATCCCACCCCTTAAAACACTATTCATATGGGATGGAGGGGCTGTTAGAGATGCTCTAATTATTTATAAAACCAATAGTATTATAATGTTATAGTAATTTTTAAAATGATTTTCGTCTATCAAATCTAAAGCTGTAATGTGACTCTCATGTACATCAAATGTTAAATATTTGTGGCGAGAGAGAGTATTGGGCTATGTATTGTTTAGTGGCATTGTAGCACTGGAATTATAAGACTAGTGTTTTATTCGATGCCATAACTAAAACATATTGTACTCTACTATTTGCCTAGTGCATATATCGTAAACTCATTTTCATGCCAAATTTTACCACAGCTGTAGCCTACATAGCATGTAACAAAATTTTATAATGTGGTATATTTAGTTTCAGAAAAAAGTGTCCGGAGGTTTTCAACCAAACACGAATAGTCAATAAAGATATTGTCGCACATAAGAATATCAAGTGTATGCATCTAAGTGCAGAATGGATTTATGACAACTACACGCACTAGGAACCCATGGGGGTATGCTCTAAAGGTATGCCCAATGTTACGTTCAAACCACCCACATTTTGCACCAAAAATCACTGTAGTATGTAATAAAATATAAGAGAGAGAATTGTAAAAAGAGATAAGGTAATAAAGAAAAGTGGATGAACAGAGATGAGATAGGGAAAAAAATAGAGATTGCACTGAACATGCCCTAAGATCCGTGCACTAGTCTTATCCATCTCTCAAATCTAGCAATGCAAAACCCTTCTTTTAAATTTTTGTCAAAAATTTTTTGCGCTAATTTCCATCTTTTTCCTCGCTCATCCATGCCTCCTCCTAGTCTATACTCTATACTGATAGCAGCCATGTTTGCCACACCGGGTGGCGGGTGCATGTCCCAACCATTGCGGTGAATTCCCTGTGGAGGTCACACATAGGGCTTGTTTGTTCTAGTTAAATTAAATTAAATTATCATTTTTTATAAGACAAATGATATAATATTTGATAGTCGTTTTTGTGTGGTTTTAAATGGTTCTTCTTATAGTTTGCAAATAATTTTTTATATTTTATGAACTCTTTAAGATATCTTTCGAGAGGTCACCCCTTTTTCAGATAAAAAATTTCAGCAACGTTCAGCTGAAACAAACAAGGGCATAGTCAAGGTGGGGTGTGGTGTCTCTCTTCGCATGTAGGAGAGGGTGGATCTCCTAGAGAATTTAAACAGAGTGGAACCACTTTTTCGGATTTGTTAAATAGTAGTTACCTTTTTTCGTATTCAACTACTTTATTTAGTTTGTCTACACTATTTTTTCACTTAGTATGATAGTGGAAATTTAGTTAATTCATATTGGAAAAAATATCTACGTATATAAATTATATAATTTTTAAAAAATATTTCATTGATTGACTGGTTTATTGTTGATTTTGCTATAAATTTGGTTGTCAGTTCTTCGGGGTGTGTATTTTGGAACTTCCAATACATGAGAAAGGGTGGAAGTGTATACATGTTAGAGCATTTTTAATGGGTCCTAACTTAGAACAACTTCAACGACTATTCTGACCTTCTTTTCACTGTTCATCTACAATTTTTTTCTTCAATTTTATTTATTATAATATTATGTCGGTCTAAGTTAGAATATATTGGACATATCTTTGGTGCACATTCAAATGACAAGAGGTCAGCCTACAAACACATTTACTAGTGGTTTGACATTTTCCCTTTGCACGATTATCCCTGAGTTACACAAAAGTTTTTTTTAGTTATGACTCGGGCCTTGCGTACGTACCTGAAGCCCTGGAGGAGCAAGACGTGCCCCCAGCTTGGGAGGCTGGGACCCATGAACAAATCATAATTAGGCTAGGGTACACTCGAGCACGCCCCGTCGTCCAAAGCCATATTTTTCTCCCTGCTTTTGTCCTGACCATGATCTTCAGCCAAAGAGATATTTTGTGAAATTATAGAGGAGCCTAGAGATATCTGAAAGACTGAAACAGATGCCCCTAACTGGCATCAGTCAAGAAGAGATGCTTGCTGGCACTAGCTACCAGAAGAGAAATATCGTGCCAAAAATCTCCTTATTAGCGACCGGTGTGGTGACAAGGCAGAGCTGGCTAGTACGTGCGTGCGTGGCGTAAGTGGGCGAACAGAAGCGAGCTTTATCCAAAATGCATCCGATGATTGTCGAACGACAAACCTATCGATCCGATGGGGATGAGCATCGCGTGATTTTTATGCCTTTGAAGTAGAATGTGTCCGCGAGATTAATTGCGTTGCTAGATACTGTGGTACATGCCTTAATTCTAATGCTTGGTATCAAAATTTAGAGTAAACTTACATAGAGTTTTTATAATATGTGCGTATAAAATCATAGCTTTGAACTTGGCCTCAATTTTTATTGAAACTACGAGCTGCTATTTTGTATAATTTTGTGAAAAAGCAAAAGTTTGATCAATTACGATGAAAAAAAGTAGCCAATGGTCTATTTTTTTTAAAAAAAAAAGATGCAAAATGGAACTAAAAGAACTAAAAAAGTGAGAGCATTATTAACCGTGCATCATCCATCATATGACTAATTTGGGTTCGTAAGATAATATGACGTGCGTTCACCGACACTCGCCGCCTTGACGTCCTCGGCCGCCGCCGGCGCTAAATCGACCGCGCGTTGTTGCAATCTCCGCCATCGCCGCCACACGCCGACGTCACCCGCCGCAGCGTGTCCCCCCGGCGGCCTCGGCCGTGCGCTCGTCACCCGACAACGCTATGCGTCCCTGGCCACCACCGCCGTGGTGCATCCCCGCGGCCACGTGCTCGTTGCTCGGCGACGCCATGCGTCTTCATCCACCACTGCTGCTGCGCGTCTCCCGAGATCGCATGCTCGTCGTTCGGCACCGCCATGCGTCCCTGGCCACCACCGCCGCTTCGCATCCCTTTAGTGGCCGCGCGCTCATCGCCCGCCGCCGTCATGCGTCCCCGACCACCACTATCGCTGCGTGTCCCCTCGGCCTCCTGCGGGCAGCCGCGGCCGCACGCTCGTTGCCAGCGACGCTATGCGTCCTCGACCCCCACTGCCACTGCGTGTCCCACAGCGGCTGCGCCATGTGCTTGTCGACCAGTCCAGTTGCCGACGAAGACATGGGAATGGGCATCTAATGGCGGCGAGCGTCGACGAGGGCGGCGAGCGTAGGTGGCATCCTTCTTTTGGCAAAGCAGACAACTAAAACGCATAGTCATGCGTTCACGCCCTTGCACATCGGGAATAAGCCATCAGAAACGGAACAAGTCATCGGAAAGTCAAAGGAAACGTGATCAATGGTAAAAAACAATGGGGTGCGTGTTAAAAAACTTCACTAAAAAAAACATGGTTTCGACCAAAACAAAGTTGTAAACAGTACATGCCAAAGTTATATATGTAAACCTCGCTAAGTTTTCTGAACCATATAATTTTACAAACTAGAGTTCAGTTTTAAAACTAGGAAAAACCATGATACCAAACAAACCTTTAATATGCACACAATTAGCCTTCATCGTTATTATGCTACAATATCAACCCACCGTACTACGCTATCAACCCACCGTATCAACCCACCCAACACGAGTTCTCAAAGCGAATGTGAATGCCTCTTTTATGTGGCTTCAATGTAACGCAAATAGATCCTTGTACAAGCAGATACCAAAAGAGAGATCACACGAGCTTGGCCACCGAGAACATAGATGAACGGCTGACCTTAGCATGGTTAGCAAAAGAATCGTGCCAACAAGTACTAAACAAATGCACTTGAATGGAAGAGGCATTATTTTTATGTGCACATAATAAGTCATTAGCTATTAACAGATTCCACTGGTCTACCAGCAATTAATCTCTCTTGAGATGTAGGCTGTTTTGTGGGAAGCACCTCATTCCCGGGTAAATATCATATGCATACCGTGCCTCAATGAAACATAGAGAGATCGCACGTGCTATGTGCACGTGGATCTCTAGGCCCGGTTGTTTGTGTGCACGACCAGTGTATGTGTCTGTCCTCTATGTCCGTCGAGTGAGAGCTTGCTTTGAGGGCAAATTATAGGTAGACCGCTGAGGTCTCTTGACGGTCTTCGTGCCCTCGTCGAAGAAGGCTCCCTCTCGACAGTTTTCATTCAGGCCATTTAGAGGCATGCCAATCTCAAAGACTTTTCCCTACATGCCATAAACTATGATTTAACACACATTTTTTAAAACAACAATTAGTGAGAATATTAAGATGCACAAGCATTGTCATTGGTTTGCATGTCAAAAGACATGCTTACAATTTTTTTAAAGTTTTTCTGATCAACTGTGATTGGCATCCATATGGAAATGCCCATATTTATGTGACATCCTAATTAATATTAGAATGTCTCAAGTTTCTTTAAAACTAAAAAACAAAATTTAAATTAATTTATTATAATTCTTATATGAAAAGCCCTAAATTTTCAAACAATTTCTCTTCGTATCAAAATATAATATATTATTGTTTGCATTACAATTTACAAAAAAGCTTTTTCCACTCTTCTCTTTTCTCTCTCGATCCTTTTCGACCGAAACCCCAATCTCCTGGTCGAGCCAACCTTTGTCTATCTCTCGATCGAAATACCAACTCTCTTTCTCGATCAAAACACTAACTCGACTCTCGGTCGAAGCCCTGAAATCCCCTTGTTGAGCTGACCGTCCATCCCCTCCCTTGACCGAAACCCTAACCTTCCTCCGCCACGCCCAAACTGGTGTCCCGACCAAAACCCTAGTGCCCTCCAAGCCAGATCCCTCTCCCCTCCTCTCCTTGACCTAAACCCGAATCAATCAACCCCTTTCTCTAGCTTGGTCGAGCCATGCCCTTCATTGGTCGACCATTGTCTAACGACCTGAAACCCTAATTTTGGATGGCCTCCGTCGAAACCCTAACCAGTCGAACTTTTGTCTCTCCCGACTGAGATGAGTCCATAGTCCGATCTCTTTCTTTAAACCTAGGTCGGTCGCAAGCAAACCACTTCGCTCTCTACTCTCTACCTTTTCCCCTTTATCTCCATTGATCGATACCCTAAACCTGATCAACCTCCCTTGCAACCCTGACCAGTCAGACCTCCGCCCCTCTCGGCCGACATGCTTTGAAACCCCACCTCTAATCTTCATTAGGCACCACTGTTGTCGTCGATCCCTCGCCGCATCACCCCATCTCTTGCAGTCGACCTCCATCCCGAGGAAATCTAGTCCGACAACAAATCCACCCCGAAGTGACCAGATTTACCGATTAAGCCCAATCGGACTCTATCCCTAAGATCCAACCAATTTGGCTCTAGGCCCAATCCCATGTTCACATCAGGACCTCGGCCCCCATATAAACCTACAAAACCCTAGCCGTGCCACTACTGCCGCCGCCTCCTCCCCCAAGCCATCACCCTAGATCGTGCCGCCGTCAATCTACATCGTCGTCCCGGAGCCAGTCACCAGCGCTCTAGCCGTGCCCTGCTCCAAGGCCAAGCCGCGCCGCCCCCATCCCGCAGCCGCTCCTAGGCCGAGTGGCGCCACCAACGATCGCCGCCGTCTCGCGCTGCCGGAGCTGCCTCTTGCCGGAGACGCCGTGCCGCCACGCGCCTCACCCAAGCCCGCCATGTCGCCTCACCGCGCCGCTGCCCTAGTGCCGCCGCCGCCCTTTCCCCTATGGAGCTGCCGCTGCCACCGTGCGCCGCCGGGGGACACCGCCGACCTCGCCTGAGCCGGATTCGCCGCCATGCCCCCTTCTCCCTCCCGAACCCGTGGCCTCTCTCTCTCAGCCTGGCTATGAGGAAGAGAAAAGGGGATTTTTCCCTTTTTGATCCTACGGTTGGGAAAAATTCCCAAGCCAGTACTATTTATCATGAATAGTGTTCCTTCTCGATTTCCTATCTTCTAGACATTGGTCCAAATCGCTCCAAATTAATTTTTCTATTATCCTTTTCATCTATTCCACCTACTGTCTTAATTTTGTATTTTTGGAATTTTCCATGCAGCGGTCTCTGCGCAAGAGTCTGGTTCAGTGTGTGGTCGTCGTCGACTTCATCGAGCCGGCGTTTAGCGACGTCGTCGAAGGGAAAAATATTTCGGCCTAAGCCTGCTTAAATCTGGTGCATGCTTTGAAGGCCGAAGTATCATCGCCTTAACTTGTTTAATATTTTATATTAAAATATAATTGCTATTGTCTATTTGTTTATATCTCGTTTTGCATGTAGACCATACCGATATTTTTACCGGAGCCGTAAGTGACGACGATTTTACGGAAGATCGTAAGGACTCGGCTTTGGACCAAGGTGTCGCCAACGACTTTCCGGAAGGCTATGAAGACTCAGGCTTTAGACCGAGACGTCTCCACTAAAGATGTGGACCCGAGAACGTCGACGATTCCTTGCGAGGTCGATCATTGCCTGGCAAACACTAGTTGTTTGCATATTCCTGTCCTATGTTTTACTATCTCTGTCCGTACAAAAGTTTTTACTTTTCGTAATTCACCTTTGCATGCATGTTATAATAGCGTGTGTGTCTTATTCATGCTAGTCATTTGAAGGGAATATGCCCTAGATCAATCATGAGATGATTGTGTAATACGTCTTTGTTCATGTACTTTTCGATAACTAGCTTATCAGGTTCCATGAATATTGGTCATAACTTTGTTCATCAAGTATGACTTGGTTGTGAGACATATTGTTTGTATGACATTATTCTAAACTGATCCCTGATCCAGAATCATTATGAGAAGCAGTAATGATTGATCGGCACATGTATTGATTGATGGTACTGTTTCACATACCATAGATATTGTGGATATCGAATCAATAAAGTGGACACGTGTTAGAAAACACGGATGGTTGGATTGACCTACTCCGAGACACTGCTGTGATTGTTATCTTAATAGTGCCATCAGATTGTTGTCTCGAATGGTACACCTATATGGTCCTTAGACCTGAGATCATCATAAAGTCCCAGCATGCGTAGTTGTATACTTTGGGGTTATCAAACGCTACTCCGTAACTGGGTAGTTATAATGGTAACTTACGGGTATGCCGCGAAACATGGCGTAGGGGTGTGATAGATCAAGATGGAATTTGCCCCTCCTCGATAACGGGAGAGATACCTCTGGGCCCCTCGGTGTGGATGGATAAGGAAAGTACGCGGCCGTGCCAAGGTGACTAATCGTTAGTCACATCTTATATCCATTACACGGAACGAGTGAATGGATCGAGCTATCACAAGGGTGGCACGCATCTTGCCTTGAGCTTGACTAGTGTCGTGTGGCAAAGGGATCGGTATGTACGCGTGTATCAAGGTTCACCGATGAGATCATTCGTGCATTCGGGGTCAATATGTGTTGCTAGATACCGCTATTGATCGTGGATCGGAACGGGTTTCGGGCCCACTACCGACTGCACATGAACCTAACGGTCACACACTTAACGGTTTGGAACATGCTTAACGGATTCACTTACATTAATGGGTTTCGCGCGTGGATATGGATCTGCGTGAGAGATAGAGTCTAACGGGTTTCTAGTGTAGAAGCCGTTAGCACGTCTATATAAGTTGGAGGCCGAGGCGCGCGAGATATGAGTTAGATGCGATCCACCAAAACCCTAGCCACCGCGCCTCCCGCCCCGAGGAAATCCTAGCATGCGACGTGGTGCTAGCACGCCGTGTGACGTTCCACCCCGGACGTGTGGATACCTTAGAGGCGCTGCCGCTTTCGCGGACGTGCTTGCTGATCGACGACCTCTTCCCGTCACGGGCGACCCCTAGGCGAGCACCGGCGACCACTCGGCGAACACCGGCGACCCCTCGGCGGGCACGGGCGACCCCTCGGCGAGCACGGGCGACCTCACCCCAAGCATGGGCGACCCCTCGGCGAGCACCGGCGACACCTCGGCGAGCAGTCGGCGTACTGATCGGGGCGTGTTCGACAACTTCCTCTACGTGCGCGAGTCTTCTTCCGCTGCATTCGCGCGTCGAGGGTAACGATCCATGGTCCCCTACTTACATGTTGATCTAGTGTCCTATGAAGCGGAAGCAAATTGAACGGCACACACTAGCAATCTATTTCATCTCATCAAATCAATCAAGCAATTCAAGCGAGAAGTAAATACGGAAGTAAATGAGACAAGAGAGGTGACACGGTATTTGTTTCACCAAAGTTCAGAGTCACCACTCCTACTCTCCGTTGAGGCTAGCCCTTGCGCACAAGGACCGGCTCCCTCTCGAGCCACACGTCTCGCTTACTCCCCGGTAGTCGTTCCGCCACTTCAGCGAGGTGGACTCCGTCACCTTCACACCGACTCGAGAGTAGCCACACGCCAAGGCCTACTCCCGAGCCCACACCTCCAAGAAGAACACCGTCTTCAAGAGTAATAAGCCTGAATCGCCTCGATCATGCCAAATCGAAGGACTTCCATGAAGCTTGGTTTGGGGGAAGGTAGGTGGTGGATGAATTGGTGGAGGAATGGCTCTAGAACACCCCTAAGAAGAGTAGATGATGGCTATAGGTGAAGTGGAGCAACAAACCTCAGTTATAGTTGCCTACCCATGTCAATAAATACCCCCCGGAGAGGAACTAGTCGTTGGAGCTCGAGAAGACTCCAAAAACTAGCCGTTACAGCACCGTCGAACCCGGTCCGATGGTTGCAACCATGCCTCAGACTCGGCTGGCACACACGCTGTCGAACCCGGTCCGACGGTGGTCGGACTCAGTCCGACGGAGCTATAGGCGCTGGAACACAGGCGCTGTCGGACTCGGTCCGACCAGCAACAGAAAACTGAAATTAGGGTTTGGGCTAGGAGACCCAGTCCGGTGGCGACCGGACCCGGTCCGATGAACACAGTAAATACCCGGTTCAGGAGATTTTCAATGGATTGAGATCTCTAAATATTTTGTAGATGGCTTGAGGGCTAGGGCAAGAAGAGACTTGGCACGATCAAAACGATTAGACCCCTCTTGAAGCATGGGCGATAAAATAAAGACCTAGCTACTCCTAAACCTACACATGACCTCATCACTCGCCCGATCATGCTTAGATCATCTCGAAGCAGCTCAAATGATCATCGAAGCCTCGCTAGAGTTCCATGAAACGTCCAAGAACTCCCTAGCCCAAAAGTATACGCCATCAATGCCACTAAACGAATTAGGGCTCAACGACGCTCACAGACTTAAATGGGGAACGACCCACGGGTGGTGTCCAGAAGTAGTAGGCGCCCTACCGCAGCGAACACCGGCAGCCGGGCCTGGGGAAATCAAAAGAAAGGGCAGGCCAAGTGGTGGGCGTAGTAGGCTGAAAAAGTCTTGTACCGTATCTCCTACTGGATGAGACGAGGCTTGTGGGGAAATTTATACACACTCTACATAGTTAAATTTATCATGATAGCCGTGTCTACGGATATGGACAGGCAAGAGGTTTGCACATGTAGATTTAACTTTTTTTTTAATAATCGAGCTTGACTAGAATAGACCGGAATTGACTTGGTGTGATGATGCACCTTCTTTTGATGTTCGTGATATTGTGATGACTGATTCAGTTCATGCATTCGACTATTGAAACTTGGTTTACTAAAAGTTGACTAGTAAATAGGTCTTGGTGTAAAATAACCCATTCCCTTACCCTTACCATTGCATACATTTTTAAGGATTGCTTGTTGGGTAACCGCATACTCACTATATTTATCGTGGATAATTTTATTATTCAGGTTGCAAGTCTGATCAGGACTAGAAGTATCCGAACTCAGGTGTGCAGGATTGGCTGCGGGTGTCCGGGTCAATTGCTTGAATATCGTCACTGAAAGTTGTTGCTGCTCTGATGTTCTTTTTGTTCTTTCTTAATATTTGATAATACCTGTTTTACTGTAATAGTATATGATGCAACCTTGTAATACTCCTGTCGGGGATAAAATCACGGCCCATTGCCATGGCCCACTCCCTGACGGCCTAGTCGAACAGCCTATCAGGGCCCAGCTCCCTAGAAGGTTCTATCGGGCCCATGAGCATCCTGCCGAACAGCTTCCTGGTCGGCACGATGCGTAACGGCCTAGGATTCGTGTTTGAGTCCGACTCGAACAGAGTTCTGCACGGCTATGTGAAGACCCGGACGTTGGTTTCCCGGATCGGAGTAGGAGCCGTGATCCCCAAGACATGGAGTTTTCCTTATCTACCTCGGGATGTATTTGGCACGTTGAGTTCGTTACGATCTCGTAGCTAGCCCGGCCCGATTATCCCTTGGTAGGTCGGTTTACTCAGCACTATATAAACCGAGCCCTTACGGTGTGTAGAGGGCATCGAGTTTATGAACCTGATCATCGCATTGAAGCTTAGATCGCATATTACTTCCTGTTCACATACAATCTCGCCGAGATTTGTCCATCTCGTCGAGCATCCTCTTGTAATCATCTCTGATATATAAGAAAGGCTGGACGTAGGGCTATTATCTCTCACGAGAGGCCTGAACCAGGATAAAAACCCTTGTCTCCCTGTTCGTCGTTGATTGCTGTTCGTTCTGTTCGGCGTGTCTCCTATCTCTCTTTATTAAGAACCTTAGTTGACTTGAGTCAATATCCCAATCGTCGACAACTCTGTTATTTTGAATAATAATGGAATGACAGCGATGATAACCATTGAATTATCCATCATGAGATACTAGTTTGGGCCTAGTATCAGATCATGGATTTCCTGTGGAGACGCAGGAGGTCGTGACAATTTCGATAAACTACCGCATACGGTACATGCTACTTGTACAAATTATGGCTCGACAAAGAGTCAAATTTTGACTCAAAGTCAAACTATCAATGGTTCTATGTGTCCACAATTACGTAAATGATTAAACGAACATATGATGGCATTTTCATGTTTTTAAATATTTTTGTAATTTAAATTTCATTTACTTAGGTGTAAAAAGATATTATAACGTCCACTACATTCTCTAGCGAATGGATGGTAACGTATCTCAACGCTTGCACACCACCACCAACCTACCCGTACATGCTCCCACAATTTTTTTTGTAAAAAACCACAAGTCATTAAAAAAAATTCACTATCTAAACAATTAATATCGTATGCTAATCAATAAATGCATAGACTATTTTTTATCATGCGTCCAAATGCATACTCCCTCTTTTCCAGTATGTAAGGCATAATTTGTTTTCACTTTATTTCCAATATATAAGGCGCAGCTGCATTGACCGTTCAGAAGTTCTAGAAATACCCTTCGCTATGTAGGAAACTAATTAATTTTAGAATCGCATTATTTCCTTGCGCTGATATTTCCTTCCCTGCATGAGCGCTGATCAAAAATCATCTCATTAATTAGAGGCAATTAATTAGGGGCAAATCAGGAATCACAAGTGTTATACACGGTCTCCTTGGTATTCACGAAAATCAAATTATGCCTTACATACTAGAAAGGAGGGAGTATAATTTTTAAGGTAATTTTTAAACTGACTTTTTAGTTTTAAAAAACATATATATTTTCTGTACCAAATAATTAATTGATTTAATTACAATACCACAAGATATATAAGGGGAATTTTGGCCAGCCAGGATCGAGGTCTCTCGCGATGGTTATAGTTGTGTCGTCGAGAAAGATGAAACCATAAAAGAGGAGCTGGCATGGTTCGAACCTGTGAGTGCGGGAGAACGCACGCGCCAATTCATTAACTATTGCACCATTACAATGATTTCGTATGACGAGAATTTTTTAATTAGCTAGTATAGGAGTCCAATCCACACATCATGAATGTGTGATGACTCGATGACCTAGTTAAAGCCATTGAGAGAGACGGCCAGTCCAGTCGTGCGTCCTCTTACGATCATGAGACTCGATGGTCTAACAGTGGGGACGTCACGAACAATACACACGTTAACTTTCTCGTTTGCTGCACGCCTGATACCAACCACTGTATATGTCTGTATCGACGGCTCATTGTGGATCATTGATAGAAGTTACGTGTGTAGACGGTTCATGTCTAGCCATCGAGAGTGCGTATTGTTTCAAGATGGTATTCTAGTGGCCGTCGAGACGTATTAAGGTCGATGACAAAACGGCCGTTTCATACAGTATCCACTTCATTTATATTATTTTTAAAAGACATTTATAGAGGTGGCTATACAAAAGAAAAAAAATGCTAAACTAAAAAAATGCAAAGTATTTTATTTTTCAATTAGTTCAGACTTAATCGGTAAACCTATGTTTAAGCTAAAATGAACATGCTTTAAATGAAACGGATTGTCATGTGCCTCTAAAGCCTGGGGAGCAAGCAGCAGCCCCGCAATATACATGCGGCGGGCCTCTGCGGTGCTGCCCTCGTGTGTCGTGTCGGCACGGGAGAGGGCCACATCCTCCCCCTGGGGGTGGCTACTGGCTGGGTCGCGAAAGGCTTCTGGCTGGTACGCGGTACGCCATGCCATGCATGCGCGCCTGCCCAACGGCGCTGTTGTCTCGCCGCCCACCATGGCCAGTGCGTGGCCGCGGCAGCGCCAGCCAGCCAGCCAGCGCGCGCCGTGCAGGCATCACACGCTGGAAAAGGAGAAAAAAGCGGCAGGGGAAGCTTGACGTGTCCAACGCCCAGGCGCCGACGATACGCCCACCCCCGCGGTACGGCCACTCGTCGGCTCGCGCGCCGGTGGACGGGCGGCGCCTACGTACGCGCGCGTCATACGCATGTGGGCGCCGGGCGCGCGGGGGCGCAGCCTTTCGGTGGTGGCGTGCAGTGCACGGCCGGGCGCTCGGCTCGGCTCGGCTCCGCCTGTGCGCCCGCCTCGATCTTGGCGGCCGCGGCGCCGTGCCGCTGTCCGCCGCTGATGATACGGCGAGGTGCTCGCGTGCGGGCGCTGCGGCATGCGTCGCGTCGCGTCGTAACCAGCCCGTACGCGGCATGCACGCGTCAGTGTCTGGCATTTTTCGCGCGCGCGCGCGGCCACTGGGACGGAGCGGCGCGGCGCCGGCCGGTGGGTCGCCGCTGCATGTCGTCGCGGTTGGGGGTGTAAACGCATTCTAGTACGAGGGTGGGGGCCAAGAACAAACTCGACAGGAACGTGTCTCGTTTTATCCATGCATTGTCTATATATCATGTACTAGCGGAATTCATTCGCTTCGCGCCGATAAATCAGTTAAGTTAATATATATGATACGAGTGTAGAGCAATATACAATAACATTTCACAGTACTTAATATACATAGTTATGTTTTGGTTCATAGGGTTCACCTCATCAGGTAGAATATTACTGCCTATTTAGTGCGGTTGGCGAACAACTTTACAGGGAAATTTGCTAGTTGCCTTTACCCAGATTTTGACTATTCACTACAGCTTGAAGGCAATAATTATCTAATAGAAAAACAAAGGTCTGGGAATGGAATATTAGAAATTAATTCCTCGACAACATTTGTTTTGAAATTAGAGAGCCAAAGCTTACAGGTAAAACAAAACATATTGATTATTGATCACTTACCATAACAATGGATTTCATCAATGTCTAAAGGAAAATGAACACATCGAGTTAGAAAGATACATGTGAAAATCATAAAGAATGTGAAACGCTGGATGGTTCTCACCTTGGTTAGACTAAGAAAAATAGACATCGGCATAAAATCAAACATATTCAAAGAATAACTCTTTGGTGTATTGCCATTGTCAGTTTAAGCCATCTCCATCTTAAACTGTTGTTTTTTCTTAAAAACTATTTAAACAACATAGATACCATAACAAGAGCACTGAAAAGAATGCTCTTATACATTTTTAATGAGCAAGGAACAGAGACGGCAAAAGGGGCAATTTTAATCCACATCAACAGTTTGTGCAACAACCTACAAGAAAGGATTCCCGTAAGATTTGTAATGAAACAGTGCATAAAAGAAGAAATTGTATGTCAGCAGCATACCATTTTAGAACGCTCAATACCATGGTCTGTTTGGTCCATTTTCTTCCTTCCAGCACTAATGAGTGGTTGATTTGATATTTCTTCATAATTACCCAGGCACTTCCATGAGTGTTTTTAGTTACACATTACTAACACTACAAAACAATGATGATTAATTTCACCTGATGTCATTTGAACGTTGTCCTCAGCCACCTGATCACTACCAGTATCAAATAGCTCAATTCTCTTATTACCAAGGCTACTTTGGTACCTGCAGCATCATGAAAGCCACAGAGCATATAGATTAGCATGAAGCTAATTACAATACAGCAGAAGACATTGCAGGAGATGTAAACATGCAGATGAGCAATCGAGTTTAACATTAGAAAATCACATCCTTCAGCTCTTAAAGCATCATTAGAAAAACTTTATACTTACGTTTTCCTCAAGGTGACATACGAATTCAACTCTTTGATCTGCCATACACATAAGAAATGAATTATACTTGTGTGGAAAATGACATACACCAGAGACTCCAGCGAAAGAAACTACCAACCATGAACTGCTTCTTGTCATTTAGCTACTTGTTGACCTCAGCTGTGTTCGTTCTCCTCGTCTTTGAGGATACGATCAAATTCTTTGATTAAGCTGCATTAAAGCCACACATGTTCACATAATTTTAGCATCACACAAGAACTCGGTGCCACATTCTCCATGTAAAAGGGGCAATCATCTTGCCAGATGCAAAAGGTCTGAATTTTCCTAGTCAAGCTGGATATGGCAATGGCGCGTAGATGGCAATGCTAAACCCCCACTAAGTTCGCGCACGAGTTTCACAGTATCAAAGGAGCACATTGCAGCGTTCATCCAGACCTACCGCTTGCACTCTCTCATCTTCCCAGTGAGATCTTCCAGCTGCTTGGACTGCCTGTTGTAGTCCTTCATCTTGTCCATCTTCTGGAACCCATTTCTGCAGCAAACAACCCGCCGTTAGGATGAGCCAAGGGGGGGAAGAAATCAGCAAAAATTTGAACATTGTTTAGCAAAATTTGATGCCAAGAAGCTCCTCAGCTTCAGCGCGTCTCAACAGTTCACCACGCGGCGCAGAACGCTCGACAAGATCGGGGCAGGAGCAAAGAAAGGGTAAAAAAATGAACTTTGCAGCGGTGGTGGGGAGATCCGACTCACTGGAGGGCGCGAAAGATGTCCTGAATCTCGCCGCCCACCTGCTCCAGTTCGGGGCTCATGGGAACGTCGCTCGCCATGGCATCCCTTCCTCGCGCTCGATCCAAATCTCCCTACTACAGAGAGGCGTCCTCGGGTAGAGGAGGAGCAGGTGAGTGGCAGATCTACTGCAGAAAGAGAAAGGAAAAGGGGAGCAACGGGACTGAAATTTAGGTCCGGCATGGATAGAGGCCAGTTGGCCACCGTGGAGGGACCACGGCGATGGCAGGCGGGCGGGGCTAGAAAGCGGTGTAGAGAGCAAAGCGGGGCAGCTTGGGCGAAAGGAAGAGGCGGCGAGGCGATAAGAGAGGTCAACGGAGAGGCGGAGCGGCGACGGAGGAGCGGAGCGGACGGAGGCCGCGGCGAGAGCAGCAGCAGAGGGGGACAAAGGAGGCGGCCGCAACAGGGCACCGGAGCGGCGGGGGGCAACGGCGGCTGGTGGGGAGAGGAGGTGATGCGAGGAGAGAGAGCAGGCGGAGACGGGGATTTTACCTATTTGCCACTCCCAAGATTGCTCTCTCTTATTTACCACCCCTAAAAGTACCATCACACCCAATATGCCATTTTTGCCCTATTTTCCTCATTTCTACTCTTTTTCCTTATTTTCAAAAATAAAAAGGCATTTTCTCTCTTCCTTATCTTTCCCCATGGTCGCCGGCCAACTCCCATGGCCGTCGCCGCCTCCCACGGTCACAAGATCGCTGCCGAAGCTCCGCCTCCGCCTCGCCAGGCCATGCAGCCGTCGAACTCCGCCGCCTTGGGCGCGAAGTCGTGGAGCTCGCCGCCCCCGAAGGCTGCCGAAGCTCGCCGCTTCTACATGGAGCTTGCCGCCGCCGTAAATCTGTCTTTCCTGCATCGCCGCCGCTTGCCGCCTCGAGCACGCGAGCTTCATCCGCCGCTTCACCGCTCCTCTGTTAGAGCTCGTCGCCGCCTCCCCAACCTGTGTTTGTCATCGATGCCGCCGCCGCCGCTCGTCGAACTCGGAGTGGCCGGACTCGGAGAAGAAGAAGAAAAGGGGTGAAAAGAGTGGGAAAATGTAGAAAATAGGTGAAAATGGCATATAGGTGGGTGTGGCAATGTTGGGGATGGCAAATAAGAGATGGCAATGTTGGGGGTGGCAAATAGAAGTGGGGCATTCTTGGGGGTGGCAAATAGGCGAATTCCTCGGCGGAGACAGCGTGGGGTTGAAGGCGGGCAAAGCATACGAGGAGGCGGCGGGGAAGCTAGTGGCAGTGGTGGGGAAAAAAATTTGGTGGATACGAGGTGTAAATCCTCCCCGCATACCTCTCTGGATCGCCGACAGCGTGGCGCCTTTGCCCATCCAACGAAGAAAAGAAGACCCATCCAAGCCGGCCCCAATGAAGGCCGGCTCGGCCTCCTCAGAAGCTTCCTCATGAAGGCGCGCCACGGTCTTAGCGGGAAGGCTCTGCGGGAGGGAGGAGGTGGTGGTGGTAGTCGAGCATGGCGGACACGTCGTCTTTGTCTTGGCGGCGTACGTGGTGGTGGGGTTGAAGAGCGAGGGAAGGGAAGGGGGCGACGTGGGCGGGGTTGGCGGCGGCGGCGGCGGCGCCGGAGTGGATGGGGATGCTGAGGGAGGAGAAGTTGGCCGGGATGTGACGGGGCCTAAATTTGCTTACCTTTGAAACCCGTCCTGTGAAACAGCACTAGTCCCTAGATCAGTACACTAGTGCCACACATCACATAGCTGGATCATCACATACAATACTGAACGAAATATATTACAAGAGGAACTTAATAACCAAGAGCTGGTACTCCATTACAACGAGAAGTCTTGATGACATTTATATTACAACAAAAGAGCTTCTTAAGCGGAAGTTGCGCCATGATTACATTGTGATAATTCTAGCCTATGTATGTGACCCCGGACTGTAGGAGAGCCTATATCGGGCGGGGATCAACAAACACCGGATCTCTATCTTCGGGGCACGCGTATTCTCCATCTTCGGGGTCTCCATAATCTAAAAGAGTGAGTATGTGCGAGGGTAAGTGCGCAATCAAACCGCACTTGCAAGTTAACACAGTCCTTAATGCAAAATAGTGATAAAGGCTATATGTTGGAGTTTTGGTTATTATCTTTGCAGAAAAGCCAGTTTTCGAAATAATCATAGATAAAAGCCTGTACCTAGCCATTTTCGAAAGGACATCTCCAAAAAGATGTCGAGGAAAGAGTATATCAAATGTTTATCAAATCATATCCCTTGCCACACAGGCATCACCCTTGCTACACCGGCAAAACCCAAGGACCCAACTCTCAAGCCACACAGGCAAACCCAAAGATCCATACTCCCATCTCCAGTCACACAGACTTTTTCCCCATAGCTCCATACTTCATTTTCCAGTCACACAGACTGTCCCACATAGCTCCATACTCCAATCCCCATCTCTCCATTTATATATATAGTTATCACACAGGAGTATAGTATAGTTATCACACAGGAGTATATAGTTATCACACAGGAATAGATATATATTATATATATATAAATATCACACAGGATTATTCTCTTCATCACACAGAATCTCTTCCAGGTCCACCCTGCCCATCATCCTTCTCTTCCATCACTCTTTTTTTTTTCCCCAATTCCCATTAACCACAAAGTAACAACCCAGCATAAACCTCAAACCCAGCATAAACCCCATTCCCAGAATTCCCCATCTCCATCCGAATCCCAATAACACATGCCTTGCAAATATCCAACATGATCAAGGTATGTAGTGTATCGTGTCCATTGATGAGTTTTGGCTCATCAGTACGGGATTGGATACCCGATTAAATCAGTAAGACCTAAGCATATCTAAGCAATTTTTACCAAAGACTAGAGTCTAAATGTTTTATATTTTATGTGGACGGTTAAGTATACATGACAGCAAGGAATCATGTTGGTTAAAAACATATTCATCAAGGACAAGGCATGATATTATCATGACTAACAAATAGGCATTATTAAATCATAGCAAGCATGCATTTTTATATTTCAATCAAAATACTTTATCAAAACTAGGTAGAAGAATGAGCTAGGGTGTTAACTCGCCTTGAGGATCGGAAGGCTGAATGTGACTATCCTCAAGATATTCTCCTTCAAGCACCGGGTCCTCTGTTAAGGCCAGTAACCACGAATTATGGAATATTCTAAATAGATTGCGAATGCAGATGCAGGGTTGGGTGTTGATCGCAACCGGAAATATTAAGCTAATGGTCTTGGGTCGATACGGTCAAAACTACCAAAATACCCCTAAGTATATTTTATTTGGGAAAGGTGAAATATCTATATTTAAGTCTTCTTTAATATATTGAGAGCCTCTTCTATGGACCAAATCCTATTTTCATAATTTTCCCAGAGTGTGGAGTGGCTACACTATTTTCTAGAATTTTCTGAGAATTTTCTAAAGTGATCTGATATTTTTAATAATTAAAACACATTATCAGAATCTCTAAATAATTAATCTTGTCGAGAAATTGATCGAACAGATCGGGTCGAGCCCAAGATCGGCGATTCAGACGGCGTCAAAGCCCAGCAAGGCAAGGTCACAGACCGGGTCGGGCCGGCCCATCCGGCCCCGGCCCGATCACGATAGGCGCGCAAGATGCTGGCGCCACGGCGGCGTCATTTGGTTGCGCGCTCCGCTTAATCGACTGTGAGACCGCTGGTCCACCGCCCACACAGAAGACAGAGAGAGACACAGCGAGGGAGAGACTAGCGCGTGGGGTCCACCGGTCACGACTTCATTTCTACAGGTCGTCGTCTTCCTCGCGACGGCCATGACCGATCTGGCGAATCTCCGCTTGTTTGGCGCTAAAGCCATCCCGACATGTGCGCGTGCTATCTACGGACTCAGCTCGGCGACGCGGAGCTATTGGTACTCTTATGACTACTTAGGATGACCGGACGTGACGGCAGCGTTGCCGGCGGCGACGGAGCGGCTCGGTCAAGCAAGGCGGCGGCGAAAGCATGTGGTTTCGGCTAAATTGACGAGCGCATTAGCACCGGAAGGGCATAAACATGCTTACCGTGGCCTTAGCGAGTACGGAGCGGCTGTGGAGCGACCGGACGACGTGCGACCCCGAGGCGGCCCCGAGCAGGGCAACGGCGGCGAGGCAGCTCCGGCTATGAAAAGGCCAAATTAATCGAGGCGAAATGATCGTGAGAGGATGAGGAGGATATAGCCAGAAGGAATCGAAAAATGGGGTACCGTAGACAAAGAACTCGTGGGCGACCGAATTGACACGAGCAACTCCGGCGAGCGATTCGTGCCGGCACAGTGACTCCGGCGACTCGTGCGTGTGTCCGCAAGCTCAAAGCGACCTGGCGAATATGATGGAGGGATAAATATGGCTCGGGTATGGCTCAATCGAGGGAAACCGAGAAACGAAGCTCGGTTAGGGCTTTTATAGAGCTCGGGGGCGGTGGGGCGGGACCCAGCGGCGTCAGTGCTTAAGCGGTGGCGTAGGTACGTGGGGGAACCAGCTTGGCTCGGCTGAAGGGCCCCCTTCGGTGAGGTGGAGCTCCAGGGTGAAGCGGCGCTGACTCGGGCAGGGGATAGGGGCGAGCACAGTGAGCAGAGAGAGAGAGAGAGTTAAGCGGTGGGAGAGAGAGAGAGCAACAGAGAGAAAGAAGGGAGAAATGGGCCAAAAATTCAGCCCACATTTGACCCAAATGAAGCCTACTAGAAGCCCAGCCCGAGAACTCCCTTTAATTTTGGATTTTCCAACTATTTTTCTTAGAATTTTTGAATTCCAATGATTTTCGAAAATTTTGAATCTGACTTTAAATCCTAATTTGAATGAATAACAAATTGGGCCAATTTTGGGGTGTTACAAGATGGTGCCGGTGCCAGTGGCGGCAAGGATGGCCCGCTCCGCCTGCTGCAGCAGCCACTCGATGGTCTCACCGTCGATCTTGTGCCCGAGCTCCCGCGTGAGTTGGAACACCGCGCCTCGCCACAATCACCGGCATCCGTATCCTCCTCCCCGCCCATCCACCTTCGTGTGCGGTCCTTCGACGGCCGCCGTCAGCGCCACCGCAGCCGGGTTGCCGGCGCCACCGCCTTCTTCTCATCCCCGCCGACGCCTGGGCTGCTCCGCCACGGGTGATATAGCAGCGCCCATGAACGGCTGCGGTGCCGCCGCTGACGGAGTTAGCCGCCGCCGCCGGGCGGCGTAGTAGAACGGGCGGTGCGGGTGGTGGTCGCCACTTCGCGCCACGGCTCCGCTCGTGCCCGCCGCCCCGCCGCACTGTTGTTACTCGACGGCGAGCCGAGCTGGAAGGGGAGGCCGAGCGAAGCGCCGCGGGGCCCTGGCTTGATGGCGCCGCCGTCTGCTGCGTTGGATGGGCGCGTCTTCCACGCGTCGGCGATCTAGGACGGGTATGCACGGGAGGGGATTTACACCCCGTATCCACCAAATTTTTTTCCTGTGGTAGGGGTGCGCGCTGGGACGGGGAGGCGCGGTGAACCCTAGCCCGATGGCAAGGCGGATAATTTTGGTCCAATCTCAGGTGTATCTACAAAGGCCAAAAGGGCCTATTTGCAAGCAGCGAAAAACATGGAGGGCGTGTACGAAAAACGGCCGGCAGACAACAACACCAAGGGGGGAGCCGAACGCAAACTCGCAGGGGCGAAAACAGGAAATCGTAAAAGAGAAGGGTTTTTTTTAAAAAATCGTCCACACAGGCTTACCAAGAGGACGAACGGCCGGATAAGCAGACAGCAGGGCCAGATCGAACGGCCAAGAACAGGGGGGCGACGTGGCGCCGGGGGAAAACGGGAACGGGAGCAGGGCGAACGCAGGGACATCGCAGCGCTACGCGCTATGATGTAGCGTAGCAATCAGCCATACTGTGTATGTGAGGTGTATGCCTTTTGCCTCTTACCTTATGGCCATGACATCCATCGAGGAACGTCCACCGATCCACCCCAGAACTAAATATAAGATGTATATGTTTTTAAATTTTAGAAAAAATATATATTACACCCTGAAATATAGCCCTTCATCTACATAACTCTCTGAACTACAAAATCAGTTATTCTAATCCACAAAACCAATAAAACCAACGCAAATAACCTCCTAAAGCGGTTTTACACTTGGTTTTGTCCACGTGGCAACCGACGTGACAGTCCAATCACAAATAAATTCCTAAAAAATATAGGGGCAGGGCCGGTCCTGGCATTTTGGGGGCCCGTGGCGAAAACTTATATGGAGGCCCCATCTACCTCCTCATATATATATGTCTATGTATATATGTATGTATATATATAGTCTTTTAAACACACATCATTGAAGAAATTAATATTCGATGCACAAAAATTAATTCTATAGAACATTTTAAAAACTTTTCGCTACCGGATGGATACTTTCTCGATGACATGATATTACAAAGCACTGAAAATAAAAATAAACACATCAAAGTATGAATTGAAAAGAACCATGTACCGTTCATTCAGTCTGTGAAATTGAAAAGAAAAATAGAATACGTATAACATATACAATATGGAAAAGCAATTGTACGTATGAGATGATGGATGGATTGGACGCAGTTGTAGGGCACAGCCGCATAGATAGCTGATCACTGATTCCGGAATTGTGAGACCGTGAGGCCGTGAGGGTCGGCGTCGGCCGATCAGCGTCGTCGACCTCCGCAAGACGCCGAGACCGCGAGGTCCGCGACTGGGCGCTGTGGGCGGCCGAGGCGCTGAGACGCCGAGGCAGTGACTCGCGTGCGTAGGGCAGACGGGCAGTCGGGGGTCAAGTCGGCGCAAACGTCCTCTCTTTTGCGTGATTGCGTTCTAGGCTGGGGGCTGTGGCCTGTGGTCTGTGGAGGACCGAGCCACCGAGGCATGCAAGATACAGCTGCATACGCAGCATACCTGGGCTGGGGGCCCATTACATTGGGGCCAGGCGCCACCCTGCCCCCCTAGGACCGGCCTCAGATAGGGCCCATGCAAGTCTCTCTCTTGGCTCAGACATTTCAAATACAGTGTAGCGTGGAATAAGCGTTTCAAAGAAAATTTATTTTTTTTATATAGTCTATTTGGTGTAATAATTTGTAATGAATTTTCTTAGGTTTTTAGTAGTTCTCATAAAGACCCCAAAACAATTTTTAAATTATTTTTTATAATATTTAAACCACTTTTTTAATACTTTCAAATTTTGTTGAAACGCTACGCTACGTTAAACTGAAATGTACAAAGCCTTCTTCTCCCTTCTCTTCTTTCTCTTTCTCTTCCTCTCCCCTCCATCCTCTCTCTATCTCACCTCTCACCACCGCTTGTCTATCCTGCCACCCACCGTCGGCCTCCCCTAGCCGCCGCCGACCTCCCCTTGCCTCTCCTCCCCCGTCGCCGGCCTCCCCCGGCCTCCCATTCTCGCCGTCGGCCGGCCTCAACGACGCCTCCCCTTGCCTCCCCCAGCTGTCGCCGGCCTCCCCATGCCTCTCGTTGTCGCCACCATCGACCAAAGATTATTCACGCCACGCATCACGCCGCTTACCGCCACAGTTAAGCCAGAGGCGACCTCCTCTTCGCCATTTTGGCCGCGCACCTCGACCTCGGCAATGACCACGCCGAGCAGTGGTGGAGGTGGAGGGAGGGGAAGCAGGGGGCCAGCGACGAGCGGCAGGATAGGCAAGCGGTGGTGAAAGGAGATATAGAGAGAGAAGAGAGGGGTGAGGAAGAGAGAAGAGAACGGAGAGGAAGAGAGACTTACATGGGGCCCCACATTTTAAAAAAATTATTTGTGATTGGACTGACACGTCGGTTGCCACTTGGGTAAAACCATGTATAAAACCGCTTCAAGGGGCTATTTGCGTCGGTTTTTTAGTTTTATGGGTTATAATACCTGGTTTTGTAGTTCAGAGGGTTATGTAGACGGTTCAGAGTGTAATATAGACTTTTTACTTAACTTTTTACTAATATTTAAGTTAAAAGCATATATGTTTACCGTTATGTATGATATAGATGGATTCATTTAAAAGCATTTTAATATAATGTTAATTTTATACTCATTGATAATATATTGTAAAATAAAGTAATAGATGTTAATTTTATACTCATTGATAATAAATTGTAAAACAGCAATAGTAATTGTTCTACGTCTAAGACTGTATAAAAAATTTATATGCCTTATATTTTGAAACAGAGGATATGAATCTATGTGGACGTACCTAAAGTTAGATTGACAGATATATATTAGAAGATATTCTTTCTTATTGAAGAGCTACCATGATTCCACCCGCTATGTTACAACTTAAAATTATGTTCTCTGTGGACGGAGAGAAACACGCGCACACCCATGACTCCCTGATCGATCGTTGCATTGAGTGCCGGGGGGTATTTGATTGCCTTGTCTGGATTAGTCCGGCCTAGCCAAGACGTGAGGTTTTGGTGTTGGGTTGCGTTGGTAATATATGAGATGATTCGGGATGAGCTCACACTAAAAGAAGAACATTCTTCAAAGAGTGTGGATGATTAGGGTCGGTTTGGTTACGGACTAACATTGCCTAACCTAATCTTATCAAAATGCGGCAAGCTACAAAAGTGTGGCGAAGATATTCGGCGCCACACTTGTAGCAGACTGCGACAAAAATTTCAGCCTATGACACGTGGGACTAGTTAATAAGAAAGTGTGGCAAGTCACAGTTGTGGCACAGACCAAACACCTGCTGAACAAATTAACTATGGCGTGCCTAATATTAGATATGACAAACTTAGTTACGAACCAAACATGCCAATGCCTCTGAAAACCATCGAATGAGCCAACCTCGTTGATGGAGTAGAGCAAGCGTGGCAACTCCTATCACACCTCCATTGACGTCTTGTCGAACCTTGCTTGTGCAGCTTCCCTTGCTCGGTAACCTATCCACTGTTGTGGACTCCTTTATGCCTTGCTCCTCATCCGGCTGTATCCTCCAAGTTACTCTTGTGAGCTCCTCCTTAGCCATCGACTTGGATCGCGAGGTGGAGGCAGGGGCAGATCTATAGTGTGTGCACCGTGCCTTTTGGACAAATCCTTTTTCTTTATTGCTACCCTATTAGTATATATACATATAAACTTACAATTTGAAGCTTAAAAATAGTGATTTAGTGTTAAAATGGCCCCATTTAGTGTTAAAATGGCCCCAACGACTTCAACGACTTGTTTTTCAGTATCCGCCCCTAGGTAGAGGTTAGTAACTTAGTATGCTAAAGTGGAGGTGGACTTGCTTGGAGAAGGAGGTTCAAAGGTTGCCATGCTTGGAGCCCTAAACTCCTTGACTAGCATCTTGGATTAGGAGAAAGAGAGAAAAGAGGTGGTTCGCTGTTGCCGAAGGGAAAATAGGAAGGCTTGCTGGAGAACCAATTCATCTATCAAGCCAAACAAAAATTTTCGAACCATATCATTAAAATCAACTAAACATAAGATGGTACTATGACTAAGTTCAATTGTCACAAACCTATCGCATATCTCTCGATTACTATCCTAGATTGTCCTTCGAGGAAAACCAAACTCACTCTTTGAGGCTTATTCTTTACTGCTTAAATTACCGCTAGAAAATTTTTATTTTGTATAAACTAAACGATATGTAGTGTGTGGTCATTTTTACTGTGTTTTTTTTTATTTTTTTATGCTCCAAGACACCTCTATCTCTTAAAAAGATACAAGTTTTTAAAATTATAATTTGTAACTCAGTTTCAGCTGAACAAAGCATCACACACACAACCCAAAGTGTCGGTTACGCACCTTTTGTCACAACCCCGGCTTCACCGGGATCTACCCATGATCCATTGCTAGTCTCAGAGATCAATACTAGTAACTCATGAGTGACTTGGGTCGAGCATCACAACACAATCATCGTAACTAAGAAAATAGTATAATAATACAAAAGTAATTGTATCACAGCCACTTATTACAATAGTCTGATTAGATCCATATAATAATATTCAGAGTAGCGGAAATCCAATTGATATGCAAGATAAATAATATGACGATGCTCTCTAATCCGACCCTTGAGACGACAGCTAGCCTTCCACGAAGTCCGACACAGAATCCTCTTGATCCTATGGGCACACCGGAATCGAGTCTTCTCCTGAACAAATATATCCGTGGTTTTTGTATAGTGAGTACACAGCTACCCAGCAAGAATTCTTAAATATGAATGCACGGGTATAACAAGAACAGGGTGGTTAATTTGCATAAACACCTATTCTAGTCAATATTAATTAAAATGTTGTGAAAACATTTGTTGAACAGTTAATAAGATGAAATAGACTCCCAAGATAACAAACAGAGCTCGGCTTCGAAAGCCCCTCTGCAAAACTGCACAAGCCTCGAATACTCAAAACCAAAACCAATCCATCAGGTTATTAATTAACACATAAGACTACCATGTACGGCCTACCTCCCCTCCCATAACCGTGGGAACTATCTTGCCTTGGTAGTAGTTCGGGTCTTGGGAACCTCCTCCGAACGGCTCCTACAATCCTCCCGAACGTGGACACGGATATCTACACGTATATGCATATGTGCAAGAAACAGCAAAACAATCAACAGAACATATAGCTCAATAAAATATATAAAATTCTAGGTGATTTATGAAAAATAATGGTTCTAGAATCACCTAATTTGGAGTTCGGATGCTCCCGGAACAATTCCTGAAAGTTTAGGATAAATCAGAAAACTCTGAAAAGAATAAACCGGTTAAATCAAATAAAACCGGCGAGCCAGGCTAACTGGGCGGCTCGGCGACGCTGGCGCAGCGAGGGTGACAGTGGCGGCTCGGGTTGGTTGAAGCGGCGGGTCGGCCGCGGCGGCGCGCGGCGGCGGCGGCGGTGGCGCAAGTGAGAAGCGGCGACAGTGGCGGCGACGACCACGCGGCGACGCGTGGCGGCGGAAAAAGCGTGGCGGCGGAGAGACGCGTCGGCGGGCGGCTCAAGGAATTCATTTGCGGGGGCACCGGACGAGGCATCGGCAGAAGGATGGCGTGGCGGCATGGCAAGCTAACTCCAGTGAGCTCGATTGGATGCGTTTCTCCACCGATTTGGATGATCCAGGTATCTACCTAGACCGCCTCGACGAGATCTACAATATGGCACCATCTAATCTTTAGTTTGGCCACGGCACAAAGAAATATGGGCAGAAAAAGATTTCGGTGGAAGGGATTTTGACAGCTAGGGTTTGGGACTTGAGGGATTTCGTAATGAGGACTTGGGACAGGGGTATTGGGGGTTTATATAGTGCCAAGGACGATCAGGGCTGGGCCTTGGGCTAAGAGGTGTTGAGTTAGGACTCGAATTCTAATCCGGATAGAATTCAGATAGGCTGCAGGCTTGTTTATCAAGAAAACAGAGTTTCCTTTGCTGGATTGGGCTGAAATTTGGAGGGTAATTCGGATTAGGCTTCAAAAAGGTCCCCTCCAAATTTGAGCATGAGATTCCCTCGTTCGCTCATCATTTTATTGGTTTGACGAGCTCCCGACAAAACGGCAAACTTCAAGAATCACGAGCTAGTTTTGGAATTTGGACATGAAATTTGGAGGGTTGCTTGGTGATGGCTTCAACAAATTACCGGAATTTTTCCAGAATTTTCCTAAAGGGTTTCCTAGGGTTTTGGCTTTAAACCTAATTAAAAGTAATTTAAACTAGGGTTTTATATATAACAATTTTCTTTTATTTAATTTTAATGTTTTTAAAAATACAAGTGACATACGACAAAATAGAGGATATCACACCTTTGTCGATCAACTCTCGACTCTCGAGTCTCGAACCACGCCATGGGTATTTCTCAATTAAAAAAAATAGAGCCGGCAAAAACAACGATCCAAAATGACTGAACTGGGCTTTGTGATGAGCAGATGCGCTACAAGAACATCACTAGAATATACCCAGCAAAGCAGCAACGCTATTATAAATGGAGAAAAGAAAAGAAAGCGCCCATCAACCTTTTTTTCAGACATAGGAGGGCAGAGTTCATAGCTTTATTTCCGTAAAATTCGTGTGTCGCTCTTGCTTAATGATGTAGAATCAAGTAGTGTTGTCTAAGTATGACACACGAGAACATGAAAAATACAGAAACACACCACACCAGCTCATCGATGAATGGTAAATAATTACAAGATTCACAGCTCTATATACAATACTCTTATAATGAGCATCACCTTCTCTTTATATAGGTCTATGAGGTGCGTATTTATTACTTGAACACTATAACGACAACCGAAAAAAATCCGACTGCCATAATATTAAGTACTAAGAACGTTCTGCGATTTTTCTACAATTAAACAATAAAGTTTTATGGACTCAAAGAAAGTGTTTTCTACCAAACGCGTTCCCGATTCAAATAGATTAATAGATCGTAGTAGTTCAAGAGAAATTCTTAAATTCCAAAAAAACTGCATTGGAAACAAACCCCCGAGAACACGAATTGACCACTTTAAGACAATTGAGCACTCGCTTGAATCTGTTGAAATAGAGAACATTCAGATTTCGTATTTTCACAAGCAAACTGGGGCTATAAATGAATGAAACGAATGTCATTCAAAATTATTCCGATAATACCATTGAATATGGATAATTTCACTGCTGTAGTAGTTCCAATCATTTCTCCCAAGAACATAACAAAGTAGAGTGGTGCATGGACCCAAAAATGGTGGGGCATTGCTAAAATAATTGATGGGGCAGTCGCAAAATAAACCCCAGATAACATCCACATTCCACATAATAAACAGGACATCATCCATAATGGAAGACACCGATCACTTCTCGGACAACTATACAGACAACCAAAAGGATTTGTACTTTGGATTTATTTCCTATTATTGTCGTGTTTGCCCCCTCAATGCCTTTAATGTACCTTTTAAGTGCAGTCATCATGCCTGACCTAAAAAACAAAAACTGCTGTACATTCATCATCCATGATAAAATTAAGAATCCCTTCTAATTGGTTCTCCAGAGATAGCATGCAGCTGTATTTAATCACCCACCCCCTTTTTTTTCCTGAAGAAATACTTCTGTTAGGACCTGCCTCAATAGGTACTAGTAGCATATATTCAGATAAGTAACAGTTCAAATAGGGAGTAAAAGTCAGAGCATGCAGTGGAACCAACCTGATTTACAGAATTGCAGGTGGGAGGCCTTAACGAATTAACCATTCTGCCCAACCATCACGCTTTCGGACATTATTTCCCTGTTAGCATACAACGACAGTAAAACATGCAAATACAAGCCATGTGAGCACCAATTATCTCAATAGTCAGAAACAGTGGGCACACAAAATGTCGGCCATTGCTGAAGGGTCTATGTAGATGAACCTGAACTTCCAATGTCTCAGAGGCTCGAATAGCATCCAGTATATAGTTTGTATCCACCAAGTCTGTAAATCTCCTCATCTACGAAAAAACACAAGAAAGTTCTGGTGAGTAAAAACCAGAATAATCCCAGATAGTTGCACAATACATATACATAATAAGTTGGTCTAAATCACTGCAGTCAAAGAAAAATGAGATGACCTCATGACCATAATACAACTTCAACAACATTTGCAAATTGATCAGCTTGATGACTCATGAGTATGGGTGCAGCATAATTATTAAAAAATTATCTATAGGGAATGCAGAATGTGACGCTTTCACAAACAAAATCAACTATCCAGTCCCAAATCCAATCAATACTGACAAATTTTCTCGAACAAATATTGCTTGATTATATATTCCCACTTTTGCAATCAGATATCATCATATATGAGGAGAGTTCAAGTATGCTCAACTAAAAGTTTGTTTCCCAATCCAGATCTATGAGTTGCAGTTAATTCATCAAGCATGTAACTGCTAGCATCTCCACATATTCACAGTTTTATGCCACGTTGCTACTTTTTATTCAAAACCCCCCATTTTCACTTAGTAAATTGAAACATACTACATATTTACATACAGTGCAAAAAAAAAAAGAAACCATTTAACATGAATACATGATGTAATTATCAAAACTAGCCAATTATCACATTGTAAATAAACAGCCGATTATTACTTGGCCGATTTATTGATAAATGCAAGAAGATATTTCCCCAAAACAATGCACGAAAACAAGACAATGCAACTGCAGACCGTAAGAGTCTGCATGCCGTTTGTTTTCTTAATGAATTGGTACCAGATCATTCAAATATGTAAAGGCAAACCTCAAAGATTCTTGCAGGCAAGGTTTTAAAATGTGGTTTTCGCGGTTTCACTGCGAGGTGCAAAAAAAAGCTATAAAAGCTATCGCAGGCTATCGCAAAAGCTATCCTATATAGCGTTTTAATATAAAACTTATGTAAAATATGCAATATTTGTATAATATTAGTCACATACAACAAAATAAAAAGCATACATGTTACTTTAGCAATACTTGTAGTCTAGTGAATGTCCATATTAATGTGTAGAATAAGTGACCATGATTTATTCTTCTACAAGTTCATTAAAGAGAAACTTGACTAAGTGATCATTTATTAGTCCTATATTAATATTATCATTTTGTAAGGTTAGATAATGTAAGAATGAGGTAGAGCATAACTAAACACATAACGAAGGTTGAATTTTCAAAGGAAATTAAAAGAAAGTAGAATTGCAATCCTATAGCGGTTACAAAAATAGCAGAAATAGCGGAGTGGCTATAGTGGGCATAGATGTGTTCGCAGAATTTTAGTCCTTAGCGTAGCATTTACGCCCTAAAAAGCTATAGTATCGCAGAGCCATAGTGAGCTATTTAAAAACCTTGCTTGCGGCGGAGCCATAGCAGGCTATTTAAAAACCTTGCTTGCAGGTAATGTCATAACAAAGTACAGAATATATAGTAAACATAATCTGATCGCAATAGAATATTATAGCAAGGGTGAGGGTGTTGGATGAATAGTGCAGCAAGGTTTCAACTTAAAATAGCAAATGAGGGAAAGGGAGATACCAATAGGTACAAAATGAAAAGTTAGCCTGGTAATATTTTTTTTGCAACACAGCAGAGGATTACATAATACAACCACAGATTAAAGATGCCCAAATACAATACATGAACTTGAGTGGACCAAGAGACAAATGCACTCAGTGTTTTTATGATCCTCCAATACACATGCATTTTGCTAAGGAAATTTGGACTTTCTTCCAAATAAATAAATAAATGCAAATTTTGCTCAAGTCAGCAATGCAGCAATAGCCTATGGGGATACTGGCATTAACTATCAACTCCTAAGAACTTACTCCAAAGCAAGAAATTCGACTTGTTATTCTCATCGCATTTCCTCACTTATAGTCCCACAAATGCAATTTCATGATAGCCACTTAGATTAAATCTTAACAGCAGATACTATCTTTCAAATACCATCAAATTGTACTATTTTGCAATAACATACCTATGTCATTTACAACTAGAGAAAATAGCCAGCCAAGTGCAGGCGTAGCAAGTGTTAATAATTTTTTCAATGCTAGCCTAAATTACAATGAACTAACAATCCAGAAAGAAAGAAAATGAGCCGTAACATAATACCTCACAGAAATATCTTTTATTGCCTGGCCCAATAAAAGTGTATCCATTCTCATTCTACTATTTTATAACTTTTTTTAACACTGAGAAACACATATTATCCATAAAACTAAATGTTATCATGATTTATCCATTCATGAAAGAAAATTATGTCTTTGCGACAATAGACCAAATAAAATTTCCAATTTCTGCTTTCTAGCAATGCAACATAAGTTATCTATATAAATTAAAGCCATTCGAGGTAGCAAATCAGAGGTAGTGTATTAGGTTGGAAAATAGGAAAGCACATGAAAAAAACTATATCCTGATTTGACATGAAATCAAGTACATAGCATAAATAGATAAAACTAACCCGGTTGAATTGAGCAAGTACATCGATATGTACCCATCCTTGATCATTCATTTGCCTTCTTAAGAATGTGTCGTGGCACAGATTATCAGTGCTAGCAACACAAAAGGTAGAACACACCATTAGCAGCAAAAACAAGCAATAGCACTTCAAAAAAATTGTTCACATCCGCTACCAAAAATAGAATTCAATCTGCTGCCGAATATCCTCTTGGAGATTTTGTTGGTCCTGATGAATAAACAAAGGCTGAATTGGATGCCGGAAAAGATGCATGTTCTGGAACTGCTCCACTGATGTGAGGTAGAAAGGATAGGCTTGCACATCACCTATACACGACCACACCAACGACATCACAACAAAGAGGTAAAAAGTTATTCAAATTGTTACAGAATGAATTTTGGGCTCACCAGGGTATGCAAAGGGTGCATACGACACATAAGGCTGTGGCACCATAAAATGAGCAGGGGGTGGCGGCGGCGGTGGTCGGTGAAAAGTCCCAGGTTGGTACATGCCTTGTTGCTGCTGCTGGTGTGACACTGGAGAAAATCGAGGATAGTTCCTAGAGGTGAAACTACCCCCTCGCCCGTGGTCATGGCGATTCCGCCCGCCACGGGTGCCAAAACCATTGTTACTGCCACTACCATTTCGGGCATTATTGTTCCAGAGGTTGCTGCCACCAACACTATTTCTACTGCCCCCATCACCACTGCCGATGCCATTATTGTTGTTGGCACCAACACCACGACCATGACCATTCCAGTTGTTATTGGCAAGAACCCTTCTACTGCTCTCATTGCCACTACAACTCTCATTAGTGCCACCGTTATGGACACTATTGTTCATGTTGCTGCCAGTGCCACCATTGCTGCTGTTCATGCCACCATCAGTATTGCTGCTATTGGTGTCGCCATAGCCGATGTTGCAGCCATTGCCAGTACCGACGATTCCATTGTTCCAGTTCTCACCACCACCACTACTGCTGTTGCCATCACCGCCACTATGATTACCGGCGCTGCGGCCACCACTGCTCCCATTGCCACCACCACCGTCCCTGCAGTTTCCACAGTTGTCGCCACCATGCGGAACTGGATTTGGTTGGCTCGTACTGCCGCTCTGTTGCGTAGACGCCGCAGCAATAGCATTGAGAGGAGGAGACGTAGAGGTAGGGTTTGAGCAAGTGGAGATCGGATTAGCAATTGGATGCGGCAGTGGCGATGACACAATCAAATCCTCCTAATTGCAACAACAGATTCATGGAACAGATAAAACATCAAGATGTACTGGATAACTAGTAAATCCTAACTATATATGGAGAGATTTTCTGCATGTATTCCCATCGACATATGTACAGTTCGCGAGATTCAGTACCGATGCGGATGGGGCGGATCCATCGGGGAGAGACTTGAGGGAGTCCGAAGAGGGCCACGTGCGCGCCGACTCAGCAAGCGCCGGCCAAGACGCGTCGCCACCCATGATGCCGCCAGGGGCGGCCGCAGCGGGGCGCGGCGCAGGCACGTTCCAAGCCGTCTTCCTCGCCGCCGCATTGCCGGGATCAGCTCCCTCCAGCTGACGGGGCGGATCCCGAAGATTCACCTGCGGCGGCGGAGGCGACGGCGGCGCCGTGTGGTCTGGCTCAGGCGCGGCGATCGCCGGTGCCGGCGCGAGGGAGCCGATCGCCACCGGTAGCGTGGGTGCGGCGCCACCAGCGGCCGGAGACATAGGAGGGTAGGCGGTGGACGCGGAGTGTCAAATTGGGGCTGGGGTTTTGGCTGCGACGAAATCGCCGGAGACAGAGAGGATTGGAAAGGACAGGAGAGAGATGAGTTGAGCCGTGGAGGCGTAGAGCACAGAGCAAGAGCAAGAGCAAGAGCAGCGGTGGGGAGGTCTGACTGTCTGAGGACGAAAATTACAGGAACTTATGGGTAGTTTCTCCTGTAACAACAAACCCATATCTCTTAAAAAAAACAACCAACCCTGTATATCGCTAAGTAGTAATTTTTTATATGAAACGTAATTTTACAATTTAATAATGACAAGAACAAGACTAATCATGTTAATAAGTTTTAATATGACATCCCACTGTAAAATAGACATCTCATATGTCATTAAGAAACACTCCCTCAATTCATTTTTAGTTGTCGTTGTTTACTTTTGAACACTCCGTTTGACCATTCGTTTTATTGAAATTTTTAGTGAGAATATGCAAAAAAAATATATGTCATACTTAAAAGTAACTTTAATGATAAAACAAAAAATAACAAAATAAATGATACTTAAATTTTTTAAAAAGACGAATAGTCAAAGTTTATGTCTAAAAGTCAATTGTAACAAATAGAAAAAAAACAGAGTGAGTATAAATTATTGGAAACAAGGTAATGTAGTTTTTCCTTCCCACATGCACTCCTAAATTTATGTAAAATTACTCCTCTCCTGATCTTCCTCCCTCTCTTCCTCCTTTCTCTCCCAACTCCAACCAACTTGAGAATTGCTCCTAGAGCAGGTGGCAAGGTGTTTAGTTGTGAAACCCACCACCTAGATTCAAATCCTCATGAGGACATTAAATCAGGTCTCACTTTAAGGATATGTCATAATCATGGGACCAAATCGTCGGATCCCCATACACTACAGGAAAACGAACTAATAATGTCGGCCAATTTTTTTTACGTCGGCCCGGACGAAGCCGACGTAAATAATGGGATTATATACGTCGGCCTGGCCGTGCCGACGTAAATAACGGTATTTACGTCCGCCAGGCCCGGCTGACGTAAATAACTCCTTTATTTACGTCGGCTTTGCCCTGGCCGACATAAATAACTTCTTTATTTACGTCGGCTTTGCCCTGGTCGACGTAAACATCCCCTTTAACCTAACCCGACCGGTCTATGTCTCGTGATTTCCCACGCGCCGACGCCGCCACCCATCCCGCATCTGATTCCGCCTCCGCCTCCGCCACCGCCCGGCCGCTGCCGCCACGCCCCGGCCCCGCGCCGCCCCGCCGCCGCACCCCGCCCCGTCGCCGCCACCGCGCCGCCCTTCGTGGATTGAACCCACTGACCTAGCAGCCAGCTCCACACTTGTCCACCGCGCGCCGCCGGTTCCTAGCCCATGCCTAGCCGTTGCGCTCCCCCGCGCGCCACGCCGGTGCTCGCCAACGCTACCACCACCGTCCAGCCCCCGCCGCTCCTCCCTAGGGTCCCCTCGCCGCCCTCCACCGCCGCCCCTTGCTCATCGCCGCTCTCCACCACCGCCCAGCCTCACTGCCCTCCACCGCCGCCCCTCGCCCACCACCTTCCTCTAGCATCGCCCCTTGCCTCACAGTCGTGCCCCCCTAGACGACCCGGCTACGGCGCTCACTGATCTCCTGCCTCCTCCTCCCAATCCTCCACTACATTCGCCACGCCATGATGGTGAGTAAGCGCAACACTTGTGCTCCGGCCAAGTGCTTGAGGTAATGACTGACTGGGTGCCCTGTGCAGATCGACGTAATAGCAGTTTGGTTGGTTGTTTATTTGATTGAAAACCAATCAGGTGGACCTCGTGGGAATTCTAAAATACGGAATCGCAAAATCTGATAAGCTTACTATATACTTAAATAGGTAGCTTCTTGACTAAGGCCCATGAATTGTTCAATCGAATGCTGCAATCTATGGCTTCAGAATGCTGGACTATTTAGGAATTTCATGATCGCAAAATGCATATTTGGGAAGCTCGCTAGTCAATTTTAGGTATTAGGAGTCCTTTTTTGGGTCCCTGTCGTGGGGAATTATGCTGACCTTACTGTGTTCATTGTTCATGTCTAATAGCTATTTAACATAACACATGTTAATATATATTGCGTTTTGATGATCCCATTTGAAAGTACTAATCTGGACAAGAAATTGCTGCATACTTATCTTCATTGGTGGAAATCATGAAGCATCCAATTATTTATGGGAATTGTGAGTCCATCTGTGTTTCGTGCAACTTCTGAACATAATTTTATGCCCCATCGTGTGAATTTATAGATGCATTGCTTTGCTCTTTGAAATGTAATACCTGCTATTTTTTGTTCTGATCTAATAATGTCTTTTCATGTTTGCTAGCATTGTTAAATTTGGAAACATTTAAATTGGTGGACTGTCAGAAATGCATAAGCATCAACATTACCACTTAGGTGAGTTTGTTCATATGTTTCTTGGGACACACAGGAGATTTGCAATTTTTTGGCAATTACATCAAGGAGATATTACGAACAATCACTCTAAATGTTATTACACTTTGAATGGAGTACTCTAAACATATTGCTACTTATACAGGACATCATGAAAGGCCTCCATACAACAAATACACTAGACTTGCTTTGGTTTCATAAATAATATCTATAACTTGCACAGCTGATGTTGTGAATGAAGAGCTTGATCAGCGTTAGAACAAGCCTATGAGGCAAGATTCTTGACATATTGATTAAAAATTACTACGGTGCTTTTCAAGTTAGGTACATCAACTATTTGTTGATGTTTGCACTTATATACTGCAGATACTCAGAGATGAACTTCAGTCAGTGAAAACTTCAGTCAGTGAAAACAGAAGTTTCAGTCAGATTTACATGTCTTCTAGCTCAGGTATGATGGAACAAGGAAATAATTATTATCTCAGTTTTAAAACATTGCTGCCCTGAATTATTAGTTATTACCTCAAAATTATTACCCCTTAGCCTATATGGAGTGAAAAGTTCACTACTAAAGTTAAAATGACATCTAAATTAGATTGGAGGTAGTAAAACTCATAATGAATTCAAGGAACTGATTCAAGTACAAAACCATTCTTATGTATATTTCTGAATTCTGATTTGACATTTGATAAGATATCACAGTTCTTTTCGGTGGTTGTACCACTTTTTTTTCATGCTTTCTACCTTACTTGACTAGTATTGTGCACATGTTAGGTCTTATAAGTTCATGTTCGTGCTGGAGTCATCTGATGGGGTCGCTTTACAGATGAGTAGGGGTGTCATTTGTTGATTGAATTGTGGTAAGGTTTTTTGGGAGTAATGGTTTAGAACATATGCTTGCGGCTTTGATGATGTGTTATCAATTTCCCTAACAATGGTGTCATCAATTTTTAGGGATTGCTCGGTTGTGATGCATGTTGAAATATCAAATTTGCTGGGCGGCGTATGAAGATGTGGCTGGTTCCTAAAGAGAGCTTGGAATAATGTGATATTTGGTTTATAAAGTTTTTTTAGTACATCTTTTGAATGTGTGATGTTGGTGTCAGTCTGATGTACCTACTGTTATAGTGAATATTGGCAAGAACAAAGTTGGTATATTGTTGTCGTTTGTATCTTTTGGAACACGTGGAAATGTGAGTGAAATTGGTGATAATTTTCCTTCAGCTTTTGGAACACGTGAAAATGTGAGTGAAATTGGTGATATTTTTCCAGCTTGAAGGACCGTTCAATTAGTTCTCATTTTGGTACGTAGCAATACACCGTAATTGTTTGTTTATCAATTGACTTACACACCTACCAGTATTTACGTCGGCTAGGGGGCCGACGTAAATACTGGGGTTCTAATCTGTCCCTATGCGACTGTATTTACGTCGGTCTGGCTGACGTAAATAAAGGAAGGCATGTTTATGTCGGCCACGGCCAACGTAAATAGAGCTCTCAGGGCAACAACCCTAGCTGACGGCAACTATTTACGTCAGCCGCATGGCCGATGCAAATAAGGGTTATTTACGTCGGCCGCCGACGTAAATAGACCTATTTACGTCGCTTTTTATACGTCGGCTTATTTACGTCGGTAGCCGACGTAAATACCTATTTACGTCGGCTTTTTGACTATTTACGTACCTCGGATTCCTGTAGTGATAGTACTCCTAAAAAAAACTTCATCCAACTTTGGCGGTCTCCTACAACTCCGGTAACCTCCATTTTCTCTCCTCCAAACACATTCGCCCCTACCTCCGTTCCATCCAATGGGACGGTGGCAACGAGCTTCAACCGTAGCAAACCCAAGCATCGAAATTACCACCGTGGAGACCGAAACTCGGTGTTGATCAGACCATCGTGCTCACCTCTATGTGCCTCCTTGCCCTTGCCATAACAACTTTCTCATGTCGCACTAGAGCATCACCGTTGTTTGGCCATCCTTTGCATTTGATTAAGCCAGAGTATGTCCGATACTCGATGTTGATCAAACCACCGTGCTCACCTCTATGTGCCCCCTTGCCCTTGCAACAACAACTTTCTCATGTCCCACTAGAGCTTCACCATTGTTGGGTCATCCTCTGCATTTGATCAAGCATTAGTATGTCCGATGTCTTGAATACACTGAAGGCTTGCTCTGCCACCTCATTATTCACCTTATTAATTGCGAGATTGGTTCACCTACACAGTCACAGATTCTTCTGTATCGAGCTCACTCTTGATGATTATTGTTATTGTCGCCGACGAAGTTGGGTATTTTGGTTTAAAATGATTGGAAAGGCTCTATAATGACAAGTTTGTAACAATTTGTACTTTATAATGACATTTCAAATGTTTTCTACTTTATAGTTGCATTTCTGTCACATCAAAACTAGTGGCCTATACTTTTTGTCTTATTTTATTTGATGATCTTTGATAAAATAAAATAAGTTTCTCTTTGTAAAGCCGGTTTTTCCAATTTATAATATGGGTGTGAACTTTGATTCGTTATTATGTGCATGAGAGCATGACCCATATTTTACCTTTTGTTGCACTATAGACGTGAGGAAGAGGTTCCATTGTATAGACGTGAAAAATTTAGGGTAAGTTGCACCATGTATCTTTAAAGTTATCTCGTGTTTCCGCCTAGACCCAAAACTTCCAAAACCAAATATTTGAATATACAAATTTGCATTATTGTTTTGATTAGGTCACAAGTGGTATGAAGAGAATGGATGGCACGAGCACATGTTAAATAAATTATTTTAAAACATTTTCAAATTTTAAAAATCCAAAAGTCTTTAAATTTAAAAATTGTTTTAAAAAGTCCTGAACTTAGTAGGAAACCTAAAGCATATTAAAATTTGTAATAAACTAAAAAATAAAAAATGTTAGAAAGTATTACAATTCACCAAAAAAAACATCATGACGGTGTCATAGGTCATCATTTGTGTTTTGTTGTCTTCTAATGAATGTTAGGATTTTTTAGATTTATATACTTTAGGATTTTAAAGACTTTTTTAAATAAATTTAGGAATTTAAAACGAGTTTCCTATGATGTTATAATTATTATAAAAGTGTTTATTTGAGGTATAAAGAATATATATGAACAAGATTTTTCTGAAAAGTTATAATAATTAATTATCCTAGTGTAATTTGGAAGGTATGATGTCTCAGACCATAAATATGTGTAAGTGTAACATGAAGAAATATTTATGGCACGTTTTGAGAAGCATTTGAACTTTTTTACAAAACATATGATTTATTGAAACGGAAATAGGCACAATCAGTCAGCTAAACAAACAGGAAGCCATGCTCTAATGGGTAAGTCAACTGATGAGGTGAAAATACTTATCAATCAAATACTTCTAGAATTTTCCTTCTCAAAATATCTACTTCATTGTTATTCCCAATTATTCTTGAAAATTCCAAACTTTACCGTAAGGACCTAATTTATTATTATATTCTATTTATAGTAAATGTCTTTTTACTGGTAATTTATGTGCTTCTAAAATGTTTGAATTATGTGTTACTAATTGTTAACACCCCCCTCAATACATACTTGCCTCTTGTAATATTTTTGTGACGCTAACCTTGGATTTTTCGTGCTCTTTATTCTTGCTCCTTTCTTGTCATGACTCTTTTTCTTTCAACGAGTCTCCAACATTTTTATTTGTGGACCATGTCTTTTTTCATAAATTTGTCATCACCGCATAGCTTATTTTTCTCTTCTTTATTACTAACAAATATGCCCATGCGTTGCAACGGGAGAAATAAAAATCCACACACGCTCCTAACCCCTAAGCATGGCCCAAGACCCTAACCCTATAAGTATGGTTTCAATTTAATTAAAGAATCGAGTTGTAGAGGAGTTCGAACACACCAGAGACATGACACCATGAGCGTAGTAGCAAATCAACTTATGATATATGAGACATCTAAAGGACATATGTAGAGCTTCACGTATCCTAGATAAACTAATTGTCCTTTACTCTCAAAATTAATTCCCGAAAGATAAAACATCACTCATAATCTATCTCTAATATATTAGATCAGATTTAGAATTTATAAGCTAAGAATAGCGAACTAATTGAACTAATTTAACGACATGAAGTTAATTAAGCTTAAGCTAAGAATAGCGAACGAAATTACCGAATGAAAAACACGCATGCCAGATTACCAGGTTACACTTAGATTTGGTTGTCATCGCATGTTTATCAACACAAGTCTCTTTATAATGCATGTGCGTTTCAGTCTAGAAACGTTTAAAACACAGAACAAACAACAGAAGTACGAATTTATCCTTTTAAATATAGCCTTCTAGGTTTCCACGCAGCAGTGTAGATTGTTTTTTAGCCTTTCTGTGCGCTGAGCTTCGATGCATCAAGGAGACCCAGCCTCACTGCACAGTCAACGCTGTTGTCCAGTATCTCCTCCATCCAGTACTTGTACCTGAAACCCAGCTCCCCCAGCTTGTTCCTGTCGGGCTGCACCCTCGCGACCTCCTCAGTCCTGACACCGATTCAAATATTCAAGGGATCAATTGCAACAGAGTGTTACAATGTAATATCTAATCAATCAGAAAAGAGAAGGATGCAATTTTGTCATACTTCATGTTACGCAGATGAGAAGTTCAAACGAGGTTCCACAGAATTCAGGGTTCACAATACCAAACGCGGTCCAGTACAGCAAATCGACGGGTAAATCCAATCCAAATTCAATATTTTCAAATTCAACATGCAACAATTTTCAAGCGGGTTTTGAACATAAACTGATATCGATCACCAAACCATCGGTTTTCAAGGGAAACCGAGTGGTTTTCAGTTCAACTTCAAACTAACCAATTTCGATAAAAAATCAGAAGTCGTTCGTCCCCTGATTTAGAATTTGAAGCAAAAAAGGAAAGTTCTTTTATCTGGTTTTCTGCGGTCTTTGACGGAAACCACATTTGTTGGTGTGCCGGTTTTTGTGTGTGATTTGGAATTCTAAACATTGCCATAGTTCAGTTAACCCACTATGTATCATTTGAAAGAATCCATTCTAGGTAAGCCACGGGTGAAAAAAGCCTTACTCTCTTTGGAGGTCAAGATGAGGGTACTTGCTGGCGTAGTGGTTGACGATGTCGTTGATAGTCGGGTAGGTGGCGGCGCACAGGAACCTGCCAGAAATGGACGGCTGCTCCATGCAGAAGACAAGTGCGTCGCAGACATCATCGACGTGCACCAACGGCATCGAGCCCACCAGCCTCTGTAACAGCCTCATGAACCCTAAACGGGGCTCGTCCTGGGCCACTGGAGATACGGCGGCTTCTAACGTCTCTGGGACAATGTCCAGAACTGTGTCACCTGCGATGAGGCTGCAGGCCAAGGTGACCACCTCGAACGCTGGGTTCTCGCCTTCGTTGTAGTGCAGCAGCTCCTTCTCTGAAAGGAGCTTCGACAGTATGTACTTCTGCAAATGATAAGCTATTGTTATTCTGAGCGAAATTTGATGGGTGCATCATATATCAGCCAGGGTTAAGTTGATTGCCTACATATTAGCTGCAATTTGATAATGACTCCCAGACCAAATAAACTGCTGATTCCAAGGGATCAGGATTTAGATCACGAAAAAAGATTTGCAATGCACAATGGTGCCTTAACTCTCATCTCAGCAGTTGTATAAAAAATGAATGGACAAAGACGGTCCAAATTGATCGTTATGGTATCAGAGCTAAGAGAATACTACATTGAATATTATTGCTGCAATGATTAAGACTACCTACACAATAAATGTTTAGACGTTGATGTGGTCCCTAAATTGCAAATTTGACCACTAATTGCTCTTGCAATTTATTACAAAAACCCCCACTAAATTTACAATATTATGGAATACTCTTGAAGACAATATAGGCATATGGTTTTCTTGTTCCCAATCTACACATTTTTATAAATATTCATAGCTAAAATTTTAAAACTCGACTTGCACATAACTCAACCATGAAATATTTGTGACTGGAGGAGTACAATATTCATTTTAATCCATGCATCTATACTTAATTCAGCGACTGAAAATACCAGGCCCTCACAGCTCGCAAGAACGCACTTCATGATCTGAAGTATTGTTTTTGTTTGGTGAGAGTGTGGAAGTACTACTCATTGCCACAAATATCCCACGCTGTCATAAACTTGTAGGTAGCGATATTGCCATTGTGATCAGAAGTTCACATGCTACTTTCATGTGTAGAAAGAACAGAGCACATACATCGAAGTGTGCGTTCCGTAGAGGATACTCGATGTCGAGCGAAGTCCAACAGGACTCATTGATAAAATCTTTGTACCCGGCACCAGATTTCTCCCTGAGTGGTGAAGCAGCTGATATGGATGCAGTGTGGATGACGCGCTTCACCGTTTTGGATCCCTCACATTGCCGGAGGATCACACGCACTGCATCCTCTGCTGCCTCGGCTAAGTTCTTGTACTGCCACGGAAAAAAGGTAGTAGACACAAGATCCAGATCAACATAGAGTTAAAGACAAGTGAACCCTGAAACAGTATTTGTGCACACAGTCCTGTTCTTCTTTCTATTGAACAAACCAAATTTAATCCTGAGATCATACTCGAGAGTCCCAGGCTAAGTTAGTAATTATTGATTAAGGTCAAATTTTACTTTTGATGGTCAAATCAAACAGCAATCGATCATGGCTTCTACAGAAATAATAACCAGTTATTAAACGGAAATGTTGATATGCTAGTAGATGACACGCATTCAACCAAACATTTTGATCCTGATCAACATACATACACAAGTGAAACCCTGAAACTGTATTTGCGCACATGGTTCTATTCTCTTTTGCCGTTGAACAAATAAAATTTAATCTCGAGAAAATCGTGCTCAACGAGGTCACAATTTATTTTAGATGGTCAAATAGCGATTGATCATGGATTTTACTGGGGAAAATATATAAATCGAAAATATTGATATGAAACATATGATGGTAGATGGCACGCATTAAACCAAACATTTTGATAAATCAGTAAACTTTGTTCACGCCACAAGTCGACAAGCACAAATTGAAGCGCAATGGTTTCACCTTGGAGCTAGCAGAGACGTGCTGGAACGGCGTGGCGACGAGGAAGACGAACTGGCAGCCGGTGATGGCCGGCGCGAAGGTGGCGGCGTCGTAGAGGTCGGCCTCGAACAGCCGCAGCCGCTCCGCTGCGGCGCTGGGGACGAGCCGCCGCAGCAGCCCCGCCTTCCTCTCGTCTCCTGCAGCCGGAAATCCAACCCATCCATCCAAAAATCAATCTCACACGCACCGGGACACAAGAATCCACCACCTCACCGAATCTTCCCCTCACGCAGAATCGAATAGCGCTCACCGATGCTCCGCAGGGTGGCGTGGACGGTGTAGCCCTTCTCGAGGAGCTTCTTGACGAGCCAGGAGCCGATGAAGCCGGTGCCGCCGGTGACGCACACCCTCACGCCGCTTCGCTCCCCTCCGTCCGCCATGGCTGCTGCTGCCATTGAGCTCCGACGAGTGAGGGCAAATCTGGTGAGGCCTGAGCTTGGCACATTAGCTGAGAGCAATTTATACACGGAAGGAGATTGGACTGGTCAGTCGATGCGCCGGGTCAGCATGGGAGTTGACACCTGGCAAACGCAGCGGTTAGGTGGCCGGCGGCGGAGTCATCGTTGCTGCGGTGGAGGACGGATTGGCGGCATATCGTCGACACCGTCGCGGGCGCGGCTGCTGCGGACGGCGGATGGCAGGCAGCGGGCGGTGACCATTGCTGCTATTTTTTAGAATGGAGAGCCGAGGTCCGAGAGACCGGGGCGGGAGCAGTCGGGAGAGAGACCGAGGGGTGGGCCAGCGTTTGGGCGTGATATGGCATTGGTGGATAATTTTGGCAAGTGGAGGAATAAAGAAATAGGAAGAAACTCTATTCTCTTTATTATTATATTAGGTATAGATGTACGATGGCAAAGTAATTTGAGCAAGTGTAACATTAGCATACATACCACATTACTTAGACCCAGTTCTTTTCAGCTTAACAGTTTAACGGCTTAATAGTTTAACGACTTATTTACATTTTGAGAACATATGTTTTTAATTTTTTGAGTTCGTTTTTTCGCTGTTTTAAAGTTGGGTTCTAACGCTTTAAAAATCAAATCAAACCAAATGTATCGGAATCTCGAGACGATCTCAAGAAACTCTTGAAGTTCAGTCATTTCATTGAATTCAAATTGCTTGGATCATTCAAAAAAAGCGGTCTTAAGCACCTTTGTCATAAATGGGCTTGTGTAAACGTCTTCAACATGATTACCTTCTCTTCTTCAGAACATAGGAGTGAAGGGGAGAAGGGCTAGTGGGCCAGTTCGGCTTGGTTCAGATAGGGGAGGCAGTGATGCACGCGTCGGGAGAAGAAATAATATTTTAACATTTATATTTTATTTTAAAAATAAATGTTTATTTAATGAAAATAAATTTATAGGCGTCTTTTATCATTCCATGTTATAAATACAGACGAATTTTATATAACCTGAATAAACCTGTGGGATTTAGGCTCGACATGTTTTTCTAACTATTTATTGAGCCTAAACCTCAAAAGTTTATTTGGCAGGTTATATAAAATATGTCTGCTGTACTGACACGATTTATATCTATCAGATGAAATGGCGAGAGACGCCAATTCATTTAATTTTATTAAATGAACATTTTGTGTATTTTTAAAATAAAAATATAAAATGTAAACAAAAAAATTCGGATGACGGGGAGGCCAGCCACTAGGCCGGCGCTGGCCCAGGCGGGGAGAGGGGCGCGAGCGTCGTCAGTCAGTGGCCCAAAGCAGAGGAAGCGGCGGTGCACGCCGCACGGCTCGGCCAACGCGATTCCGGTGATACGGCGATGGTCCGGCTGGGGAAATGATGGGACAAGGAAGGAGAGGAAACAGGGAAGCTCCGAGAGGGATCGTCCGAACACGAGATGGACGGCGCGGACCGCGGCAGCGAACAGGGCAGCGAATCACGGCGGACCCGCTCACCGGTGGTAAAATTGAGAGGAGCGGCGGATCGGTGAGCTATGGGAAGATGAAGAAGTGATACGGTGACGACGGCTCAGACAAGGGAGGGCTGATGCTGCTCAGCGGCGTCGCCGGAATCGGGTGGCCAAAAGAGGGCACGGCGGCCGGCTCCAGCGAGGGAGAGGCGGTGCCGATGGTTGGGGAGGACTCCCAGAGGTCTAGGGTTGCCGAGGGAGTCAAGGGGGAGGAGTTTTACCAAGCACGGACGGGCGTCGGTGCTCCGCAGGGCTTGGCTCCGATGGCAGATTTCCGGCGAGGCGACAGGCTTCACTGGTGGCGGCTGCCGAAAATGAGAGCAACTCACCTTGGGTAGCAATGCAAAAGGAGACCATGAGGGGTCGTTTGGGAGCACTGTTCCCTGCCGGGATCCTGGCCCAATCCCCGGGCTGGAGAGCCGCGTGGGACTTTTTCCCGGGAAAAACTTGTAGTCCGTTTGGAAGACCACCCGAGCGAGTTTTCCCGGGCCATTTCCCGTCCTTTCCCCGAGGAAACCGTCCTCGTCTTGTGACATCAGGAATTTCTCCCCGCGCGTGGTGGCAGCGTGGCTCGAGGATGGCGACGCTTCGAGAAGGAGGAGGAGGTGTTGTTGCTGCCACCGTGGCAAGTTCTGAGCTAGGCCGGAGGTGAAGGCGACGGGCGGTGGCGTGGTTGGGCTCCAAAGGGCGGCGCCGAGGAGGAGGGCGTGGCAGCGCCGCTGGCGAGGAGGAGGAGGAGAAGGCGGCGAGGCGGCAGGTGGGCTCAGATGGCGGTGCGGCCGAGCTCCAGATGGCCGCTTCGAGGAGGAGGAGGAGGAGGAGGCGAGGCTGGACGACGGCTCCCTCGATTCAGTTGGGAGAGAGAGAGAGAGAGAGAGAGAGAGAGAGAGAGAGAAACCGTCTTGTGTGGAGGGGAGAGAGACGGGGATTGGGTGGGAGTGGGATCCAGGGAATGCAAATGATCAAAAAAAATCTTGTGAGGGAAAATCTGCCCTAGGATATTTTCCCTTGGCTCCCAAATGAGCCCTGAGGGAGGAAGAGGGCTAGGTGCAGCTTGTTCCGTTGCTAGAGATGAGGATTAGAACGGGGAAGTGGGAAATCCACAAATATCTCATGAGGGCGGTGGGATCCACATGCAAATCAGTAAATACATAAGAGCTTAACATACAGGGCCCATGTGTCAGTGATATAAAGAAATAGATAAAGAGAATTGTTATTTGAAGTTTTGTGAAAAATAATTAACCCCTTTAGGGCTCGTTTGGGAACCCGGATCCCGGCCCAAACCTGGGGAGGAAATCCTAGCGTGATAAATTTTCCTGGGAATTTTGTGGATCCACTTGGAAGCCCATCTAACAGGGATTATTGGGCCTCTTTCCCCGGGGAAACCCGGCCCTCCTCCCGACATGTGGATTATTTCCCCGTCCCCTCGGCCCTCGCATGTTCTCCGCCTCGCCTCGCCTCGCCTCGTCTCTGCAGCCTCCCACTCTGCTCCCTCCTCCTCCGGCCTCGGCCTCCGCCTCCGCTCCCTTCACCCCCACGTCCGCCCCTCCTTTGCCCGCCCCCCTCCTCCTCCACCTCCTGTCGTCGCCGCCATCACCTCCTCCACCTCCTCTGTGGCCTTGCTTGCCTCCTCCTCCTCCCTCCCTGCCGCCCCCCCCCACCCTTGCCAGAACCTTGCCCTGGCTCCTCCTCCTCCACTTCGACTCGACAACACCGAGAGGATCTGCTTGTGAGCTCATCATGGCGTCGGTGTTGATTGGGGACTACGCCTGCATCGACGAGACTGACGGTGCGGGGATGAATCTGATGTTTGCAATTTCATGTTGCAATAGCACGCTCTTTTGAACATTGTATTGATGATGTATTTGTTTCATTGTATTGCTGCTATATTTGATTTCTAGCATTTTCTCAAATTGTTTTACACAATATCATGATCGGGACAAAGTAGTTTTTTCAAATTTTTAGATGTTTAAATCCATACGTTTCCAAATTTTTTTGTGATATATCATGTATGAACTATTTTTCTTGTACAATTATTGTACACATAGAAATGTGCTTGTTAGTAGCAGTACCGACCTGTTGCTTATTGGCTGTTTGGATGACTTAATCCTAGGATAGATATAAAGCATGTGACTCCTATTTCCCGGGGATTTCATCGGACCATCAAAATCCCCCTATGGGATTAGGATAAATGGTTTTGAAATTAGGATAAATGAGGTTAAACACTTTTAAGGAATTAGGATAAATGGTTTAGAAATATGGTTTCACTTTTAAATGAGGTTAAACACTTTTAAGGAATTAGGATAAATGGTTTAAACATGAGACACATATTTTGAAATTGCTTTAGAAATATGGTTTCACTTTTAAAACATGCTTAAATGTGTCTTATAAATGAAAAGGTTTGAAAATGGCTTACTAATGAATGGATTTTAGGATATGACACATGCTCATTTTCAAATAGATTTTGCATTTATATAAATTATCCTACTAATTAGATTTCAAATGCAATATTTTAAATTATTTGAAAATAAGGATGTCACGAGAGTGGGGTCACCCAACTAGACGGCGACGCCACCACCGAAGCGGCAAGATTGGTTGAAGGTGATCGGACGGGCGATGGTGGGCAAATAAACACACACGACCACGTGTTAGGACGGGCGTGATTGTTGTGGTGGAAAGCGGTTGGGTGGTGGCGCCACTAGTTGTGGGTAGTGTGGGGGTGGGATCAATGGTAAGGAAGACGGAATTTGGAAAACGAAAAGTAGAGCCGCTGAAGACGGGGAAGGAGGGCGAGGCGGTGGGTAGGAGGGAGGAGGCCGGAGCGGCTTGTCGCTACCTATACCGTCGGGTTGCCCCCTCCCATGGTACCATGTTGTGTAGCCCCCCTCCCAACCCACACCCTAACCCACCTAGAAGAAGTGGAAAACAAAAGGTGCATGCGTGCATGACTCTAAAAAAATTTAGGGTACTCGGGTTTACCTGACACCCTCTCGGATATGCCACTAAATTTAGACTTTTAAGCACTTTCTGGTTTATGGTTTTCGTCAGATCAATCAAGTAGATATGTGAAGAACCGGATGCATAAATCCTTGAGTTTTTTTGTTGTGATTCGATTGCATCCAGGTGGAGAAACGATTTTTGAGTGGTTTTGATTTTTGTATGGCTAAGCATCTTCGTTTTTGGCTAATTACTTTTATTTTGAGTGTTCTTTTGACTCTAGAAGTGCTCGGGCGTGTCTGGGCAAGAGGATCACAAGACTTTTCGTTTTTGTTTATTTTCATACAGGAGTTTGTGGTTCTTGCTGTTCTGTGCTTTTCTTTAGTACCGAGTTAATAAAGGTTGCATGGTTTATTTAAAGAAAAATGTAAAATTCTTCTTGAAAATATACATGTACCTGCATGCATCTGCGTTAACGGAATTTAAATTACCGGGAAAATGACAATATGCTCCTATACACTGAGCCAGAACTACGGAATAATCTATAGTGCGCACAGGAGAAAAATTCTTTGGGGCCTGCATGCAAACAGCCTCCCGTGAGGCCCTACCCGGATGGAGGCCACGTGCCCCCTCCCTCAATCTCAATGCAAGGCCATCTCCTTCCCAGACCCTCTGTCAGGTCACAGCACAATGCTCTATCTCCTCCCGCACCGCAACTCTCTCCCTTCTCCAACTATCCTCTCCTCTCTCTTCCCCGGTCGCCGCCTCGCTCGCCACGACGCTCCACCGCCTTGCCCTCCGTCGTGGCGTCAAATTTGAAGGGGAATCCTGAAGGGGATGCGACCAGGCACATCACGTCGCCGGTGTGGTCCGGGTGCCTAGGATGGGGAGCACGTCGGCCGACGAGCTCGTCCCAGGAAGCCTCCTCGTGCTCTGGCGGCTGCTTCGAGAGGCCATAGCTCAACGCCTCAACCTAAATCCTTGGATCGAAATCAAACAAAACCGTCTTGTACTTCAACCCAAATCAGTCCAATTAATCTAGGCATCTAGCTAGTTTCCAACCTCAATTGAGAAAGTGAACAGCAGAACGTGAAGAACAGAGCATGTACTCCATCCAGCCCGATCGAGCTCCAGCTAACCATAAATCATTCAACTATAAGTTGATATATTCCCCTTCCCTATCGGGTGAACTGCGCCGTGGAGCTAACCATAAATTTGGATCCACTACGTGATATTGAAATTTGTTATGCGCTAGATGCGTACCATAAATTTGTCACTGATTCATTTTTTTATATATCACTAAGCAAAGACATTTGAATATATAAATTTGTGTGTGTATGACGGGGCCTCAAAATCGTTTACCTTTGAAACCCGTCTTGTGAAACTGCACTAGTCCCTGGACCAGTACACTAGTGCCTCACATTACATAGCTGGATCATTACATATAATATCAAACGATATTTATTACAAACTAGAAATATTAACCTTGTTCTGGTTCCTATTTACAACCATAAGTCTTGAAGTCGATTATATTACAATAAAAGATTGTTTTCCTGACGAAAGCTACGGCTAGATTACATATGAGGATCCTAGGCTATGTATGTGACATCCGAACTGCAGAAGAGCCTAAGTCTGGCCGAGATCATCCAACGCTGGATCTCCTTCTTCGTGATACACTTAGTCTCCATTATCAGGGTCTCCATAACCTAAAAGAGAGAGTGGGTGTGAGGGTAAGTGCGCAATCAAACCGCACTTGCAAGTTAACACATTCCTTAATGCATATTAGTGAGAAAGGCTATATAGTTGAGTTTTTGGTTATTTTATTTGCAGACAAGCCAATTTTTAGAATTTAACATATATGCATAAAAGCCTAACCTAGCCATTTTCGAAAAGACATCTCCAAAAAGATGTCGAGGAAAGATATATCAAAGTTCAAATTCTTAATACTCAAGCCACAAAGGCACCCTCTACATATATTTCCCCCATCCCATCTTCTTTCACCACACCATCATTCCGGGCCGGCCAATCCCCGTTGCAAACCACTATCTTTTTCGAGTCCCGCGAACTGGTGACCCAACCCACCCCACTGATTGCCGTTCAACGAATGGCATTGGTCCCTATAGTTCACCCCGGTAGATATGGTCAAATCTCTACACAAGAAACGACATAATTCACCTTCCACTCAGGATTGGTCAAAAGGCCACACAAGCCTAGGCCACACAGGCTTATTATATATGGTCACACAGATCACCAATCCTGCGCTTCCGCGCGATGGCCACGCGTTGTGGTGTTAGGGACCAAAGCTCACACATATGTAATGGTCGGCGGTTTCCCGCTGAGCTCAACACATGAGCACCTTCCACCTTCTCATCTTTATTTTTCACATTCATAAATGTCACACAGACTAAGATAAATGTTGCACAGACGATGCTTCTGGGTCCACCCTGCCCAACACCCTTCTCTTCCATTATTCCCATCCCCGATCCCCGTTACCTCATATCCCCATAACATAAGTCACACATCAACACTTTAACACATGCAGCGCAAAGTTTATCATGACCAAGGTATGTAAAGTCATCATGTCCACCGGTGATTTTTGGCTCACTAGTGCGGGATTGGATACCCGATTAAATCATTAAGACCTAAGCAAGTCTAAGCAGGTTTTACCCAAGACTAGAAAGTCTAAATATTTTATGTAATATGTAGGCAGTCAAAGCATTTCATGATATCAAGGAATCATGTATGGTGAACACATATTCATCAAGGACAGGGCATGATATCATCATGATTAAACAAATAGGCAATTCGCAAATCATAGTAGGCATGCAAGTTTATATTTTTAACAAGATAATTTAGTAAAACATGGGTGGAAGAATGAGCTAGGGTGTTAACTCGTCTTGAGGATCAATGGAATGAACTTGGCTTGCTTCTAGGAATTCTTCTCCTAGAACCGGTTCGTCTATCAGACCAAAGATCCCAAATTAATAGACATGGTAAAATGTACGAGTGAAAAATGCAGGACTAAGTATCGATCTTAGGTGATAGTGCTAAGCTTGAGGTTTGGGATGGTTAAGGGTGAAATTACCAAAATACCCTTAGGAAATTCCTATTTGGAAAATGTGAAAATGCTTATATTCATACCTTCCTTAATATATTCAGAGCCTCTTCTCTATTCCAAAATTAAATTCACAATTTTCACAGGGTGTAGAGTGTTCCTAGTATTTACTAGAATGTTCTAGGAATTTTTGGAGTTATTCTACTATTTTTAATAATTAGAAATGCATTTATGGAATTATCTAAAACAATAATTCGATAGAAAATGATTAGAACAGTAGTGGGCCAAGCCCAGCACTGTGCATAGCGCAGAGGAAACAACGCGGCCCAACTCCGAGCGGTGGCGCTTTCAGCCAGCGCGGCGCGCAACAGGCAGCGACGCCGAAGGCGTATTTGCAGATAGCGCCTCCACTTGATCTGACGTGCGGGACCAAGGGCCCAACAGCCAGCGACACACAATCGGGGAAACGCAGCGGTGCAAAGAGGGAGCAACTGACGTGTGGGTTCCAGCGTCCAGCGACTCATGTACGCTCGACGCGTGGTTGATGACGTCATGCTAACGTCATCATCTTCAACCTCTCGCCGACGCATGAACCCGAAGAGAAAACTACAGCTTGCCGGCGCTAGGGGCTATGGCTTCGGGTGTAGATGCGACTGTCGGGTTCGGGAAGACAACGCGCATCTAATGACGTCCATGGCACGGCCAATGGTGAACAGACGCGGCGGAGGCAAAGTGGCTCGGCATCAAACGGCGGAGTCGCTACCGTACGTCTCTAGTCAAATTGAAAGGCACAACAGCAACAGGGAGGCAAGGGCATGCTTACCGTAGCCCTAGCAAGGACGGAGCGGTCTTGATTTGGCTTAGCAGCGTGCAGCATGGCGAGGACGCTCCGGCAATGCTCTGGCCAAATTAGTCGAGGGGAAATGCTCGTGAGGTGACAAGGATTCTCTGGGAAGAAAGAGTCGGAATAAAACGTACCGAGGAGGGAGGAATCAACGGAGACGGCTTCGGCACGGCGTAACTCCGACGAGCAATTCCGGCCAAAGCAGTAGCTCCAGCGTCGTGTGCGTTGGCGAGCGAGTTCCGGAGGTTGTCATGGACGCATTAGAGGAGCGAGAGCATTCGGGAGCGGAGCAAATGAGAAGAAAAGGGAAATTCCGAGGCAGCGACGGCGTTTTATACCGGTGAGGGCGGTGGCGGCGGGCCCGGCGACGCCAGCACGATGCGAGCGAGCGGTGGGATGGCTATGTGGCGTCGCAGGCTTGTTCCTATGCCATTCACTTAACTGGCTGGCCGACAGCGAGGTGGAGAGAGAGAGGGCGGTGAGCGGCGCCGGAGAGAGAGAGAGAGAGAGATCGGCGGGAGAGAGAGAGAGAAACAGAGGGGAGAGCAAATGGGCTGGGCCAAGAAATGGCCCAAGGACAGCCCAGCTAGAGTCCAAACCCGAGAGCTAATTTGGAATTTGAATTTTTCACCAAAATTTACTTAGGGATTTTAATTCTAATGAATGTTGATCAATTTTTGAAACTTAGCTCAATTTTTGGGTGTTACAGTGTATATATATAAAGTTAATTATTCATTGACTTCAAATGGTCGATATAAACATGAAAAATCTTGTTATAATATCCAAATGCCATGATTAAATCCCAAATTATTGAGGTCTTATTCCTGCTGAACTGAGCTTTTTGTACCCGCTCATTAAATCCATTTTAGTGCATTGTCATGTATATATGTCTTTATTTACCTGTTCGACTTATTGTTCTTGATTTGGCAAAGCTCATACATAGGACATTATTTCATGACAATGTTGTTGTTCATTTCTTTCAATACATGCAGATTGCCATGTTTATATCCATGGTTGATTTCAGTTTGATACTGTTAAATCAAATCAATGTAGAGTTCAACAAATTACTGTTTTGTAGGCATGGCATCTTATAAGGATGCAGCTACAAATTTTAGAACTTATTGCCAACGATCCAAGGTTACCAATATTGTGGATCGACTTTCTGAGCAGCAGAAAGAACATGCCACTGAGATGGGGTATGAAACAATCCTGTCAATGAAGTCATACGATATGCCGTTCAAATTTATTATGTATCCTGGTGGGCATAGTTGACTTAAAGTCAGGAAATTTGAAGCTTGGGGCAATTCAGTCCCCATCAAGCTGTTGATTTTTAAGCTCCTTGGGATTCTCAATGGAGATATGGAAATAAATATCTTTATGCAGTAAGGGCGTGTGTCAATTTCTGCGGATAACGATCATGACCGTGAAAAGGTGAGAGAGTTGAAAAATCATTACACTGAGCACACTGCGTAAGACAGCAAAGCAACAAAACCTTTCGATATTGAAGAAGAAATGGTGAAGGACAATGATAAAGATCGGTTCTCCCAGTCTTTTATGCTTCTTCCATTGTACTACTACTATTTAGCTCCTAATACGAAGAATCTTATCGATCGCAATTATGTGGAAGTACGTGATGATGTAAGCACAATTAAGAATTACGAATTGGTGCGGCTTGGTAGCTGATTATCTTATGGTTGGCATTAAACACTTTAAAGAGTCAACTTCAAACTTTGTGATGGGTTGTGTGCACATTCTTGTTGTAAGTTACTATCTTTCATTCTATATAGTTGGGTTTAGATTCCATTTTATATTAGACAAGCTTCTTTTGACCATTACAAATTTTATATATCAACTTATCTACTACGATTTTCTGGAATCATTTTGCACCAAGCCCATGTTCCCACGGATCAACTATATTGAGCCACACGATATACACCACCTGCGTAAGATTAATTTAGATGACTTTCGTTCTAAGAAGGTATGTGTTCAACCGTATTTAACTGTTTTTGAACTACATATTGAACTAGCTTTGAAATTTTTGGAAACTCTATATATATGTAGTTTTTGAGAATTTCAGAATGTATGTATGCTGAGGAAATATTGTCATATACTGCTGGGTCAGGAGACCGCATTTCTGGAGCTACCGTTGAGCAAGGAGGAATCATTTCTGAGGCTGTTTTGTGTTTGGATTTTTTTTTTTGTTTTCTTGCTGACCTGAATATACTTGTTATGTGTAATTCAACTGCACCCTTTGTTAGTGCAGGAGCTCGCTAACTTGGCTATCAAATTGACGGACAAGATTTCAGAAAGAAAGTCTGAAGTCATCGAAATCGAACATACTAACCGTTTGGATGCGGAATTTATGGAGGTGTCAAGTAGTGAGCAGAAGTGGATGTTTTTGGAACGAAAGTCTGAATTTATGAAATATTTTCAGAACAAGGAGATGGAACTTGTTAAGGAAGTATGGAAACTTCTACTGTGTTTGCGGATGACACAGGCCATCCATTCCCTCAAATCTAACGCTCCAAGATGGAAGGTACACAGGAAAAGGTACTTAAGTATCAGTGGAGGTACACAAGTGGAGAGGGCAACCAGGTCATTTCGCATCTAATTAACGAGGGGCAAAATCGTCGTATCACTGTGTCAGAACTCATAGATCTCGCCTCGCCCTCCCTCGCCGGCTCGCCATCGCCAAGCTGCTCCACAATGGCTCGACGGTCCCCGTCCAGGTCGCCTCAAAGCGGGCGGCGCCTCAAAATAGATGGTTTTCGTGGATCAGACGCCTCTGTCTCAAGATCCAGCACCGCGCGCCTAGCTATCATGGCCACGGGAAGGTGCCCCCCCTCTTCGCCTCCGACGAACTCCGACTCCGCCACCGGCGCCCGTAAACTGGCGTAAATACCCGTCTATGGCGACCAGGTTAATGCGTTGCCTTGCATGATCTTACCGGACCATATTTTGTTTGTTCAAATTAAGCATTCTTCGTAAATCGTCTAGTTTTCTGTATGAAGCTAACAGACGATCCAAACACGACATTCACTAATTGTAAGAACAATTAGCACGAAAAATTGTTAACATTTTATGCGAGCCTCCCCCATTTGTTAGATGCAGGCTGTGATTTCGATTCAGTACATTGATCAGCAAATCTAATTCCAGGACACACCTCTCTTTCTTCTTCCATGTCAGGTTGTAGATTGAGAGCAAATTCATTTTGAGGATCGGTGTTTGAAGCCTCTGCACAGATGTTGCAATCTGTTGAAATGGGCTTTATGTTTCGTACTTGAAAGCAGATATATACTAGATTATAAACCTCTAAAAAATATCATTTATTCAACTATATGTTTTCATTGTAGGATATTTGTGTTTTAACGGGTCACATGGGTCGATGTCAGGTTATATCAGTTCGTGACATAACTTGTAGTCATTTAACTTGCCTGTTTTTGCGCTCCTTTCATGAAGTCTTGGGAGAGCTCCTGCCAGTTCTTTGGAAATTAGTAATTGACATGATATTTCATAAATTCCGGGATTGTGAGAATTGTGTTGTTCCAAGCTTGTAACAAGTTGTAGTTAATTAAAAGAGTCCTTTGCACAATCGGAAATGATTATAATTGTAAATTTTTTCATGGTCTTCGGACAGAACATTTTGAAACCATGCTACAAATAATTGCTTAACCAAGCTAAAAACAAGTAATAACTAAACTAAGAAGTAGGAATAACCATTTGTGGTCCTTGCGGATGTACCTGTCCGGTGCACTATATGAAACGACATCATGTGAATGTCCTTTTACAACGGACAGGTCTGGCGCTCGTTATAAAACGACACCTTGTGAATTTATACAATAAAAGTAAGTAAACAATATGTAATTTAATAATTTATTTATGAAGCACACCCATGGTATGAACCACAATGATCTCCAAATTAACATGTTGAAATACAAAACAGAATCATATTCCCTAAAATGGAAATATTGTTATGAGATGGTAAAAACATATGTATGTACAGAGTCTTAAAATTGTGCGAAAAGAAAAGTTATATTGTCCTCAGTTGTAACATGATGCCTAGGTATTAAACAGAAGTTGTGAACTTATGTTGGAGATCTCAAGTTATTTTAAATAAATCATTTACATTTACTAGTATTTGTTCGAAATAGGAAAGCTTTGGATAATAAACCCATGTCGCAGTACTATGAAAGATCATTGTGTGGCACACGGCCCACCAGAACCCGAGGCCGCCAGCGAGTGGCGGCGTCGATGGTGTACTTGTAAACTGTCGGAGTGGAGGTCATTGTCAATTCCAAAATACAACAGACCGGTCGGGCACACTTATAAAACTACATCGTGTCGATGTCCTCCTACAACGTACGGACTGGTCTGGTGCACTATACGAAAGGAGGCATTGTCAATTCGAAACTACAACAGACCGGTCGGGCACACTTATAAAACTACATCGTGTCGTTGTTCTCCTACAACCGACTGGTCTGACGCACTACATGAAATATTAAACCTTGTCAATTTCGTTCTCTACGGATTCATGGAAAAAAAAAATACTCCCCTCCGTTTTGACAAGTCTTTGACCATTCATCTTATTCAAAAATTTAATGCAATGATGCAAAAAAATTGGGTCCGGGGCCTAAGGTCAGCGGCACACATGAAGGGTCCAGGGCCCACTTACCCTTAATATTGTTTGTTTCATATTAAATTAAATTAAAATTTGTATGTTTGTATAGGCCAAAAGTTGTATTGTTGTGTTGTTATTTTTGTGGGGTTTTGAATAGTTCTTAGAGTCTGCAAAGTATTTGTTTTCATAATTCCTTGGGTTTTTTAAAACGCAACTCAGCATTAATCTGAAATAAACAAACAGACTTAAAATGTACATAGAAAACGGAGCGAAAATTAAAATAAATTCCATTCATAGGTGCATTTTTCCAAGTCCATCAGTTAATTACATTTTCAAAATATTAAATAACCCTAAACTGCTAATCATCATCGTCATCTGAGGCATCGTCGCCGTCCGCCGAGCCGTCGTCGTCCTCGTCGCCGTCATAGGAGACGTCGTCGTCCTCGTGACCGTCATCCTCGTCGTCGCCATCTGACGGCTCTTCGCCGTCGTCCAGCAAGTCGTCATCGAGGAGATCCTCGTCCTCCTCCGGTGGGAACTCCTTAGGGGGGGCTCAGTGTACTGACAAAACAATAATCAGCGTGAGGATAGCAAAAAAATTAAGAATGTAGAAAGAAATCCATACACACACACCTCGACGTCCTCGGAGTCGGACAGCTCGGAGTCCATGCAACCCCACTCCCACGGAGCATCGTATCGGTAACTATCGATACGATGCTTCTTCGGAATCGCCATGGGACGAGGCGACTCGTCGAACGACGCGTCCGACGAAGAACAGGAGCTGCAGCGCTCCTGGAGGCGACGCTTCGTCGGCTTGTTGCTGTTGCCGTCGGAGCTTAAGTAGGAGCTCATCGCTGCAAAGTTTTGCTTCTGAGAGGGATTGTGGCAACTAAGTACTGGGAGAGTTGGAGAGGACGCTAAGCGGTGAGAATACCTTATATAGAGCCAACCGACCTTTCGTATGCCCTCCAAGCGATCTTTCGTTTCTGAATCGCGACCCACTACTCTCTGACTTCCTTGCCGAACGTTCCAACTTCCTGTTTTGTTTAAAAAAAAAGAGGAAAACACCATGGCGCAGCGTGACACGAAAGGAAATTAATGGGCCAGATGAATAGATGATGTTTCCCAGTTGCCACGTGCATTCAATTGTGTGAATGCTAATTACGTAGTAATCCCTCTGTTCGGTATTGTTGGGCGCATAAACTTTTTTGCAAAGACAAGGGATTAGCAACTGCTAGCATTAACTGATGAATTACCCGCTCTATATTTATCATGAGTCATGACTACTCTTTTGTTCCGCACCGTGCGCATGCAAGCGCTAGCTGGCCATCATGCACACGCTCACCGGCATGCATGCACCATTAGCGCATGATCTAGCTGCTGGTTAAGCTCCCCGATTCTTGCGCTTTATCACCACTTAATGCGCACGTTCGAACTGCGCCCAACAAAACCGAATCGCACGCTAAAAATTATGCGCTCAACAAAACAGAACGGAGGGAGTAATTATAACTAAACGAATATGTAACTAAACGAAGAAGTAGGCGTAACCCTTAAAAAATTATAGTCCAAATAATATGTAAATAATGTAGTTTAGAGAATACGAAAACAGTCTAGTTCAGAGAATAATAATACAAATATCTTATTTTGTTAGGAAAGGGCTCCTGTTGTACTGGCTTGGTTTTTTGGCTCTTCGAGTTTTGGATAGCACTGGTGTTGTTGACGGAACTTGTTCTTTCTTGTCCTGTGAAGCCATCTTTTCCTTTTTACCATATTTTTTATTGTTCGAACGTTCGTTCATCCCTTGGGTGGTATTTGATTTGTACAGAACACTGACATCGTCGAGTTCCTTTTGCGATGTTGTACTCTTCCATGTCCTACTTGTGATGCCTAGGATGGCTACATCATCATCAGAACCTTCATCTTCTTTAGTTTGTTTGACCTTAGATAAGTATTCAGCTTCCTGTGCACGGGAAATCATAGATTTAGTATGCTTGCTAAGGATGTCGCATTTATAAACCAATGTAAAAATAGCATTTGTACACAACCGTTAATGGATTCTTGTATGAAGCTCTTCGTTCCCGATTGCGTTCCGAGCGCAGTAGCCTGCAACATATCTTCTTTCCAAAAATATCCATTTGTTCCTAACATATAACTCTATGTTATAGTCCAATTGTATGTGGTAATTGTAAAGAGCAGTTCGTATTCGTGAAAATAGTTTAGGACGTACATTAGTGAAGTATTCGGTCATATCATCTCCGTTCCATGACAACATGTACTTTAGTACGTACATGGCACAAGATCGTCTGCAAATCGTTTTGCACTCATAAGTAAATGCTATTTGTTACATGATTAGCAATAGTAGTTAGATATGACATACCCGTCCTTCTGTTGAGGTATGTTGGTGTAGCGTCGTTTGGGTCACTTTGTCATGTCTATAGGCGTGACGACACCATTATATATGCGGAGATGAATAGCAGCTTGGACATATGATTGCAGGGCACGAACCTATAATGACTCAGTATATATACAAGTAGACAAGTTAGATTGTACGTAACTCAATGAATGAATTTAAGTAAGGCACGATGGATGTGGACTCGCCAATCTCTGTTCGACGTCGTCATCACACAACTTCTTCACACGAGACATAGGGTTTAGGACTTGAATCTCCTCTTTCTCATGGTTCACCACAAACAAACTCCAATGACAAATCATTACGTTGAATGGGACAAATACCTATGAAAGACATGGTACTATAAATCCTGAAGATTAATGCAACAAAGTGCTAAATTGACGGAAAAGTGTACTAACCATTTTTGCTGTTAAGCATCTCTCTCCTATACCTTCAACCCATGATCCTTCGTCAAGTGCATTGAATTCACCATATTCCCCAACGAACTTCTGACTCTGTTTTGTGGAGACGACAGCGACGTGGTCGTTTGCAATGTTGGCGATATATGCATACGCATCGATCACCTATGAATGGAATGAGTAAGAATATATTACGTGACAAGTTACATAACCGTTCATGAATGTCGAGATGTGGAGCTTAGATGATCATATATCCATGTTGCATTTACGTTGGGTCGTAGAAACTTAACAGTGAGAAGCACGTCTGCTATGTCAACCACCACACCATATTCATAACTATGTTTGATAAATTGTATCGCCTCTTCATCCTCTTGAGTTAGAACATAATCATCGTTGAAACCTTGATTAAAAAATCAATTAAAGTTATATTACAAGATGCCCAATAAACCATTTAAGCTACAATGAAAACATAGACTGTCACGTATGAGTACATAAAATTACTCACCAAGCTGTTCCTTTGAGGGGTTCGGTTTGCTTAGGATGCAGTTGAAAATTTTTAGTACCGGGGTATCATCATAAATATCACGGCCCCCTGTTTTGCGAAGAAGTCGGTCAGTTGTTAACATTGATCTATCTGATGAGTCCATGCGGTCCATGGTTGTCAAAAATTTATCAATTGCTTTGAAGGGGTCTTTACTATCATCTGCACCAGCAACATCTTTTATGTCATTATGGAGTGTGTGTTCTGATTCCGTGTCATGTGGCTTTGTTGGAGTTTGAAATGGAGACTCGGTGCATCTTGTAGGGCTATGCCAATTCCTCAAATCTTCTGAACAAGGATACTGCTGGTGTGAGTACATGACATCTTTGGTACGATCATGCTGCACGGTGCACATTATTAATGCAGACTTATTAGTAGAAACATTCATCATTGGTGCAATAATAAAAATGCATTACGATAGTTTTATTGAACCTTAAAATTGTTGTCATTGAAAGGTGGAAATGCATTCCCGTTAACCGATGCTTTAATAGCCTACAAAATGTCATGTATTTGCTTAAGCAATACAACAACAACATGTATGAAAACTGCTATTTCAATGTACGAATAGTGAAGAGACCTTTAGTTCAGTTTGACATTGGTGAATAATATCTGTCATTGAGGAAATCGTTTCACTAGGTGCCTCGGTTGCTTTAAGCTGTGCCACTTCTTCCTCGAGACTCAGAATCTTTGAGCAAATTCTGTTTTCCATATCCATCATGGCTCGTTCTGTTGAAAATCGATTCTTGTTGATTGCTTGAAGTACAATGTTCAGCTGGTGTACATATAAATTGTAGTCAATACGAAATTCTTTGTAGTCATATTAAATCATTGGAATCAATATGAAGCATACGTACTTGTGAAGACGACAACCCAGGTTCATTGCCGGGCTGGTCTAGAAGGCAACCTTCTCTATAAGTAGTGTTCCCCACTTTGGTAAATTCCGTGGGCCGTCTTTGGCTACGTGCAGCAGCAGGAGGTATGATGAATTCATTTTCCAATTTTGGGGCATGGCTTGTTGACTGAGGTGTAGTTATCTCAAATTTTTGGATGACCTTGCAATAGAAAACACTTTAGGTGGCGATTACAAATAACAAATTTTAAAGACGGTGCTAGAAAAACAATGACTTACCACGCCTCCATCAAGTCCATCGAGATCAAAAGCATCGAATCTACGCTTTGAGTTATCTGCATCCCATCGGGCCATCCGTGGACGCACATTAGGAGAATAAGTAACTCCATGTCTTGTATAAGCCTGGACATGCTCCCAGTACCAGAACTAATAATAGTAAAGGCAGTTAGAGACTGTACATAAGTAGACATTCATATTATACTATGTTTAATTTGTGGTTATAAAACAGGGCAGTGAGGTATACCTGTAGAAAGGCTAGATTGCCACGGAGATTAACTGGTCATCTTTGTTTGAAACTTTGTATGCAACTTAATAAATGACGCAAGGTGAACTCCCCCCAGTTGTAGTTGGAGATCTTGCCCACGTCCTCGACCAACGCGACGTACATAGCACTAACATGGTAATCTGTGGTTGGCGCTAAGAGTCGTCCGATAGTATACAAGACAAACTGACGCTTGAAGTGCACATCTGGAACCTTAGAGTTTACGAGTTGATCCTCTAAATGTTTCAAGCTGATGGTGTTATCTCCCGGGGCTCGATAAAGTCTTACTAAATCATCACTGATTGATGTGGATTTGCCTACATCTACTTTTTCCCCCTTGATTGGCAGCCCCATTATTTGCAACACATCTGTCAGCTCCATGGCGATATCCTCACCAGCAATACGAAATCTGTCTGTACCCAATATGAGTCTTTTGGCAACCTTAACTAACATAATTCGGCGAAGAACTATACTTTTAAGGTGTAACAAACCACCAAACCCTAAAGATTCTGTTACACTGTGATGTTCCTTTGATAATTGATCGACGATTTGAGCATAACGCATGGGTGAGCGGAATAACGGTCATGGATCCGTGCTTGTTTGATGTGTTCTAAAACAATTGAATAAAATTAGCGATTGAGCGAATATGTTTTAAACAGAATAGCATGGCGTACATCTAACTCACTAGGCGCGTGATTGGGTGGCAACATACCTCCTCTTCGGTACGTTCATCTGATGTAGGGGCTTGGGTGCTTGATCCATCGATCTCACGCTGCATTCGCTTCTGTTGGATTTTGACGTCGGAGTTGCTTGATGACCGCTTCATGCCGTGAATGAATCTTTGATTGGTGTGGTGTGTGTGGAGGTAATTTGGGCGTTGTCTTTGTCTTGTGAGTAGTCCTCGGCGATAATTGCGTGGGTCGTGGCAGAGTCAATGGTAACTACTCCCTCTCCTTTCCAGTTTAGTAGGCGCTAGTTTGGCGTAGATTTCGCATATAGAAGGCGCGGCCGCCAGCGGTCGATTTGGCCCTGCGCTAATCACGCGTAGCTAACGGCCATGCGGCAATCACGTAATTAACCGCCAGCTCTGATTACCCGGCCGATGCGATTTAGTGTAAAAACTGGCATCGCAACATAAAGAATAGCAGAGAAATTTTTTTTTAACCTATTCAAATAATTAATATAAAAATAACCCTCGGCGGAAACTATTTGTACCCCCAGCCTTCTCCCACGGCTCTTCTTCTTCATTTTCACATTTCCCCTTCCTTTCTCTTCCCTAACCACTGTAATCTTCTGGAGATTGCCAAGATCGGGCCGGATTTGTTTGGGAAACGGCTACACTTCATCATGGCAGGTAATCCCTCTCTATTTGTGTACGATTCAAATGATTTAGGTTAGGGTTAGGGTTAGGGTTACACGTAGTACTCTAATCTTGCGCACGACTCCACTCCTGCACGAGCCCACTAACTCGTGCGAGACTTCCGCAACTCACGCATATGAACTGGTCCTCCGAGCTAAGTGCAAGGCACGCTCCAACGTGGTCCACTAATTGTGCATGCAGCTTGCTAATCTACCGATTCCCCTGAACTAATCAGCCGGCTAATTAACCAGCTAAATCCTACATGCATGCAACACACGCACACAACTCCAGATGCAACACAACTCCACGTACATGACACACATGCACACGTACACGTTCTATTAACTGAAAAAATAAACTCTGAAATAAACAAACTAGGCAAGATTATTGCCAACATGGTAATGTTAACCCATATGATGTATGTGTAGGTGTATTTTGTATTATAGTTAGAAAGTATGGCGAATGATATATTGGTTTTTTGTGGAGTACGGTTTGTTAGAATAATTTATTTTTCATTTGTATTATACTATATTGCAGGAAACGTTCCCTTCAAGGCGAAGCCCTTTCTGAAGTATGGGGATTACCCTAGGGGTAAGGATGCTCCAGTTCGGTCCTCTCCGTTTCCGGTTCCAATTTGCGAGCACGGCATTCCTGCGGAGGTTCAACAGTCAAGGGACCGTGATACTGCCGGTAGAGCCTTCTACACCTGTGGTGTGAAGTTCAATTACTGTATGCCGTATTCTAGCTCGCCGTGTTGGTTTTTCGAGTAGATCGATGGTCCAGAAATGTACGACCCGAGGATCCGATTGTTCCCATGGCGCTCCGGGGACACCAAACCAATTCAGCATTTTAGGCGTTGGGTTCCTCCTCCGCCAAACCGTGGGGAATTGACAACGGAGGAGAAGGCGGTGGCAAGTGCTAGTCGGGTGATGAACCCTCCTATGTGTAATTGCAATGTTAAGTCGATATTAGTGCGTCCAAACCCAGGGGTGGACTTTACCCCCTTCTTTCGTTATTCCCGCAATGATCGAGTAAGTGTATGCAAGCCTACTCTGTATGTAAATTACTCTCATTTTGAGGTAATTCGATAACAATGTCTTATGTTTGTAGGATGGATGGGCTCTTTGTGATTTCCAGGAGTACATTTATGGCCCCAAGTCTTGTTGGCCTTCTAGCGATGATGTGGAGGCCTTCAACTCGGGGGAGAAGGATTGGCCATGTGAGAAATATCCATCCACTACCTGTAAGTGTGGGATACTGGCTCGAAGAGGAGTTGTCCCATCGGAACTTGGGTACAGATGGTATTGCGGCAACTCTTATGGTGATTTGGTGCGCCATAAGCATGCGACACATACAAGTATTTCTTTATGTATTGCACTATATTGCAGCTTGAGATTGATAACTCTTACGCTTAATCTTGTAGGAGGGAAGGACATGCGATTGGGAGACATATGAGGGACAAGAAGAGTTCGAAGCCGAGATTCATAATCTATGGCAACCTTACCAAGAGAGGAAAGTGGAGAGGAGGAAAGAAAATATAAGATATAACTATGGTGTACTCATGCCGTCCAATGAAGACAAAAAAAGGTTTTGACTGACATGAGGAGGGAGCGTGAGGTACCGCAACGTGGGTACTTCACCTCCTCAGAAATACTGGAATATTGGAGGAGACGTAGGGGGAGGTATCCACCTGGTGTTGATTTCAGAGAGGTGAGGCAGCAAAACCAGGTGCAAAGGAAGATGGAGAGGGAACGCGAGCTCGAGGAGTACAGGAACAAGATGGCTGAGGGTACACTCATTGACCAGAATGCCAATTATCGTCCTAATACGTGGCCGGCTCATTTGCAAACGCTGCGGCACAACAAGGCGAGGAGGACGGTGGAGATGGAGACCATGAGGGATCTTGTTAGAAACTTGCCTACCGTTGTGCCTGATGATGACGAGGAAAACGGTGGAGATAGAGGTCATGAGTGAGATCGTGTTTGTTCGAGGAAATTATGTAATGTGTTGTTGAAAATACCTTTTGTCAATGAACCATATGGTTCGGACCTAAATTTCATTAAATTGTAATATGCGCAGTTAAATATGTTATTTGATCAATTTATATATATTATGTTTGTGAGTTAGGATAAGAAGTGTTAATACATGTTTTACATTTATTTGGTACAAGGCACTAGAATGCCATTTTCAGATACAAAATGGCATCAAATTGACTATAGCAAGATACAAATTTTATAACCAGGCGTTGACATTTTAATGAAACTAGCTATATTTATGAGCTAACTCTTGCATGTCATAAGGAGCAATGTTCTGTTGACTGCTTGAATTGTCCCTGCAAATTAGAACTTCTCATAGCTATTGTGCTATTTAAATACTTACAATACTTCTCATAACTATTATGCTATTTAAATACATACGATACTGTCATAGCTAGTGTGCTATTTAAATACATACAAAAGCTTGGAAACATCACCAGTTCTCTGGCTTCACATCCTATCTACTAGGATGATTACTCTTCCATGTCACTATCTGACTCGCTAATCCAACCATAGCAGGGAGGCCTTGTACCAACAGTTCTTGGCGGGTCTATGGCCACATAGTCCTCTTCCTCAACTTGGAGCGGCAAGAACGGTACCTCCTAATGCAACTCTAGAATTGGCATGTCTGTTTGTAGTTGCTGCATTACAAGCTAAGCCATTTGATAATCGAACAAAATATGCATACAATTTGCCTAAAGGAAAATAAAAAATAAGGAAAGCTCACCTAAGTAGCCTCCTTAACCTCCTCTTCCTCTGCCTGGGAGGTGGGGTTGAGGTTCCTTTGGTATTGTGGGCTCTTTGGTTCTCCATCTAGCTGGGAGGTGGGGTTGAGCTTCATTCGTTTTATCTCCTTAGAGGAAGCAGGGAAAACTTTTGTTTCTGCTCTCTTCTCAGCGTAGCTAGCAGGCTACAATGAACAACAAAAATTAGTTTTGCAATATGAAATTATAGGCTGACGTGGTCTTGTACTCTCATTTGATTTGCATGTCTTGGATGGATGGAAATATCTGTTACTAAACTGATGTCTTCAATAATATCAACTTATGTGATATATAAGCTTCTCAATAAAACTATATCATATCATTGCTAAATAAAGCACATTTGCTGCTAAATGAACATGAAGTTATGAAAGCATCACATATCATAAGAATGTTGCGAACCTTTTCCAAATGATAATTAAAATTGTCTCAAATTTCTTCTCACAATCATACCACAGATGCGGCATACATGGCCCAGATCTTCATGATGTTGAATGTCATGAATGCAGTCAGCATCCACATCCTTCTCATCCCCTTCTTTCTCTTTGCCTACCACTTCAAGTGTGTCAACCTGGCCAATAAATAAATACTACTAAATCATTAGTGGGAAACAACAAAAAATGGATAGAGCTAGTTGAATTGAGAAGGAAGTATGCAAATTTGCCTTGATAGATACGAAACTTTGAAACAAAAATTGATTAACAATCCAACTTAGTAGATAAAATTACATAACCAATGAAAAGTGTACAGTCTAATGCCTTTTTATTAACAATCCAGCTTAGTAGAAAAATTTACATAACCCATGAAAAGTGTACAATGTTTAAACAATATAACAAACAATGCATTTCTTCCATTAAAAAATTATGCGATTAAAACTTGCACCTTTGTGGTTTCCACAGCTAGCGAGAAGTCCTTCCAATGATCCTCGAGACCATCACTTTCCTTTTGTGGAATCACCTCTTCCTAATAATCATTGTAATAATCATTCTAAATAATCAGATGACAGAAATGAACATGACCGCACATGAAAGCTATCTAATTGCACAACGCCAAGTTTAATTAGCACCAAGTAGCTATAGCTAATAATCAACAATTCGGTGATAGCACAAGCAATTCCGAGTGCCATATTCCTTTGTAAGTGGAGTACTTCTAAGCAGTAAAACGGCCAAATTTACCTAACAACTAACGGTAGTGTAGGATTCATGATGCCCACGATCAGTTGAGCCCCATGAATGCAATTAGTAGAGAACAAGCAACATCATCTATGGATCTAAGTCTAACAAGCCCAACACGGCTCCTATCAGAATTTCTAGCGAACACGAACGATAACATCGGCAAATCTAACAGCGTGGGTTGGAGGAGACCAAACCTATGGCTCCGCACGCAAGAGAGAACGTATGAGAAGGATGCGGCGACGAGAGTGGGCGGGGGAAAACATACCATCTCTCCGGCGATGGGGTGGAGCCGTGGAGGCCGGCGCTAGGGTTCGGGACTCGGGAGGTAGATGCGAGTGACGAATGGGGTGGGAAGTTGGACCGGATTCGTATCCCCTAGCATTTTATAGCAATGTAATCGATACCGGGCCCACAAGCCACTACCTGGCGTGGTCTCCCTGTACGATGGCCCGCTTCATCCGGGTTTGCAACCAAGCGGGGCTTTGGGACACATGCCATAGCTTGCAGCTACATAGGAGCCCGAGCGCTCGGAGATGTAGTCGATACTGGGCCCACAAGCCACTACCTGGCGTGGTCTCCCTGTACGATGGCCCGCTTCATCCGGGTTTGCAACCAAGCGGGGCTTTGGGACACATGCCATAGCTGTGACTACATAGGAGCCCGAGCGCTCGGAGATGTAGTCGATACTGGGCCCACAAGCCACTACCTGGCGTGGTCTCCCTGTACGATGGCCCGCTTCATCCGGGTTTGCAACCAAGCGGGGCTTTGGGACACATGCCATAGCCTCCAACTACATAGGAGCCCGAGCGCTCGGAGATGTAGTCGATACCGGGCCCACAAGCCACTACCTGGCGTGGTCTCCCTGTACGATGGCCCGCTTTATCCGGGTTTGCAACCAAGCGGGGCTTTGGGACACATGCCATAGCCTCCAGCTACATAGGAGCCCGAGCGCTCGGAGATGTAGTCGATACCGGGCCCACAAGCCACTACCTGGCGTGGTCTCCCTGTACGATGGCCCGCTTCATCCGGGTTTGCAACCAAGCGGGGCTTTGGGACACATGCCATAGCCCTGACTACATAGGAGCCCGAGCGCCGGAGATGTAGTCGATCACGCCCACAAGCCACTACACGGCGTGGTCTTCTGTCACGATGGCCCGCTTCATCCGGGTTTGCAACCAAGCTGGGCTTTGGGACACATGCCATAGCCTGCAGCTACATAGGAGCCCGAGCGCTCGGAGATGTAGTTGATACCGGGCCCACAAGCCACTACCTGGCGTGGTCTCCCTGTACGATGGCCCGCTTCATCCGGGTTTGCAACCAAGCGGGGCTTTGGGACACATGCCATAGCCTGCAGCTACATAGGAGCCCGAGCGCTCGGAGATGTAGTCGATACCGGGCCCACAAGCCACTACCTGGCGTGTCTCCCTGTACGATGGCCCGCTTCATCCGGAGCGCTCGGAGATGTAGTCGATACCGGGCCCACAAGCCACGATGGACCGCTTTATTCGGGTTTTGGTGTCGTATGTAGTCGAATGTGACAAAATTTTTGAAAAAATTTTGGAGCTAATTTGTAGGGAGAAAATTCATGTTTTTAATTAGGGAGAAAATTTTGGGGTCCCACCACTTTCGTTACCGCCGGTTGTTTTTCCATCTATTTCCTCCTTCTTCCAAGGCGCTCCTCAGTCCTCACAGATCTCAGTTCGAACTGCTTCGATACCGGCGATAAAATTTTTGTTGCACTCTTCTGCTGCGTGTCGAAGGTTAGTTATTGCGGCTACTAATTTGTAGCCATTTACCATTCTTGGTTCTTGTTTTTTTAAATATTGGTGTTCATGATTCGATCCCCTCTGATCTTTTATTCCCCGTCTAAATCCGGTGGTGGGGATCCGTCGCAGGCAGCACTCGATTTGAATCCGCCGCAGCCTGTTTCCGATTGCGATGAGGAAGAACGTGAAGAAGCTTGCGACTAAGGTGCGAAGGGCCCAATTGTTTCCGATTGCGATGAGGATGACATTCCGGTCACCCTATCGAGTTCCGACGAAAACTCGATGGAGCGGGGATCTGCAAGGCAGAGGAATGTCGCGCGGAAGAGACCTGTGCGGGATCCTACCTTCAAGACGCCAATGCCGTCTAGGGTTAGATTACTAAGATTTTGCAGTTTGCCGTCTGCATGTCAATAGTTAATTGTTGATGGTTTTCGATGCTTTGCTGGTTTAGGTTTTAAAAAGTGGAGCGGAGGGGAAAACAAATGCACAGTAACCGAGTCGACACGGAGGTGATACAATGTTATGGTTATGGAATAGTATTATTAACTGGTTTATATTGGTTATGTCAGGACCACTGGTGTTTCTGGTTATGTCATGGTTACAGTTGCACTGTTTTATTTGTTTTTGCAGCAAAGGAGAAGATCGAAAAGGTTTGTTGTCGAACCATCGGAATCTCCGGAGAAATGCGATAATGATGATGATGATGATGATGATGATGATGAAAAGGTTTTTAATTTGGTTATTTATTTCATTTCCAATGTCATACCAGATGCTAATGAACTCTTTGTTGCATATCCGGTGTGCAGGTAATGAGTAAGAGACCCCCCAACTGTAGGTGCATGCCAGGTGTTGTGTCTAGCATGATAAGTGGTCTAACTGATGAGCAGGCAGCAATTATCAGGGGCATGGGGTTCACTGATCTGTTGAAGTTCAGGGTGGGTGGGCTAGAAAGTCGTTACTTCATGTCTTGGCTGATGGACAGGTTTGATTGGCATAGGATGGCAATAGATGCTGGCGGTGGGAAGGTTTTACCGATCACAGTGCATTCTGTCAGGTGTGTGATCGGTTTACCGCACGGTGAAATTGATATCCCGCCGTCAACGTTCTGAATAGGTCCACTGAGCTTGCAAATTTGAAGGGGGAGTTTGGTGTTAAGCTGGGTAATAACCTGACTATTGACAAACTACTGTCGAGTCTAGCCGCGGGGAAGGTGGATGAATTGACAATCAGGGGGTTCTTTTTAATAGTAGTGAATAAGCTTTTGTTGGCTGGTTCGGCAAATTACATTACGCAACGACGCATATGTGAGTAAATCCCTAGATATGATCAAGAAGATTGATGGCGGCGCCGTCGTTGACACATTGCGCCAGGCCGGACAAAGTTGGGAACAGAGCCGGGATCTGCATACCAAGACAATAAAAGGATGTGCAGTTTTCTTGCTGGTTAGTTATGTTAGCTTATTAGTTACATGTTCATTTAGTTTGCTGGTCAACTTTTCTATAGTTTTGTAATGATGCAGATATACTACCTGGATCACCTAAAGCACCCACAAGCTCAACCAGTGAACAAATTCCCTAGATGTGCTGAGTACACCGTGGAGCATGTTTCAAGATTGATATCAGCTGACAGGTTCAAGAGCTTGGGCGGTGGAGAGGTGTATGGGAAGTTGCCTGTGAGTAAAATTGTTATATGACGTTATATGATGGTTTAATACTTAGCATGTCCTGAGTATTGTCTTTTTGGATGTATCGATGCAGTTTAGAAGCATGGCTGGGACAATGTACATGTTGGGACACATGTCTACCCATCAACAGGCGAGGGGTCATCTGGGTCAAATTTTTCGAAGCTGCCAAGGTTGAGAGAAATGCTAGGTGACATGTTCAACGATATTGGCATGCACAAGCAGAGAGCTATTTATGACGCCCTTGACCAGTACGATAGGAGGGTTGATGTGGCCTTGAAGAGATAAAAGCTCAAGATGCCAAGATTCGTGAAGGACGGGACGAGCTTGTGATTGCTATTTCAGATATTGTGTCTGGACGTAATGTTGATCCGGTTGAAGTTGACGATGCAGTTCCAGACGATTGCAAGCAGTCCGAGCCACACGTCGAACAAGACGAGTCAGGTTACATTGTTGTCGTTTTTGATATGACAGTTTGCTATCATTTTCATCTTATACTCTTGTCATGCAGATAATATTGACATAGATGGCGCAACAGATGCACATACATCAGATCAAGCATCAGCAATGGAGGCGCAGACAGTACATCAAGGAGCGGAGGATACACAGGTACTGATTTATGTTATATCAGTATTACATAATATAGTTATGCCATTGTAATATGTAGTTGAGTAGACATTGTTTTCGTGGATTATGACACCTATAATTTGTATGTGCAACCATACTTGTATTCACAGGGACACAAATACATTGGAAGCAATGATGCCGAGGATCCTTCCAACCAGCATCAAGAACCAATCACAACTCTGGCTAGACAAACATGGGGACCAACTCCCAGGGGCCGAAAGAAGTCTGAAGCTATGAAAACCGTAATGAATATCCGTTGGATGTGAAACATTCATATAACTCATGGTTGTATTGTGTATGACGGCTGCCTGAAGTGTTTGTATGTAGTGAAGTATTTTGAGAACATTGTGGATGGTTGGACTACCTTTATTTTTTTTTAGTTTAGTTTCTTTTTCGTTGTTGCATGGTGGTCACTTGGAAGTTAATCGTGTATGCATTTTAAACGTAATTTGGCCATGGAATGTAATACGTTTTGGCCATGCCATTTTAATTTTAATCGATCGTGTTGACATTTTAAATAACATGTTTTTCATTTCTGAAATATGTTTCACATTTTAAACTTAAATTTTTTTATATGTTTTTTAATGTTCAACAATTTTTTATCAGACCTTGTCAACAGACTATATGAAAGGAGACATTGTCAACTCAAAACTACAACAGACCGGTCCGGCACACTAAATGGACGGATAGATTTCCACAAAACCGACGATCGAACGGTTCAGAAGAAAGCCATCCCCGGGGCACCAACCAAAGTGGGCCTCCCTTTTCGTTATTTGCGGTAGAGGGTCAGGGAACAGCGAACAAGGCGCAGTTGGGGCGACTGAAGCGAGGAAGGCGCAGTTGGGGCGACTGGAGCAAGGAAGGCGCAGCTAGGGTTTCGGGCGGGTTCGTCATCGGCGGAAGAACGGAGCGCCGGGCCGCAGCTCAGTTGCCGTGGAAGAGGAAGTTCTCCTCGGCTTTGTCAGGAGGTTCGGCTTGCTCACCATATCCCTCGCCGTCGTAACCCCCCAATCCCCCCCCCCCCCCAAAAAAAAAAAAAAAAAAGGATTGTATGAATTTAGATTGTACAGGTAATACCATGTTCTCGGTCAGTGCCATTTTTTTCTTCTTAGGCCCCTTCTAATCGTGTGTTCGCGACTTGATCTCTCGGGATTGTGCCGCTTTGCGGGTTTGCTGGTTCTATTTTTGTGCTCATTGCAAACTACAGCAGACCGGTATTGTCAATTCCAAACTACAGCAGACATGTCTTGTCATATGATCATTGAGAGTGTTATGCTATTTAAATGTTGAATGGATTAATTGTACTTAAATCTCTCGCTTAGGTTTGCAAAACATTTTCTATTCACAGGTGTTGCTTGCATGTGCTTCAGTGGCCGAGTGGGTATCCTTTGTTCCAGGAGGTTCATGTGTTAAGGTAATCATCTTGGAGCAAAAACCATGGGCGATCAAAGAATACTGATTAAGAGAGAATTTGGAGAAATAGCGGATAGAATTAAAGGAAAAGAAGCGAAAATTATGTCTCAGTGCCCAAGGCAGGGAAAGCAGATTGCTCATGAAGAATCACCCAGTTCTGACGACAGTGACTACAACCCTGCTAGTGACAACATCCTTTCAGAGGATGAAGAGGTTATAACGAAAGGTTTATTGCAAGCTGTTGAGGAGCTTACTGTTCTAGCGGGAAAAGCACTAAGGAAAAAGAGACTAGTGGCGAGAGTGTGGTTCCCTATATCAAAACCACCTATCGGGGAGAGGTTTATTACAGTTCTCCAGAATAACATGTACAAGGCTTACAAGAGGAGGAAAAATACTGATGGCAGATCTGTCTCTCCTCTATCCTTGCATCAATATGTGGATTGTGAGCAAATAAATTCAGCTCTGGGTTCAAGCATACTATATGACAGCATAAATTCAACCCCTGGACTTATTAACATGATGTCAAATAGCACAATTCCATGGAGTGAAACCCGAACAATGGAGTTCTATGCTTCGTTGCTAGTGCAAAAGAGAAGGGAGTACATCTTGTTTACAATTGATGGTAAGATTTGGAAAGTGATGGCTGATAAATTCGAAGCCTCGATTGGTGCTTCAAGCATGCATGCAAATAGGACAAGAATCCATGACAAGATGTTTCCAGCAAATAAATGGAGGCAGAGAGGGGCCAGACCAGATGTGAAGGTGTGTGGGCACATGTACAAAGACATAACTGAAGCTGGCTTCTGCCCAACCAAAGTGTCTTGCCTGTCTGCAGAAGCTAGGGTGTTGCTTCTCCTTGTAAGGCACACCTTTTTCCTAAAATCTGGAAACAAGGATGGTATCACTCCAACTCTTGCTTGGCTGCTTCACTTGATTCTAACAAGACAACCATTTGACCTTAAGGATTATATCTTCGGAGAAATGCAAGAAGCAATATACAGGAAATTTAGAAGTCCTCTACCTTAGCTCGGCAATTAACACTAATGTTTTTGGCTCATAACATCATATGTGAAGGTGAGTTAAATAGAGACTTCAAGATTTTTCCTAAGCAGTACAAGATGAGGCGTGAGGTGACAGATGATCTGAGAGCAGCAAGGTTTCAAACTCCACCACCCATACCTCGTATGCATCAAGCTGAAAATACAGGATACAATGGCAGTGGCAGTGAGGCTGAGAAAACATGACACTATGACAGTAACATTGGAAGTGAAATCCAAGGACAGGATAATGATACCGATACGCATAGTTTTGCTGATGCTGTCAGCCCAATCATAGCTCAGTTAAGTAACAGCTTAAGACAAACAATTCCTCATTCACCTATACCAAACTTTCAAGAGCCAGCTGCAAGAACACCTTCAGTTCATAATTTAGAAGAATTAACTGAAGTGGCAAATTGTCCTATGAGTCCAAGCCAATTGCCTTTCCATGATGATGCAAGCACCAAAGATCTAGGATCTTGTGTTCCATCTAATTTAGGAAACCAAGATATGGGAGATATCCAGACATTGGCTGAAGTTGCTGCAGCTGCCAATTTTTTAGAAGGACATGGTTTAGTTTGTAGAGTTAATGATGGTGAGGCAGGAGGGTCTGGATTGCCTGCAGAACACTTTACGAAGACATTCCCCTCCTATCCTCTGTTTCCTCATCCACAACATGCTGCTCAACATCAATTTTCGGGTTGGCAAAATTTGTTTCATACACAACCAATCTGGCCTAATTACTATGACCAGCAGTACCTTTTTGAACAAAAGGTACATCAACATAAATTTGAAGAGCAGAGAGCAACAATGCTTAGGCTTGAGAACCAGATGAAGTCCATAGCAGAGTACAATAGTACAATGGATGAGGTTGTCAGTAAACATTTTGAAGTCAATAGTAAATTTCAGCATGAGGTTTTGAAAAAACTTGACATCCTTAAAGGCCAACATTGGGAGACAATGGTCAAAGCCAGTGAAATTAAATCCAAGGAAGACAAAGTCCTAGATACTCTGACTGAAATGAAGAAAGATTACAGATCTCAGCTTGAACAGTGTTTTCGAAAAACACGTGATCACATTGATGGTATAAAGAGAATTCAATTGGAATTTTCAAACTGGACCAAAGAAGCCTTCCGTGAAAAATTAAGATACAGTGAAGATGCACAAGCTTTTCTCAGTGGAACCGTTCTAGAGACAGAGCGTTATATTGAGACAATGCTAACTGACATTGATGAGTCCTTAATGCAACTTCAAGATTACATTCGTATTTTGACTGTTGGGCCAGAGCCTGGTGAACCTAGTTATCCTAGTTGGCATGAAGAGCTCATGAACGTGTCTACACAAGCTGCCAACATAATAGAAAACCCAGAAAGCAGGCAATGGTGTCCTTGGTAGCATTGGTGTTCGTCCATTGAAGAATTTCATGATGTTGTGCACGTTCTTCAGACAATTAAGCATGACCTTCTGGCCTGGATGATGGCTTTCAATTTTGATGATAATGGTTGATTACCTGGGACATCGGTCTGCATCTCTGTTGCTGTCGTGCTTCGAATTGGTCTCAAGCTCAGGTCATCTAGGACGCCTGAAGCCTGCGACGATTACTACCAGCGATTCTTCTGCTCGCTGGCGCTGTTCAGGGCCTTTCAGTTTAGCTAGCGCTGTTTGTTCCCAGTAGTTGCTAAGCATCTTCTTTTCAGCTTCTGTAAGGGTTGAGTGTTAGACCTTCAGTTTTTAATTCTGCTCTTTTGTGTCTTTGTTCAGTCCGAGTGGTACTTTACTTTTGTTCTTCCTTTTTGCCTCCTTAATAAAGCTTAGGCAGTGCTCCTACCAGTTCCTTCAAAAAAAAGTTTTATGTTGTTTGCAAGTTAGGAAATTGACAGAATTTGTATGACTGATGTAACTGGCCTTCTCCACCTGTGTTTTTTAGGGGAGCCTCCTCCATGTGTTAAATGCAACTTGTGCTTTGGATTTATTACATTGATTAGCAAACCTGCAAATTTACATTGGCTGATGCTAGCATTAGCTTGTTTTCTTTGCTGTCCGGGAATGTGAAAACGTCTGTTGTTTCCAGCTTGCAACAAGTGGGTGACAAAAAAAATTAACTTGTTGACGATGCAGCGATGTTACGAAAAATCTGTAAAAACCTTCTACGACAGATAGGTCCTCCGCAATGTATGATAACGACATCCTGTTAATTTCCTTCCATGAAAGACCGGTATCCCGTACATATGAAATGACAACCTTGTAAACTTCCTTCTACAACAAACCGGTCCTCGGCACTACAAAAAGGAAAATTGTGAACTATAAATTCACTTGTTGACGATGCAACAACGTTACGAAAATCTGTGACAACCATGGAAAAACCATGCTACAAATAAATGGTAAACAAGAAGAATATAATTAATAACTACACTTATAAGTAGTAATTACCATATTATATTCTTCTACGACAGAACGGTCCTGCGCAATATATGATAACGACATCCTGTTAATTTTCTTCAACGAAAGACCGGTCTGCCGTACATATGAAATGACAACCTTGTAAACTTCCTTCTACAATGATCGTCCTCGAGCACTATAAAAAGGCACCTTGTCAACTTCTTTATACGACGGCCTGGTAACTTGAAATGATTATGTCATTCTACATTTGAAAGCAGTATAGGAACATTAGCAAACCGCAAAATTTAAAATAAAGCACAGTCAAAACCATCATTCTCTAAAGTCTAAAACCACAAGATCTCTGAACTATAAACAAGCAGCAAGTACCATGAAGGAAAAGATACCTCGCTCTCACGCAATGAATACAAAAGACAAATAATTAGTTACAAATCCGAATTAAAAATTTTTCAAGTTATAAAATGTTTCATAACTAGATTACATAATCTTCAACTTGGGACACCCACGCCTGCATAGGTCCTAACAATTGCATAGACTACATGTGACCTTCCTTCGTTTCTTACTAAAGGACTTGATTCTCTTCTTGGGTGCACCTTTAGACTTGACCGGCACTGGATCATGAACTTTCATTCCGTCAAGTTCTTCCGGAGCCAATATTTTAGGTATTATCGGGCCATAAGACCTTCTTATTTCGGGGTCATGGCTTATAGCATTTTGCTCAATTATGCCCTGCATGTAGTTCTTCATAGAGATGTACACTCCGTCAGATTGCGATGCTATTAAAGACACAGCATTACTCAACTTACGTAGTTCACGATGCCTCTCCAGACTTTCTGACCAATCATGCATGCTGCTCTTTCTCACCGATGGAAAAGCTGATTTTGCACTCATAGTCCACCTATACAAAATACAACACTTTGGGATCTTCGCAGAGTGCAAAACGTTAAGCACACAAAATATGTGCGCACATGGTATACCTTCACATTCCAACTTATGACAAGGGCACCTGGCATTATCCACAGTGCTGCCTGGGACAACACATTCAACCTCAAACCTCTTCTCTCTATTTCCCTTTGAGCGAATTAAATATGTTGTGCAGTCACATCCATCAAAAATTTCTGTAATCACAAAGTTCCGTAATTTCTCAATCTCATGCTTGACCATAACAAATACAGTGGGGGTATAAACAACAGCCGCATCTTTCTCAAACTCTTTTGCATTGGGTTTAGTAAAAGATATTGATTGGGATGCCACACAATCTAGCTTAGACTCATTTTGGCGAAGATTGGACAAGCAATGTTCATAGTGCTGCAGCATATCAAACAATGTCATTTTACCATCTAGATGATTATGCAATGTGGAATTCAGGCTCTCGCTACGCTGATTACTCTTCAAACCCAAGAAGCATCGACCTACTTGGTAAGATGCTGCCCATAGATGCCTTATCTCAAACATCATATTTAACCACGAATGATCAGTAGGAATATTGTATCTCTCCCTAAAAGCAACCCATTTTCCCTCAAATTCCTCTGCATTGCAAGTGTCATATAAAAATTTCCTAAAATCCTTAGCGACTTCAGAATTATGGAGACGCTTTATTAAGTTTTGCTCAATATGCCAGGTGCATAGCTTGTGGTTAGAATATGGCAAGATAGCCCCAATAGCCTTCTGCATTGCAAGGTCACCGTCTGTAATAACTGAAATTGGATGTTTTTGGGACATGGCTATTAAAAAGGTCTTCAACATCCAGACATATCCATCAATATTTTCTTCTGAAACTACTCCGCAACCAAACACAACAGTGCTTCGATGGTGATTCAATCCAACAAAAGGAACAAACGGTAATTTGTATCGATTCGTCCTGTATGTACTATCAAATACAACCACATCACCAAAAGCTTCATAATCAAGACGAGATTGACTATCGGCCTAAAAGAGTAGTTTCAAATGACCATCCTTATCGACCTCGTGCTCGAAGAAAAATTCGGATCCTCTCCTTCCGCGCCTAAGGTGGCCCAAAACAGTTTCAAAGATCTCCTGCGGCTATTGTGTCAAGCTTGTAGCGGTAACAAAAGTTATACAAATCCTTCATAATAAACCCAGATTCTCATAACCCCATATTGAGTTTGCATTATATTCATAATCTGGTGCTTCCGTATACCTGCAATGTCCATCTCTATTATCTCTTCTTTCTGCACATTGGTAATGAACCTTTGAGAACGGAGAAAACAAGTTTGATCTGGTGGCGCTAATGGATGATTGTGTTCGTCGACAAAGTCATTCACAAACCATGTGCCTGTTTCATTACGAACCTGAATTACCATCTTCGCTCTGCAACCACAGCGACTAATGTTTCGTGCACTCCTAATCCTGTTGTCTCTCTCTACATGTTTTTTTTCACGCCACCCCTCTCTGCTACACACCATCACTCGGATACGGGCTTTCTTTTCGACGTTTCTTCTATCAACATATGATTTCCTAAAGCTGAATCCTTTCTCCCTGGCATACCTTTTGTAAAAATTAATTCCTTCATTCTCACTGCTGAAAGTCATTGTCACGATTTTTTCATACTCCATAAGGTTCTCTATCTCTGCACTTGACAATACAAATTTTGAAAAGGAGAATCTCTGTCAACAAAATTGCACATGTAAATGACAATGTGCGCACCAAAAGATGGTAAATCAATACCAAAATTAGAGGATGTCAATCATCGCTTACCGCACAAATTCGGTCCCCCCTGTGAGGGTCGCCGGCGATTGTCTGCGACCACCCGACGAGGCCGGCTATCACCAGGTATACCCTCCGCCGCACCGTGCGCACCGTCGGGCCCGTGAGGGGCGCCGGCGGTGGTCGCAGGCGGTTGAGGCTGTGACGATCTCCGGCGGTCAAGAGGGTGGAAGTTGGTTCTTGGTTGTCAGCGACCACCAGACGAAACGGCAGCGCTCATCGACCGCCGCGCAGATCGATCGCCAGCTTCCGGAGGTTGCGTTCGACGCCAGATTTGAGTTTTGGACAGATAGATCACGTCGAACATTGAGACCATTACCCAACTAATCCCCAAGTAATTACCCAACTACCACCGGTTATAAAATTCCCACTACCGTGGATGCCCTTCGGAGATCAACGGTTCACCTTTCTTCTATCTGAGGTACCTCTAGGTACCTCGCAAGCACCGTAGCACTCCTCGGGAAGTATATGCTGAGACGAGAATTGTTGGAGACAGAGTGCAAGACATACTCCATGGCATCAGCTGATGGCCTGCTTCAAGGGAGGCAGACAGTGTTGTCTGAGATGAATATATCAACTGAAGGGAAGGGGAAATCCCAAACTCCTGTTGATAGGGAAGTGGTTAGCTGAATGATTTATGGCTAGCTGAATATAATTCAAGCCGCCGCCGCCGCGCACGATGCCTGGCGGGTGTACTGCATGCGCCGTGGAGCTGGCGCATCGGCCGTCACCCCGCCGCTCTGCCCGCCGCGCCGCCGTCGCGGTGGTGCATGCCGTCCGCTTGGAGAGAGAGGAGAAAGAAGGCGGAGAGCCGGAGAGGGAGAGCGCGCATTGTGAGTTGTGACACGAGAAAGAGTGAGGTGGGTTGCTTTGAGATTGAGAGAGGGACGTACACGCGTCTAACATCTAGATAGAGCCTCACAAGAACCTTTTTGCAGTCGCGTGCTCCCGTAGAAATATAGAATTTCCTTCCGAGAGAGGAAATCCGCCTAAGAAAACAATACGGAATACATGCGCTACACATCCAGCCTCCCAGTACAGTAACACTCTCTCACAAGTATCACCGTCTGCAGCGGAAGTAGACAGCCTCGATCCCTTGCACAGCTGTATGGCTCAGAAGAACAAATTAATCGAGCAGCGGAGCTCGCCAGCGCGCAGCGCGTACGTACGTACGTATAGCAGGTCCAAATCGGCATGTGCTTCGTTCCCTGCACTCACATCACATGCATGCATGACCAGTTACCCGTTGCACTTGCATTGCCACTTGCCAGTGACCTACCTGGTAAAAATATCAAGGGAGTGATGGTTCAAACGCAGAGAGAGGACAGTCTCTCCCGTCGCGTCCCTAGCGATCTCTCGAGTGTGGGGGATAAAAATCTGGTGCCTAGTGGCTACAAATCGAACGAGAAGTCTATGATATGCATGCAGCGGGCGGACGGGCGATCGGCCGGTCCCGGGCACGTGGTTCCCACCTCGCCGGAAAACGGCCGGCGACGGCGACGGCGGCGGCGAGCTAGCGCCGTGGCCCGTGGGAAGACGACGAAAAGGCCAGCAACTCGCCAAGCGCGAAGACGTGGACAGCGGCGGACGTATCGGCGGAATCTTACCGCCCTCGCTCGCGTGCGTTTGCCTTGTGCATGTGTACGTGCGACGGCGAACACGAGGCGTAGGTTTGGGAGGCTCCCACATGCTCGCTGATAACCGCTAGATTTTGGTTTGAGATTCGTGCATCGTCCGATTCTCGATCGATCGATCAAAAACCATTTTTGAAATGGACAGCTGCACATCAGTCGTCTAATATATTACTATTATGAAAAGACTTTACCACTCATGGATGAGCGAGCATCCTCAACACCCCCTCTATCCCATCCCTTAAAACATTATTCATACACACATGAATAATGTTTTATTGGGTGGGATAGAGGGGTTATTGGTGATAATCTTAAGAGCTATATAGGCCTTTTTGCTAGTTTGAATGTTTATCTCCAAATAAGGTGACCCACGAAAATGGATTATAATTCATCGATCTCTTGTATCAGTGATTTGGATTCCATTTCAAATTAAGGAAATCAAATTTAAAATAAAAAAATTTAAATTCAAATTTTGAACAGAACAGTAAAAAACTCAAATAAAAAACTTAAAATCAAATTTAAGAACCAAAAAATTCAAATTCAAAAGTTGAAGAATCCCAATCTCTGGTATGGGAGATTGACAAAATAAAAATTTGAATGATTCAATCCAAAATTCAAATTAAAAACAGAAATCAAATTTGAAGGCCAAAGTTGAAGAATCCCAATTCTGGTATAGGAGATCGATAAAATCCTGATCCTTTTTACGTGGGTTACTCTTTATGTAGATTAACGATTCAGATTAGTCAAAAGCCAAATGTTTTAACCCCCTGAGGGGGTTTACCGATGTGTGATAAGAAACTCCGTTATTATAATAAAGCAATTAAACGAAGCCACCACATTAATCGTAACATACTAGAAATTTCCACATTAATCGGAGAGAAATAAAAATATTTGCACAGTTGATTATAGTGGGACCAAATTATGACGGCTTAGAAAGAGAAGACTACATATCAACTGCAATAAATAAGAAGTAGAAATAAGAGTCTATTTCAACTACAAAGATAGAAAAGGAGTCCATATCAACTATACTGAATAAACACAAATTTAGAATAAAAAATATATCTGCACAAATGCATGGGAAAACATGCTCATTTTATTGTATCTCTTAGTCGATTTCAAAGTCATTGCATCAAGATTCAACGACCCAGATCTTCCTCTCCCTCTATTCAATCGCCTTGGACATCCCCTTTCTTCAACGCCTCTCTCTACTCGATACCCGCCCCTCAATGCCTCCCTATCATGATCCCTTTGAAAGCGTTGCCCCTCCTCCCCTTCTCCCTCACCAGTGCCTCTCCTTCCCCTCCTTCTTTGGTGGCTCCGTGCGCCTCCATTGTTGCCCCACCCTCATAGACCCACCTACCAGCGCCTGGCGACTCAACCGTTGCCTCATCGCTCCGACCCCATTCTCCCGTTACTCAGTTGTACTGCCCACCCTAACAACTGCCTCATGCAAGTGTCAATTCGTCCGTCGCTTCCCAACCGCATTCGACTATGCACATAACTCTGATGCTGCCACCGACGCCTCGCAACTCCCACCACGATCCCATCCCCATCGCCGATCCACTCCCCCCATCCCTAAAAGCTTCGGGGGCATGAGAATCCAACCCAAATCCTAACCCCAACGACGGCCAGTGACAACGTGAGAAGGGGAAGGCAGCACCAATGAGATTCCAGGCAAGTTAAAATCGATTTACACATGAAAATTTCTAAGGCAACAAATGTTTAGCAAAATCATTTTTTAAATTTTTAAACAATGTCTAGCTGACCGTGAGGTAGTAGGTAGTGGTTACAGTTTGCTAAAAAAATATAAAGTATGTTAAAATTGGTTTATACTTATTTATCTGGAAAACCAATTTAGCTTTTTTTAGACTAGTTTTTTCCTACACCCACCTCTAAAAACTCTTAAGAATTCAAAAAATGGATTAAAAACGTATTAAAATCTAGATTAACATTCAAACCACTTTAGTTCGGCCAGCATATTTCATTCAAACTGTTACCGTAAACACGCTCAAAAAGTTCCGAATTTCAGCAAAGAACAACGAATGTACATGGAATGGGTGGGAAATCCGATCCACAGAGAAACCATGCATGGAGCTCGTTGCTGTGATTGTGAGATAAATATCTAGATAGCTCTGTGGCATTGCACGGGCCGGGGACGTGCACAGCACAGGTACGTAAAAGATACGTATGCAGTGGGTGAGTCGTGTCACTCCATTACGAGCTACGGCGTATGTGGCACGTACGTTTCTGACCTGTCGCTGTGGTGTACGTTAAATTTGTACGTCGCGACAGTCCACGTACCGGTCACACGGGAAGGATAAGCTAGCTAGCTCTACATTGATACCGGCCGTAGGAAGATAGGGCACGTAGGTTAATTATGGTAGCCTTAAGGCCTTGTAAATTTCATCTTAACATAGCGTGGCGTAGCATTTCAACAAAATTTAAGAGTATTTAAAAAGAGGTTTAAATATTATAAAAAAACAATTTAAAAATAGTTTTATGATCTTTAAGAGTACTAAAAACCAGAGAAAAATCATTACAAATTATTACACCAAATAGGTTATATAAAAAAGTTAAATTTTGTTAAAACGCTACGCTACGCTATACTAAGCTGAAATGTACAAGGCCTTAAGATGTTATTCACCTAGCTCGCACATCATATCTAGACGACTATAGATCGGTTACTTTGTTCTCGAATAACTTGTGCGTGGTAGATATTCGTGCTTGCCCATTTCTGACCCAGCATGCAGAACCGAGTCCCATCGCGCTTGCTAATTTTGGAGGAAACTTGCAATCTCCAACCACGCATTGCGTTCTGCACAAGCTCTTTCTTTTCTAGCTAGTACAGTGGAAGAGAAGAAGTCCTTCGCTGTGCCAGGGTTTTGTTTTATTCAATGGAATTTTAACGGAAAATTTGAGCAATTCAATCAAAGAAAATTTTCTTACTACAGTTGTTTGATTTGCACTATTAGTTGTTCCAAAGGAATTTCGTCAAATATGATATGTTCCTTCAGAATTTGGACTTCAAAATTTGGAGCATGATGTGTTTCTGTGGATCATGATAGCTCCAGATTTGGCACAGGAGCTTGTTGGAAATTAACTACGACTTCGATATGGTTGGAAACATTTAATTTTAACTAGGCTCCAAGATATTAAAGGAACCACTTAATTAAACATGTACTATTTAAATAAACAAAGCGTTTGATTCGAAGAAATGGCAGTTAGTCATAAATTAAAAAATATAGCCAGCAACTCCGCACAAATCGAAACTAGAATTTTTAACTTGTGCGTTTGGCAGATATCGTTGCTTGCACTCATGTGATACAGCTTACAAAATCGAGTCCCATCACAGGCTAATTCTGGAAGAAACTTGCAAGCGCCACAAAGCATTGTCGTAGAATCTCTTTCTTTTCTACAAAGGAGAAACTCCTCACAGAAGCTATCGTGCTGTAGATTATTGCCTACACATTTGTTGTTGTTTGCTAATAGTCATTTCGGTCTATTAAAGTTGTTCAGTTGCATGCTTATGTAGCACAGTCTCAGTCCATCGATCAACTTCTATTTCACATTCGACTACGTCGTGGTATCAGTGTACCACACCACCTACCTAGCTCTGTTTCTACGCCCGATTTCCTTGTGCCTATGACCGGTGTTATTTATTAATTTTAGTGTATAGTCAAATCGATCTATTATAAATAATTAAAAGTGAAGATAACGGAGTTACCATGTTAATCGAAAATTTTTCATGTAAATCAAAAAAAGAAAAAGATCTACACAGTTGATTTAAGTGGGGCTAAGAAAATTAATAGAAATTCAGAATTTAAAATAACAAAAAAGGTCATGCCACATTAAAAAAAGAGTCCATATCAGCTTCAACAAAAAATTAAAAAATAAATTTGGAATAACAAACAGAAATAAGAGCCCATGTCGGAATAACAAAAAGAGATTATATGCGCTACAATTTGTACAGTTTAAAATATATAAATTTTAATTAAAAAATCCATGGATATTAAAATAAATAGTCCATATCATATGCATGTAAAATTTGGAAATAAAAAATTTAAATAAGAGTGTATATCAGATTAACACAATGGGACCATATCCGCTACAATTACAAATAAAAATACATAAATTTAGAATAAAAATAATAGAAATAACAGTACATGTCAATTCGATAGAAAGAGTCCATATCAACTATATATAGAAATAAAAATTACATAAATTCAAAATAAAATACTATAAATTCCCACGCAAATAAAAAATCTACACCGTCGATTGCTATGGGTTCGAATCATAAGGGATAAAATTAAATGAAACATTTTTGAAAAAATAATAGAAATGAGAGTGCATCCTAGATTTTTTTAAAAAAGTCCATATCAGCCGCAACAAAATAAAAGATAATATAAATTCACAACAAAAAATAGAAATAAGTGTATGTGTGCGATATCTACATTATGCTTTTCTATTTTAAATAAATCACTTTTTGAGAGAGAGGGAGGATCATGCTAGTTTCATGATCATCGCAATTAAACAGATTAGCTGTGCCTAATCGCATAAGAACCAAAGTGTCGCTTTATCATGGGTAGGATTCAGAATCATGTGGTTTTCACGTCAGCGTCATCAGCTTTGGCAGCAAATATTTCATCTTTTTTCGTGGTATGGGCCAGGGGCAAAATTCAAGGAAAGCTGCGTGCTGAGAAGAAATGAGCCTCCTGCAAATATCGCGCCCACTTGTGTCTATTTAAGCCTAGCTCATCGCCTTCTTCTCTTCGCGTCAAGAACGAACCCTAGCTGTACTAGCCTCACTGGCACGAACAAATTAGTATCCCTATAGCTAGGCTGCTAGGGTAACGATCAACCAAGGTGGTGCCATGTCCAAGGAGGAGGTAGCCGGCGACACGGCGGAGCCGGAGGCGGCGGCGGCCACGAAGGCACCGTACTGGGACCCGCCGCCGGCCCCGCTGCTGGACATGAGCGAGCTGGGCAAGTGGTCCCTGTACCGCGCACTCATCGCCGAGTTCGTGGCCACCCTCATCTTCCTCTACGTGAGCATCGCCACCGTTATCGGCTACAAGAACCAGTCCAACGACGGCGAGAAGCCCGTCGGCGTCAGCTACCTCGGCGTCGCCTGGTCCTTCGGCGCCACCATCTTCATCCTCGTCTACTGCACCGGCGGCGTCTCAGGCACGCCCCTATGCCCTGCAGCTCATGCTCACATGCACATACATTTAGTACTTTAGTTTGTTCGATCACTCATGTATATATGCAGGTGGGCACATCAACCCGGCGGTGACGTTCGGGCTGTTCGTGGGGAGGAAGCTGTCGCTGGTGCGCACGGTGCTATACATCGTGGCGCAGTGCCTTGGCGCCATCTGCGGTGTGGCCATCGTGAAGGGGGTGTTCAAGCAGCAGTACAGCACCCTCGGCGGCGGCGCCAACTCGGTGAACGCCAAGTTGGGCTACACGGCCGAGGGAGCCCTCGGCGCGGAGATCGTCGGCACCTTCATCCTTGTCTACACCGTCTTCTCCGCCACCGACCCAAAGCGCACCGCCCGCGACTCCTTCATCCCCGTATGTCCCTAACAGTACGACCATGCATGTAACAACGTACCATGAATATAGATGAGCCAATATAATCCGTGTTGGTTTCGCTGTACGTACCTAGGTGTTGGTCCCGCTGCCGATTGGGTTTGCGGTGTTCGTGGTGCACCTGGCGACCATACCCATCACCGGCACGGGCATCAACCCGGCGAGGAGCCTGGGCGCCGCCGTCCTGTACAACCAGCACGACGCCTGGAAGGACCACGTAAGATCGATCCACCATCAAATAAAGTCTCCTCGGAGCCATGCATATATCTTGCAGAGATGAGATGATGCATTCGACTGTATGTACCGTACATTGATGCATCGATCGATCGGTCTCAATTTGCAGTGGATCTTCTGGGTCGGGCCGGCCATCGGCGCGCTCCTGGCGGCGTTCTACCACAAGTTCGTGCTTCGCGGGGAGGCCGCCAAGGCGCTGGGTTCCTTCAGGAGCACCACCAACGCGCCGCCCGGCGCCACGGTGTGACGATGAGAATGAGATGATGGTATATCTGAACCGAGATGGCTGCCCATGAGTGCATGCATGCATGTGTACTGGTCGATGTCGAAGCTGTTGGTGATTAATTGGTCGCTAACTCGATCTTGCTCTAATTCCCTTGGTTGATTCGTGCCGTCCGTCTTGTGTAATGTTGTTGTTCTCGGTTGCTTTAATTAGCATGCGCATCTTTCTTTCTTAGTCTGGGTTTGAGAGGTTGTTCCTGAATAAGTACACCATGCACCGGCCTGTGCCCTGCGTGTGTGGTATATATGTTCTATATATCTTATAGCACATAAATATATGTTATGGATGCTGTGATATATGCAGTGCACTGATGCGGTAAATGGCTGGCTAGCCAATGGTAGCGCTTCTACTTTTCTAAGTGAGTACATACGTACTCCCTCCGTTCCAAATTACAGGTCGTTTGACTTTTTTGACACGTACTTTGACCACTCGTCTTATTCAAATAATTAGTGAAAATATGAAAAAACTCAAGTCATTATTAAAGTACCTTTCATGATAGACTAAATCATAACAAAAATAAATTATAAATATAAATTTTTTTTGAATAGGACGAATGGTCAAAGTACGTGTCAAAAAAGTCTAACGACCTATAATTTGGAACAGAGGGAGTACGTCATATAATTTTCTGCAGATCAAATTCATATATATGTATGCTCAACAAAGAGAATATATGTGAAGTGCTGAAAGGTTGAATACTGTAGTCATTCTACACGAACACACTACTGCGGATCGGGGTAGGCCAAGCGGCTCGTAAAGCCTGTGCAAGCGGTTTTAGAACCGCTTGCAGGCAACCGCGACTGATGCCCGACGGGCATCACAAGTGGCTCCCAGAGCCGCTAGTGAAGCCCCTCTGCAAGCGGTTCGCGGGGCGATGGCGCGGGCGGGCGTGGAAGCCACGTAGGGCTCTCTGCAAGCGGTTGGAGCCAGGAACCGCTTGCAGAGATCATCTTCGCAAGCGGTTCAGTAACTGCTTGCGTAAACGTGCAGTTTAATGGCCACCTGGTTATTTCATTTCTGGGGCGGCGCAAATAGATATTTAAATATATATTTCGGCAGGAGATTTTTTTATTTGTCGTTTAAATTTAAATACATATAGGATGAGCATATAATTAGCGATCAAACAAGCTTAAATATATTAGATAATACATGTAATAATGTACACTTTATATGCACCGGCCAAATTTACAAAGTTTATAATTAATATACATTGTGCAAAATGGACAAAATAGTTTATTTTTTTCTTGCGGTACTCTTCTTGACGCTCTTTGACGATGTAGAAGTCGTCCCTAGTTCGTTCGTGTTCGAATATGGATCTCGATAATGGAACTCGCCCTGGGGGTTAATGACCTCATCGAGAATGAAGCCGAACAGTTGTTCTCGTAATGCGAGCACCCGATGATGTGGTAACACTTCAGTATGTTTATCCATGTCGGGCTGCCAATTCAATTAAAGTGAAAAATAAATAAATACGTGCACACATAATGTAAATTAATGGAGCATATAAGAACGTTATTAAGTTGTTGCTAGATGCATGGTTGCGTGCATATATATCTGAACCTCTTGAGTTTGAGGTTCAAGCTCGCGTGGCACATCATTTGAATATAGTGGAACACATAGTAGCCACATAGGTTGTTTCCATGATTGTTGTTTTACCTATGGTCGATCGCGGGCAATTACGTATCGATAATAACAAAAATATTAATTGACAAAGGGCAATTACGTCGTTTTAAGCGCATCGATTACCGCTTAGCTTGATATCGAATTCCTTCTTAAAACGCCCTTTTGAATCTCTTGAAAGCTCAGGAATGCCTTGTTAAGGAGGTCAATTATCTACTGGTATTCCTTTTGCGGTTTTCTCCGTGAGTCTTGGACGATGATCATGCTTTTGTCAAGCCTTATGATTATAAGGATCCGGTGGAACCTATTTATATATTGCACCTTGATTATGACATGTAATTAAACAATATATAGTGTGCCATCAGGTGCTTTAAGCAATATAAGAACGAGATGTTAGTGAGAACATCAGCACGTACTTAAAGTTGAATGGCAGAAGTATGTATTGCTTGTAGTGTTGTTGTACTAGTGCATGTACAACGTAGTCGTGGATTTCCTTTGGTTTTTCAGGGTATTGGCCGACTTCCTCATTGACCAACCAAGGGTCAAGGAAGCCAATCGAGTTCGGCTTCTGCTCTCTAAGTCTTTGTATCTCCATTCTACAGAAAATGGGTTAATTGAGTTAATTAATTAGGGTTCTCGACAAGCAGCATGTATAGATATATATATATACATCTTGTGGAGTCGACACTCACAGGCACCAGCAGGTCATGAAGGACACGTTGACGGCGTCTGCATGGTACACATTGTACCAGTCTTCAAATTCAAGATTTATCAATTGATCATTCCCTCGATGTAAATGTTCTTCTTGAAAGCGAGACGCACAATGGCGTATCCTGGCGGACTGTGTTCGTACCATTCATGCGTCGTCGCATCTTGACCGGTAGTTTTCTTATGTCCTTAGGGTCTAGCAACGGCTGACCCAGCTTAAATGGCCACCTGACTTGTGCCGTTGGAAGATCATCAGTTAATCCACAGGCGGCTTCTATGTTATCAAGGGCAGCTTCCCTCATGAAGTCATACTCCATCTGTATACGTTTTGCCTCCTCCTGTTCTTTCTTGCTCATGTATGTGCCCTGAGGTTGTTTACTCTTGAAGATGCGCTTTCTGATAGTTCTTTGGTAGTCGGTACAGAGAGGCGGTCGGTGCTGAACGGTTGTCGCGAAAAAGTCCGCGATCTTTGGATCAATTGGTTCCTTTGGCGGTGGATTTGTTTTAGCTTTATACCCTGTGTCGATCGTCCACGTTTTTTCTGCGACTCGCTCTTCAGCTCCTCAGGCGTCATCTCATAAGGTGTTTTTTCAGATTCCTTCATTCTCTGTCTGAATGGGAAACCGGCTGCCCTGCTGCTTGTTGTCATTCTAGCTGCAGGAATGCTCCTTTTGCTAGCAAGCTTCTTACTGGGGGGAGATGCCGGCTCCGTTGTTTCTCTCGGAGGCTGCTGCTTCCTTTTGCTTTGAGGGGCTGGCGGCGGTGTTGGGCTTCTGCGCATAGCGCTAGCGGGTGGTGGAGTGCTTTGTCTCACCGGCGAGGCGTTGCGTGGTGGCGTGGCCTGTCTTGGTGGAGGAGGTGAGCTCCGTCTCGGTGGAGTGTTCTGTCTCGGTATAGATGTCACCTCCGCACCATCAGGAAACACGATGTACTTCTTCCGCCAGAGGATGATGTTATGTACGGCCTCTCCAAGCTTGGTCACATCGTCTCCTCCAGCAATATCGAGCTCCATATCCTTAAATCCGGCCACCACCTCGTCCACCGTGACCTTGGAGTATCCCGCGGGTATAGGGTTCTGATGGAATGTCCGCCCGACTCCACGGGTAGGCCAAAGCGTAAGCCACCTTGAGGTGAGGTTGTGCGATTGGACACGTAGCTCACATTGGCGGGCACGATGATGTCGCCCACGGGATAACGGGCCTGCAATTCATCGGTAAGCACGTTGTTTGACGCGAGTCGCCGCCGACCGGAGCAGGGGACTAACCACATCTACTTCCGGAGGCATGACGATAACCCCTGGTCTTTGAAGATCGGCGATTGCGACTTGCACTTCCCGCTTTAGCATTTCGCCATGTTTTCCTTATGCTCCTTGAGCTCCCATTCGATTTCTTGACTACATTGTGTTCTCTTACTTTTCTTCTTTCCGGCTCCGTATGTGGCTTGATCATTTGAGAAGCCACCATCCACACACCGCTTGCCAAGTCCTCGTGTCCTTCTGGATGCTCTGCGTTCCAGAAAGCGCGACGTAAGCTCGTCATTCTCCCTGTCTACCACCAAGGAACTCTGACGTTGCTTCTCGATGGCTTCCACAATCCTTTCTTTCACGGGTTGCACTTGTGGTGCCATCTCTAGCTTGCCATCATCCTTCAGCCTCCCTCCGTAGCCCAAGGTCCAGTTGCGTGGGCGGAGCTCCCGATCTTCTGCTTTGGTACTATACCCTTTTTCTAAGCTCTTCTTCCCGCTTCTCCCATTTTGGCATAGTTTTGATGTAACCACCGGACGAGAGATGGTGGTGGTATTTTTCTTCGTGCATTGGCCTTGTTACGCTTCACTCGCGGCCTTGCCTTCAGCCGACACCTTGTACTCCTCGAATGCTTGCCAGTGATCCACTAGCTTCGGATACTTATTGAAGTCTGGGGTTGTTTCGGTCTCCACGTACTTCTTACTGAGCTCGCTCTTCCACGATCGAAAGCATAACGCCATCTTGCTCGAGTAAATTTCTTGCACTTGTTTTCGTGGCCGTCGGAATCGTGAAGTTTTCTTTTATATCCTTCGAGCAGCTCTTTCGTGGCAGTAGGAACCTTGGGCCATGTCTTGATGCTAATAGGACGTGATCCTCACAATGACTCGCAGCGTTGTTGAAGGGGCAAGTGCCGACATAGGGGCTTCGGGCTTCCCGATGGCGAAACTTGAGTAATCACGCACTTTGTCGACGGCTTTTGTTAGGCCCTCGTATTTGTTTGGATTGGCCGTTGGGCGCTTCCGCTTAAAAAACAGGAACACGTGTCAGAGGCTTATTGCTATGAGACGTGTAAGAAACGGTCATTTTAGTGTTCAGGCTATATATACCTCACAGCCGTCGACATTAGTTTCAGCCTGGCCGATTGGATCACCGGCTTGATCATGGATTGCGTGATCACCGGCTTGAGCCGAGGCAGCCTGGTCACCGGCTTGAGCCGGGGCAGCCTGATCACCCATTGGATCGACCGGGTTGGCCTCATCGTAGCTTATGAGAGTACCCATCGCGATTTCGTTAAGTAGAAAATCATTTCCCGCATCGAAATCAAGATCATCGTGTCCGGAGTGCGCCATCTATCACTGTGCATGCACGCGAAATAATAGAACATTTAATACAACATATATATCTCTTTTTATTTGAAAACAACATTTCAATACAATATTTGAATACAACATATACATCTCTTAGATGTCATCCATCTCGACACCCATCAAAACGTACAATATTTGAATACAATATTTCTCGACATATGACATGAAAGAATTTGGGTCGTCTTAGGGCGAATACAATATTTAAATACAATATTTGAATACAATATTTTCGACACCTAATTAGGTCAAACGGCCTCTAGCTCGAAGGCTAGTCCCCCAGAAATCAGTCCACTGGACAAAGAGGGAAAGAATTTTGCGAGGGGGAGCGTCCGGGAAGGGGCCACGGCGCGAAGCTCAACTTATGATCACCGACTTACTTGAAAAACATGGCGCCACTAATCCAACCAAATCACTTGTAGTGTGGTTGTCTTTGTGTGTCTGATCGATTAGTGTGTTGAACATATTGCGATATAATAAGCATAATAAATTGACCAAATATAAATAGAATGAGCAAACACATAACATTGCCATGGAATAGATTATTTATCATGTACTCTATAGAAATGGACTGTAACATGGCGACCAACATATCAAGCGAATAAATCACCATTGACATTATTAGGGAGCTCTCAGATTTAACCAATAAGCGGTTTCTGTAAAACAGCCTTCCTAGTTATAGTTCTAGTGATTTCACGAGCAAATACAATCTGAGATTAATATCAAGGTTTAGACAATCAATCTTGCCTTTGTTTTGGAAAGGAATTAAGTTCGAACATCCCAATTTAGCCAATCGTAATGGCGATCTACAATTATTCAAGCCACAAGCCTTTGGACCCAAATCTATTTATTCGAACCAACCGAACAGCACAAAGTGCTAAGCAAAGGTACCAGAAATAAACAGATCATCGAGCAATCTGAGCAAAGACACTAAACTAAAACAGTATGCACCAATACAGATCAAGATAACAAGCGTCCAAATGACCAATTAACAACAGTTCATGGCATGAATTGGGATGAACACAATATAAATCCTAATAAAGCAGAAATTAATTGAATCTACCACAAGGTATAATCAACAAATGTATTTATATATGCCTCAACCAGATTATCATCACAGAGCAATAAGGGTAAAGCACATACCAAGGTATAAGTGCTTCCAAACGGAGATTTAGCCTCTAATTCAAGAATTAGATCCCCAAAATCTCTAATTGGTACATCGCACAACCAACCATAAGGGAAAGCCACGTAAATTCTTACTTAGCGTATAGGAGCATGACAGAGGGAGCAATAGGAGCATCAACACACACAAGATTCCGTCGAACACTACAAGTGCATCACGAGCAATGGGGGCGGGGAAGGAAGGGGCTCGATACCTCGGTCCTTCGTATTCAAAGTGGCGGGAGGAGGTCCACGGCGAGCGGGAGCGAGGGCTCACGGCGAAGGTGCTCGGCCGGGGTGGCGGAGGCGGCCGCTGCGCATAGTGGTCGATGTCTCGAGTCCTGCGCAGTGATCGGCGACGGCGAGGTGGAGTGTTCAGAGGCGGCCGCCGTGCGGTGCTCGACGACGGCGAGGTACGGCCGTCGCGGTACTAGACGGCGGCGAGGTGGCGGCGGTGGCGCAGCGAGATTGCGACGGAACGGTTGAGGGAGACAGGGCAAAGGACTTAGAAAATTTCGGTGCGAACCTCTACCTTATATAGGAAGGGCTCTACAAGCGGTTAATATTACAAACCGCCAGAAAATACCTCTACAAGCGGTTCGTAATTTTAACCTTTCAGAGAACACTTTACAAGCGGTTTGTAGAACGAACCGTTTGTAGAAGCCGTTAGCGACATTTAAAATTTTGGAATTTCGCCTCTGGAGCGAAGAAGGGCATCTTCAAGCGGTTGGTGATTAAAACCGCTAGAGGTCACTTCTACAAGCGGTTAAAGAGGACAAACCGCTTGTAGAAGTGCCATCACACGTGGCGAGGCTTGGGACGTACCACTCTGTCAATAACGTTTAAGAAGGTATTGCGCCTTCTTATGTTGAAATCAAAATTCCTCTCACTTGGCTAGCGCGTGGCGTTTAAGTGCGGGCTCCCGTCTTTGGTCGTGAGTTCGAGCCCCTTGCATGCCTTGCCTTATATTTTTTAGAAATATTTATCGAGCCCATTATTTTGTTCCAAAATACTAAAAATATTATTTGAGCCCATTATTTTAGCAGTAATCGAACTCCAATACGTGACAAGTACATGGAAAAGAGAGTTAAAAATACTTTTGAGTACAAGATTCAATAGTCTTCATCTAATGCAAACAAGAATCTTGCTCCATCCAAAAAGAATTAGAAAGCTTAATACACAAGGATCAAGAGAGAAGTATTGCACAAGCCTAAAATATTGCAAGTGAAGCTATTGAGGTCTTGAGGACTTACGAAATCTGAAATGGCGACTTCTCCGTCCCATCGACCGGACATCCTGCATCTTTCGGTCTTCTCCACGGTGCATGTCACCGCCCGACTTCGATTCCTTCTCGCCACGGAAAGTACGTTTCGACAAAATTTAAGCAGGTTGAAGTAGTTCCCATCTTTAGACCTGAAATTCTCCATGGGATGAGTTGGAGAGATGATAAATCACAGCTATAGTGGCTTCTCCTAATAATATATTCATGAGGAATTAACGCCCTTTGGTAGCTCGCATCCGAAGGTTCTTTGGTGGTGTGTGCCAAGTGCAAACGTGCAATGGGTCGACGAACCGCTTGTAGAAGTGGGGCCATCACACGTGGCGAGGCTTGGGACGTACCACTCTATCGATAACGTTTAAGAAGGTATGTGGCCATTATTCTTTCCAAAAATATTGCTTCCACCTTATAAATTCTTAAAAATGCAATTACATGATAACATAGTTGAATCTACCACATAATATATTTAATATGACCACATAATAAGGGTCATCCTAATCATTTACATTTTTTGTCTTTACAATTCTTCCTTCATCGTGATCGCGGCGTATGTGCGGAGCATCCATGCCTGTGTCATCCAGGATGCTTATGTCGACATCTACTACAAATGGAGGGATCTCATCGAATCGATCGTACTCTTCCTCGTCGATGCGTCCTCTACTCCGACAATCCTTCGTTTGCCTTGGAGAACCACGTGTCGCTTTGGCTGTTCCTTCATCTTGTCTTTGATTTGATTCTTCTTTGGTCTGCTTGACATGTCCAATACGTAGAAGACCTGTCTCACCTCGTTCGCGAGAACAAATGGTTCTCTCAAGTAGCCGACTTCTTGGAGGTCGACGGTAGTCATGCCGTATTTGTCGACATTCACGCCGTCTGCGTTTAGTTTTACCCATTGGCACTTAAACAATGGGACCTTCAAAGGCCCATAGTCGAGCTCCCATATCTCTTCTATGAATCCATAATATGTGTCCACCCTGCCTCTATTGTCGGCGGCTTCTATACGGACACCGTTGTTCTGGTTTGTGCTATTGTTATCTTGTGATCTCGTGTAGAATGTGTAACCATTTATCTCGTACCCCTGCCATCTCACTATTTCAACGGATGGTCCCGAGCCAGCGTTAAGCTGCTCATTGTTGGACTTGCTCTTGAGGATATGGTTTTGTAACCATGCTACCGAAAGAATCCATGTGTCTCAAGTGTTATCCACGTGTCGGTCTTCTCAGGAACCGGAGACGTAGAGCATTCTTGTGTTGGAGGACATACGGGGCGGCCACTGCCGATTGCTTCAACACAGTGAAATGTGCTTACTTAAATGTCTGAAGATCGTTGCATGCAAATACTTTTCTTCCAAGTGTCCCTTTACCTCGTAACCTGCCCTCATGGCGTGATATAGGGACGCCGATGGGGTCTAGATCATCAATGTAGTCCACACAGAACTCGACCACCTTCTCTGTCACATAACCCTCGGCAATACATGCTTCTGGCCGAGAACGGTTACGTACATACTTATTTAGTACGCTCATGTACCTCTCGAAAGGGAACATGCTGTGGAGATAAACGGGCCCAAGAATACCTATCTCTTTGCTTAGATGAACAGTGAGATGAACCATGATATCAAAAAAGTCAGGAGGAAAGATCATCTCGAGGCTAACCACACTTTGTACCACGTCAGCCTGCAGCTCACCCAGTTTTTTTGGATCGATGACCTTCTGGGAAATAGCGTTGAAAAACGAACACAGCTTTGTGATTGTCCCCCTTACCCACTCGGGCAGTACACCTCTTAAAACCACCGGAGCAAGCGTGTCATCAAGACAAGACAGTCATGGGATTTTATATGTACAATTTTGTTCTCTTTCATATTAACGAATCTCTTTACGTTCGACGAGTATCCCGAAGGGACCTTCACACTGCTAAGACACTCTATCACGCTTTTTTTCTCTTCTTTGCTTGGAGTATAACTCGCTGGCCGTAGGTACAGTTGTTCCGTACCTCTTTTTTTCAGGGTGTAGGTCCTTCCTGATGCCCAGGACTTCAAGGTCGTTCCGAGCACTCACGGTATCTTTCGATTTCCCGTACAGATCTATATATCCTAGGAAGCTCACACAGACGTTCTTGGTGATGTGCATGAAGTCCAGTGAGTGACGAACATCCAAATCTTCCCAGTAAGGCAATTCCCAAAATATTGACTTCTTCTTCCATATGGGTGCATGGCCATCCTCATCATTGGGCACAGATTTGCCTCCCGGACCTTTTCCAAAAACTACCTTCAGATCCTTCACTATAGCAAACACCTGCTTGCCACTTCGATGCCTCGGCTGGGAACGATGTTCTTCCTCCCGGTTAAATTCCTGCGTTTCTTCCGCAGCGCGTGGTTCAACAAGAAACCTGCGATGCCCCATGTACACCATCTTTCGAGAGCCTTTCATGTACGTGCCATCGGTTTGATCCAAACACTGCACACACGCTTTGAAGCCTTTGCCAGTTAGGCCAGACAAGTTACCAAGCGCTGGCCAGTCGTTGATTGTTACAAATAACATTGCACGCAGGTTGAAATACTCCCTTTTGTATTCGTCCCAGACCTTTACACCGTTCCATAACATTTGAAGATCTTCTACCAAAGGTTTGAGGTAGACATCGATATCATTTCCGGGTTGCTTGGGGCCTTGGATCAACAACGGCATCATTATGTACTTTCTCTTCATGCATAACCATGGAGGAATATTATACACACATAGTGTGACTGGCCAAGTGCTATGGCTGCTGCTCATGTCTCCGAAAGGATTCATCCCATCGGTACTCAAACCGAACCTTATGTTTCTGACCTCGTCTGCGAAGTCTTTGTACTTCCGATCGACCATCCTCCACTGCGAGCCATCTGCCGGATGCCTAAGCATTCCGTCGACCTTACGCTCTTCTTTGTGCCAACGCATCATCTTCGTGATGCGCTTTGTTTGCAAACATACGCCCAACCTTGGAATCAGAGGAAAATACCACAACGCTTTTGCCGGTGCTCTCTTCTTCACACGCACCCCATCTACTTCACCTGGATCGTCACGCTTCGTCTTATACCGGGGTTCCTTGCACACTGGACATTCATCCAAGTCGGCATATTCACCGTGATATAGGACACAGTCGTTGCGACATGTATGTATCTTTCGTACTTTCAATCCTAAGGGACACAGGACCAGTTTGGCTTGATACGTGGATTCTGGCAGGGTGTTATCTTTCGGGAGCAGCTTCTTTATGAGCGACAGCAACTCATCGAAACCCTTATCGACACACCATTCACGACCTTCCATTGCATGAGTTCGATGTGGTGCGTAGCTTCTTGTGCCCTTACCACAATTTGGGTACAAAAGAGTTCTCTGGTCCTCCAACAATCCTCGGTACTTCCTATATTGTTTGTCCTCTGTGATATCTCCTCTGCACACGCAAAGATCTCAGTCCAGTCATCATCCACACCAAACTGATCACCTTGTGTATCCTCTACGTCCTCGTATGTCGTCACGTCTGACATACCATCATATGTCACTTCGTCTTCATCGGCTTCTTCGTCGTCTTCTATGCTTGTATGCTCTACTTCGTCGTGGTGAGTCCAACATGTATAGTTCGGCATGAAACCTCTCATCAACAAGTGGCCCTGTATCCGTCCTCGCATTGAGTGCTCTTTCTCGTTCCTGCAATCTACGCACAGACACCGTACGAAGCTTCCTGGAGGCAAGTCTCGAAATACGACATCAAGAAAAGCATTCACGCCATCGATGAACTCCCTTGTCCGACGATCCGCATACATCCATTGCGGTTCATACGCACCAATTAAATTAATAAGAACACTTATTATATTTTTCAAATTAAAATATTTAACTCGAAATAACTAATTGTTATATTTTTAATTACCTCTAAACTTTCTTGATTTTTATAGCTAAACCAACTAAATCTCACAAATTAAAAAACTTTTTCAAAAATATTTTAATTACATTTCATACACAAAAAATTATTACCAACCTAGCAAAAACCTACATCTATTTAGCTCTATAGCAATTGAAATAATCACCCTACCTACTATTTTAAACTAATGTGAAACTAAAACCATCCAATAGATCACCACATTGCCTCAAAAGATCTAGAAGGGAGAGCTAGCTAAGGCACCAAGAGCTAGATCTTGCTCTCTAAAACAAATAATCACCCCTACCAACTAATTTCAACATCTTATATATCATCAAAAAAAGGATACAAAACTAATATGAGACTTAAAACCCCCAATAGATCTACATCTTACCTCAAATTATCAAGAGAGAGAGCTATAGCAAAACAAACACCCTTCAATTCAAACAAGATTATTTAATATTTCTCCACATCCAATGCAAAAAGATAAGCAGTGTCCATATGAAAATGATGTTGAGACCATGTTTACTTACCTTGGAAACCTTAATTTGGAGTTATTAGCCTCAATTAAAATTTTGGCAAGACCTCCCTGCATGAACATTTCGGCCCGTCATATCTGCATGAGCTCGCTCGAGGAGGAAGAAGGGTTAAATACACTAGGCGGGAAGGAAAAAGCATATGCAAGCGGTTTGTGATACAAACCGCTTGCAGATATTACATTATGCGGTTCATATCACCAACCGCTTACAGATTATTTCAAGCGGTTGGTGATACGAACCGCCACAATGTTCTATCTCTCGCAAGCGGTTTGTATCACGAACCGCATATGCCCTTTCCCGCCACCCTCCCACCCGTTGGCCACGAACCGCTTGTGGCGATCGGGTCGCAAGCGGGTTAAAGCCAGCCGCTTGTGATGGGCCGCTTGTGAAGTCCCGATCCGCAGTAGTGACAGAAAAATGATTTCTTACTTTTTACTCCTTATTATGCTATCCCCAAGTCCCAATGCACAATGGAATGGGATCCTCTGCATTTGTGCAGCTGGGCAGTTCGTCCCTGACATGTGGGTCTCGCCTTGGTGGGGCCCACATGTCAGAGAGGGATTGCAGAGGACTGCACAACTGCCCCACCTGCAGAGGATGCACGTCCACACATGCACAATATATTATTGTTAGTTCTTAGGTCGCCACATTTAGCAAAAGAGCAATAGTAAGATATTGCTTACAAAAATTACCTCCAATTAATGGACAGTATCTTATGATTTTCAACGCAAGAGAGATGGTACCAACTACCAACACAGTACTCCCTCCGTTATGAAACAGTGGTCATTTTAAACTAGTCCAAAGTCAAAGTTTTAAAAAAATATATATAGAGAACTTTTAAACTATTTGAATTGAGAACATAAAATATATATAGATAGATTCGTTTTGAAAACAACTTTCATAATATTATAATTTCTAATGCATTATATATAAAGTTTTATAGTTTTTTATGATTAAAATTGCACTTTGGAGACCGTGGCAATGTCCAAAACGACTATTATTTCTTAATGGAGGGAGAATTGTTCAAAGTCTCGGAGGTTGTGTCCATCTCTTATATAAGATGCTCCCTCCGTCCAAAAATATAAGGCATGGCTTGATTTGGAACAATTTTCAAAGCTATATTTTGATACTTAATTTCTCATATATATTGTTTGTAATAACAAAATTATGACCACTACAAAATATCTTCAAATGCAAATCCAATAATGTTATTCGTGTATCAAAAAATCTACTTATTGTTGAATAACTCATTAGTCAAAGATTAAGAAGTTTGAATCTTGAAATACCTATCCGCCTTATATTTTGGACGAAGCGAGTACCACTTTCTTATCTATTCTCTTTAATTATCTACCACACATTAGCAAAAATCTTATGCAACAAATTATATAGTCTATCATACCACCACTTTAATAAAAAAAAATCAGATAAATCGGAGAAAAAGAAAAGATCTTCACCATTGATTTAGATGGGGCCAGATTATAACTGATTTGTTTGAATCTATTATCTGAAAAATTGCCATGCAAATAAAAAAAGATCCACCATCAATTACAATGGGAGTGTGGGACCAGATTATGATTGCTTAGATGAATCAATTAATGGACAATGTCCATGTAAATCAGAGAGAAAAAAAGATCTTCACAACCGATTATGGTGAGACCATATTATAATGGATTAGATTAAAAAAGAGTTAGATCTAAGAATTATATACGAACAATTCTTGCGACAACTTGGATGGAATTGCGCGTCAAAGAAGAATTTGCGACTTTGCTTTAGAGATGACATATGTATTGAACGTTGTATTTAAGTTGGACAGTTATAAAATGTAGCTAACTAACCACGTGCAACGTCTGTAATACAGACTATGGATACTAATCTATTATTTATCTATCATCATCATCATCATCATCAAATTAAAATAGAGTTAAATAAAATCACCACATTAATCCTAAATATTTAAAATACCTATATTAATTGAAGAGAAAAATCTTGACGGTCGATTGTAGTGGGACCGAATTATAATAGCGTAGATCTATTTGGTGATCAAAATATTCAAGTAACATCAACGCCATGTTTGTTGTTTGAATCGGTCGCATGTTTGCTCGCTAAGTCCGATGTATAGAAAATTTGGGTATGACACCCTAATCCATCAAAAAAAATAATCAAGTCTCCATGCAAGATATAGGATGCACTCATGTTCAACGCGGCACAGAATATGCTTTCTTGCCGATTATAACTAGCCAATTCATCTTCAATTCCTCCAATGTGTATCGATTACTATAAATGAATGGTTTGTACATGATCGAAAATACGAACAAGGTGGAGATGAAGTGACGGGCTTTCGCCAAATATATTATATTAAGGGACTGACTAGAACGCAGGCACCTGCGTTTTACGTTCGTCTTGGCCCATTTTTCGAAGACGATTATATAGAAATTTCACCGAAATCTTGATCAAAAACAGTATAAAAAGTGAAAAAACTCCGTAAGCTACCAATCGAGCAAATTAGAGTGGTGGAGAGGGTAGATCGACGGCCGTCGACGGCGTGATGAGCAATGGCGTCTTCGGCGGAGGGATGGCGGATGGCGGCAATGAGCAACGCTGACGACGACGGTAATGACGGAAGAAGAATATGCTGCTTTCATGGCAAGAAGCAGCGGCGGCGCCAACTCACAGCAGCACTGCCGGCCTCTGCGGCGGTGATGATCGCGCGAGCACTGCTGCGTGGAGCAAACGCAGGCGCCTACAAGCAAGCAAAAAGAATAGTTAAATGGAGCCACCATTAATTAAACAAATTCTCTTTTAAATAGAAAACATACCATCATCAATTATAGGGGGACTAGATTAAAACGGCTTTGATCGAAAGAAAGAGTCCATATAAACTAAATTGGAATAAAAATAGAAAGGACTCTACGTCAATAAAATAATAAATACAAATTCAGTATAAAAATCAGTATTAATTATAAAACTAACCAGGCAAATACACGGAAAACAATGCCTGTTACTGCAAACCCACTGGCCCTACACGAAAAAAAATACTTCAAACTTTTTACTCCACTACTGTTGGCTCACGCTAGACAATTGTATGTGTGGCTACAATAGGATTGCGTAATCCTTTAGCTCCCATATAGAGCTAGCATTGATTCCAACGTGATATTCATCTTTCAGTTATCTTTGGATTGCTTGAGTTATGGTGTATGTCCAAGGCTCCAAGCTAGCTACTAACTATCTACAGGGACACTTCAGCAGAAGTGTCGTTTTGCCGTCAGAAAAATCTGGATTGGGCTGATGGGAACGGCAATGGCCGAAGGCGCCCGATCTGCCAGGCGTTCGGCCTCATAACTAGCACGGGCCGTACTTACAGACAAATGGAGTAATGAACACACCCGGTGACATTGGAGCAACGAACGAATGATACGTGCAAGTGGAGTACAAAGTCAACGCTCGGATCCATTTCACAGATAGATCCACGCCATCACACATGCATGCACGCACGAACCGGTCAAGTCAACCATCACAAATGTTATAGTATAATCAATCAACTAACATCCCAAATATATAATCCACAGGCCCATGGCGGCAAGGCAGGATGTCCGGGCCACGCCCGGCCGCCGTGGCGACGCGCCGGAGTTCGCGGCCGGCGGCGGCGGCGGCAAGGCCGGCGGGGGAGGCAGCGATGGCGGGGGCGGCGGCGGCGCGCCCACGGCGACGGAGAACTTCATGCCGCCGAGGCAGTGGCCGGCGACGTTGCAGAGGAAGTAGTAGTCCCCCGGCACGGTGAGGTTGACGAGGTCGTGGCCGGACGCCCACACCCGCATCGTCTGGTTTGCCGGGTCGCACGTCCGGAACGCGTCCTGCGTCACCCGGTACACGTTGTGCTGCCGCTGCACGTAGTTGAACACTGCGCGCACCAAGCAATTAACTAGCCTTATAGTATCTGTCTCGCGGGCGAGTGATCGCCGGCGATCGTTCCGTACCTAGCGTGTCGCCGGCGGTGAAGTTGTACTTCTGCGACCAGGCCAGGTAGCTGGGCCCGATGGTCCAGCCCTCGGAGTCGCCGACGGTGTACTCCGCCGCGCGGGCGTGGCGTGGCGCCGCCGCCTGGAGAAGCACCAGCAGCACGGTGGCGGCCGCGACCGCGGGCGAAGCCACCACCTCGGCTCCCATGATTGAGCTTGATCAATTGGGAGACACAGCGTAGGGAAGAAGAGCTACAATTGAAGCTGGTTTTGGATATATGATGATCCCTGCGGTCGCTGCAAGCAGGTTGGGCCTCGTCGCATGCCGGCATGCGCTCGCTTTCTTAACATCCTTGACGTCGTACTCAGGGAGTGAGTATCTTGATGCTTATATATATTCGGGCTCTACTTAACCAGTTCATCTCTTGTTAATGCTACATATGTTGCTTGTACCTGCTCAAGAGGCTGCCTCTCCGTCACACCTGCCATTGCTGACGTTTGTTTTACGTCTTTCTTCATGTTTCATCTTTTTGACGCTTTTACATAAAACCGCTACATCAACATCCTAAAATTTGGTTTCAACTTTTCAAAAATCATTGTTCGAAAAGTTTAATCTTGGTCTGTAATGAGATAATTTCAGAACCAATCACGTACCAATGTATTGGGCCTCCACAGCCGAATTCTCCCTGGGAAATCATGGGCCGTCGCTGCAGATGCCCAGCGACGAACGGCGGGCCGCGGAGATAAGGCGCATCTCAACGTGTTCGATGGGCCGCCACTTCCGAGTAAGCTCACTCTTTTGCGTCGCGCGCTCGCACGGTCGCGGGCGTAAACCGCGGCTTTACCTGCAAGGCCTTGGGTCCTTGACTCCTTGGCGATTGCCACCATGCTGTAATACTGTACGTCGGTCGTTTTTTTTCCGGAAGTCGGTAGTTTTTTTTTTTTTGGGAAAAGTCGGTAGCTTAATTATCAGACCAATGTTTCGCAGTTTCTCGTGTGCGGTGTGCCTGGCATAAAAACAACCCATCTGTTGTGGCCACCCGGGCTGTCGCCACCTCCGTTGTATGCAACGCATTGGCCATGGCTTCACCGCTACACGATCACATTCACACACTTGACACACTGTGGGAAACACAAGCAAGACGCAGGCGTCACGCGTGTGCATCTTGTCGCCAATGCCCGCACGCACGCACACGCACACACGCTTGGCAACGCACACTCGATCGAGGCAGCGCATGCACAAGTAACGGAAGCCTTTTTTTTTTTTTGGGAAAAGTAACGGAAGCTTTTGGCGGCCCATTGGGCTCCACCGCCTCGCACCCAGCCGCAGCAGCACGCGCCTGTCACGTGCACCACCACCACGTCTTCCCGTACCCCCGCGACGCGTCCGCCTCCCGTCGGCCGCTGGGCCCCAGCCCACCCAAAGGTTGGACCGACTCGCAGCCCACTCCGACCCCATAGGCCCCACCCGCCAGTGGCACCGAGCCCCACCCCGAGCGTCTCCGCCTCTCCATCGGCGTCCTGTGTGCATTTGCACAGCACCCTCGAGCCCGACACCGACCGATGGGCCGAGGCGCCGAGCCGGCGAGTCGGTTCCCGGCCGCTTTAAAACCGCGCACCCAACCTCCGCCTCCGACCCGACCCGGCCAGAACCCAAATATTCGGATTCCCTCCTCCTCCTCCACGGCTCCACCCACGCCCCCGGCGAGAGCGAGGCCACCAGCCGCCGACGAGATCGTCCATGTCCCTCTCGTCAGCTTCGCTCGGCTTGGGAGGCGAGATCGGGCTCTGGTTCGGGGGCCTCTTCACGGCGGCGGAGCTGGCGGCGGCGGACCAGCTCGTGCAGCTCAGCGGCGGCGGCGGCGGGGACGAGGCGTCGCCGTCCACGTCGTCGTCGTCCTCGCAGCGGTCGGTCAACACGTGCTGCACGGCGACTGCCGCGGCCGGGGTGGAGGTGGAGGTGGAGGCGGCGCTGGGGGCGCTGGGGATGGAGCTGGACCTGGACCTGGACGAGAGGGCGAGGAAGCGGTACCGGTTCGTGTCGGAGCTCTACGCCACCACCCGGCAGGTGAGAGGATCCGCCGCCACCAAGAGGAAGAGGGCCGACGGCGAGTCGCCGCCGGAGGCTGAGGCGAGGAGGTACGGGGAGCGCTACTAGAGTAGAGACAGAGACAACTCTCCGCCCGTAGAAAAGAAGGGCCTTTCTGTAATTACCGTAACATCCTAGGGTGTGTTTCGCAATGTCCGTCCTTTAGCTAGCTTTTCAGAGACGAAAGAAGACAAGAAACTACAGCTCGTACAGGAAGAAGTTGGTTGGCTCCCTCATGCTTTTGAATTTGAATTTTCAATTTGAAAGCTTCACGATCTTGCAACGGAGCAATCCTACCGGCCCCATCAGTCAGTCGCTTAATTAGGAGCATTGAAGTTTGAAGTAACTGCCTCTCTCCTAGAGGGTAGAGACGCCGACAAAGCTGACGTTCAATTCCTCGGGATCTGTACATGCCATTGGAAGTTCCGAGCTTTTGATTCTAACTAGCATGGATGAGCTTAGGGGTGGCAACGGGGCGGGTCCCCGCTACAAATGGTCCCCTGTCCCCGTCCCCAACACACAGAAGCCTCCCCGTTCCACATCCCCGTCCCCGCTGGCGGGTACAATTTCTCCCCGTCCCCGATCGGGGAACGGGGACCCGACGGATTTCCACACCCGAGAAAAGAACAGCAGGAAGAAGGCAGTCAAGGCACGAACTACGGCATACCCGTGGCGTGGCGAAGCGACAGCATGCATGTCACCGACGGTAGGCGGCGCGAAGCCTATCCACGACAAGTAGCCACCAGCTTTGCTCATTGCCGCATCTTCCGAAGGGCATCACGCCATGGCGTCGTCGGCCGTCGCCTGCAGCCTGCAACCGCCGCGCCATCGTCGCAATCTCCCATCGTGTTGTCGTCACCCATGTGGTCTCCAGTCGCACCTTCCTGGCCGGTGGATAGGAGACCAGAGAGACGGCGGAGGCGGTACAGGCGATGGGAAAGGTAGCGATTGGATCTGGAATCCCGGAGGCGGCGCTGCGTGGTTACTTGGATAGGTGACGGAGGAATCAAGGATGAAGCAAACATAGCCACATACGGCTGGGTATTGGGCCGTTTGGATTTCCAAAACCAAATGGCTAGGAAGTGAGACTTGGGCGAATGGGCTTTTGATATTTAGAGAAACGGGCTGCATTGGCTATTCAGACAAGCAAGAGCAGTACGGGCTATTTCTTGGTTGGGCCAAATTTCGGGTCCCCATTTGGGTCCCCGCGGGGAATTAATTTCCCCGTCCCCGTCCCCGTGATACCCGACGGGAAATGATTTTTCCCCAGTTTCATCCCCGCGGGGGGATAATATCTCCCGTCCCCGTCCCCTAATAGGGGAATTCCCCGCCGGGGAACGGGGAACGGAGCCCCATTGCCTCCCCTAGATGAGCTAGCCCCACAATGCATGTGCATGGTTTGGAACTTTGAATACGTATGCATTGAACGTTCGAATGCCGAATGGCATGGGCGGCTTTCAACTTGCGAGGTCGATGGTGGAACTGTTAGGCATCTTTGCTTAGACAGGTATTTAAAGAAAAAATTGGATTTTTTTGCCATATAGGATAGAGAAGGTGCTTGCATGGGTGCTTATTAGAGAGAGGTATGGGTGTCTAATTAAGCACCACGTTTAGAGAGGTGTTTAAAGGAACTAAGCACCCATACAAGCTTCTATGCATTGGAAATAAGTTTTTCTACATTAATGATTAGTGACGTGGCAGCACTCTCTCGTTAAGCACCTGCTATAAACGTTTTGCATTGTACATGGTATATTAGCGTCAATTGTCGCCTTTAAATAAGTTTGAATTGGCAACAGACTCAAATTAGAAGTGTCGCCATCAAAAGATTAGTAAAAATCAGTTTGTTAATTGTCCCAGCATAGAACGGCAGTTTGTTTATCAGAAATATCTGAGCACAGAATTTTTAATCATGAAGGGCTGCGAGTGTGTTTTGTGCGCATATATAATCTTGAAGCTGAATAAGGCCATCTTCAATGATATCTTTCTTGAGGTATTTTTTTCTTCACAAAGAGATTCTAATCTTTTGATATGTTCCAACAAAATCTTTTTTAGGTTTCTTCATAAAAAATTTCATCATGCATTTCCTTTAGAAGAAAATTCACACCGATTTTTTCATGAATTTATTGAAAAGAATGTTGTTGGATATAGTGGAGAATGAAGAAAAAGAATGTAGGGAAGAAAATAGGGAAGGGAATAAAATGGAATGAGTAGAAAATAGTTAGCTCCTTATCGGCGTGGGGGAAAAATCGGACTATTTGGGGGAGCTGGAGTAGGTACGTTTATTGGAAAAAGCAACACCAAAGATTTGGGTCTAAAAGCAAGTTACCATTGACATTTTCACTTGTAAATCATAGTCGCTACAAGGCACATAGATTTCTTTACACCGTTTCTACAAAATATCAAAGCCTTCTCTCAAGGCTCTTAAAGGGCATAACCAACCAGCCAGTTTTATTTGTGGACTATCCCGTTAACGTTTATTCACTTTTCAATATTTACTTTACATATCTCATTTTTATAATTTAACTTTACCCTACTGATACAACGTTGGATATCACAAATTAAATCATATGAGCATAGCATCAGTTACGCCCTAAGGCTATGTTTGGTTAGGGTTATATTAAACGAGTTAGCTAACATTAACCCAGCTATTTTGTTTTATGTTTGCCAATTAATCCAATTAATTTGTACTGTTTGGTTGGGTTAGTGGAGTTAGTAGAGAGGGATTAAGTTACCCCCCTTTGACAGCGTTGGCTAGTCCTAGGTTAGCGGGGCGAAATAGCATTACCTGAATTAACTTAATCCCACCAAACATAGAAGTGTTCGGCATGCTAAATCGGTAATTCATCTTTTAATCTTGAACCAAACACAACCTAAGTGTTTTGGCTCCTAGGTACAAGCCACAACATAACTCTCAAAGTTTAGATTTTTTACGGATATAAGCTTAACTGGTACGAAACACATTTTTTGTGGGGGCCAAAAATCGGATGTATGATGTGATTCTTCTCATCAGACGGTTGATGTTAGCATGGAATGTTAGAAAATTAATGCAGAACCTAGCATTATATACTAATGAACCTTGAAAATAGGAAAACACTTGTGGCCGGGAGTCCGGCGCCAAGACTCAGCAGCAGCAGCGCATTTAACGGCGGGCGGGCTGCTTGTGTGTTTGTTGCGTGGGTCTCACAAGCATTTTTTCTTTTCGGCGATCATAATTTTTGACTGGGTGCTCCAATCCATAAACCGTTTGCACCAACGTGTTCCTCGTATTTTTACGAACAAAACAAGATATATGTTGCCATATAACTCTTTAAACTCACCTGGTGAAACTTGGGTTTCGCCTACTGAAACTTGTGTTTCGTCTACTGAAACTTGGGTTTCATACTCATTAAACTTTGCCAAACTGTCAAGTTTCATCAAGTTTTAATAGGTTTCATCCAAGTTTCTTCAAGTTTCATTAGGTCAATCAAAGTTTCATCAAGTTTCAATAGGTTTCATCCAAGTTTCATCAGGTTACATCGAAGTTTCATCAGTACACGACCAAATTTCATCAGCACACGGCCAAGTTTCGCTAGTATAGGTGTAAATTTCATAAATGCTTTCTCCTAGTTTCACATCAAAAAAATAAAAAAAGTGAAAAATTCAAAAAATTTAAAAAATATTTAAAATGGGTTGCTCTCGATTTTAGAAGAATTATGAAATTTATTCCACGCATTTTGAACACTGTTTGAATTTTATACAAAAATCAGAAATTTAATTAGAAAATTAATCAACCGATCGACTAACAACTCACCTGGAACAGTTGGGACGCGGACGCACGGCAGCTCGTTGGATTGGCGTGGTTGCCGTTGATCGAACGACCACAAGAAGTCCGCCCAGCAAGGCCAGTGTCAGACGTCGCACTGGCAGCGCTTTGAAAATATATTGTATAACATGCGCAAACTCTAATGAACCTTGGAAAAGAACCATTGAAAACTTAGAAAAGCTACTGATGAACCTAAAAAAAAACTTTGCTGATGACCGAGAGAGTGCAATGAAACTTGGTGAACTACTAATGAAACATGGAAAAAGTATCGGTGGAACATGGAAAATATACTGATGAAACTTGATAAAATAACTTGTGAAACTTGGCTACGTAATGATAAAACTTAATGACCAAAAGGTTCATGACACTACAAGAATCAGCATGAATCTCGAGGGCCAAAATGAAGCCCTCGAGTAAAAAGAAATTGTTATCGAGGGCCAAATAAAAACCCCCGATAAACAAAAACCTCTCGAGGGCTAACAGAAGGCACTCGAGAGAAGCCGCACCACGCCGACGCCGTCGAACGTTCGTCTAGGCCTCGATGTTTCTCGGGGCCCTGGCCCTCGAGAATGGACCGCTGCGCAATTATCTTGGGGGCTAATAATTGGCCCTCGAGAGAGCTAAATAGCATGCCCCCCGTCCCGATCCAGATCGGGTCACTTGGCCTTTGACCCCACGCGTCCGCCCATTGTCGCGTCGCTTGCCAGCCGCCTAGGTAGCCCACTCCGCCGCCGCCCGCCCACCGCCATGGCTGCCTAAGGTAGTAGCTAGCCCACCGCTGCGCCACCTAGGTAGCCCACCCCACCGCCCGCCGTCCGAGGCCAACGGCGACGCTGACCTCCACCGACCAACGCCGCCGCCGGTCGCCAGAGCTCCCTCTTTGGTCCTCTCCGGCGCCCACCTCTCCCTCCTCGCTCTCCTCTCGGCCACCTCTCCCCACTCCAGCCGCCGCCGCCGCCTCTCCCTCCTTGCTCCTCTCCGACCACCTCTCCAGAAGCTGGCCGCCGCCACCTCCCTCCTCCACCAGCCCTCCTACCTCCCCCTCTTCCCTCGCCGGCCCTTCTTGCTCCTACCTCCCACTACCGATCGTCGACGCCTACAAGGTCAAGGTAAATTCTTTCACGGGCTTTTTCAAGATAGTTAGTCTCGAGGGCCCGTGTATAGAAACCCTCGAGATTAACAATTAGGCTAATGACATACTATGTACTATTTAGGAATGGGAACTAATTGAGAACTGTATGTTGTAATTAACTTGCTAGCGTACCTCAGATTAGTAAACATTAGTTTTAGTGCCATTTGTATTATTGATAATTAAGTTGGTAATGTAGTAATTGAATGTCAGTATTATTAAATTGAATTGTTAATTTTGTATTTGTCGACGGTTGGGATATTGACCCAAGTCAACTAAGGTTCTTAATAAAGGGAGATAGGAGACCTGTTGAATGTAACTAACAACAATCAACAACGAGCAGGGAGGCGAGGGCTTTGTTTGGAAATCAGGAATCGCGCTGAAGAGCGGCGAGACCACGGACCAGCGAGGCAATTTGTAGTTGGTGTGAGGTCCAACGACCACCCTTCTCAGCAGCTCGGGGCGGCGGCCAAGCCTACAGAGGGCTAAGGCCGCGCTGTCTTCCCGGACACGGGCCTGGTGCGACTTGATGATCCGGGTACAGATCCTTCGTATGGAGAGCAGAAGAGAGAAAACAATACAAACCGTGAAGACACAAGTGGTTTACCCTGGTTCGAGCCCCCACTGCCGGGTAATAGCTCTACTCCAGTCTTGTTGATTATATGGTGGCAATCAGTACAGAGGTGCCGAGACCGGGCTTGGAGGCACCGTTCCCGAGTTTACAGTGGTGGCGACTAAGGACTAGAACTACTTGCTAAGGAAGCTTCGGATGCGGGTGTTGCTTGGGCTTGAGTCAGATGGAATCGGATCGGAGCGTCCCCTCGAATGTCCAGGAATCCTCCTTTTATAGGCGCGGTGGGCCGCCCGAAGCTGATGCGGCGGGCCCCGCACCGGTCTTTGCTTTAGTGGCGGAGCTCTTGTCTCGTTCCGAGGCTCTGTCTAGTTCGGAGCCTACAGGGAGAAGCTGGTCAGGTTAGTACTAGGCACGTGTTTGTCTTGAAGTGCCTATCCGGGGAAGAAGCCTCTTTAGGGAGAAAACACTTTCCCTTTATCCTCAATATAGCCTTGACCGGACTGAGCCAGTCTCGCGCCACCCGTTGGGAGCGTCGCGTAGCGTAACAACCATCTGCTGCCTGCCAAAGAGGGCAAACGACAAGGAAGGCTTCCCGCGTGCTCTTCCCTGGGCTGCGGGTCCCTAGGGAGGCACAGTTCGTTCCGGTCAAGGCCAGAGAAAACAGGGCGGGGCATGACAGTTGTCGCCACCTATCCACGGATAGGCGGATCACCCGAGGGACCTTCTCCCGGGCTAAGGGATAGCCCAGGAGGCACATGGTGCTGCACAATTTGACTTGGTCAAGCCCGGGGCAGCCGCTGGCGGATTAGGCGCTTCCCTTAGTACGGCTAGGAATGGCCTCTTGGACCCTCCGCTTGCGCGATGGGCCGGTATGGAAATGGCCCAAGGCCAGCCTCAGGATGGGCCGTTTACCAATCACCAACAGGTTTTTATCCTGGTTCAGACCTCTCGGGAGAGATAATAGCCCTACGTCCAGCCTTTCTTATATATCGAGGATGAATACAAGAGGTGGCTCGGCGAGACGAACAAGTCTCGGCGAGATTATGGTGTACAAGTGCGACAATGCAATGATCAGGTGTCTACAAAGTGCTAAGATGCGAAAGCTCTTGGCCAGGGTCCCTCTAAACGCCATAGGGGCCCTGTTTATATAGTGCAGAGCAAACCGACCTACCGAGGGAATATCGGGCCGGGCTAACTACGAGATCGTAACGAACTCGGCGTGCCAAATACATCCCGAGATAGATAAGGCATACTCCGATTCTTGGGAATCACGACTTCTATTCCAATCCGGGAAACCAATCGTCCGGGTCTTCATGTAGCCGTGCAGAACTCTATTCGAGTCGAACTCAAACACGAATCCTAGGCCGTTATACACCGTGCCGACCAAGAAGCTGTTCGGCAGGATGCATATGGGCCTGATAGAACCTTCCAGGGAGCTGGGCCCTGGTAGGCTGTTCGATTGGGCCGTCAGAGAGTGGGCCATAGCAATGGGCCGTGATTTTATCCCCGACAGCTAGCCCCTGAGACTCAAGTGGAAGGACACACTAGAGTGGGGTCTTCCTCTTGAGACTCCAAGTCACGAAGAGGGTATTTTTCCTGCCGCAAAGACATGCAACAGGCGACCGAACAGATTATGGTTCAACCGAACAAGACTTGTTTGGAACCAAACAAACCCGCCCGGCGCCGAGCAACTCTGTTGCGTCGCACAGAGAACGACATCTGTCCGAGCAAAGTACCCAGCCCTCGATACAGAAATTGGAAGAAGTAAATCCTTAAGTGAGATGAATCATCTCGTTGAGGCTGAAGATCATCAAGGAGGGATTGGATTCTTAGTAGTGAAGAGCGTACCACCGCATCCGGTAAGATCAGATCTTCCGGGAGAATGAACATAGCAAGTCACGAGATGGGTTCGTGTTGCTGCATTCAGGTATGAAGATACCCAAGATAGCATAAACGAAAATAGGTGAACCAGCTCTCAGGCTAGAGCTTGTCCGAGGAGTCCTCGAGCGTAGAGCTCGTCAAAGGAACCAGAAAGTGCGACCAGGTGAAGACGTACCGGTCAAAGGCCATCCAGTCCCCGAGCACGGAGCTCGTCGAGGACTAGGCGCGCCCGGCGAAGAGCGCCAGTATGAGGTGATCCGGCTCCGAGCACGGAGCTCGTCATGGGACGGATGCACGCCCGGCGAAGAGCTGCCCGGTGCGAAGTGAATCACAACCCGTTGCAGTCAGAGCCGCAAGAGAACGTGTGAAATCAACGCTTTACCCATGACATATTCCTTGTGACAGTGTAAGCGTTGTCTTGGCAAGTGCAGAACCGACGCTTGGAGTGCCCGTTGCGATGAGAATCGGCTTACGATGGGCTTGCCCGTTGCGATGAGAATCGGCTTACGATGGGCTTGCCCGTTGCGATGAGAATCGGCTTACGGTGAGCAGGACTCCGTTGGTGGCGCACTACCTTGACTTAGCCGAATGCGAAGGTCGGTCTGCGGGCAAAGACGAAATCATCGGTGAAGTGAATCAGTCCCCGGACATGCACGGAGCAAACCCGAGAAGAGAGGGATGCAGACATCGGTTTTGGTGGAAAGCCTGGAACCTCGCCACGACCATCACCTGAGTCTGATGTTCCCCGTTCCTGTATTTCCTGCAGAAAACAAACAAGAAACGAGCCAATAAGGGGAAAAAGAGAGCAAGGACAGGCTCTTAGAAGAGTAAAGTGAGTTTTGGAAAAACACGACAAGGACGACCTACCCGCACAAGACATAATTTTTTTTCGGGTACATCCGCCGATAGCGTTAGTGTCACCTCGGCGAATGCGGAACCGACGCCAGGAGTGCCCGTTGCGATGAGAATCGGCTTACGGTGGGCAGGACTCCGTTGGTGGTGCATTGCTCCAGATCACCGTGCCAGGAAGGACGTAGAATGGATAAAGAAGACGTGTGCGGGCAAGTGCAGCCCCGCTGTGGCTAAGACCGCTAACCAGGGAAGGCGATCGGGACCTTAGCCGCAGGCAAGACGTGTGAGGCGAAATCTTATCCGGGTATGGACCCGTGCAGCGTTGGTGTCCCCTCGGCGGGTGCGGAACCAACGCCAGGAGTGCCCGTTGCGATGAGAATCGGCTTACGGTGGGCAGGACTCCGTTGGTGGTGCACCGCTTCGGTTAACCGGAGCTGTACATGTCGTCGCCAAATAAAAAGACATGCTCGCACGCGGGAAGCACTAATGGAGCGAAAGACCAACGAGGTTTTGGAAAGCCAACGCTAAGGAAAGGAACTGGAAAACTGAAAACGTACCGGGGTTGCCGAAATTCAGCTCAAGTCCCAACTGACCGAGGAGAGGCAGTCCTCCGAGGTTCTTCGGGAAGAAGCCGAGGAGCTTCGCGCGCTGTCCGCGAGGACTAGCATCGCCGAAGGAAGGGTCGAGGAGCTGGCCGAGCAGCTCAAGACCGCCGAGCGTCTGAATCAGAGCGAGAGTCTGACCGAACAGATTTTCCCTGCAAAAAAGAGCAGCAAAAGACAAGGACGAACAGGAAACCAAGAGCAAGGCGAACAGCGCTAGAAAGTTTTAAGGAAAACCGGTAGAACGCTTAGCCTAACTCCCAGCCCCCATTGTGCGTCTGATCGAAAATCTGAGTTTGCGAACTCGAACAGGTGCAAAAGAGAAAGAGCGACACCCTAGCCCCCGGTACGGACGATGCATGAAGACCTAAGTTTGCGAATTCAAGCACGTGAGTAGAGAGATAGAGCGACACTCGTATCCTGGTCGACTCGTTCCAGGAACTGCTCGTTAACGTAAGTTAGGCGATTCCGAAGGTAACCGAACAAGGAAAGTGCCTCTGCCGCGGAGGGCTTACGAGAGCAGGCTTTGCCAAGTGGTTGTGCCGTGAGCGGTAAGTGCCTCTGCCGCAGAGGGCTTACGAGAGCAGACTTAGTCGCAAGACTGGAAGCCGTGTTACGCAACTCTGAGTTTAGGAACTCGTTGAAACTAGATACGGACAGGGAAAGCCCTAAAAATCACGGAGCCAAGAGTTCGCAAGTCCAGGCAGCCATCAAGTGTTACCAGAGAGAAAGAGTAGTCTGAGAAGACAAGTGGTGAGAAGAGCCGCAGGGGGCCGCGAACATTCACCATTTACTGGATTGAACTTTACATGGCAGCCCGAGAGACTTGGACGAACTAAGGCGCAAAGTTTGACAAAAAGCGCGGAGCTAAGCAAACAAGAGACCTGCACAAAGAACTCACGAAGCTGGTAGACGTTCCAAGTAGACGCCAACTTGCTTCGCAGATTCCTGCTGATCTGGAAGGAGTTTTGATCCAGTCGAGCACGGAGCTCGTCGCGGGGACCAGCGGAGCTGGGAACCAGATCTAGAAGGCGGTCAAGATCGAAGGGATCGATCCGATCTGACAGTGGATGTGACATCCTGCCCTTCTGAGTCGTAGTCCTTAGGAAGAATCTCCTAGTCGCTGATAGAGTTCGACATGCTCGATCTACTAGTCCCCACGGACGGCGCCAACTGTCGACGGTTGGGATATTGACCCAAGTCAACTAAGGTTCTTAATAAAGGGAGATAGGAGACACGCCGAACAGAACGAATAGCAATCAACGACGAACAGGGAGACGAGGGTTTTTTATCCTGGTTGAGGCCTCTCGGGAGAGATAATAGCCCTACGTCCAGCCTTTCTTATATATCGAGGATGAATACAAGAGGTGGCTCGGCGAGACGAACAAGTCTCGGCGAGATTATGGTGTACAAGTGCGACAATGCAATGATCAGGTGTCTACGAAGTGCTAAGATGCGAAAGCTCTTGGCCAGGGTCCCTCTAAACGCTATAGGGGCCCTGTTTATATAGTGCAGAGCAAACCGACCTACCGAGGGAATATCGGGCCGGGCTAACTACGAGATCGTAACGAACTAGGCGTGCCAAATACATCCCGAGATAGATAAGGCATGCTCCGATTCTTGGGGATCACGACTTCTATTCCAATCCGGGAAACCAATCGTCCGGGTCTTCACGTAGCCGTGCAGAACTCTGTTCGAGTCGGACTCAAACACGAATCCTAGGCCGTTACGCACCGTGCCGACCAAGAAGCTGTTCGGCAGGATGCATATAGGCCTGATAGAACCTTCCAGGGAGATGGGCCCTGGTAGGCTGTTCGATTGGGCCGTCAAGGAGTGGGCCATAGCAATGGGCCGTGATTTTATCCCCGACAGTATTATTGTTAGTGGAAATGTTAGTAGTTAAATGTTACTAACTTTTGCTTTTCAATTGTTAGTGGAAATGTTAGTAGCTGAAGTGTTAGTAAACTTTACCCCAAATACTTTAGATTAGTAGACTTTTATTTTAGTGAAAATGTCAGTAATTAAATTGGTCGGAAATCTTAGTATTTCAATTGTTAGATAAATGCGTTGATGGTGTAACCTAGTCAGTCGTCACTCGTTAAAGAACGACACAACACGAAGGTACCGGACGGTGATTCGTTGGGTTCCATTACGAGTTGTGAAGCACGTTCCCGAATTGTCCGATGGGCGACCCGACATTAGGCGTCGGTGGGCGACTGCGATCATCAGTGTTATGTGTTATTTGTTCGCTTAATCCCGACATCGTAATTTGGCGGCATGACCTTATGGTTCTCCGGTGCATAATATTAGTGTCGGGTGTTGGAAACGACGCCGACCATCGTTGCACCGGAGAACCATAGGGTTATCTTGCCAAATTTCAGATGGGTTAAGGGTGCACAATGATAGCACCCAGCGGTCATTCGTCAAATGGGTTTAGAAGCCTTCCCAAGCCATGTGTAAAACCCTCGACTCGTGCGAGACGGAAGGTATGGCGGAAAGTAGAAGGTGGATGTATGACGGGTGGAAGGAGAACGGGAGCACTTTCATTTAATGGTACGAGAAGGCGGGAATTTGTGACTCGTGCTTTTGACGGGTTGCTAGACCCTAGCACAAAGATATGTGCATTGCCCACATGCGGAATGCAATAAGCGCTGAAAGAGAACGCGGGAACAGATGGAGTTCCATCTATTCAAGAAAGGATTCATGCCTGGTTACTCTCGGTGGGTCCATCATGGGGAGAGTTCTCGGGCGATCCCGGCGCCACCCGAACCTCGGCGAAGGTTTCGATGAAGTTGACCGATGGAGGATATGGTCGGTGACATTGGTCATATCTTTGATGATCCGGAGTCACAAACGACAATGTCCGAGTTCTTAAAGATTTTGTCAGCCTCTAAGCAACCTTTACACGAAGGAACCACAATCCCAATTCTGTTGCAGGTGTCACGTATGATGGCACTAAAGTCCAAGTATAACTTCTCCATCGCTTGTTTCAATGAGCTGTTGTCGTTGTGGTGCGATGCTCTCTCAGAAGGCCACAAGATGCCTCGAAGCTGGTACGAGTGCAAGCGACTTGTCGATGGCCTTGGAATGACATATGAGAAGATAGATTATTGTCCGAACTTTTGCATGTTGTACTATAAGGAACATGAGAGAAAGGCATGGTGTGATCAATGTGGCGAGTCAAGAGACATTGAGATCACCGATAGTGATGCCAATAAGATTCAGTCTACCATGGCGAGGAAAGTGATACGTTACTTTCCGATGAAGGAACGCCTACATCGGTGTTTCATGATGGAAGAGACTTCAACGAAAATGAGGTGGCACAAGAATGCTAAACGAAAGCCCGATGAAATGGTTCACCCGTCTGATGGAGAAGCTTGGAAACATTTTGATCAGAAGCACCCGGATTTTGCATCTGATCCAAGCAATGTGCGACTGGCGATTGCAACTGACGAGTTCACTCCTTTCAATATGAACGCCCGGTCATACTCTTGCTGGCCAGTCTTCAGTATCCCTCTGAATCTTCCGCCGTCTCTACTGATGAAAGAGGAGTTCATGTATCTAACTCTTCTCGTGCCTGGTCCGAAAAATCCTGAAAAGCACTTGGATCTATTTCTAAAGCCCTTAGTAGAAGAGCTGAAAGAGTTGTGGGAGTATGGAGCAATGTCCTACGATAAAAAAACCAACTCAGATTTTCATATGAGGGTTGCCTACATGTGGTCAATTCATGATTTTCCCGCGTACGACATGTTTTCCGGCTGGAGCACTCACTGCCGGCTCTCATGTCCGGTATGCTTGGATGATACGAAGGCATTTCAGTTGCAACATGGTGGTAAGGCCTGCTGGTTTGATTGTCATCGGGATTTTCTCGAGGCTGGGCATCCTTTCAGAAAACAGAGGAGTGCTTTCCGCAAAAACACAATAGCTAAAGGTCAGAAACGTGGGCGTTTGGGAGTAGCTGATATGAAAGGCTGGCATGAAGCATTACTACCTGGAGAAAATGGAAAATATGTGGATTTCGGGGAAACGCATAATTGGACGCACAAGTGTAGTCTCTACTCCCTTCCTTATGCAGATGATTTGCTTCTGCCGCACAACCTCGATGTGATGCATCAGAAGTCGAATTTTGCACAGGCCATCTGGTGTACGAACTTCGACATAGTCGATAAAAGCAAAGATAACGTGAAAGCACGCTTGGACTGTGAAGTTCTATGTGATCGGCCATAGTTTAGCATGATAAAAGGGCAACGGTTGAAGCCAAAGGCTCCATACTGTTTAACTAAGGAGCAGAAGAAAGATGTTTTCAAGTGGTTAAAGGAAAATGTTAGATTTCCCTATGGGTATGCGTCATGTTTCATCCGCGGTATGGATGATGTATTAGGAAAGATGCATGGTATGATAAGTCACGACTTTCACATCTTCATTCGAGACCTCGCACCGATAATTTTCGTGGTTATGTGCCTAAAGATGTCTGGCTAGTGATAGCTGAAGTAAGTTTCTTTTATCGGAAGTTAAGTGCGAAGACGCTAAGGAAGACAGATGTAACAAAGCTTGAGAAAGATGCAGCAGTGCTCATCTGCAAGTTAGAGAAAATATATGTCCCTGGCTTCTTTAATCCAATGCAGCATCTTCTGGTCCATTTAGCACAAGAAGCAAGGCTCGGTGGGCCCGTTCAAGGAAGATGGATGTATCCAGTGGAATGCTGTTTGAAAACCGTGCGAGCAAATGTGAAAAACAAAGCTCGTGTTGAAAGATCAATAGCGGAGGCTTATTACATTCAAGAGGTATCAAACTTCGTAAACAGATATCTCGCGAGGGAACACAATGTGAACATTTTTGTGCCTAGGTACTATCCAGCTAAACGAAAGATTGATTCGGACTTAGAAATGTTCGTTGTTCAAGGAAACCCAGGTGGAAGGCTTTTACAACGTGAGTTAGCAGATCAAGACAGGCTTGTTGCACTATTATACATTTTTGACAACATTAGAGAACTCGAGAGTGTCCAGAAGTAAGTCAAACACCGACGTGGTAGTTATTATTTCCTCACCTTTTTCTGTAAGTAATCTAAGTGAAAAACAATTTTATTTCAGCGAATTCGTGCAAGAGCAATGGGAAGGACTAGGGAATCGCCCCAACTCGGACGAGTTACGAGAACTAAAGCAAAATGGTGGTGGTAACGGGCGTCCAACTTTTTTGAACTGGTTTTGGAGATACGTAAGTTCCGCACAAACATATGTTTTAAGTGTTTATGTCACGATCATTCTTTTTTTTTAACTCTTTTCACCTGATATTACACAGTGCAGTGAAAATCCTAGCGTGTACAATGATCTTCGTATCATGTCACATGGATGTCGAAGACGTGTCAAAGTTCATGGGATGTATGACATAAATGGCTTTCGTTTCCGTTTTGCGGAGTACGAGAGGTCTAAGCCCAATTTACGCACGGTGAACAGTCATGTCGTTTGCGAAGGTCAAGGTGAGGGTGAAGATAAGGTGAATTACTATGGCATCATTCAGGAAATAATCGAAGTCGAATTCGAAGGCGACAAAGAGATCTAAGTTGTTCTTTTCCGTTGCCATTGGTTCGATCCTATTAACGGTGTCCGGAGAGAACCCAAGCTTGGCTTAGTGGAGGTCAAACACACTTCTAGTCTTGAGACTTATGATCCTTTTGTCCTCGCAAACCAAGTCGAGCAAGTATATTATCTACCTTACCCAAGCAGGCATGTAATAAAGGCTACCAAGAGAAAAGAAAAAGATCATGATTTGAAGTCTTGGTGGGTAGTACACAAGGTTAGAAGTCGTCCAGATCCAACACTTCATGATTACGAGGAACCAACACAAGACGATAGAATAGACGATAGATTAGTGGTCGATGTTGGCTGGCTTGATGACCTAAGAGCTTCATTCAACACAGATGTTGAAGAAGAACATAAAGTTGAGGCAATGGATGTTGATGAAGATGACAATGAACCCGCGAACGAGGACTAGCCTTATGATATCAATGCAGATCCTCTAGATATTGATTCAAACTACTTCTAGCTACATGGTACTTTTTATATGCTTCTTTAATTTCACTTCATTACTTTTTATATGCAATTTGGGTAATTTGATATGCAATTTGACTTGTATATTTTCTGCATATAGGATCGTGCGTAGGGGATTCGTCGACAACACGAGGACTCAGAGGGATGACGAGGCGGAGGAGGACGCGCACGAGGAGGACACGCACGAGGAGGGCAGCTTCGGGGAGGACGAGGCCGAGGATCCCAGTAGGGGCTTCGGTCGGGGGCTCAAGCAGTGGGCGAGGAGAAGGGGAGCAACAGGGTGCCTAGGGCCCCGAGGGCCCAAAATGCGAGGATCCTAATCGAGATCGATGGGGACGGGTATAATTTAAACTATTACCATGTTATTGTCAATGTGAACATCTAACCTTGTTTTCTGCAGCAACTTGTCTACTATCGATCCGGACATCAAGACCCAGCCTGGATATGTGCTAGGAACTCTCGTGAGACAGTACTGGCCTGGGATGGTAGGTGAAGGGGAGCACGCTCGTCCGCCTAGGGCTGCACGGGGAGAACACGTTTGCCGAGCAGTGCATCCAAGACTTCTGGGTAAGGATCCATTCGTGTGAACATGTTATACTATTGAATTTGTTACTAACTTGCCATTCAATATTTCAGCACAGGTTTCGCCCTCATGGGAACATGACGGAGGAGGACTATGAGTCTGTCATTGACCATTTGGCGAAGAAGCGGGTCTATGATCTGATCTACCATGGGCGTCTTGATGCCGTGAAGGAACATTGCAGGTGAGGGCTAATAAACTTAGTCCAATTAATTGACAAAGTTTTGATATCATCACAACAGCATTTTGGTATTGCAGGCTTGAGATTGGCGTGAAACTCAGCGATGGCTAGGCGTCAGCAATGTATCCAGACCCCGACGCTTACCAGGGCGTCTGTCCTGACTGGGCTTAGAACCGCGAGGACGCCTGGAACGCGCTTGGCGGATGGTGGGATAGCCCGGAGTACAAGGCGGTGTCAGAAACCAAGAAGAAAAACCGGGCTAAGCAGAACTACAAGAAGTACACAGGAAGATACTCCTTCTCGTTATTCAAGAAGAAAGAGGTTATCTCTAATTTTCACAATACCTTGTACTCTCCAATTGAAAATAATAATATTTATTTCCATATTTTAGGAGAAGAAGACTGGGCGGCCGCTAAGTTTCTTGGAGGCCTTCAAGAAGGCTAAGACAAAGCCGGCGCAACAAGGCAACCCGCCGGAGTTGGACCATCTCTCGAGGCTTCGGATTGTGAGTACTTAGTACACATTATAGACTTTTACTAGTACAAACTTAGTTTTCCTAACTAATACTAAACTGAACGCAGGATCAATATTGTGATACATATCGTCAAGTGCATGGCACCGATAGCAATTCGGAGGCCGACCCAGAATTAGACATTGAATTGATATACAACCACATGGGCGGGAAGGCGCACGGTAAATTGCCGATCGGTGGGGACAACGTGAGGTGAGACTTCTTTTTGATTCATGCACGCGAGTCCATTTGTTGTTTTGGATTAACCACTACAATTTGCTGTGTAAGGCGGTGGATTACATGCCCGAGGAGAGGACTAGGCACGGACCCCGTGAGACTCGAAGGGCGTTTGAGACATGAGTCCGCAATGAAGCTGAGCTAAAGCACGAGGAGGACCGGCAGTTGATTCTAGCCCTGTCGTAGAGCGTAAGGACTTTGCAAGAGGAACGTCGAAGAGACCGGGAGAGGATGGACGAGATCGAGGCCAGACAGAGGTATATGGGGGTAAGTATGAAGCGAAACCTATATTCATCTCTTTTGATCATGAGATTATTTATCTCTTGAAAATGTCCAGGCGAGCTCAAGCGGACATGCAAGCCAGTCTCCCTATCTTGGTCAAGGGCAGGCACGAGGCTGCGACCTTGGGCCAACAATCCTGACATGGTAAGTATTTTCATAGACATTCACAATATGCTATTTTCCCACAAACTTGAATCTGAAATTTTATGGATATTTGGGATATTGGGCCACCGCCACGAGGTTCCGCCACTACATTCGAGGTTCCACCTCCTCAAGACATGAGCGGTTGGGCGGCTCCCAGCAGGTTTCTGGCCGAGTTCGAAACCTCGAAGGTGTAGGGTTTGTTGAGCTCATGAGGATGGCGGTGCATCATTGTTCGACTACACCCCCCCCCCGCCGCCGCCACCGTAGCAATAAGGTGAAAATGGTTGGTCTTTTGCTTCTTCAGGTGGATGTATGATCGAGATGTATAAATTTGTGCTATATGTACCATGTATCAAATTGGGCTGTGTATGTGAAATGTGGAAGGACATGGGTGGCAGCTGGTGCTGTATGTTTGGGATATATATGTTTTGGTGTAGCATATTTGGGATATTGGGTTGTGTATATATGTTGCATATATTGTGACCCTGTGTAGTTGTGGATTTTGGTTTTCCACTATTTTTCTTTTTTTTTCCCCACAAAACAGCTCTCGAGGGCCAAGCCCTCGAGACCCCTTGGCTAGCAGTGTTTCTCGGGGGCCAGGCCCTCGAGAACACCTGCCGCATTGACTCTCGAGACATCCCTCCTGACGCGTTAGCGAGGTGGGCCCCGCAACATTTCTCAGGGGCTTAGCCCTCGAGAAGTAGTTTCCCGCGCCGTTACCGTCAGCGGAGCCACGTTTCTCGAGTGTTAAAATAGGGCACTCGAGAAATATTATTATCGAGGGCTAAGCCCTCGAGAAACACTGTTTTTCTCGAGTAACTAGTCCCGAGGGCTGTTTCTCGAGGGCCGGCCCTCGAGAACACTTACTCGCGAGGGCTCCCCCCCTTTATCGAGGGCTTTTGGCCCTCGAGATTCATGTTGATTCTTGTAGTGTGAGAACAGCACAAAAGTTCAGCAAACAGAAAACCAAGTTTCACCAAGAAAAAAAAGTTTTACACGTACATTGAAGGATGGACCTTCCGGCGCAAATAAAAAAGATTCATGAGAATAACCACAAAGTTCCGTAGACAAAAAAAACCAAGTTTCACAGGAGCGTATATATATATATATCCTGTTCGAGGCTCCATGGAGCCTAGGCTCCATTGGTATCCATCCTCCATCTTTCTTTGATTGGATTGATATACTCAAACTTCTAGATTAACGGATCATATAAATGCATACCCGTTAAGACAATGATATTAATGCACTTTTCAAATCACTCATTAATCATGTAGTTAATGCACTTTTTAAATTAAACAGATTAATACGTGTACAGTATAATTCGTATATTTGTGCCATACCTCGTGTATATACTTCCATATTCATAAACGTCATGCATACTAGCTTCCTTATAATGTCCTGAGATTTATCCTGTCCAAATACGTACTGAAATTCACACATATACATGTTGCCACGGATTAACTATTGATTTAGATGGTTTATATATACGCGTACATCTAGATTTGATACTTGTGAGAGATTGAGTTTTGTATACATGTAGAGATTTTTAAATTAATTTAACGGATTAATATGTGTATAGTACAATATAATCCGTGTATACATGTCATACCTCGTGTATATACTTCCAGTTAGATGATGGCATGTATATACATCTTATTTTTAAGAGTATATTGTAACATCCCAAATTTTTAAAACCAATTTGGCACGTTAATAATTTCTTAAGTGCATGATTTAAAAATGTTAAACCACTCATTATTGCATCATGACATCATCACTTCATGCATTGCATTTAAATTAGGAAAATAATTTAATCTTTTCAAGTCTATGTCCTTTGGTGGAAAAATATGGTAATTATTTTAAATAATATTTTCTATAAACCAATACCCCAGGTGAAGTTATTTGGAATTATATTTTAAATGTTGGGAAACCAAAATCATATTGCCTAAAAGTATTAATATGTCAAAATGGTTTTGGAGAAAATGAGCTCTTTGGAAATCAGAAAAATTCAAACGATTTTAACCCCTCTCGGCCCGATCCGGCCCGTTTCCTCTTTTCTCTCTCTCCTCCCCGCTCCTCTTTCCCCGCAGGGTGGGCCGCACCCGTGCCAGCCCACTTCGCCCTCTCCCTTTTCCTTCTCGCGCCCTTTCCTTCATTGGGCGCGGCCACGAGCCGCCTAACTCGCCATTGTTTCCTCCTCGCTACTCAGCGTGGTGCCACCGCCAGCAGCCCGCTTTGTCGATCCTTCTCCTCCTCTGTTTGCTTCTTCTCCCTGCTCCTCTGTTAAGCCGCGAATCGCCGCCATTATTCCCTCGTCCTCTCTCCGGGGCCGCCGTGGCTCCTTTCCCCGCATCGCCGCCCTACACTCTTCCGCGGACCCTCTCGTCCCCTACCCGTTCTTGTCTTGTCGCCGGCGAACCCCTCCGCGTTCAATGCGTTTCCCTCACGGTACGGCGGAATCGCACCGACGACCGCCAACCCAGAAAGCAAAGATTGAATACGCCCCGGCGAAGCATCCCTATAAATGGAGTATCTTGCTACCTCACGCCCCTTGCGTTGCGCCATCAAGATCGGACCAACACCGAGCGGTGCGTTGTTCCTTCTCTCGGCCTCGCCGCGTTACTCGTGGGTTCGCGCGATTTTCCACACCAACCTCATCGTGCATTTGGCGCGAGTCTTTTCCGTGGAGCTCGCACCGTTGATTTGGGCCGGTGGTCAGCGCAAGACGTGTTCCCAAGCCCACGCCGTCGCCGCCTTGTGTGGTCTCGCCGCTGGCCGTCTTACTCGTTCGGTGAGCTCGCCAATCGTTTTCTTCCTATCCGTTGTTGCTGCGATCGAAGAGATTGAGTGATGGCCCGTTTTCGCGGCGCCCGGACACCGTGATACCGCGCCGTGACTCGTCGCGCCGCCACCTCCGAAAGCATCGCCGGCGCTACCGATACCCCATTGCATTCGCCAAGCCCGTCACTCCCTTTGTGCACACCCAATCGAGCCCCGATGGCCGGAGTCGTCGCCGCCATTGGCTGCGCCGCCGCCGGATGCTCCTCCTCTGTTTTCCCTCTCTCCGTCTTGAGTCGCTGCCAGTGGGGCAGCGGGTCCCGCTTGCCACCAGCGTCTTGATCGCGCCTCCACCCTGTAGCGAGGGCGCCCGTCGTTGGGCGTGTCGGCCGAGCGGCCGAGAGCCGGAAGGGCCCGTTCCTTTATTTTCTTTTACAATTTCTGTATAAATCATTTTGTGATGCCCTAAAAGCAATTAATTAAAATAGCTAGATCCTTGTAAAAATGCGGAAAAATTTCTGCAAATCTTGTAACCATTTCGGACCCTATAAAATTATATTTATACATGTCTTGCATGTGGAATCCATTTTGGCTAAATAGATAAGTTCTAGGTGCATCATTTCATGTGCATGTGAGAAATGGTCATATTATCCCTTTTAAATGAAAATAAAATACTTTACAAGTCCCTGGACCTTAAGAAATAATTGTTGTCATGCCATTCATGCAGCATGCATTTTTTAGAAGTATTCTTGGATCAAAAATGGCATCATTGCATACGCGCATAAGTCATTTGGCATGATCTCTCTTTTAGCAAAATGCATTAAAAGTTGCTGCATGTCCCATTACCTAAAAACAGCATGGCATAAAATATTTTACTTATGTGTGTTGTATTGCTTTGCATGCGTGTGCGTGTTTAGGAGGTCAAGCTCTCGAAGACCCGATCGACGACGTCCCCTTCGCTTTCCCCGGAACCGATCAAGGCAAGTCCCCCTTTGATCATATTGTGAAGCCATTTTCGGTTATTTAGAAAATGTTTATTAGACTTGTAAACATGCATGCTAGTTTAAAAGATTAATACCGTATTTGCTAGAATTAGTTACCATGCCAATTAGAAAGGTAAGAAATATGGTAGGTGAAACCTAAGGTTAAAATATGAATTGTTCTTATTTAAATTCCTTGTTGAGGTAGGATAAATGCTTAAAATCATTTATGCGGAATGATTCAATCATTTGTGTGAAAGGTGAATGTTTTGAGAAATGGTTGGAAAAGGGTGATTTAAAGATAGCGCATCAAGGGTGATCTTGAGTAGGAAATGATTTTCCTCTTACCCCAAAATCTTTCCGACTAGGAGATATTTTGTCGGTTGGTGCGAGAGGGCACCATGTTTTGAACGGGCTAAAATATCAAATCTCCCTAGTCTAAGGACTGCTCATCCTATGATCCTATGAACTAAGCCATTCTGATGCGACCTCGAGCCCGGAATGGGGACGGGCCCGATCGTTGGTCCTCGTGGTTGGCGGTATTGTGGCGAAACACCGTCTGGGTGCGTAGCCTCTCGAGGGTAAGGCGTACCCACCTGCAGAGTTAAAAGCATCATGATAGCCGTGCTCATGATTATGAGCGTGAAGGACTGATTATATGGTAGTCTCTTCATTTTAAAATCCAATTTAGAAAAGGGTTTTTAAAGAAAGGATTTGAGATGAGTAAGGATTTGAGAAGGATTTCGTTTGAGCTAGGGGCCACGGTGATATTCGAAATGGGTATCGGCCTATCGGAAAGTGTCACGCGGAATGGACCTAGTGAGTTTGAGAAAAGAAAAGAAGAAAGAATTTTGTTCTTGCTATGGCACTTTGAGGCCAAGTGGCGAGAACCGTTTGAGAAGAGCCCAAAGAAAATGTTGAGATTTAAAGTTTGAAATTGCTTTGTCAAAACTAGGTTAAATAAGCGTAATTTCATAAATATCCTAAGCCTTCCTTGTCTTGAACCGCATTTGCATAATTCGGACTTGCGAGTACAATTTGTACTCACTATCCTTTTCTCCCTCCTTTTCAAAATTTCAACAGTGGTCCATCGGAGTATGGCCCGCCGTCGAGGAGGAGGACCGGATTACGTCGAGGCGTTCTCCGACGAAGAGTATGAAGATTAGGTTACGCGTTCCCTGACCTTCGTGCACATGCGATGAATAAGATTTTAGATGTTGTATTAGGCTTGTATCGTTGTGTACTCTGATTTGCGGCCCGCGAGCCGTTGTATGTGTTGTTTGTACCAGACTATGTTCCCTCTTGTAATAATATCGTTGGCACTGTTCCGTTTCTGTATATCTGTGTGTACTAGCCATGATCCTTGGGACTAATGCGGGTTTACGCAGTGGAATCCGATCTTGTAAATCGGGTGCCGAGCAATTGGTATCGAGCGAGCTCTTATTGGCCCTAGGGCGTAGCCCTAGAAATTAGAGACCATATAATTTTAAAAGAAATAATTGTTAAATAAATTCTTATTCTTCGCAATCTATCTTTGGTGATGATCTTTTGGAAACTTGTAGATGCGGCGTTCGCTTCGGCCTTGGTGTTAGCTACGGAGGTTTCGTGCGCCATTCGCCGCCGATCTTTGAGCACGCTTGGTTTGGTGACCCCATGTACCATGGTGCCTTTGCTCCACGCAAGGGCGCACATCTTTGGGTGGTGTCGTCACCATCTTCTTGTCGGTCCCCACCTACCGTGGTCCGTTCCGCTACTCCGCCACTCGCGTCGGTGTTACAGCGCCATCCAAGACGATGTCGGACTTGCTCTACACCGACTCCGTAGTCTGTTCACGCGTGAGTGCTGCGTCTCCCGCTCGCTTCTTTCCCTCTACTTTGCCGCCGACGAGCTGTTCGATCCGCGCCAGACGACCGAGGATGAGAGCGACTTCGACGGTGTACCACCTTGCCGAGCTCGTCCAATCCACGGACGGCAGCGTACACCATCGCCTGCGCGAATTTAATTACGCCTCGGCGCCAACCGCTTCTGGACTGATCAAGAAGGAGTGCGCGACCTTAAAAGCGACTCTCATCACTTGGTGGAGAAGGTCCACCTTCGCAAGAGGATCCGTCGGTTGGTTCGCGAGAACCAGCGTCTCGAGAATGCCGCTTCTTCCTCCGGGACTCCTACTCCTGCTTTGCCGTCCTCGCGCCGGCGAAGGATGTCGGCTCGGCGCCAAGCTCGAGCCCAAGGATCTCTTGATCTTCCTTGTGCTCCTTCGAGCTCACCCCAAGAATCTTCAGTTGGATCTGGGTCCAACTGGAGTAAGGGCGCCACCTCCTACCCTTGTCGAGCTTCAGGGCATTCCCCTGATGGTTCGTTCGCCGCCGCCTGGTTGGCAGCCCGCCATCGATATCGATGATGATGAAGAAGAACAAGACCCCGTGGAGTTGGTTTCCGAGTCCGACTACGAGCAGGTTTAGCTCGTAGCTCTCCCTACCCTTTGCAAGAGTCGCTGTCGTCCTTTCTTTTCCTTTTTCTTTTGCTTTGCGTCTTGTCCGCCGCTTTGCGCGGTCCCCACTCAAATAACTGGGCCGCCTCTATAAGAGGACCGCCCAGCTTTGTGTTGCCGCCCTGCTGCTGCTGGCTGCTTTGCTTGCCGCCGCGTCTCCCCGCCGTGCGTCTTTGCTTCTCGGCCCGCGATGAGGAGGACTTGGGAGATCCGCTCCGTGAGTCCTCTCGCCGCTCACTTGATCCTCCTCGCCCCCGCTCCGTTCATGAGCCCTCGCGCTCGGTGAGCCCTCGCCGCTCCGCGAGTCCCTCGCCGTTCTCGAGTCCTCCTCGCCGTGTTCCAAGCCCTCGTCGTTCCCTGAGTCCTCGCCCTCAGCCCAAGCCGAGCGAGTTCCGGCTGTTCCTCGAGGAGATGAGGCACTTCCCGCTTTGGATCATCGTGGTAACCATCCTACTTTGGTTGGTGCTTACCTGGTGGGCCCTGTGCATCCAGTCCTACTAATCGTCCCGGTGCCAGTCCCTGTAACCCGTAGGTAGTTAGCTCGCGATTTGGGCTGGCGTACCGGCTTGTGGTATCGCGCCCCTGTTGTACCCTAAAAACTATTATTTTATGTATGTGAGTGTGCGTAGTGCCAAGTTTGCATGTTTTAACTCATGTTTTGGGAAATCTGGGTTTTAGCTCTTTCCCCTTATTGTCTCTCGTCCTCTTGGCAAGCAGATGGTGATTTCGCGCCGTGCTGGGCGTGGTGATATTATCCGTGGTCGAGTTCGTGGTGGCGTCGCTAGCAGAGCTAGTGGGCCTCGCCGACTTGGGAGGTTAGCCCAAACAGCCCCTGCTCCAGCTCGATCTTCCGTTGGAGGGCCACCCTGTGAGCTCAACCTTTTTCCCTCTCCAGCGCCACAAAGTCTCCCCGAAAACCCACAAGAAAATCCCCAAGAAAATCCCCGAGAGAACCCCCAAGAGAACCAAGCCGAGTCTCCCCACCTTCCACCACCTCCTCCTAGAGATCCCATTGCAAGAGAGATCCTGGAGATGCAGTTTCAGATGTTCCGAGAGCTGATGAGAGAGAGAGAAACAATGCTCCTACTCCACCCGTGCCACACCACCCACCTCCTATCCATACCCGTGTCAATGACTTCCTGAGAGCCAACCCTCCCAAGTTCGGCGGATCTGCGGATGCTATGGAGGCAGCAGACTGGTTGATGGCGATTGAGAAGTGCTTGATTATGTTCCAGTGTGGAGACCTGGAGAGTGTTCAGCTCACAGCCTATCAACTTACTGGAGTTGCGTCAGCCTGGTGGGACACATTTTGTGAGTCTCATGATGCTCCTGAGACTATCACCTAGGATGAGTTTGTTGAGGCATTTGAAGAAAACTATGTCCCCGACAGCTCAAAGGAGGCTAAGAGGCGTGAGTTTCATGCCTTAGTTCAGGGGAACATGACGATGCATGAGTATCTCACTCAGTTTACTCTGCTGGCTCGTTATGTGCCTTGTGATGTGAGAATGATCTTGACAAGATCTACTTCTTCAAGAAGGGTATGGACCACGAGATCCGAGCCTTGATCGATTCCATCGAGTTCACCACCTTCAAGCGATTGTTTGCAGTCTTTGTGAAGCGAAGAGAACCGTCGTCAGTGTTTGGCTGCTAGGAAGAGGAAGAGAGCCCAGCAGGATGGTCATCCTAGCTCTCGTCCCAAGGGACACCGCACCCGTGGTCGTGCGCCTGCTGTTCCTCCTCGCCCACGTTCTCGATGGGTGGCCGCCGCATACATGCCATGATCGGCTCAACGGTCCGCACCGGATGTCGGCTCTCCCAAGAAGGACACATCGAGCATCAAGTGCTTCGCATGTCAGCAGATGGGACACTACGCCAGTTCTTGTCCCAATAAAGATGCCGTATCCGCACAAGGTCAAGCCAAAGTTGTGTTGCCAAGGCCCGCAAATTCTGTGCCAGCTCGTGGGAATTTTCCGCAAGCCAGGAATGCAGCTTCTGTTGGACGTGGTCGGGTGAACCACGTCAGTGCTGAGGACGCCCACGCTGATCCCCATGCGGTGATGGGTAAGTTTCATATCAACTCAATCCCCGCTACTGCATTATTTGATTCTGGTGCAACGCATTCATTTATTGCTGCATCATTTGCTAAAAATCATGGTCTTGAAATAAGTGCATTAGAGAAACCAATGCTGATTAAATCCCCTGGAAAAGTGATTCACACCATGTTGACGTGCCCTGATGTTTGCATTAAAATTGAGGGTGTGGGATTTTTAGCAGACCTAGTGGTCATTGACTCAAAAGGGATAGAAGTGATACTAGGCATGGATTGGTTAGCCAAATATAAGGGTCATATTGATTGTGCCTCTAAAACGGTCAAGTTGACTAGTGATGATGGTAAGGAAGTTCAGTTTGTTGCTAACTCCGGTTCTGAGAATCTGATTGCCCTAAATAAGTTGGAAGGGTCTGATCTGAAGAATATGCCTATTTTGCGGGAATTTCCTGATGTGTTTCCCGAAGAGTTGCTACGCATGCCGCCTGAGAGAGATGTTGAGTTTGTTATTGACTTAGCTCCTGCATGCTGCCTATCTCCCAAAGGTCAGACTGTCTTTCCGCCAATCTAATGGCCGAGTTAAAGAAACAGATCGAAGAATTGCAAGATAAGGGATTTATACGCCCTAGTGCGTCACCTTGGGGTGCTCCAGCTATTTTTGTGAAAAAGAAGGATGGATCCTTGAGGATGTGTGTGGACTATAGGTCACTTAATGAGGTAACCATTAAAAACAAATACCCTCTGCCCCGTATTGATGATCTATTTGATCAGTTGAAAGGAGCCTCTATTTTATCAAAAATTGATCTAAGGTCTGGTTATCACCAAATCAGAATCAAAGAGTCTGATATTCCTAAGTCAGCTTTTACCACTCGGTATGGTCTGTATGAGTTCACTGTCATGTCCTTTGGTCTTACCAATGCTCCTGCTTATTTTATGAATTTGATGAACAAAGTATTCATGGATTTTCTGGATAAGTTCATGGTTGTATTCATTGATGACATTCTGATCTATTCCAAGTCTGAAGAAGAGCATGAGCTCCATTTAAGGATGGTTCTAGAAAGGTTAAGGGAGCACCAGTTGTTTGCCAAGCTGAGCAAGTGTGAATTTTGGATGAAAGAGGTATCTTTCCTTGGTCATTTCATTTCTGCTGAAGGTGTTGCTGTGGATCCTGAGAAGGTAGCCTCTGTGGTTGACTGGAAGCAACCAAAGTCTGTGACTCAAGTCAGAAGTTTCCTTGGTTTGGCGGGATATTACCACCGGTTCATCGAAGGGTTCTCCAAAATAGCCCGACCGATGACCAATTTGTTGAAGAAAGAAAAGAAGTTTGAATGGACCGCCAGTTGTGAAGACAGTTTCCAAGAATTGAAAACGCGTCTGACTTCAGCCCCTGTGCTGGTTTTGCCTGATATTCGCAAAGACTTTGAGATTTTCTGTGATGCATCTCGTCAAGGTCTTGGATGCGTTCTGATACAAGAAGGAAGAGTGGTGGCTTATGCATCTCGTCAGCTTAAGCCACATGAGCAAAATTACCCTACCCATGATTTGGAATTAGCTGCTGTTGTCCATGCCCTGAAAATTTGGAGGCACTATCTCATGGGGAATCGCACTGAGATATTCACTGACCATAAGAGTCTTAAGTACATTTTCACCCAACTGACCTGAATCTGAGGCAAAGGCGTTGGTGGAGTTAATCAAGGATTATGATGTGGAATTCACTATCACACAGCAAGGCCAATGTGGTGGTGATGCTCTAGCGATCGTCCGCTTGTAATCACCTCCGGAGTGAGGAGATGTCGCCGGATCTGTGTGAAGATTTTCTTAAGCTAAATCTTGGAGTGGTAAAAGTCGGTTGTTTGAACTCGATGGAATTGCAACCCACCTTGTTGAATCAAATAAAGGAAGCCCAAAAGGATGATGAAGAAGTTCAAGAGATCAAAGGCAGAATGCTGAAAGATAAAGCACCAAATTTTTCTGTTGATGATGAAGGTGTGCTTTGGTTTAAGAAAAGGATCTTTGTGCCTGGTGTCAGCGCTCTAAGAGAGCTCATCCTTAAGGAAGCTCATGACAGTCCCATCTCCATACACCCTGGTAGCACCAAGATGTATTCGGATTTGAAAAGTTCGTATTGGTGGACAGGCATGAAAAGAGAGGTCGCAGAATTTGTGGCCCGTTGTGATATTTGCCAAAGAGTGAAGGCAGAGCACCAGCGTCCTGCAGGTCTGTTGCAGCCTTTGAAAATTCCAAAGCGGAAGTGGGAAGAAATTGGGATGGACTTCATTATTGGTCTTCCAAGGACCCAAGCGGGCCACAACTCTATTTGGGTCATCGTTGACAGGTTGACCAAAGTGGCCCACTTTGTTCCAGTTCGCACCACCTATACTGGAGGCAAGCTCGTTGAATTATACATGAGCCGAATTGTGTGTCTGCATGGTGTGCCTAAAAAGATCGTGTCTGATCGGGGTACGCAGTTCACTTCAAAGTTTTGGGACAAGCTCCATGAGTCGCTTGGGACTCGATTGAATTCAAAGACTTTTCACCCTCGGATGATGGGCGATCGAGAGAGTAAATCAGATTTTGAAGATATGTTGAGAGCTTGTGCTCGGTGCGCTTACCGGTTTGGGACAAGCAGTTGCCTTATGCCGAGTTTGCATACAACAACAGTCATCAGTCCAGTATCCAAATGGCTCCGTTTGAGGCTTTGTATGGGAGGAAGTGCAGGACTCCTTTGTATTGGCAAGAGACCGGTGAGGCAAAGGTGTTTGGGTTGGATATTTTGCAAGAGGCCGAAGAGCAAGTCAAAATGATCCAACAGAGGTTAAAGACAGCTCAGTCCCAACAGAAGAGTTATGCTGATAACCGTCGACGGGATTTGAAATTTGCCGTTGGAGATTTTGTGTATTTACGCGTGTCTCCACTCAAGGGCATGCGTATATTCCGTGTAAGTGGCAAGTTAGCTCCAAGGTTCATTGGTCCTTTCAAAATTCTTGCTCGAAGAGGTGAAGTGGCATATCAGTTGGAACTTCCTGAGTATCTGGCAGGTGTGCATAGTGTGTTTCATGTTTCTCAGTTGAAGAAATGTCTGCGAGTTCATGAAGAGCAGTTGATTCCTGAGGTGTTGGATTTGCAGCCTGATCTGTCTTTTAAAGAATACCGAGTCAGAATTTTGGATGTGGCAGTTCGCAAAACCCATAGTAAGGCTACGCGTTTTTGCCGAGTTCAGTGGAGTAATCATTCTAAGGCTGAGGCCACTTGGGAGCGTGAGTCAGATCTTCAGGCTGAGTTTCCAGATCTGTTTCCGGAAGAGTCGGAATCTCGAGGACGAGATTCATCCTAAGGGGGGAGGTTTGTAACATCCCAAATTTTTAAAACCAATTTGGCACGTTAATAATTTCTTAAGTGCATGATTTAAAAATGTTAAAGCACTCATTATTGCATCATGACATCATCACTTCATGCATTGCATTTAAATTAGGAAAATAATTTAATCTTTCCAAGTCTATGTCCTTTGGTGGAAAAATATGGTAATTATTTTAAATAATATTTTCTATAAACCAATACCCCAGGTGAAGTTATTTGGAATTATATTTTAAATGTTGGGAAACCAAAATCATATTGCCTAAAAGTATTAATATGTCAAAATGGTTTTGGAGAAAATGAGCTCTTTGGAAATCAGAAAAATTCAAACGATTTTAACCCCTCTCGGCCCGATCCGGCCCGTTTCCTCTTTTCTCTCTCTCCTCCCCGCTCCTCTTTCCCCGCAGGGTGGGCCGCACCCGTGCCAGCCCACTCCGCCCTCTCCCTTTTCCTTCCCGCGCCCTTTCCTTCTGTTGGGCCGCAGCCGCCGAGCCGGCCCAACTCGCCGCTGTTTCCTCCCGTCGCCCTGCGCGCCGTGGTGCCACCGCCAGGCGGGCCCGCTTTGTCAGTCCCTTCTCCCTCCTCTGTTTGCTTCTTCTCCCCTGCTCCTCTGTTAAGCTTCACGAATCGCCCTTGTATTCTCTCGCCTCTCCCGAGGCCGCTGTGGCTCCTTTCCCCACGACGCCGCCCCTACACTCTTCCGCCGGACCCTCTCCGCCCCTACCCGTCTTGTCTTGTCGCCGTCAACCCTCCGCGTTCAATGCGTTTCCCTCACGGTACCGCCGGAATCGGCACCGACGATCGCCAACCCCGGCGAGCAAAGATTGAATACGCCCCGGCGAAGCATCCCTATAAATGGAGTATCGCTACCTCCCGCGCCTTGCTTTGCGCCGCATCGGACCAACACCCGAGCCGGTGCGTTGTTCCTTCTCGGCGTCGCCGCTTGTTACTCGTGGGTTCGCGCGATTTTCCACACCAACCTCATCGTGCATTTGGCGCAGTCTTTTCCGTGGAGCTCGCGCGCTGATTTGGATCCGGGTGGTCCACGACGTGTTCGAGCCCACGCCGCCGCCGCCGTGGTCTCGCCGCTGGCCGTCTTACTCGTTCCGGTGAGCTCGCCAATCGTTTTCTTCCTATCCGTTATTGCCTGCGACCGAAGGGATTGAGTGATGGCCCGTCTTCGCCGCCGCGGACACCGTGATACTTCGCCGCCGTGACTCGTCGCGCCGCCACCTCCGAGCATCGCCGCGCTACCGATACCCCCATTGCATTCGCCAAGCCCGTCACTCGCTTTGTGCACACCCAATCGAGCCCCGGTGGCCGGAGTCGTCGCCGCCATTGGCTTCGCCGCCGCCGGATGCTCCTCCTCTGTTTTCCCTCTCCTCCGTGCGGAGTCGCTGCCAGTGGGCCGAAGGGTCCCGCTTGTTACCAGCAGGCGATCGCGGCCACCGTAGCGTTGCGAGGGCGCCCGTCGTTGGGCCGTGTCGGCCGAGCCGGCCCAGGAGCCGGAAGGGGCCCGTTCCTTTATTTTCTTTTACAATTTCTGTATAAATCATTTTGTGATGCCCTAAAAGCAATTAATTAAAAATAGCTAGATCCTTGTAAAAATTCTGGAAAAATTTCTGCAAATACTTTAACCATTTCTGGACCCTATAAAATTATATTTACTAAATAGATAAGTTCTAGGTGCATCATTTCATGTGCATGTGAGAAATGGTCATATTATCCCTTTTAAATGAAAATAAAATACTTTACAAGTCCCTCGACCTTAAGAAATAATTGTTGTCATGCCATTCATGCAGCATGCATTTGTTAGAAGTATTCTTGGATCAAAAATGGCATCATTGCATACGCGCATAAGTCATTTGGCATGATCTCTCTTTTAGCAAAATGCATTAAAAGTTGCTGCATGTCCCATTACCTAAAAACAGCATGGCATAAAATATTTTACTTATGTGTGTTGTATTGCTTTGCATCGTGTGCGCGTTTAGGAGGTCAAGCTCTCGAAGACCCGATCGACGACGTCCCCTTCGCTTTTCCCGGAACCGATCAAGGCAAGTCCCCCTTTGATCATATTGTGAAGCCATTTTCGGTTATTTAGAAAATGTTTATTAGACTTGTAAACATGCATGCTAGTTTAAAAGATTAATACCGTATTTGCTAGAATTAGTTACCATGCCAATTAGAAATGTAAGAAATATGGTAGGTGAAACCTAAGGTTAAAATATGAATTGTTCTTATTTAAATTCCTTGTTGAGGTAGGATAAATGCTTAAAATCATTTATGCGGAATGATTCAATCATTTGTGTGAAAGGTGAATGTTTTGAGAAATGGTTGGAAAAAGGGTGATTTAAAGATAGCGCATCAAGGGTGATGCTGAGTAGGAAATGATTTTCCTCTTACCCCAAAATCTTTCCGACTAGGGAGATATTTTGTTGGTTGGTGCAGAGGGCACCATGTTTTGAAACTGGGCTAAAATATCAAATCTCCCCTAGTCTAAGGACTGCTCATCCTATGATCCTATGAACTAAGCCATTACAGTATGACCTCGAGCCCCGGAATGGGACGGGCCCGATCGTTGGTCCTCGTGGTTGACGGTCTTGTGGCGAAACACCGTCTGGGTGCGTAGCCTCTCGAGGGTAAGGCGTACCCACTCTGCAGAGTTAAAACTGTCATGATAGCCGTGCTCATGTTATGAGTGTGAAGGACTGATTATATGGTAGTCTCTTCATTTTAAAATCCAATTTAGAAAAAGGGTTTTTAAAGAAAGGATTTGAGATGAGTAAGGATTTGAGAAGGATTTTGTTTGAGCTAGGGGCCACCGGTTCCGAAATGGGTATTGGCCTATCGGAAAGTGTCACGCGGAATGGACCCAGCGAGTTTGAGAAAAGAAAAGAAGAAAGAATTTTGTTCTTGCTATGGCACTGAGGCCAAGTGGCGAGAACCGTTTGAGAAGAGCCCAAAGAAAATGTTGAGATTTAAAGTTTCGAAATTGCTTTGTCAAACTAAGTTAAATAACAGCAATTTTCGTAAATATCCTAAGCCTTCCTTGTACTGAACCGCATTTGCATAATTTCGGACTTGCGAGTACAATTTGTACTCACCATCCTTTTCTCCCCTCCCTTTTCAAAATTTCAACAGCTGGTCCATCGGAGTATGGCCCACCGTCCGAGGAGGAGGACCCGGATTACGTCGAGGAGGCGTTCTCCCACGAAGAGTATGAAGATTAGGGTTCGCGTTCCTCTGACCTTCGTGCTCGTGGGATGAATAAGATTTTAGATGTTGTATTAGGCTTGTATCGTTGTGTACTCGACGGTCGCTCATGAGCCGTTGTATGTGTTGTTTGTACGGACTATGTTCCTCTTGTAATAATATCGTTAGCCTTTGTTCGTTTCAGATATATCGTGTGTACTAGCCATGATCCTTGGGACTAGTGCGGGTTTACGCTGGTGGAATCCGATCTTGTAAATCGGGTGCCGACATATATACCCGTACAGGTATTTTTTAAAATAAACGTTGTATCTGCAAGAATATACACGAATAATCTCTGGAATTTCTGTGAAAAAAAAAACGTTGTATATCAGGAATGCAAGAAACACAGAAAAAAAATTTGGTGGAGCCGGTATGCAAGGGCGCGGCTGTGCATACCGGCTCCCGATTATTGCCGCGTGGAGGCCCAGTCAATCGAACAACACCGTGAGCGCAGCTCGCCAGCTCCCAAACTTCTCCCTGCGACGCTCGGCTCGCACGCCCGACGGCTCGCAGCAGCTCGGCTCCCACGCAACGAGAAGCTCCCGTGCAGCCACGCGAAGACGCGTCTCATCCAAAGTTATTGATTAGTTTGTTTCGGCAGCACCGATCAAAAATCCAATTTTGAAAAATGGAGAGGCACTTTTCATGTTTGTACCGATATTGATTATGGACTTGATCATGTTTATAATTTACAAGTATAAACTTGAAGCTATCAAATGCAGTTGGTACATAGGCCTTCTACATTTTAGCTTTCCGTAGCCTAGCATAGCGTTTCGGCAGCACAGTGTTTTTGCACCAGTTGGTACAGGCTGGAAAGTAAAATCAGGCAACCAAACAACACTTGGCTGCATCACCTGAACCAGGCTCTGCCACAAGCGAGCAAACCAAATGACCCATTAAATAAGGGAACGCCATCTTGTGCAAGGCGCCCCGTGGCGTGCTCATCCAGACAGACATGACGCAATGACTGTAGTCTGTAAGAAGCGCGGCACATGCAAGTGGATCCCACAAGCATTTTTTTTTAATGGCCATAAATTTTGACTGTTGCTTTAATCAACAAACCGTTTGCACCAACGTGTTCCTCGTATTTTTATGAACAAAACAAGATGTATGTTGCTATATAAATTCACAAACTTACCTGATGAAACTTGGGTTTCGTCTACTGAAACTTGAGTTTCGCCTACTGAAACTTGGATTTCATATTCGTTAAACTTGTCGTACTGTCAAGTTTCATCAGGTTTAATCCAAGATTCATCAAGTTTCAACAGATCTCATACAAGTTTCTTCAAGTTTCATCAGGTCAATTCAAGTTTCAACAGGTTTCATCCAAGTTTCATCAGGTTACATCGAAGTTTCATTCAAGTTTCATCCGCACACGGCCAAATTTCATTAGCACACGACCAAATTTCGCTAGTATAGGTGTAAGTTTCATAAGTGCCTTCAGGTTCACATCAAAAAATGAAAAGTAAAAAAATTTAAAAATTAAAAAGTATTTAAAATGGGTTGCTCTCGATCGATTTTAGAAGAATTATGAAATTTATTCCATACATTTTAAACACTGTTTGAATTTTATACAAAAATCATAAGTTTAATTGAAAAATTGATCAACTGCAACGGCTAACAATGCGGAGCGCAGGCTGTGTTGGATCCGCGCGGCTCCGGCGATCGGACGGACGGCGCTGGTCCGGCGCTAGCGCATCCGTCCGGACGTCCGACGCCTGGCGCTCGGCTTTAAATATTGTAAAAAAATAATTTAAAAATAGTTTTAAGATCTTTAAGAGGACTACTAAAAACATGAGAAAAATCATTACAAATTATTACACCAAATAGACTATATAAAAAAGATAAATTTTACAGAAATGCTACGCTACACTAAGCTGAAATGTACGAGGCCATAGTGTCCTGTTCTTCTTGGCATTTTTTAAAATATAAAAGGATTCTGACATATCCCTTTGCATCACTTAATTCTGACATACAAAACTGAACCAGACAAAATGGCTAAAGAATTTTGGCTTCAAAGTCATGCTACATTTGCAGTGGCTGCACGGGAGCTTCTCGTTGCGTGGGAGCCGAGCTGCTGCGAGCCGTCGGGCGTGCGAGCCGAGCGTCGCAGGGAGAAGTTTGGGAGCTGGCGAGCTGCGCTCACGGTGTTGTTCGATTGACTGGGCCTCCACGCGGCAATAATCGGGAGCCGGTATGCACAGCCGCGCCCTTGCATACCGGCTCCACCAAATTTTTTTCCGAAACACATGTATTCTGCTAGAATTGGTATACTATTCATCCGAATACCACAAAAGTCACCGAATACCATAAATACAACATATAATTTGATGCACCGCCATGAAAGATTAGAACAACAAAAACAATGAACATACCCCTCAATGATCTCCCTACCAGAACTGCAAGCATTGGAATCCAAATTGGAAATACCAGTTTACTACTTTATACACACTAAACTTGCTTCTCTACAATTGCAAGCATCAGAATCCAAATCCATTCCTTAGACCACATACTACCTTTCTAAAAATCCGAATCTGAACAAGTAGTATCCAAAAAATCAAATTAAAGGTGATTTCTGTAATTGAACAAATAACAATCAGAAAGTCAAGTGGCAATCCACTGAACCATACTAAATTCAAGTGGCAATCCACTAAACCTGATACTAATCTGAACAAGAATCTTGGACAATACACGCAGCTTGGAACATTATCTTGCTCAGCGCGCCGGATCTGGAGAAGGAGGCTGGTCGCCGTCGGCCCGCCGCGTGGGGGAAGAGAGGAACCGAGCCGGGGTAGAGTGCCGCCACGCTGAGGAGGGGAGGCTGCCGCGTCGATCTGAGGAAGGGGGAGGCCGTCGCCCGGAGCCGAGGAAGGGCGCAGCCGCCGCGACCTGGGCGCCGTCGCGCCGTGGTGGAGGGCGCCCACTGCCTCCCGCTCCCGTGCTGCCGCCGCCGCCGCCCATGGAGAGGGGTTCGCCGCCGCCGCTGCCGCCGATGGAGAGGGAGAGGGCCGCCCCTGCCGCGTGGAGAAGGGGGCAACGTGGTGGGAGGAAGTGGCGCCGGCACACCGCTGGGGGAGAAGCCGCCACACCTGGGATGCATGCGCTGCGCCGTCGGAGATCCAAGTTGCTGCGTCACGTCGGAGATCGAAGTCGTCGCGCCATAGCGATTTGGGGGTGGAAGCGATTTGGAGGTGGAGAAGCAGAGCCTATTGCGGCAGGCTCGATGGAATATTGGGTCAAAAGGAAAGTATTAAATGGGTTCATTTAATCAATTTGATTTGATGGCAAATATTTGAAATGGCTAAACGGGTATGCTACTCAGGAACCCACTAACCAAATGCAGTTTTTCAAATCCGATCAGAAATTAATCAACGGTGGATGAGAGGGGAGGCTAGGCTCCATGGAGCCTTATGTAATAATCCTACACACACACACACACACCCCTAAGGTTCGATGAAAAAATGGATGATAGACCTTCTTATCCTCTTCTCCACAGACCTCGTGAGTCTCTACGTCGTGCTTGTCGAATCCGGTCGCTACAAGCTCACCTTCCATATGGTGATAGAGATAGAGGGGGTAAAGAGCGAAGATGGAAAATAGAGAGGGTGAGATGGAGAAAAGTAGAGTACCTGCACCGGATAGGGAGGAGGCAGCGGTGGTAGCGCCAGCGAGCCTAGCAGGACGGCGAGTAGCAACACGCTGCGCAGTGTCGGGTCTTCTCACCAACGCTACCGGGGATGAAAAGCAATGCTACCATGCGCTTCCGGGCTGAAATGAACCCAAAAAAAATAAAAACGCCGGATCGTGCATCATCTCGTGCGGCCCCTTGCATCAGGCCTCCTCGGATGGAGACTGGCCGTAGACAACTAGCCGGGCACAGTGCCACGGTAAAGGCATCTCCAATGGTATAACTAAATAGTGGCTATAAAAAAGCTCCATATCATTTATAGATGGCTTGTAAATAACATCTCTAATGGATTAGCTATAACATTGGATATTAAATTTAATATGAGCCTATGTGTAATAGATGCAATGCACCTTGTAATCCGCTATAGACTGGCTATTAGTTAACAGCCAGCTTTTATCTCTCTTCTCTTCACATAGGCAAAAAGATGAGATGGACTCCTTATAGCTAACTGACATGGCACCACTGGAGATACTCTAATGAATAGGTTAGGGCATTTTCAATGCCACTTTCATATATCTCCTATCTAATCACTATTCATCTAATATTCTATTATTAATCTATTTTTTGGTACATATTTTTATATTTTATTCCCTAGTTACTTAGTTAGTGCTACAGTATGTGTTATGAGCCGTATAGACGCAGCGTTGGGAATGCTCTTAGGTACGTACGCAGTTGGGCCGTGAGCTGACCATGCGATAGGAACGAACGTATTAACTGAAGTATTTTCCTTTTTTTTTTTTACATGGGAGCGCGTGGTTGTAGCGCAAGCACCAGCTTGTGAACACGTACGTACCGCACACTCATGCCCAGCCGTCGGTGGCGCATGCAGGCGACACATGCACCTACGTTTGTGCAAAAGTGATTTTGCTTGCATGGGGTCGGCTAGAACAAAAACAACAAAGTAACGTATAAATGTCATCAAAGTATACGATCGCAATCGATCATATATTATATACATAGGACAGGGACAAAAGTGTTGATCGAAATTCAAAGAGTAATCCTTACGGGTCTTCTCTAATTGCATGAACACAATTTCTAATTAGAGATTTAAAGTGAGATTAGAGATTAAAATCTCAGTTAGAGGAAGCCATTTCCCATTCGGCTTGATGAACACCTTGATTCCTCTGGTCGGGATCCCCTCGAAGATATGGTTTAGCCTTCAAGCCAACATCAGAACACTCTCCAGATTGGATCGGAGAAGTTTTAGGGAGTGGCAGTTAAGCGCGGTTCTAATGATGCGATTAGTAGCAACTAGCATGGTTAAGGCCCTGGTGAAGGGCTCTCCTGTTTTATATATACTCTCCAGTTTTCAAAAAACTTGATGTTTTATATTTGTTCTAAATCAAAGTTTAAAGTTATATTTATAATAAGTAATTTTAAACTATTTAAGTTGTGCTCACGAAAATTGTACATTTATATCTATCTATCTATCTATATAAAGCAGAGTTAAACAGAGCCACCACATTAATCCTAAAATCCTACAAATTCTCACGTTAATAAAAAAAATAGTAGAAATTCTCACATTAATCATAGAAAAAAGAAAAAATCTACATTGTTAAATATGGATATTATTATGTAAATCTAGCGGTCAATATTAACATCTATAACAAACTACTGAAGTTGATCTATATATTAGAGATAAACTCTAAATCTAATTTGATATATTATCTATATTTTAACACAAATCTAGCTGCACAAACGCGCATGTCACCTTGCTCATTCCTCTTAAACAATACTTTCACAATATGATAGCTTTCAATAATTTTATAAATACATCATAATAGTAATTAGTATATTTTGAATATCAAGTCAATATTTAATTAAAACGCCGTGTTTTAGAAACCGAAGACAATATACAGTTTACTTGGCCCGAGATCTAACCAATTTGCGTTCAGCCTTTAATCAAAGGCGCATTAATTAGGTAATTAGCACTTAACAACAGCTTAGTGGAGCAATCAGTTATGCTGCCCTTTGACTGATGGATAATTATGGTTTCAGCCTAGATCACTTAACGAGTAACAAGGTGTAAAATGCTGAAACTTTAATTTGCATCTATGGAAGTCCACCGGCCAGCTTTCTCACAAAAAAAAAAAGTCTACCGGTCAGTACGTTACTACAAGCTCTTTTTTTTTTTTAACAAAGGGCAGAAGAGCTGTTATTTATTGATTAAAAGAGAAGAAGTTTATAAAGTTGAGGGTTTTAAAGCCCACCCCCAGAGGGCGCACAAAAAAACTAAGAGATTACAAAATATGCTCATGCGGTTGCTCATAGCCGCAAGTCATCTAAAAGATGACGAAGGACAATGTCTGGCGGTCGTTCGGACGAGCGAAAAATACGGTTATTTCTCTCAAGCCAGAGATGCCAAATGGCAATGGAAAGGGTCGCTTTTGGGTTGGCACCCTGGACGACATCGATTTCCCATCAAAGCGGCAGCTCGGATTTCCATTGCCAGTGTGACGGGTCCAGCGAGGAAAGTCGAAGCGAAGTGGCAAGGCGCGGAGTTGAAGTTGCATTCCAGAAAGATGTGCTTTAAAGTTTCTAGGTTCCTCAGGCAAAGGGGGCAGAAGTAAGCGTTGGACAGTTGCCTTCGCAAGAGTGCATCGGCTGACCATATCCTCACGGCCAGAAGTAACCAGACAAAAAAGATGCACTTGGATGGGGCCAGATCTGCCAGACTTTGCGCTGCGGGGAGAGCGCGCAACGACCAATGAACTGCATGTTGTATGCAGGTTTCACGGAGAAGTGACCGTTCGTGGAGAAACGCCAGGTGATCAGGTCATCTTTGAGCGGCGTCAACGACGCCTGGGCGAGGCGGAGGAGTAGCCGGACGAGTTCAGTCACGAGAGAGGGATCCATATTGCGCCTTAGGTCGATTAACCAATTGTTGTTCTCAAGCGTCTCTATGACGCTTCGCCCTTTTCTGGTGGATGCTAGGAAAAGCCGCGGCACCAGTTCCTTTGGCGACGAGCCAGCAAGCCAACTGTCCTCTCAGAAGGAAAGCGATGCCCTATTCTGAAGCGTAGCCGAGCATCCAATGCGAAGGAGAGCTGCATCAGCCTCTGTGGGAGGGTTTAGCGAGCCCACCCAAGGCCGAGAGGGCGACGTTTTGTTGAGCCACATCCAGCGTAGCCGAGGGGCTCGTCCAAATCGAGACAGGTCCAACATCCCAAGGCCCCTAAGCTTGGTAGGTGAGCAGACTAAGACCCAGTTGACCCTAGGTGGGGCCCCCAATGTAGCGTATCCGCTCCAAAGCCATGATTTCCAATTACCATACCAATTACTACTCAACTTCAACTTGCTTGCGTCGAACGATTTCCAAACAACTGCAGCAAATCGAAGCATTACGAAGTTAGGTCTACGTAGAATTTGCATTGCCTTCAGGCGTTACTGTCCTTAGGGCATCACCAATTTAAATCTAATTTAGATCAATTCAGCACTATACAGCTGCTATTCATCTACATTTCTATCCCTTCCATTTTTTTTATAGTATTAGATTATGTCTCTATCGTTCTCTTGTATACATTTAGCACTAAATGGTCAAGACTACGACAGAAAGTTCTGCGCCTCCTCTCCGTTGATTCTCTGAATTTTTTTTTTCTAGGCCGAGCTAGCCGCGCTTGCTCATCCCATAAACGATGATTTATTAATTAATCAACCACCTTCCTCGATTTAGGACTCTCTACCCGGATCAGAATGAGATGAAATATGGTACTTCTCATGCTTGCTTTCTGTTGTCCGTCCTAAGATGGTTCTGGAGCATTCTGAAAGTTGCATCTGTTTGATCCAACATACCCGCACGGCTTTAATGTTTTAGGTTTTTTTTCTCCATATATATGTTTTGCTTGGGCTGGTCCTCACAAAGGTTAAGCATCTACAATCGATAATCAAGAAATATTGTCTCTAAGATATGATCCACACATGTCATATAAGACATAACGGCTCTCTCCACAATAGTTATGTCATAATATTGCATCTAAGTTTAAACCCATTAGTCGTAGATATAATAATTTAACGTGTCATGTGCTACATCTGAGCGGTCCTACTGTAAATCCGAGCATCCCCAACAGGATCTCTATATTTCATTCCCTATATCTTTTTAATCGACCGTCGCAAATGATCTGCACAAGTGAGAGACCACGTGGAAGTCAAGTCTAAATAAATTGGATCTTTGCAGAGTCTTCCTCGAAAAATACTTATTTCTTTTATCCATATTTCTGCAAGTTTGAAATAGTATGCAAAAAACTAAACTAAACCAATGACTATTCATGATCCCATCCATATTGGATCAAACCTAAATTTAGATTTTCTACGATTTAATAGAAAATAAAAAAACTTCATGATGATCAATCATTAGGTTAAGATCGATCTAAATCAATCCTTTTTTTCTATATACATACGACATGCCAACGGTTAAACAACTTATTAGAAACGCAAGACAGCCAATACGAAATGCTAGAAAATCGGCCGCGCCTAAGGGATGTCCTCAGCGTCAAGGAACATGTACGATAGTGTGTATGTGCGACTCGTTCAAATCATGAGTTCAAACAAAAAAGACAATTTTTGAAGTATCAATCATGGATATCAATGAATAGGATAGAGCTTCTTTGTCCTAGATTTCTATGGTAATATGAAATTTATGGTTTCCTTTGATGCAAATTCAATCATCTAAGAGCGATATTGCCCACCATCATTTAGCTATTGCTATTCTTTTCCTGATCGCAGGTCATATGTATAGGACCAACTGGGATATTGGTCATGGACTTAAAGATATTTTGGAGGCTCGTAAGGACCCGTTTAGAGGACAAGGTCATAAGGGTCTCTATGAAATCCTAACTTTCGCTACGTTTTGGGGTACATCGGACTGACTCTGGTGGCCTACGATGTGATGAGAAGTCGTTTTGGTACGTTTTAGGGCCCACCGGACTTGAGGATAGTGGCTTACGCTCTTGGATATTCGGTTTTGTGCTTGTTTGTACCCAGTTTTGTAACCATCGGACCTGGTTTGATGCCACCAGGCCCGATCCGCTAGTTATCAGGCCCGGTCCAGTTAGATTTATTCATTTTGCAGTTTTTTGTATTTTCGAAGATTTTTTCTTTGCCAGAACAATTAAGTGTTGCACACGAAGATTGTAGAGAATTTCATGACGCATCATTTTCGTGTTGACAACTTTTTCATCGAAGTTACATAAAAATTCATAAAAAAAATGTAAAAGGATTCTAATGTATTGGGAAGTGAATGATAATGGGCATTTTTTGTGGGATTATATAAATGTTTTAATTTAGCATGTACCTATTAAATAATTCAATATGCTAGTGAACAAAATGCAGGGATCAAGGCAAGTGTGGTTTTTTTTATGGACTAGTACACATGATACAGGTTCAAGTGGATTGAGCCAATCAATTCGCCACAAACGCAGTGTCAGGCCTGGTATAATTGGCCAGATACATATGTGCTACTATTATTCAGCCGTTGCCATCCGTTACACCAAGGCTGCCCTCCTTTACATAATGGAGGCCTGACTAGAGTCCGACTCTAACTCTAAACCAACCCTGCATCTTACAACTCAGAGTACAATTTTAACCCTCATTATATACATATTTGACACAAAATCTAACAAACCCACCTTGGAGAATATTACCTTCTCCATCTTAAAGTCGTTACAGCGTCTTGCGTGAACCCGTGTACCCAAACTTTGATTGCTTCCTTTTTCTACAGCCTATAGCGGCCGTCCGACGAGTCCCCACCTCAAACTTACTGCCTTTTGGAAACAAACTTTGCCAACCCTGCAAAACCATGCTTAGTAGTTCCACCTGTAAGAGTAGCCCCTTCTATTAGGAGAACCTCAGCATTGTTGCCTCCTGAGGCACTTAAGCCTATTGTCACAATTACAACTGCTCCCTTTGGTGAACCTATACAATCCCTCTTTATATGCCCACACTCATTGTATTTGTAGCACCGCACCACCCTGTTATATTTCTTTTTCTTCTTTTCGGTCCCATGACCGTTTTGTTTACTTGTGACTAGCAAAACAACAGAACAAGGTTTTTCCACTGCATTGATATTTTTCTCAATTGATAAAACATAAGCACCGCAGTAATATCCTCAGTTTTCATGTTATTCTTGCCATATATCAGCGTTGTGACCAAATGGTCAAAGGACGGAGGCAACAAATAAAAAGAATAATTGTCTTGTTTTCATCAACGATTTTCACATCTATATGTTCTAGATCCATGACAAACCTGTTGAAAACATCAATGTGTGCTTGCAGGTCCGACCCCTCCTGTATTTTCAGCCCATACAACGCCAATGCAAGATCAAGAACGACGCTAGGAGACACGATGTTTGCTAACGCAGTTCGGCTTACGCCCATCTTTGCGAGGTTCTGATTATGGGCGCCGCTCCTCCCCGATCCATAATACCGCAACGTACCGGCTGCCTAGGTCACTGCCATTGGTCGGCCGCTGACCTCCTCAGATCTATACTACTATTATGCAGTCGTTGTCGTAGGTTACATCAAGATTGTCCCCTTTATATAGTGGAGACTTGGCTAGAGTTCGACTCCCCTGTCTATTACAACTGATCAGAGTCTAATTGTAACTCTCCTTGTACACATATTTAAAACAAAATCTAACAATTTCTTTTAAAAAAAATTAGACAGCGGATGTGAGAACAGAAGCTGGCTTAGCCGGCACAAACTATATGGAAGCTTGTATAGTGAATTTATAGCCAGAATCTCTTGTTCAAGTAGTTAGCATATTATGTTTAATAATTAGTACAAGTCGACGCACAATGGTAACCGACATACTAACAACTATAGAGCAATTGGCATTCTGGGAAGGTCACTCGTTCAAACGTTTGAACCAGTCACGCCTAGATATTCAGATACGGAAACTGGTAGCTTTTCTTGCAGATATGGGCAAGATCGAGCTTGGTGGTAACCAAGGGATGTCGAGTTCAACAAGCTAAACTACTCTCGGCAACAAGACACGTATGAACTCCATGCATGGCAAAAAGAGGGATATCTTTAATTTCGACCATAACCTATCAGCTAGCTCCAAATTTTCTCCCAAAGTGTCAGCGACACGGGAGAGAGAAGCTCATCTGCTCATGGAAGGATATACGTAGATGACACGATGGAGTGGACGTGTAGGTAATTGCAGGGTGGTGGTGCTCGTTTCAAGAGAAATTATAGGCAGAGTTTGATTTAGGGTTAGATTAAAGGGAGCGATTGGGTGCAGACAAGTGCGTTTTGAAACCTAGTCACCTTGGTACCTAGCTCACCTTTCCAATCCGTGTGCCTTTCTCTCTCTCTCTCTCCTCCTTCTTCTTCGACGATGAGCTGCTCCACATGTTTCCATCGCCACTGTCATCGTCACTGTCGGCCCAACTAGCCACAATCGTCAAGCCAGCCTTGTCCACTCTAACTCAACCACAGTGTGTTAATCAGCACACGACCGCCGCCCAACCACCTTCAACCCCCACAGCTCCGACAATGTCGGCCTCGCCTCGCCCCCCTCTACTCCCTCCCCACATTGATCCTTTGCCCCATCACCAGACCACCCTCTAAGCACAGGGACGAGAACACTAATCCAACACCTAACCATGTGGGCGCGGTGGACGAAAACAAAGAATACGGCAGGCGACGAATCCGGTTGCTCCTATGATTTTGCTCAAACGTATGTGTCTGCGTTTGAGCAAAACAATAGATTAAGGCCCTGTTCTTTTGAGCTGATCTGAACGGCTGAACTTCGAGAGTTTCTCGAGATAGTCTCGAGATTCGGATACATTTCGTTTGACTTGCTTTTTAAAGCGTTAGAACCCACCTTCAAAACAGCGAAAAACAGATTCAAAAAACTCAAAGCATATGTGTTTTCAAAACGTAGATAAGTTATTAAGCTGTTAAGACGTTAAGCTGATAAGCTGAAAAGAACTGGGCCTAAATGGGTTAATAATAATCTAGCTATATTACCAACTAATTGGATTAGTTTTGTGTAACTAATCTAATCAATATAGTATGTTTTGTTGTTTGATCCATGTATACCTTAATCCTTAACCCTGACTCTGCGTGGTTAAATGGCATTGACATGTTAATGTGTGTTAAGAGAATATTTAATTGTACTACCCACTTTTTTATAAAGAAAAATTTCACATTTATTTTCGACTATCTTCCACTTACAAACACACAACTAAAAGCAACAGAAATTACAACCAAATACTTTAAAGGGCTCACAACAAGAATAAGCTCATCTGTCTCACCACATCAGTAGTAGCGACGAGGGACACCAGCTCCGGTGCAGCCACCCTACACGTCCTCTTTGGCCCACCTTCATGGGTGACAGAGTAAAAGAGCAATCTCAAAGACAAACACGTAAGCTTGAATCTCCGTTGAAGCCCACAATAGAACGAATCAGAAAAGCCATCGCCACTCGTTGACACCACCATCATTGATTTCGCCGATGTCGGAGTCTTCCCACACCAACCCTCTTCCTTCTCACAAAATACTCCTACCAACGGCATGGGTCTGCCAACCAACACGTAATCCACATCGCCAAGTTCTGCAAAGCTAACCTTTATTACTGGTGAAGGCACCGACGGGCAACCCCGAGCTTGGAACAGGGCATAGAAAGCCTAGCGATTGCAATGGCGCCACTTCCCAAAGAACCTCAATCGCAGCTTCCGATCAAGACCTCGCCGAGTCTTGTTCCTCGCTGTGAGCACCTCTCAACTTCGACCAATCTGACATGAAAGGAAGACGTCGAGGTTGGGGATAGAGCTCGACAAGGAAAGGAAGCCGGTAAAGCCTCGTCAGAGTTCCCAAACATTGCTAGTGCCACCACTGACCCTTCCATCGAAGTAAAAACCCTACCCAAACTCCTCCTACCCCTACTGCTATACAGGACCCCACCTAGATCCGCTATCCCTTATCTCGGAAGATAGTCTGGAGGCCGCCGCTAGCGAGGATAGATGCCAGATCTAGGTGGAGGCGAGCGCTTCTTTGACTCCTCCCTGTTCGCCTCTCTAAGGATAAGACCGAGACAACTAAGGGTAGTACCTAGTCGACGCTCATTTGTAGTACTCAACACTATAACAATAGGGTATGGATTAAAAATGAGAAAAAAAATATAGTGAGAAATGGTGTAATAATTGAAAAGTGGATAAATAGAGAAAGGATAGTATACAAATAATTTGACATCCCTACCACGTTTGACGAGTTAGAACATGTCGATAAATAGTGTTGAACGTATGAATAGTCTACAAAAGAGTCTCTCATTAAACATGTCTTAAACCATAACACCGACTCTGCGAAAGTCATGTACGTGCTGACGTTGGCTTAATCATGTGTCTACCGTCATTACTTTGCACAGACCGTGTGGTTAGATAACACAAACAGTAAACGATCGACCATGTGGTAACAGACCGTGTCGTTGTAGTTCACACAAGCTTAGCTTCCTACATTCAAAATTAATTAATTAAAGCTAGAGAGTGCTCCGGCCTCCAAGCAATGCAAAATTTGGCCTTCCTTGCAAGTATATATATGCGTGACTCACTCGTGACTCGCGGTTTCTTCGTGGAAAGAGGCAGTTTTGCAAGTATACATATTTCCGGTCAACTTTCACACTTCGTATAGGTATCTGGTTTATACATATTTCCGGTCAAATTTCACGCTTCGTAGAGGAAATTTCGGCCAAAATTTAGTTTAAAAAATTCAAATTGGCACCTTCCTGCTAGGGAAAGTTTGAAGAGGGAGAGGCAGTACTCCACCGATGTAAGCAATTGTGCTGTCGGTGAATGCCCAATCAGCTGGAAGCTACGGATGCAAAGAGAGCCTATTATATATACCAAGTACCAACGATGGCTTGTGGAGCTAATACGATTATACGCTCTATGCGATCGAAAGAGACAGCCGGGTTAAATATTCGTGTTCTATAGCTAACTCCAACTCAAGGGAATAATATGGAATTAGCTAGATACAGTATGAACAATGTGTGTATATATATTATTGGTGTTATTAATAAAGAAACTTTATTTCTATTTCCTTTTTTAAACTTTTTTTTGGGTGATGTGAGATGTCTTTGGAATTTTAGCTTTTGAATATTTTTTCTTCTAACCATGGAGAATGTCTCAAAGATCGGTGATCATCTTCTATGTGAAGGATACATAAAGTCACTTAACAATTAACACCCTGAATTATAAAATGAATTATTTAACCCTTTAACTATGAAAATTGGAACAAATAACCCCTAAAGTGGTTTTAAACTTTTAATGGTGGTTTTAACATTTCACCCCCTCAAATTATCGAACAAGTTCAATAAACCACTTAACCTACAAAAGAATGTTTAAAAATTTTTAACTTCTTTTAGAAATGGAATAAGTCTGTGTTACACCCTTGAACTATCATTAAAGTCCACTTAGCTTCCAAAATATAAAACAGTTCGTTCAACCCTCTCAATTATGAAAACCGGATCAAATAGTCCCCAATATATGGTGGTTTCAATAGTGGTTTTGGCATTTCTAATTGAAATAAGCCTATTTTACAGGTTTTAGGTAATATCAATGGACCAGCATATCTAAAAAAAATGCTTTTTATTTAGGACGGGAGCTTCCTTAATTATCCATTGCAATTATATGTAGTCCCATATATGTCATCGATGTGTCTATGATGCAAGTCTAGCATCTGCTTGTGATAGACACAAGCCATGCCATATATGGGATTGGAGGGTTTTCCAATGGCACATGTTCTTCCATTTGTATATAAAGGATAAGATTTAAGAGAATAGTGTTAGAGTTAAAGGATTGCATCATTCTTGTTCTTAATTGTTTATTATTGTCTTTTCTTGAAGATTTAGATGGGCTACAAAGATCATGTGTTTCGTTTTCTATACGGTGCCTAGTTGGGAATCGAGAATGATGTCATTAATAATGGCTATGTAACTCGTAGTATTCTAAATTACCTGTAAAACAGTGAGAACAATAGTGTTGGCTAAGACCATCTTTAATGGTGGTATCTTTTTGGATTTTTTTCATGAGTGCCATTATAAAGTTGCGATACTTCAGAAATGTCATTACAAAACGCATATTCTTATTCATACCATTCTTTTTGCAAATATCTATCAGGGATGCCATTGTCAGAGTTTTCCAGGCTTTTTAAGGCTTTTCTAGTATATACGAGGTCCAAATACGAGACGAAATACAGAAATACGCCCCTGACAGGTAGGCCCCACCTGTCATTCTCAAAACAGTGGCTTCTTCTTCCTCCCTCCTCCTCCTACCCCCCTCTCTCTCCCATCTATCTCGAACAGCAACTGGCAGCAAGCTCCGGCGACCTACGACCTCCTCCTTCCCCTCTAGATCGGCGGCGAGGTCCCCGACGGCGGCCTCCTCCTTCGGCGAGGTCGCGGCACCTTGCTGCCGCCAGAGCACGACGCTTGCTTTCGCCGTCGTGCTATGGCGGCTCGCTCGCCGCCACGCTTCGCTTCGCGTGCTTTCGCCGTCGCCCTTGCATGGTGGCCTCGGCGCATGCCGCTTGCTTGCTCGCCGCCGCCCGCCACTGCCCTCAAGGTCGCCGGTTGCCGTCGCCGCCGTAGCTCCCATGCTCGCGTGTCACCGCTGTAGCTCACCTGGAGAGAGAGTAGAGAGAGAGAGAGGGTGAGGGAAGGAAGGAGAGGAAGAAGATTGAGTGTATGACGTGTGGGGTCTACATGTCAGGTCGTATTTCTTTCATATTTCGATTTGGTATAAGTTGTAAATCCTCCAAAACCCCCAATAATGGCATCCCTGATAGATATTTACAAAAAGAATGGCGTTAATAACAATACGCGTTTTGTAATGGCATTCCTAAAGTATCGCAACTTTATAATGACACTCATGAAAAAAATCCTATCTTTTTTATGTCCTAAGGTTTCCTTCGTATATATTAGTATTTTTCTAAAAGGTACGTATATCCACAAACATTTACACCGGACTTATTTATCTCGGATCCATAGCTAGAAGCATCCGCAAATCTGCGCGTCAATGACCATACACCGTAGTGCGTTGTACATGTGTGTGGTGTTAACTGCAATTCTAATACCCGAGCCAAATTAACTATAATTAAATATTTTCCAGTCTGAGTTTATCTAGCTGCAAGCTGCACCAAAATAGAGAAATTAAAACCGAGGCTGAAAAGCAAGGAGGAAGAAAGAGGGAAACCGAGAGCCGGAGAAATGACACAGAAAAAAATAAAATAGAAGGCAAAATTAGCCAACGCGCCTCCACGGCAACACATCCAGCACCAATCGCCCATGAAAACCCTACGACATCAGCCGCAGCCGGAGGAGGCGACGATGGAGCCGGAGCCCCAGGACGCCGCCGGCGCCGGAGAGCCGGAGGCCTTCACGCCGCTCGAGCTCGACGCGGCGAAGCAGCTCATCCACCTCAGCGAGAGCAGCACGTCCACGGCCGGCACCGGCACCCCGACGGCCGGGCGCGCGCTCTCCGCCGCGTCGGGAGCCTCGGTTTCTTCCTCCCCGCGCTCCGTGAACGCCCCGCCGGCGCCGCCGGCGCCGGCCTCTCCCCGCGCTGCCGGGGGCGGGGTCCGCGACGAGGAAGCTGGAGGAGAGGACGAGCAGGAGGTGGCCGGGAGCCCGCGGAGGAGGAGGCGCTACCGCCCGATCGCCGAGATCTACCGCGCGACGGCGCGAATTGGAGGGCACAGGATGGCGAGCAAGAAGGGGTAGAAGAGGTAGCGGGCGAGAGGAGAGAGGAGAGGGGCCTGCTTGTAATTACTCGTAATTCGTAGGGGGTAGCTTGGAGCTCCAGCAGATTGTGCTCCTGCTTGCTGTAGTTCTCGATCTCCCGCTAGGGGAGTCGTGATCTGGAGCCCGATCAACTGTAAAAACTCTCTCTTTGCAATAAGACTTGGAGCTTGCTTTGCTTGTTCATTCATGGCTGATCTGATCTCTCTCTCTCTCTCTCTCTCTCTCTCTCTCTCTCTCTCTCTCTCTCTCGTCCCTCTTGTCGTATCGTTAATTTCTAGGTGTTTCTCTGTAAGTAGAAGCTGGATCTCGCTTCAGTGATCATCTCTGGGGTGGAATCCATGGTGATGATCTGATTAGCTCCATCAATTTTGCAATCTAGCTTATCATATTATGCGGCGCGCGCGCGGCAGATGTGTATGCAGTTATTGCTATTAATATGTAGTTCTGATGAAGCGCATCTTAGCATGCGCATGCGGTTAATTAATTCATCGATGGAGAACAAGTAGCTTAATCACGAGGATTGGAAATCTGGAATCCGCGGGTTGATTTGATTTGGGTAAGGAATTATGCTTTGGGAGTACAATCTCCATCATGCACTGCTCATGATGGGAGGAAACGCCTCACTGTACTGAGCACAAATGGTGGATGAATTACGTTCGGAAATTCTAGAATCTTCCTTGTGTGCCTGACTTGCCTCTGAAATGCACCTATCTCCTCCAATATATAGAACATGTGTTGCTATAAATGTCACTTATCCAATGACTACTTATCCACTTTTCTAGTACTCGTTTCGCTTTCCTCCGAGATGCCAGCCAAAGAAGCCCTTCAGTTCGAGCCTAAGCACGGTAGTTTTGATAAGAAGCTGAGCCTGAGAGACAGTTTCTTGCACCTGTGAGCTCCTTAATCCCTTTATATGAGATGGGAAGAAGTGGGGCAGAAAGCGCTCGTAACAATGGTGGAGGAAGATGGAAGATTCTAGAATCTCTCGTGCGCACCTGAGAGATTTGGTTTGGGCGGATCGACAGTATATGTATACACTGCACGCACGCTTGCACCCGCGATGTCAAGTTTCCTATCTAAGCAATTGCTTGTTATTTCATCACAGAGGTGTGAGCTGATCGAATCTGAGTTTTGTGTTTTCGTAGCACAAGTACAGTGATCGGTTCTCAGACCGGCAGCTTTCTGTACATACTGGTTGCTACAAGTGCCAATCGACCCCAAAAGTTGATATCTACAAGAGGCAAGACCTAGCACCGACGATCGATACATGCATGCATGTTTTGAGTACCACGGGCCGGTGTAAACTGTGCACAATACATCGAGTATTTGGGCAGGCCAAGTAATGCAGACATCTATCTGTCCAATTGTCCATATGCTATATGTCTATATGCTATATATATCCAGGAAGGCCAGAACCGAGAAAATAATGTACGTCGATGCATACATGGCTTTGAGAGCCTGGCAATTAATGGCCGGCACTGGGCCTTCTCTGATGTTAAACAGTGTGTGTGTGTGTGGGGGGGGGGGGGTGGTGGAATCAGCTCGATTTGCTAGCTTTTTCTTGGAAACCTGAATATCTAGCAGGAGAGATTAAGAAATGGAGCAGCTTTATTTTCGTTCTGCTCAGATCATGGTACGTAGCTCTATCCTCGGTAGTTCAGTAGACAGTTGCTATGACCAGCGGCTAATCAACAGGAATGCTGGGAATTAGTACGCTGTGCCTGTGTGTGTGCCTTGACATAAATAGGCTGCCTAATCCTGAAACCCAACTAAACAGCTCACGTGTGGCCGAACTGAACTTCCTAAGTCTGCATGGATCCCACCCACCTCGGACCAGAGCCCAGCAGCATCTGCACAGCACCAGCCACCACACTCGGGCAAAGCAGCTGCTAGCTAGGATATTTAGGTGCGCACGTCATTTCCTTTGTTAGCTACTGACTGTCAGATTTCAGCCAAAAAAAAAAGATTCAGAACTAGTAATAGGAAATAGAATCTCGATATGACTTGGAAAGATTCATGCAATCATGCAGCGCTGTGAGGTTCAGAAGCGGTTAAAAGGAGAGTTTTTTTTCTTGCATGGTTAAAAGGTGTAGTTTTTGTGGTTCAGAAATCAGAAGTAGCAAAGTTTTTGTTTTGGGGGACATATTTTGGATGGAAGAAAGAAAGAAAGTTTGTAATTTGTGGAATTCAAAGGTAGTAAAAGGAAATAGAATCTCCATATGGTTTGCAAAGATCGATGCAGCTGTGTCTTAGGTTCAAAAGCAGTTAAAAAAGAGAGTTTTGTACATGGTAAAAGGTTTAGTTTTGTGATTTAGAAGTACTCCCTCCGTTCGCGAAAAGAAGTCATTGTTAACTTTTGAACACACGTTTGATCATTAAATCTTATTCAATAATTTATTACAATATATATATATATATATATATATATATATATATATATATATATATATATATATATATATATATATATATATATATAGTTGAAATTTGGGGTCAACCATGGTTTGTAGACCCCTCGTCGGTCCCTTTAGTTTTGAAAAACCGTGATCAAAATTTTCGATCCGAACCGTTCATCTTCTTCATCTTATTGAATTCTCACTCCATGCAAAATTTCACATTTTTTTAGATTTTTTACTATTTATTTCCTATTTTCAAAAATCAGCCTTCCAATTAGTGGTAGTGCGTCCAAAAAACTGATTTTGGAAAATAGGAAATAAATAGTAAAAAATTCTAAAAATGTAAAATTTTGCATGAAATGAGAATTCAATAAGATGAAGAAGTTGAACGGTTCGATCAAAAATTTGGTCACGGTTTTTCAAAAAGTATGGTGACGACGGAGGATCCGTCGACCATGATCAATTCAAATTTCAACTCTATATATATATATATATATATATATATATATATATATATATATATATAAGTCATGCTTAAAATACATTTAATAATAAACCAAATCACAGCAAAATAAATTATTTACATAAATTTTTTGAATAAGAAGGATGGTCAAACGTATGTCCAAAAATCAACCGTGATTTCTTTTTGCGAACGAAGGGAGTAGCAAAATTTTGTTTTTTGGATCATGATTTGAATTTTGTAAGAAAAGCTAGGAAAGGATCAATATTGGCTGTGTAAATCTTTAATATTGCAGAGACTAGGAGTATTTCCATTACCTAAAAAAAAGGAAAAGGATCATAGTAAATGGTTGGCAAAACGTTGCATGACGCAGTAACTGGCAAGCGGTTACTTGGTAGATTTTCGAGCTGAGTGGTTACAGCTGGGCGCCCTGTCGGCGCAACGGGAGCTAGCTCGGCTATTGGATTACAGTCCGACACAGCAGTCGCGTTGTCGCAAGCAGCATTATTGGTCAGTGCAATCTGGCCATTGAGATGGGCAATCTGTCCCCGGGCAGTGAAGCAGCATGTGGCTGCAATTCTCGCCAGCGACTGAGTGGACATGTCATATAACATCGGTGCCACCTTACCATGCCCACAGGATCGTGCTTTCAGATTCCATATACGCCGTCATCGATGATGACAGTTTTCATTAGGATAATGCTCTGGAGGTCTGATTTGTTCTTGGGCTGTACGTTTGGCCGACTAATTTGACCAGGGCAAGTCTAAGTCCGATTCAAACTAACGCAACTTCATGTGTTCCTTTTTTGCAAGTCCGATTCAAAGTAACAAAACTTCATTTGTTCTTTTTTTTTTGTGTGTGGAAGGGAAAGGAGAACAATCCATTATACCCATGGATCCTGGTCCTGGATCATGGGAGCTGGTAGGTGCATGTGAATTCTTGTCGGCTCTACCTGACAAGAGGCAAGGGAGCTAGCTCCTTCAGTATTTATATTACTTGTTCATGCATATGCTGATATGCAGGGAAACTTGCAGTGCTGTTGCTGGCATGTTATTCATGATTCATTGAACTTGCACCGGAATTCATACTATCTGCTCCTATAAGGAAACAGTAGGAGACAAGCCACACAAAAAGACAAAAGAAGCAACAACAGAATGGAGAATATGTGGACTGTACGAAGAAAAAGGCAAGGACCTTTTAAGGAGGAACCATCTTTTCCTTCCTTCAGTATCAACATAGCATTTTGTTCGACATACATGCTGTACACAAGTGGGGAAGAACTTGCCGACAATAAGGGGAAGAAGCACAAATGTTTGATTGCGGGTTTTTTAGACTAAATGGGGATTCAACCGGTTGTTCCTGAACCGAAGGATTTCACCATGGTGCTTACTCTTGCGCCAAAGCTTCTCGAGGCAATCTTCTTCCCTGGAACATGGAATGGGTTTGAAACCGCATCTACATATGCAGCATGGAACTTCCTGAAAAACTGTAAATGAAAATGAATATGTCAACATATGAGCTACTGGCCTGTTTTTATCCCGCTTCGAAGAGCAAGCAGAGTTACAAATAATATGTGCATTCAGAGGTTTTTCAATTATTTCAGTACATCTAGGATTTGCACCATAGAGTTTGCTAGTTCCCATAAAAAGAAGGCAAAAAGATTGATAATAGTGTCTTTAGAAAGCTAACAAGCATTATACAGAGTTTAAGATAGTACGCAGAGAAACTTGACGGTCCATATTGAATGGTATGAAACAGAAATGTTGTACTGTAAATGCAAACATCTCTTTCTTTTGCAACCCAATGTAATAAGACATATATCTTAGATGCTTTGACATATAATCCATCAATTAGCAGGGACGAGTTACAAATATATGTACAATCAGAGAAAAATGCTCGATTATTTCTGTATGTCTAGGATTTGTGCCACAGAGTTTGCTAATAGTGTTCCCGTCAAAAAAGGAAAACAAGAATACTAAGTGTCTTTAGATAGCTAACCAGCATCATCAGGGATTTGAGATGCTACACTAGTACACTGAGAAATTTCACTCTGCATTGAATGGTATGAAACAGAAAGGTTGTGGTGTAAATGCAAAGAGAAAACACACGGTTTTTTATTATTATTTTCACAACCCAATGTAACAGTACATATATGTTAGATACTTTGACAATTTCTATTTAAAAATGTCACAAAAAGACAGTATAAGAGCTTACATTCCGGGCATCTGCATCCTTGACATCAAGATCAGTTGTGACCATGATAAATTTGACCTTTGTATTTGTCAAATAGCCATACCTGCACATAATATACTGCCAATTGTCATAATTTATCAATTTGTTATAACACTGGAGGAAGTGCTTACAGTAACAATAGTAACTTGAAACACATTAAACTTATAAAGAACACATTAAAGTCAACTATTTCTCAGAATCTATTATAATTAACTGTTATGGGGCTCTTTCTCAGCTAATAAAATCATATCATACTACTTCATACAACATTTCCTTTCTATAATTTCATATCCTCTGTTTCCACTTCTTTATGAAGAACTCAGGCAAAATATAATGGAGGTAGATGGGCAGTAACGGACAGTAGGACACACAAAACTTTGAAGATGCTTACACTTTGTAGTTCTCAGTTGGATATAAAAGGCCCAAAAATGTCTCGTTCAGAGTAGGCGCATTCCTTTTAGGATTGTTTACTGTCAACGGAATGAATGCAAAGAAGAGTAAGTAAACAAATAATTGAGATATCTTAAAACTGTAATAAAAACAATTTGTTTAAAACATATGTGATTTACGTTCCTGATCATATGGATACCAACTGTCGCATTCATTGGCTATAATTATCTGACTCATGTGGAACCTGTATATAGCTGTATCAGCCTTACAAGTTACAAAGCAAGAGAGTGTAATGAATCAACTACAAGCTTTCCATGGAACTAGGTGGAGCCCTTCTCCAAAGGTGAACTCTCTTGTCTAGGGCGGGCATTCGGGCATTACAACACTAGATTTCGATGCCTCCAACCTAGGGCTCGTGCTGTGGCCTCCCATCTTTCTTTGTACCAGTGAGAGTGGACGGGAGAGTCGGATTCTAAGTATTTCAAGCGCATTTGGAAAAGGAAATACAGATCTGGATAACTGGGTTACCACCTCGCTCGTCAATGTCGTCGAGGGAGCAGTGGACAACGTGGTGGAGCTTGAGGGCATCGTCCGCCTCCGTGAAGCTCTGCAGGTACAGCGGGTTGTTCTGCAGGGACACGGAAAGATCAAAGCTTTAGCCCCGCCGGCGCCGGCGAAAGAGATGGGGATCGGATTTTGGGATCTGACGCGACGAGCGAGTGGACCGCTTTGAGTGGAGTTCCTCACCTGGTGGCCAACGACGGCGACGCAAACGATCATCTTCCCGCCGCTCGAGCCGGGCGGCGGGCGGTGACAGCAGCCGACGGCCGGTTGCGCCGTTCCCGCGGGCTTCAGGCAGGGAGCGCGAGACGAAGCAGGGTTGGACGATTGGTGCGAGAGAGCGCGGAACTGTAGCGTGTCGGTTGGGTATGCAAGGACTTGATACCTTGTTTTAGTTTAGTTTTTGTTAGGACGGTAACTTTTGTTATTTTTATATACATCATTTATTTTATGTTTTGAAAATAATTTTTTATAACTTTGTAGGGTTTTCCTCAAAGATCTCAAAAATATTTTTAAATAATTTATTTAGCCTTTTTATACCACTTTCAAAGATGGTCAAATTTTACCAACAAAAACTAAACAAGCTATCAAAGAGGGCCACAAACTACTCCGTAGTACTCCGTAACAGGTAGTCCGGGTCTGCTCCAGCTCCGATATGGACCACGAGATGTTAGAAAACAATCTCGTATGTTGGTACGTGATTAAAATTTATCAGCTTTGTTGATCATCGGTTGTTTAAGAAATGCTCAGAAAAATTCTTGCTCTCGGTCAATTTTTGACTTAAATAGTATATCTGGCTATCATCTCTTTGCTCCTTGTCGGCGCCACCGCCTTCTTCCTCCTCTCTGGCAGCTGCCACGTTATTAGGCTTAGGTTTAGGTTTCGGGGCCGGGGTTCTCTCATGCACCTCGAGCTTAGAGGGATGTCGTGGGAGGTGGCCGATCGGCGGTGGAGCGGTGATCATGGTGGGGGCGACAAGTAAGGGTGGATTCGAGTCGATCTTGAGCGAGCTGAGCATGCCACGTTCGAGCTCGGCTCAAATGTATATGAAGCTCGGTGTAAGGCTCAAACTCCAGATCGGTTTGGCTCAGTTAAGCTTGAGATCGGCTCGATTTGGCTCGAAAATCATTAAATATCTTTTTTTATGATTTTACATTGACAATGCAACTATCTCAAAGATAAATACTAAGTCAATAGTATGATACGGTTAACATCAAATAATGTTCCTTAATTATAGTTATAAATGTATAAAAATATAGTGCTAAACAATGATCAGTGGGCCCATAGTACTATCAACTAGGCAATTTAAAGGTTGGAACTGTCACATAGTGAATAGCTATTCGAGCATTCGAGCTAAAACCGAGCATCTCAAGCTTGGCTCGATATATAATCGAGCTTGATACCCAGCTTGAGATTAGCTCAAATAAAGCTCAAGCTCGATCCGATTTCAAGTGTCTCGTCGAGTCCGAGCTTTTTGTCCAGCCCTAGAGGCACGCAATGGAGGTTGAGGTAGGCGGGATCAGAGGGAGAACAAGAGGCGGGGCAGCAACGCAATGGCAGCGACAGCCATGGGTATTTGGTAGGTATCATTAAGTATCATAAAAAACATATAGGTATTGTTGGAAATATAGATATCATATCAAATCCAAAATCAATTACACAACAAATCACATGAATAACCAAACAGGCACACAACAGGCTATTCATACTTTCAATCGGAGGAAACCCTAGCCGCACTCGCGACTCCTGAAGTGAGAGGAAGAAACAGACATAGGGATCAGTGGGGAGCAGGAATCGAAGAAGAAATGGTCGGCCGTAGAGGAAGTAGTTGACGTTGAGATTCACCCGCGTGCGGTCGCGTAGATGCGCTGCCCAAAAACCTAATTGCCGCCTCCAGTGCAGATCTCACGGCAGCAACTGGATCGGAGATCCCGCTCTCCCTCCTCCAAGTGCATGCGGAGTGGAAGGTTGACAACGAATGAGGTTCACATGAGGACTCAACACAGCAGATGGAAATGCGAGAAAAATCGAGTGAAGTCTCCTAGAGACTTTATTCTTGAAGTCGTAACCACCTCCCCACGCAAAACGGGCGCACGTTGCACGCTGCGCCTGCACATTGCGAACCGCTCGCTCGATCCACAAAAATTGGACGTGGGGTGTTATCTTACCAACGGATAAATCTAAAAAATAAAAGGAGATTAACGCGCTAGGAATAAATCCACGGCATGGTGACTCGCGACGTCGCAAGTCACAAGTCACGCAGAAAAACACGGTAGATCGCGTAATCACGCGCGCGCGTGCGTGTGACTCTAGCAAATAAAACTCCCATTCCTATGTGTCTCATGACAAAGGGGTTTGGAAGCCCACCCTTATATGTTGGTATAACCTCCCATCAACTAACCAGGTGGTACTAAAGTTTCATGTGTATTGGCATTTTGTATGAATGGGCCTAAGAACTATGAGCCACAATCCAACAGGTATCAGGTAGGTAGCGCCAAGCATCATCAAGTTTCGTCAGGTACTATTATGAATCATGAAGGCCCTAAGAAATACGGTCTTCGAGTAGTTGAGAAATCAACGATGGGGAGCTATACTATTCCATCCATAGAAACAGTGTACCATTTTTTAGACTTTCTTGTCGAGTAATATAGTAAAAGAATGAGCTAGTAGATCAATTTTTGTATGCTTGGCTCGACTCAACTTTCGTTTGATATCGTTGCCCACAGGTGCTTTTACGTCTTGTTGAAAAAAGTTGAAATTGTACCAAAAAATGATACATGAAGCATCGTGCAAGCAGTTCATATCAGTCCTGACCGAGTTCTAGTTAGCAATGAGTATGTGTTGCTATAGATATATGGAGAAGTTCTGATTTGTAGTAAAAAATATTGCATTCGCACACGAGCTCTGAGCTGCCGTTGTGGAAGAGCCACTCATCACCGTGAGGCGTGAGCCATCATAGACGAGCTCGCCCTTCCCTATCATTCCCTGCTGAATAGGTTACATCACCATATTCACCGCAATGACCAAGAGGCAACAATGAATTTCTATATCGTTGCTTGGACGTAAAACAGTACCGTTTATTAGCTTTTCCGTTCATTTAAATGCTTCAAAGGCGTGATAGGCCTTGGATAATGAATGTGTTTAGAGAGATGCTTAGAAAAATAACTAGTTTATTTTACCACCTAGGATAGCACTTGGTGCTTAAATGAGGGGTTGAGCACTTAACTAAGCATCCATGTTTAGCGAGTGTAGGTTATGATATGTAAGCATCCGTAGAAAGATCTTTGCTTTGAAAGGTAATTTTTCTATATAAGTACTTAGTGACGTGGTCACATTTATATTTGGAAAAAGTGTATATTACACCCTGAATTTTTATTATTTTTTTTTAAGAAAAGAGACTTATCATTAAAATATCAGTGTCCATCTTACATAGAAGCCCTCACACAAAAAAAAATTACAATGTGATCCTGACAAGGGTCTAATGCTAACAATCCATCATCTCCGAATCTCTCTCTAACTCCATCGTCTTCGTGAACTCTAGCAACCACCGTAGTCAACCATAGCATCATATTCTTCATTCTCGTCCACCATGGGAAGCAGATTTGAAAGATCAAAATCAAAAAGTAGTCGTGGCAGCTTGAAACTCTGACTCGAGGAACAATCTGAAGAAGGAATAACCATGGAAAAAACGCACTCGGCTGGCTTGACTCCACCCAGATCTTCGGCGCAAGAAACAAATCAGAAATAACCAGATCTAGCAAACGAAGAAGGACAAAACAGGTTCCCCTTTTCCCAATTGACAACTTTATTTTGACTCTCACCGGATACCCGGAAGAGAAGCCCTGCTTCCGACTCAAATCACCAAGCCGGCCACGAACGCCGCGTCGACTTAGGCCCAAGCCGAAGCTCTGCATCTTCCTCCGTCGTGTCGACACAACGAGGTCTTTTATTGGCTAAAACGAAGAAAAAACACACCTTATTGCTCCGTCTGCTGACGAAGAAATCTCAGATCTCAAGTGCCCCGCTCAGATTCGTGTTCCTTCTACCCCGACAGCTGCTCAGAGGCTGCTGCCGACGCAAGGAGACGCCGGATCTGGGCGGCACAGAGCTTGCCCTTTTTTCTCTGAGGCCGCCGCCGCTTCTCCCTTACACCCTGAATTATAGCCCTTTGTCTACATAACCCCCCTAAACTATCAAACCAGGTATTCTAGCCCATGAAACCGAATAACCGGCGCAAATAACCCCCTGAAGCGGTTTTAGGGTATTGCCCACGTGGCAACTCACGTGGCAGTCAATCACAAATAATTTTTTAAAAAAAATGTGGGACCTCATGTAAGCCTCTATTCTCTTTCTTCCTCTGCCCTCTCCTCTCACCGCCGGGTGTAGGTTCAACGCGCCGCCTTCCCCGGCCCCTCCACGCCCCGCCCCGCGCTAGCTCCTCCCCGCGCCGGCTCCTCCCCGCGCCGGCCCAGCTCCCCGCGCCGCCCTCCCCTCTCTGCGCCGGCTCCTCTCTGCTCCAACTCCTCCCCACGCCGGCCCAGCTCCCCGTTTCAGCCCTCCCCGCGCCGCCCCGGCCCGCCGCCTCCCCGTCGCCTGCTGGAGGAGAGAGGCCGGAGGAGGAGCAGTCAGAGGGGAGAGGGAGAAGGAGGGTGGGCCGGAGGAGACTAGGAGAGTGGCTGCGAGAGAGGACAGAGAGGAAGCAGAGAAGATGAGAGAGAGAGAGAGCTGACTGTATATGTGGTTGATTGTAGATGCTGATTGGACTTCCACGTCACACGCCACGTGAGCAAAACAACTCCAAAACCACCTTGGGGGGTTATTTGCACTGATTTTTCTGATTCGTGGGCTAGAATACCTAGTTTGATATTTTAAGGGGTTATGTAGACGAAATGCTATAATTCAGGGTGTAATATAGACTTTTTTCTTTATATTTTGTCAAGCGGTCGGTGTGTAAGGCTGGTGAGCTGGAGGCTTGGAGCACGGCGAGGGAGAAAGGGACAGCGCGAGTCGCGACTCCTCACATGAGGAGCCGAGTATGCCTCGGCAGGTCGAGCAGCAACATGGTGCGGTCTTCAACGTAAAATTGTCTCACCATGGACATGTGCATCGTCGTTTTTCAGTTATGACCATGGCATCGCCGCCATTGATTGTTGCAACAACTATGTGATTGTAGGCCTACGACAACGATTAAGGTCATGTTTATTTGAGCTGCAGCTTCTCTAAAATATGTTTTTGGAAAAAAATACTCAAAACTTGTTTCTCAGATCATAATACAATTTAGATTTTTGGCTTCTTAGAATAAGGTTCCAAAAGCTAACTATTTGTTTGAGCTTCTAGCTTTTGAGACTAAAAGCTAGATAGAAATTCAAACAAACAGGGCCTAAGACCATGTTCTCTTCCACTTATTTATTTGAATTATCTATTTATTTAGCTTATCTTCTAAATCACAATTTTTTTTTAGGTATCCTCAAAAGACAGATCCACTTCGTTCGACTTGTGTTTTAGAATTAGACAAGTCTTCAATATAGGAAAAAACAAAATTTAAAAACTAATTATTTATAAATTTAATAAAGATAAATAAATAGTCAAATAAGCCGGATAAACTAATAAGAACTGGCCCTAAATGTCGTATTTCTAAGAGTTGCAACAACGTACTTGCGATTTATGACATCTAATTCTTTAAGGGGAGAACACGGGAGTGTCATATATCAAAATTTCTCAAAAGGTGAGAACACTGCAGTGGCACATATCAAAATAACCCTTTTCTTTTTGGAGATTGACAAACAAACCAACATCGCCCCACAAATGGTTTGTAAAGGCTATTTTTTGCATTAATGATGGTGCTTATTTTGTTCTCGACTATCTGTTGATGTTACAAAATCAGAATGCCGTGCTGCCATAAGTTAACAGGATAACAAGTGTTCCCAGGGCAAAACTTTGTTGATGCGAGGGCAATCACCCGCGAACGCATTGACACCAGAAGGCGGCATGGAGTAATAATTTACAGCATTGCCCCACTGCAGGGTGTCGTAATACCCTTGAAGGTGGATATTGGATCCACTAATCTCCCAGAACACTTGCAATGAAACACCTGGAGAAAGACAAGCAGATGTAGATAAACCTCAGATCGTTACACCTCAACTACAAGAAGCCGAATTGAATTATGAACTATGCAGCAGCGTATATTCATTGCCTCGTTCATGTATTCAAGCTAAAACTTGATAGTTAAAACAATAAGGGCAAAGAAAGTTAAAGTTCTGGACATAGTTCAAGATGTGGCATTTTGGCAGAATAGACGTTCAAAATTAGAAAATAGTAAATACATATACTTGTAGCTAGCATTTAAGTATGCCAAAACACCAAGTTGAACACTACTCATTTATTGATTAGAAAAATGCAAGCTGAAGTTTCTTTACTCATCTGGCCCTATGCCTAGCTTCAAAGGAAGTTCTTGCAATGAAATAAAAGTTTAAAACCAACAAGTATGCTCATGCACACTACACCGTAATGGTTTTTTATCAGCACTACACAATAATAAAGCTGAAAGAAAGAAAATAACCGAACAAAAGGACTCAGATTGTTACACCTCAACTACAAGGAGCCAAATTGAACTTATGAACTATGCAGAAGCGCATATTCATTGCCTCATTCATGTATTTAAGCTAAATTTGATAATTAAAACAACAAGGGCAAAGAAAGTTAAAGTACTGGACATAGTTCAGAATGTGGCATTCTGGCAGAATAGACGTTTAAAAGTAGAAAATAGTAAATACATATATTTGTATCTAGCACCAAGCTGATCACTACTCATTTATTGATTAGAAAATTGCATGCTGAAGTTTCTTTACTCATCTGGCCCTATGCCTATCTTAAAAGTTCTTGCAATGAAATAAAAGTTTTAAACCAACAAATACGCTGAAGCACACAACACAATAATGTTTTTTTTATCCACACTGCACAGTAATAAAGCTGAAAGAAAGAAAATAACTGAACAAAAGGACTGAGGCCCTCTCGCATTCAGTAGCAATGTCATTGACCATAAAATTTCTTGAATATTATCAATCAAATAAAGAAGAAACAGTTCAAATTGAATGACAAAAACATTCATTAAGTGCTTTTAGTGCAGTACACCGGTTGATTTAAGCCTCTAATTCTTGATCCAACAGTCAGGAAGGAATGTCACAATGTGACAGTATTATAATTATACAATGTCGGTGGATAAGAATCCCAAAGGAACGTATGCAAAAACCCATTAAAAAAAGCTGGTAAGGAGTCAGTGTTTCTCTGGGTATTAACACTCATACATACAAACTGGGATTTGTTTTAGTCTACACTAATATGCAGCTATCTCTCAGGTATTTCACGCGACAGTGGACACTAAATTTTAGTTAAACAGTATATTAGCACTAGTGCGAAGAATCACTCACTTAAAAAGACTGAATTATCCTTTACATAGGTAGCCAGCACATGGTTGAGGTTGACTGATCCAAACTAAATTACTTTTAGTTTTGAGATTCCAAAAAAACAATGAGGCCTTGTTCAAAATCCCCACCAATCCTTGGGGATCCCAAGTTGCCAACAAGGATTGGTCTTCCAAAACAAGGACTAAAAAACAACTTCTGTACTGCTAGAGCATTGCCGCCATTCACGAAACAAGCAATATACAGGGATCAGTTTAATCTTGCATAAAATGAAAATTTGAATAATCTTGCTAACAAGGCAAAATAACTGTGATAAACTTAATTTTGTTCAAGAACACTAGGTAAGAAAATTTGAATAATCTTGATAACAAGGCAAAATAGTTTGTTTTTCCCATATTCCTGTTTCCAGAATAAATGAATGATGGATGCGACTCTCCCAATTCAATCCATTGCGATTCTCTGGGTATTAACACTCATACATACAAACTGGGATTTGTTTTAGTCTACACTAATATGCAGCTATCTCTCAGGTATTTCACGCGACAGTGGACACTAAATTTTAGTTAAACAGTATATTAGCACTAGTGCGAAGAATCACTCGCTTAAAAAGACTGAATTATCCTTTACATAGGTAGCCAGCACATGGTTGATGTTGACTGATCCAAACTAAATTACTTTTAGTTTTGAGATTCCAAAAAAACAATGAGGCCTTGTTCAAAATCCCCACCAATCCTTGGGGATCCCAAGTTGCCAACAAGGATTGGTCTTCCAAAACAAGGCCTAGAAACAACTTCTGTACTGCTAGAGCATTGCCGCCACTCACGAAACAAGCAATATACAGGGATCAGTTTAATCTTGCTCAAAATGAAAATTTGAATAATCTTGCTAACAAGGCAAAATAACTGTGATAAACTTAATTTTGTTCAAGAACACTAGGTAAGAAAATTTGAATAATCTTGATAATAAGGCAAAATAGTTTGTTTTTCCCATATTCCTGCTTCCAGAATAAATGAATGATGGATGCGACTCTCCCAATTCAATCCATTGTGAAGTTATCAATCACATTACTGAAGACAGAATGTGGCACAGTCCACAAAACCTTTCACAATTAAGAGAATTAGCAGCTAAATCATCAGTCAGACGAAAATTAAGACAATTAGCAGCTAAATCATTAGTCAGTCAAAAAATAAGAAAATTAGAGGTTAAAGGGGCCAGATAGGTAGGTATACAGAGGATTGGGACTCACAGCTCAGGTTTTGACGAGCTTCATGCGGGCAAGGAACTTAGCGATGGGCGGCGTGAGCGCGATGGTGATTGGGACCCTCACCGGGAACAGGGCCTTATTGCACATGACGGCGAGGGCGAGCGCGCCGCCGCTGGAGGCCACAAGCTCCCCAGTCCGGTTGCGGGGCCGCGCCTGCGCCTCTTCGCCGGCGGAGATGGTGTCGACGGAGTGGATTTCGTCGGGGATTGCGTGGGGCGGGACCGGGGCCGGAGGGTCGTCGCTCTGGACGCCGGTGTGGATACCGAACCGGCTGAAGATGGCGTCGACGTCGACGTTGTTGTTGATGGCGACGTAGAGGCCGGCGACGGAGGCGCAGGAGACGGAGACGTGGACGCCGACGGCCACCTTGCCGTACTTGCGCATGAGCTCCTTCATGCGGGCAGTGAACGCCATGGCCGCTGGCGAGGTGGGCTGGTGGGGTTTAAGATTTACTGCGGCGGCCCGCGGTTGGGACGGCTAGGGTTTTGGCCTTCCGACTTCCGGATCAGTGAGGGCTGTCGCACACTCAACTGACTCGAGGGGTGCGCGAGGGCCATGTCCAAATTTTCAATACGCCTAGCCGGCGTAGAGCCGCAGAGACGGTAGATGTCTCCAACCCTGGCCCACCCGACACACCCTATGCATATATTTTTAATAATAATAATAATTTTCTTTGCTCGATATAATAAAAGTTCTATTTAAAAAAAATAGCAAATAGTTTTAAAGCAATATTAAAGGTAGGCTTATCAAAAGTTAGCAAAACATCACCACTCAATGAATACTTCTTTATTAGTCTACCGACGAATTACAATATAAAATTTAGAATTTTCATCAACTTTTAACACGTGTAACACATAAAGCTATCATAGAACATAATAATAAGCTCAATTTCATAAAATATCATAAAACATAGAGAAAAGATTCTACTTTCCCTCTTTATTGGGATCTAAGCTTTTACTTGAGGTGATGGTGATTCTCTGATGAGTAGATTCGATATGCGTTGCCACAACATTGTTACTGTAGGACCCACTACCAAGAATCCAATCTTGCTTAACCACTCCATTTGAGACACTGCTATCACAACCCGTCGAGGAGCAACCACCCGCCTAACAGAGAAAATCTTACTCTAAAACCTTAAAACATCCCTATTACTAACTCCACCTTGCTGCAAATTCTTCGACACCCCCCGACCCACCATGCTGCCGCGCGAAGAGAATGATAGGCGGGCCTACAACAATGTCCAGTCTTCTTGTTTCCTAGGTGGCATATCATAAAAATTTATGCACATGTTTTCTCATGTAGTTAGTTTACATGTTTTGCTATAAGGAAATTACTCCCTCCGGTCACAATTTTTTTAACATACATCCTAGTTCTCTCACAAATATGCTATCACTAACTTTTATGCCCCTCACACTTCTTCAAGTTTTCAACTAGAATGTCAGCTCTCTCTTTTTCCTTCTCTGTACTCCTCGCACACCTCTCTCTTCAACCCTGATAGCATTTTTCTCCGGTTCTCACTTCATCCATGGTAGCTACAAATGCTTGAACACCCACCACCCCCCCCTCCACATGCTAGTATTTACTCGCCTCACCTTGCCTAAGCTATCAATGTTGTGCTCAAGACTTCAGTAGAAAATGACCATCTTGTCCTCTTGGATGTTACTTGCCCTGTCAGCAGGCTCTAATCATCATTTACCACCACCTCAATCCATCACCCGCTGTCGGCCAGATGCCTCGCCTAAGCTCTCAGTATTGTACTCATGTCCTCACACTACTTTGTTTACTATCTGATCGATATACTTAATTTTATGAAAAAAAGGTTTTTATATGTGTCTAATAATATGATAGTGCTTTTTTCCAAACAAACATATGTGCTTAGCACATTGTATTATACATGTCTAGGCACTTGTTTAAAAAGAATCAATCACTGTTCAGAACAGAAAAGGAGATAGGCTGAAAAGGAAAAAAAACCTTTCCTTAAAAAAAAGGAAAAAAACCGAAAACTTATCCATCCAGAGACGCGCAGTGGGCCACGCTCCCCGCATCCCCAGTATACTGCACTGCACCACCTGTCCCTCGCTCGCTCCGTCGCCGTCGCCGTCGACGTCCTCTGATAGAGAGAGGCTCTTTCCACTTCCACGCCATTCCTAAGCCGCCGCCGCCGCCACCACCACCTCGCCGCCGCTTCCGCTGACGCGCACACCGCCCCAATTCCCAATTCAGTCCTCCATGGCCTTCGCCAGATCGCTCCTCCCGGCGCCGGCCAGCCGCATCTGCGCGAGGCCCGCTCAGGAGCTCGCCTTATCGCCGGCCAAGAAGGGCGGCATCTCGCTAGCCGCCGCGCGGCGCCGGGGTTTCCGGCACGGAGGTACGCCACAGTCAGCACCCCACTACCTCGGTCATCTAATAAATACTTCATGAGCTTCCTCCTGCCGTGGAAATGCTGGGACGAAGAGATGGACTCAGCTCCGCCGCTTCGTGGGGGATGGGGATGGAGATAGCTTCTAGTTGGTTCCGGTGTTAAATTTGTTTAATTGGTGTGCTTTGTGTTGTGCCTACGCTTCCATATTGCTCGAGAGTGCTTCGTTTGCTTTGGTATGAAGTGTAGTCCTAGAACGGATTCAGGTCATGACTGTCAGGCTGAATTTGCTGCGACGTTCTTGTGCATCTCGCCCATCAGAGATAATTTTGGCATATGTGATAGCCTTCCTTTTGGCCCCCTTGCGGCACCAAAGTTTGTAAGTAGATTGTTCAATCTGTATGGTTTTGACGTGGCAGAGAGGAATTTGCTAAAAAACATAGCAGAGAGTAATACTGAATTCACTGATTCATCTTCGAATTGCATATCAAGAATACCTTATAAAGAATTAAAGATCAGCTCTTTTTGTTTATATTTGATTACTGACTTGCTAGTTGCTACGATGATTGAGCTGAGGACCTATTGTTTAATGCCCGTTTTCTTGTTTGTTGAACAGTAGTCAGGGCAGAAGTGAATGAATCTGGAAGTGCTTTGGCTGTCGATGCTCTCTCGCAAGTTAAACACGTTCTGCTTCCAGTCACAGACCGCAACCCTTACCTTTCAGAAGGCACAAGACAGGTTTGTTCTCTTTATATACTTCAAGCTGTTTTTTTGTGTTCTTTGGTCGATTGCTTAAGGAGTGCATAAACATATTTACTAGATTGATGCTACGATAGACTCAAAATACTGTAACATTTTCGTTTGCTTCTGGCAATAGAAGAACTTTTAGCCGATTAGCTGATCATTTTTTTTTTACTTTATGTATTGCAACCTTTTGTTTTGTTAACTATCTTGCGGCACCATAACTAGTGATAGTGGCCACCAATAACGGTTCCATGCTATATCAGGCGGCAGCCACAACTACTTCTCTAGCAAAGAAGTATGGAGCAAACATTACTGTGGTTGGTACGATCTCAATTGCTTTGAAAAATTGTTTGCTTTGCTTCTGGTAGCGCAAGTTTTTCCCCAACTCGCTTGCTTACAAGTATTATGTTGTAAATTTACTTCTGTTTTAAGTTATTGATGAAAAGCCAAAGGAGTCAGTCCCAGAGCATGATGCTCAGATGTCAAGCATTAGATGGCATCTCTCAGAAGGTTGCACCATTTCTCAATTCTCACTCATCAATGTTTTCTTAGGCTGAAATTTTCTAATCATTGTGCTGAGTGCCGACAACTATGTTTCTGTATATGCAGGTGGATTTACAGAGTTTGGGCTGATGGAGCGCCTTGGAGAAGGGAAGAAACCAACAGCCATCATAGGAGAAGTTGCTGATGAGTTGGAGCTAGACCTGGTTGTCCTAAGCATGGAAGCAATTCACTCAAAGCATGTTGATGGAAATTTGCTGGCTGAATTCATACCGTGCCCTGTTTTACTGCTTCCCCTTTAATATATACCCACAGAACTGGTCTTTTGCCTGTCATGATTTTGTGGCAGAACATTTTTCCCTTTTGAGATGAAATTCCTAAGTCCTGACCATTGCCTGATATGATGCATTTTATTGGTCTGCTAATGGTCATACCTTCTGAACGCCCTTCTTTTAAAGTTAACTTGTGATTATGTAAATATTGAGGACATGAAAGCCTGGTACCTTTTTTTAATATGGTGGCAATATATGCCGTGCATTCCTAAGGTTCCTGTTTCCATGAATTTGCCAGGTTCTTGTTTTCACAAGATATTGCGCTGATACAGCTGGGATAAAAAAATGATAAAAGCGTGAAAAATACATTAAAAATACTTGGAGATGCGGGGTATCGATCCCCGTGCCTCTCGCATGCTAAGCGAGCGCTCTACCATCTGAGCTACAACCCCTCGCTGTAATTTAGAACACATACTTTATTCTTATCTGGAACGCATTTGTTGTTGATCATATGCTACACACTTCGACCTCTCGACCGGTGCTGAGACATTTCTTTTCCCCTCTGAAATTACGCGGTTATGATTACACCTGGACACCAATACCCCATTCGCGAATGACAACCACACTCGAGTCGCTCTACATGAGACGGGGGGCAGGGGACTCCACGTCTCTGCTACTCCTCACCTCCAACGGATCGTCGGCACCACCGACGTTAACAAAATAACACCGATGGGGAGACGACCCTTTTAACAGTTTAACACGTCTTCCGCTAAGCGATCAACAAGCACCGCGTAAGGCAAAGCCAGCAAGGAAAGGACACAGCAACACAGGGCAAGAATGCAAGGTGAACCAGAGCATATGAAAATAGATTAGGCTTCTTCTTTTCAGCGTACTGTACCATTGCGTATTACTATAGTAAATTTTGTTATTTTTATATAGCCTATATGTTATGATAATCTGTCACCATTTTTTCGTGACTTTTAATATTCCTTCCAAAGATTGTAAAACTATTTTTAAATTATTGTTTTTATAATCTTTAGACCTCATTTTGAGAGCTCTCAAATTTGATGCAGTAATACGCCAACACAACGATACGCTGAAAAGAACAATGCCTAAATTCACAAATAAAACAACAACATCGCCCTAGACTTTCCTCCTACAACCAACCTTATAGTTTTCAAGGCTCGGAAAGGAAGCAAATGGTTCGATGCATAATGCACTAGCTTTTGGGACCTTCACTTCCTAAAACACATTATTTCAGAGAAAATGAGGTGCTTTATAAGCCATTCCGTAGTGGAAACAAAACTGTTAGCAACATAAACCACACCAGAAAATGTTAAATATTGCATAATTCAAATTATCCCAGCATAGAGGTGGAGAATTCAGAGATCTTGCAGCTCTTAAAAATCGACTGGATAGTCCTTGCTTCTTCAAAACTAAGTTTTTGAGGTGGCAACTGAAATCATCTAAGAAATCAGCAAGTTAAAAGTCGTCGTCCTCCTCCTCAGCCATGTGTTTTGCAAGTTCTTCCTCTTGCTGGAGCCTCTCACGCCTTTTCTCAGCACTCTCCTTTTCCTTGTGAGAATTCGGAGGGAACCTCAGTGCCTTGACAGCTTCATTATGCATGTTCAGGCAAAACGCAATCCTGGAGTTGAATGCGATCTGTGGCTCATTTGTCGAGTAGACATCACCAGTCTCTTTCGAGACCATCCAACCATTGGCGTGATCAATGGTGGCATCAATTGCCCCATCTCTTATGGCCTTGGCTACAATGCTCTCAGCATCAGCGACAGGATTTTCAGAGTCTAATCTCAGCTTCTTGGCAATGTCAGCAAGGGAGATCCGTGAATACGAAATGCTAATGTTGCGCAATCCAGTCCGAATGACATTATGACGCAGCCTCACTATCAAATTGCGAGTCCTGTCTGCACTGAATGTGCTAGCAAATTTTTCTGCGACAGCTCTGAACAATTCCAGATCCCCAACTCGAACAGCCTGGAGATCATAGATGAAAAACAATTAAAAATGAGCTTCTTTGGAGTATATCATTTTTTTTCTAAAAAAGACAACTTACATTTGTAAGTTCAAAATATGGTGTCAAAGCAGCCTTCATTCCTTTCTGCATGAAAACAGTTCTCTCTGGTATCTCCCCCAAAAGTAGCCTGACTATTATAGCCCATTTGTTGCACTGAATCCGAAATCCCCGAGCTGTTGTGGGTGCCTTTCTAGCAGCTTGTAGGAGGCTTTCTTTAGCATCAGTGTACTCCAACTGAATCGTCCTAATTTTTCCCATATAGAACAGATACCGGCAGAACTGCAATAACAGTAGAGGTTATTACTTTTGTACACCAATACCTCTACATAATCACATTACAGGACAATGACGGTTATTTCTCATTAAATCAACAATTGCTTTGGTACAAATAATCAAGTCGAACTATGGCTCTCATCCAAAGCATAACATTAGCATAAGACGAGGCAACAGATGGAAACTTGATTATCACCTGCTGGTTGGAGTGTGCTTCAAAACGTGGTGCTTTTGACCTAAGTTTTTCAGCCTGGTCATACAAGTTGTAGTGCAGGTAATTGCGAAGAAGCAGGTTAAGAAGTGTTTCCTGCCAAAGATACCAAAAGTTAAAATCCATAATTTATTAGCATTTAACTTGTAATGTCACGAAGAACTGAGAACCAGGGTATCAGATCAACCTGCCCAAGCTCATCATGGTGTAACGTTGCCATCCTGTGCAACGCCAGGAGAGTTCTGTAAAACATAAAAAAATGAGGATAGGCAGATCAAAGCAGATAAAATTGGAAAAAGGAGCCTATTAGGTACATAAGAGATTCAGAGAAATGCAATTATAAGAAGTTTGTCTGACTACCATATATTGAGAATCATAATAATTAATGAAGTCCAAATTAACTCACCCACGAATTTCAGCAAGGCTGTTGGTGAGTTCGTGGACATAAGAGTAATAGGAGTACAACCTAGAAGCTAAAACATCAACGGTTCTCCGGTTGAGATTCTTCAGACGGGCAATGCTAGAGGACGCGCATGCTTTAGCCTGAGAAAAAACACCAGATTGATATGTTTTTGCTAATAATAACAAATTGGGGGCAACCTAAGGCATACCTCATCATATTTCTTATGATCAATAAGAAAAATCAACACAAGCAAGTAACAGTATATTTCAATCTCTGCGAGACCATGCTTGATTGAAACTTGAGTCGCTGGAGCTGCGAAATCAACATCCATTTCACCCGCATCTTCCTAAAAAAATGTAGCATCAATGAAAGTAAAGAACCTCCTAATGAGAAAATACACCCAATTTCAAAATTTCAATACGTATAGAGTAGAACTGTTTCGCTGAAACACTTATTAGCAACCAAGTACTGAGACTAAGACTATCAAGTATCAAACAAGCATCAGAACAGGACACTAGCAAGACATGAACTTTAATAATAAAATTCATTTGAATAGTAACCAATCATTCAAGGCATGTACTGCATAAAAATTAAAAAGTAATGGTTGCTTTGGAACCATGATCTTATATGAGCTTCATGCCCTTTTAGGAATGATCCAGATTTAGATGATATGCAATTACTACAGGATCTTGTAGATAAAACAAGCAATCCCAAAAGACAAACCATGCCACGAATATTACAAAACAAGTCCAAACCCTTTGTTTGCTTTGTCAGTCCATAAATCCTCACTAGATTACTGTGCAAACATACTAAACTCCGACATGTCATTGCATCACCGTGAGAACAGGTAATGAAACAGTGTACATACCCCAATCCTTTACTTTGCCAGCATTATCTAAAATTGAAAGGGTAGATGCAAGAACTGTCACCCCTCATTCCCAATCATATGAATACATCTTCCAAGTAGCAAATAGTGTTATTAACATACTGAATTCCAGCTTTAGAATGAAAGATACCTTAGGCACGAGGGAGGAGAGGCGGGCGAAGGCTTCAGAGGAAGGGGAAAGCGCGAAGGCGAGAAAGGCAGCCACGTCGCGCGCGGCGAGGCGTCGGCGGAGGGCGACGGTGAGGCGGACGGCGCGGGAGATCCGGCGGACCTCCTTCATGTGCGACCCGGCCTCGATCACTGACGCGATCTCCTTCAGATCTGCACGCACCGCAGGGCAAACGAAGAGTTACCGCCGCTCCGCCACGGCGCCAAAAACCAGCTAGGGTTTGGGGGAAGGGGGGCAGCGCGGGAGGAGGGCTGGGCTACTCACGTTGCAGGGTGGAGGGCGCGAGGGCATCGGAAGCGGCGGCAGCGGTGGCCGTCGGCGGCTGGGGCTGGGAGTCGTTCATCTCGACGTCTTCCGGCATCGCGGCGGCCGGAGGCGGCGAGGTCGAGAACGACTGGACCGGAGGAGTGTGTGACCTGTGGGGAAAGGGGTCACGGCAAGAAAGGAAATGGATATTTGTGGGCTAAAATAATCTGAGCGATGGACTTGGGACAGTCCAGCGAAGCTTTTTTTCCTTGCAAAATCTCTGTTTATTAACACTAGATGTGGTACAATATTACATTTGCCCAACTTCTAAAGTTTGTCACTTTTATGCGATGCTTTATTTCGTTTTTTATTGGCAACAGTTTTGGGCTAACGATCCATATGAAATAACCGTTTTACCCCTGTTTTGAACGGCAAGCAATAAATTTAAAATATTATAGTGAATTCAAGAAAATACGAGTAAAAAATCTAATAATTTTTAAAATGAGAAGAATAGGTGTGATTTTATTGTCTGTCATTTAAATGTGTTGTTAATCACCAAAATCACTTAAGTTACTTGAACTTACAACGATATATAGTAGCCATATAGTATCTATCGTCTAAATTTTTTTTCAAGAAATTTGCATATTTGCCTCATAGTTAAGAGGCATTGCGTATTTACCCCATAGTTAGTTGACTCGTACGAAATAAGCCCTGTTTCAAATATTTAAATAAATTTCATAGGTTTGGATAAGTAAAAATACCTTTATGCCCCTCCCCATCTCCGACGGCCTTTAGTCCTCGAGGGCATTATGTGCTGTCTTTTGCTAGAAATTTATTGAGATCATGATGAAGCATGGTAAATTTCATATTGTCTTTTGCTAAAATTTTATTGAAATTTATGATGAATTGTTAATTTTATGTACAAACATGTTGCAACATGGTGAATTCTGTAAAAACATGCTGAAATATACAACCTTGTTGCTGAAATGTCAGAAAGAGGAGGGGCATAAAAAGACTTTTTACTATCCAAATCAGGGAATCTTGCTCAAAATGTTAAAATATGGCATATTTAACTGGAGACAAGCAACTGTAGGACGTATATACAATGTGTCTCAACTATGGAAAATATATACAAGGCACTCTCAGGCTCTCAGCTATGGGGCAAATATGCAAATTCTTTTTCCCCTTTCGTTAAGGTTGAATTTGTTATCAAAGGCGAGCTAAAATCATTTGCATGAATTTCACAAGGATCGGGTGGTCTTCACTAGTTAGTAAACATTTACTGCCGCAAATCATTCTCACCATGTTAAAGGTGTAAATAGGCACAACCGATCAGTTCTAATATAACAGATTTTTTTTATAAAATAAGCGTTTTTCAGTGTGGCTAAAACGATCATCTGAAAAATGAGAAAAAGATGGGATATTTTTAAAATGTAGTTTAAAAAATGGACAAAAGTTTGGAAATGCTTCCGGCCCAGCAGCATGGCCCAACAACCAAACGCATGTGCCCTCCCTGATGTCGCTGCTAGCAAAAAAACGAGCAGTTCATTTTTTCGATTAAATTTTTTCATTTTTGTCTCTATTTCATCTGCAGTCCAAAACGCATAGAACAAATTTCATAATTCATCTAAAATCCTAATTAACTCATTTTAAATATTTTTTATTTTAAAATTTTTTCATTATCCTAATTGTTTCAACAGTCTATACAGATTGTTTCCAATAGGCTAAACTAATTGTTTCAGCAGGCTAGACATATTGTTCTAATAGAAAAAACTAATTGTTGCACTATGCTAGACATATCGTTCTAATAGGCTAAACTAATTGTTTCAACAGATCAAAAATATTGTTTCAATAGGCTAAACAGTTGTTTCAACAGACTAAATAGATTGTTCTAGCAGTCTAAACTAATTGTTTCAATATGTCAAACATATTTTTTCAACAGGCTGTACAAATTATTTCATCAAGCTAGACAAATTGTTTCAATAGGCTAAACTAGTTGTTTCAGCAAACTATATATATTATTCAAATAGGCTAAACCAATTATTTTAGCATGCTATATATATTGTTCCAATAGGCTAAACCAACTGTTTCAGTTCCTTTTTATATAGCAACATTGATCTTGTTTGGTTCGTAAAAATGCGAGGAATGCAGCGGTGCAAACGGTTCATGCATTGAAGCAATCAGTCAAAATCTATGGTCGTCGAAAGAGAAAACTAAAAAAGAATTTTTTACGCTTACGTCATTGCATGCAAATAGTGAGGAATTTGCAAGCATGCTACGGCGGAGACGAAACAATGGCGGAAGAAGTTTATTCCGGTAGAACGCCGAGTTGTTTCAGCAGGTGTATTGGCTAGGCTAGATGCGCCGTTGTTGGGCCGAATAGGCCGCGCGAGCGTCCGACGCCACGCGCAACGGACGGACGTCCGTCCCCAAGTCGCATCCAAAAAAATTTCCAACCCAACCCAACCAAATTACCCAATTGTAGAAGAAAACGAAATTTAGAAGACAATCAGCCGAAATTGGCACATTGTAACAGAGAACACACTTCATTTATGTAAGGATTGAAATAATGCCCTGCTCTAAACCTTTACCAACTGAACGCTACAGTTAGTTTTGGACATCTAGAAATAGCAATTATAAAGAAACTATCCTACAAGCCTAGTCAAATATCAAAATCCAGATGCATTCCAATGGAATGTCAAGCTTATACAAAGTATATGTCAACCGATAAACAACGCAGGAGATACATCATACTCGGAGCAGGCATCCACATAACAGCTTCGGAGCAGCAGCAAACAGCTTATGCGCTGGCCACAACAGCGTGAACCAGCCCATTGGCATCGCCACTGCGTCCTCTGCCTCTAGCTGTGCCCCTGCCGCGGCCACGACCTCTACCACGACCTGCTTCACAACATGGATACTGCAGATTAACAAATGACACGGGCAGTATGAATTTAAATCAACGGGAACAAGCCTCAACACACCTCGAACTGGTGCAGGAGCATGTGCCTCATCATAATAACCTCCATCCTGCTGATAATCTGGCTGGCCACCATAGCCACCTCTTCTACCACGGCCCCTAAATCCACGACCTCTTCCACGGGGGAACCCATTGCCAGCATATGCAGGAGCATGGTCATCCTCCCATCCACCATCAGCAAAGTCAGCATACCCATTTCCTGAAATTTGTTGTGTAAGCAACAGTAGCACACATATTTCTGATGATGACTTGCTCAGCAACAATTAGCCTCACCTCGTACACCTCTACCCCTTCCCCTTCCACGACCCCGACCACCACGGCCTCTCCCTCGGCCAGCAGGTGAGGATTCATCTACAGTAATAGTGAAATATGAGGACAAAAGAATTAAAAAAATGTGAAAAAGGAAACTCGGAGAGAATATTGAACAATACCTTCTTCGTGATCATATTCAATCAAAGGCTTCACCTTGTCAGCAGGCAAAGGAGATTGATATCTGCCCATATAAATCAACAAACTTATCGTAGAAATGAGGGGTAATCAATCATTAATTTACTATTTCATGCAATATATTTTGTATAGCAGCTCTCGTGCAAAATTTGAATGGGCGAAGGTGATGCCCAAAACAATGCCAAGTTACCCCACCAAATGCAGAACTATAAAAGCTACCAGCTAAAACATATAGCTTTGCAATCAACTAAACGGAAATATTTTCGACTTAATTTACAGTGATAAAACAGAATCATACCCGACAAAAGACTTGTCCAACTCCTTCTTTGAAAGGGTTATAGTAATCATAGACACATGCCTTGTTGTCTCAAGCCTGCAGACAGAAAAGAACAAACAAGATCTATCTATGTGGAATATAGGCACAACACTAATATTCAAAATATTGTCTGATATTATCTATCCAGAAAAGGAGCCACTTCTTACGGAAGTAAGCCTTCTTCCAATGGCTCCCACATATCAGTAATATCAGTAGATCCAGTGGTAGTGTTTTGATGGAGGCCAACAATTCTCCTCTGCACAACAAAAGAGTAGCCACCACTTAGAAAAGTCACAAGTACTGCTTGCAAGCACTGCAGCCATCAAAAGTACCTTGATCAATTCTGCAATCATGACAGTTTTGTTGATTGCCCTTCCCATTGCCTTGAATACAACTTCATCAGAGCCTTTATCCTTTTTGTAACCAATCAAATATATTGTAATGTAATGTATCAGCCACATAACAAAGTTACGTACATAAAAAGAGAGATCAAAATGTCAAATTTGACCATGCCCATGCAATAATATTTTATTTCACTCCTTGCATATTGGAATATTACAGCACAGTAACACTTGATGAATAGCACTAAAAACTAGGCAGCTAGATATGAAACTATTTTCAGCAAGTAAAGCTTCATATGCACTTGTCAACAGACTTTGCAAGATAGACAAGTACCTAAGAGATGTTGCATTCTTTTGAATATCCAAAAGTCAGTTTAAATGTAACTCGAGAAAACATATGATTACAAGGAGGTGGTGTCCAAAAGGAAACGCAGAGGGCAGGAGACCAAATTAGAGAAACATTGGTGTGACGTGATGGTAGGCCTCCATCAATTACACAGAAGCTGAAGGAAGACAACAATGTGCCATGTACTTTAATCACATCAATAGGAATGTGATTGAACAATAACAATAGACAAGGTCACAAGAACAGACCCATAAAAAGTGGTGTTTTAACACTTCACTAGTGGTCTTTATTTTATTTTTTTTCCATCTTTCGACACATCACATCCCAAAGAATGGGCCTTTTCTCTTAACAGAGTCTGGCCTGCATTAGAGCCCACTATTACATATTGACCCATATTAATTTTGGAGACAATGTTATAGCTAGTCTATTGTTTAGGATGTCTATTTGCTATTTATAAATGACATGTTGATTTCTTATAACTAGTGATTGACTTTACCATTGGAAACACTCTTATATAAAAAGCCAAGGCATGTTCTAACCACATTTGACACATTAAATTCATATGCTTAGCAACCATTTTACTAGCTTGGTTTCTTGCATACACTGCTACACAAAGTCGGCAGCCTAAGCTCAATGTTACGTCATACAACTGTTGCGCATAGCAAAACTGGAAATCATGACGCCATTACCTCGTAACAATATGGAGTATTACTCTTAAAACCCTCACATTACGTATGAAAAGGGGCATCCTTGCCATTCGGAGTAATAACGAACATAAAAAGGGAAATCCTTTCCATCCTAACAAACAAAGCATTACGAAAAAACAACAATTTTCTCCTCGCCTCACTTGGTTGGCATTTAAAAAAACCCAAGTTTTAGTGCACAGTAAAAGATTTTGTACGGACCAATAATTCGTCTCACTTTCTAATCACACCCTTAAACCCCACAGCCATCGCTGACAACGCCACGAGCGGCGAGCCTACCACCAACATTATGGCGCTAAAACGAAAATTCAAACCGCGAGACGGCGTCACGAAACCTCGCCGGCGGGGGAACTCGCCGAGGATGCGAGCGAGTGGCGGCATTACCTGGAGCAAGGTGGTGGCGTAGGTGATGTAGTTCCGCATCCTCCCCTGCGTGGTGATGCGGATCTCGTTCTCCTTGATGGGCACCTCCTCCCTCGGCTTCTCCACCCTCTGGTACCGATCCATCCCTCCCCCCTTCGCTTCCCCCTCGCTGCAACCACAAGCACGGAGCTCTCTCGGTTCAGAGGAACGCGAGGTCGAGAGAGATCTACGACGCGGCGGCAGTGGAGCGGTTGCGGGAGGCTGACGCGCGCGAAGAGTGCGGGGGCGGTGGTTGCTGGCGGTTACCTGCGCGGCGGTTGCCCTTGCCTCGGCGTAGACGCGGCCGTGCGGTGCGGCGGTGAGGTAACCGGCGGGTGGGGGTGGGGGTGGAGAGCTTTATACGGCCGCGCCTCCGTTCGGACCGGGAAGGGGAGCGACCCGGTCGGCGCGGCGCCCCGCGCGTCTAGGGTTTTTGCGAGGTGCAGTTACGGAAATACCCCTGTCCGTTATGCCGGTATGATCTGAGGTGGCGGCGCTACGGTGTACGGTTCGGATTGGGTCCGCGTCGGCCGTGTGGGTATGGGCCTCTGCTTCAATACGAACTTGTCCTCGGCTCCTCCTCCCCTCCTCGCCTGTTCCGTTTGGACCTATGGGCTCGTCGTGCATCGATTTGGGGCCCTTGAGATTATGAGCCTCTTCCCTTCTTGGGCTTCTTCTGGGTCTAATGGGCATTTGTTTGGGCCTAATAACGTATACATTTCATTTAATTAAATATAAGCTTCCAAAAAAATTGGGTGTAGGCACCATGATAATATGCAATTGTAAGGTTTGATTGCAATTTGCAAGTCCTTATACCGCTGGATGTGAGGTTCAAACCTGACCAAAATCTGTAGTTTGTAGCTCAGGGAAACCACGACATTGTGTCCAGGACGCATAGACCAGTATGAAAAAGCCAGGACACATAAGCCAGTAGCTTAGGGAAAATTACCACAATAATTCCACGACTCTCGGTACATCAAATTATCAAAAAGCTCTCTCTATATATGTACATCCACCTCGACACAAACCCCGGGCGGAGTGCATTATTATGAGAGGTACACGAACATGTACAAAAATTGAACAAAAATGACCTGTGACTCTCCTGTGCTCTACCCTGTAATTCCTAGAGCAACTATGAAAAAAGAGCAAAAAAAAAAAAAGTGAATCCTATCTGTATATTAATCAATACAAGGTAACGTAGCTTCAACTAATCGTGTCTATAGAATGGGGCTGATCAAAGAACAGCGAAGAACGAATGGAGCTGATCAAAGAACAGCGAAGAATAGCATAACGGCAACGAAGGCATTTCTGTTCAACTGCAAGTGCAACTGCAGCGACGTGCTTGCCGATGGCTGCATCACGTTGATTTGGGTGCCGTTCGGCGAAGCGCCCTTTGCGGCTTCAGGAGTGTAGCCGCTCGGTCCCAATGCTGGTTTTGGTGGAACAGCAGAAGGATTTGGGTTCACTGGGAGTTTGCTTGAATAATCGACGCGGTAACCTGATAAGAAAATACCAAAATATTTTATGGCAATGTTGTAGGTTAGAGGTGAACCGAAACCAAAGAGCCATTTTAAAGGATACGAAAGAACTCACAATTAAAATTTTTCCAGCCCAATATCAACCTCTCACGGTCAAACACAATCTTTAGTCCAGACATAAAATTCTCTGCAACCAAAGTAGCCAGTTAGGGTAAGAACACCAAACAGGTTACCATTATTGAGAACTTTTTTTTTTTTGAACAACACCATTATTGAGATCATTCAATAGTAATTTCAGATGGCAATTATGTTTAGGTTAACTTGCAGCATTTTAGTGCAGAAGGCATCTGTACGAAGTATTGGAACTTACCTCCTATTAAGTTAACACCCTCACTCTTCATAACAGCCAAGCAATAACCGATTGGATTCTGTCACATCCAAGAGCAGCAAGATATAAATTACCAAGCTCACTTACATGGCTAGAAGAAAGTGGAGAATATCAATTTCTCTTACCGAGGCAGTATCTGTTATGGTAATTATTGGATCAATAACAGGAAATATGCTTCCACCTTTCGCTGTGAGGCTTACATTTGGAGGATTGACATCTTTGTTACTGGAATGGAAAGCCCAGAAAAATATATATTCATCAGGCATAGCTAGACAGCAGTGTGCATGTGAATATCTAATCTATTAACGTCTGTGACAAAATAAACTTACCTTATGGAGTAGCAATATTCAAATGGCATGGAAGAGTCAAGCTGGTTTCGGCTGTCTTGGACTTGTGCGTCAAACTGAATAAAGAATAAAGATACATAAGAACCAACGGGGAAATATAAAATACGGTCAGATCATTGCTGACATGAAAATGCTACTTACACTGCTAGTGATTTGGGAGTACATTGGATCAGACAGAGCGGTGAAAGATGTACCAGAGTCAACAATAGCGCTGAACTGGGTGTTCATCGATTTACTGCCCACCATGATTCCTGTGATGGTTATGTTGTAATAAGGACTGCAGAACGAAAGCACGCCATCATGAGGTTGAAGAATTGTTTCTTCTTTCTGAAATAATGGAATTCAAAGAAACAAACACACTTTTCTTTATAAATGTTCAATGGAGTTTCCTGCTGGTCCGAGCTTCCTGTGTCTCCAAAGTTGATTCTACCATGACCGTCTTCTCCGAAGCACATGGAGAAGGAATTGGCAGCAAGTCCTTTGCTTGCTAGCAGACTAGGAACTGACTTACTGTCCATACCAAATCCAAGCAGGCCGTTGGGTGCGGCACTGCCTAGAAATGAACCTGTCTGGACCTGTCCACAACTGAACAGTTCACACAAAATTCAGCATAACAAAGTGTGTCATAACCGAGTGGTGGATCGTGAGGGATATACCCGAATGTAATGGGTGCAGGAACAATCTTCGATTGTGCAGGCTCGGTTACCAGGTACAAGACATCTTCAACTAGTACCCCAGAGGATGATGTGTTATCAGATAAGTATTGGATGCTGTAGGGGCAGCTGTTACTTGCAGCACGGCATGCATTCCGGAGATCACACAAATTGCTACTGCACGGGACCTTTCGGCTAGTAGTAGACTTCTGAGGGCTGTACACGTCGAACTTCAAATCCTGTTCGAATTTGTCAAATGCATAAATGCAGTGAGTTGCATACGTATTATCAAGAACTGCCCTCAGAACAACACATCACCGAACATGAATCGAAGATATGCAGCACTTGCTGGTAGAGTCAATAAAAGGCATCGTGATGCGTCAACTTTCCATGGACAATCAGGAAGAGTTTGTTTTGAATCCAGCAATAATGCGCAGAAAGGAACAAAGGTCTTGGATATTGTTCAAGCCAGATGAGGCCCCAGCTCAAGCTGTCATGCTTCCAGAAAGGCTTTCCAAGAATCGAACAACACGTGCCGTGTTTCCATGAATTACTTTTCCACACCAACTTTTTCATATATGATATGGAAGAACTGATCTTTTCCTTCTTGAAACACATGAAAGGAAAGGAACTACTATGTTGGGCAGTTATGTTGATAACAAAGTGTAATCGTAATCCGGCAACGGCACCTGAAATATCTAGCCGAGCAACTAACCAGCTCTAATCACAACAACCAAGAGTCCTTGGAGAGGAGATGGAGAATACATACGCCGTAGTTGGGAGAGACGAGTGGAGCGCACTTCATGCAGTCGCAGGGCACCCAAAAGAGGTCGCTGCCGGTGTCGAGCGCCACCAGGAACGTCACGTTCGGCGTCCCCAGCGCCACCACCGCGTAATGCAAACTGCGCAACCAACCCCAACCACCACCACCACCACCTTGCTTTGTTAGCCCAAAAGCTAAAGAGAAGGAAGAGGGAGAAAAGAAGATAACTAGACAGCAACTCTCGACGATTTTGATCCCTCTCGGGCTCTCGGCTCGCCGGATTAAACCATGGAGAGGAGAGAGTTGGGGGCGATGTCGAAGCTCTTACAATCCGAAGTCGTTCAGGCGGTAGGTGTCGTTGCCGTCGGCGAAGGTGAGCTCCCCCCCGGCGGCGGCGGCGAGCGACCGCCGGCGCAGGTCGTGCCCGGCCAGCGCGGCGTAGTACTCCACCGTCCCGGTCGCCGGGGCGCGGAGCCCCCCACGCCCCTTAGCCTCCGCCCAGCGCCGCACCGCCGCTGAGTACCGGTGGTGGACGTCCAGGCTAAGCGCCTCCACCTCCACCGCCGCCGCCGCCGCCACGCCGGCCAGCAGCAGAACCCGCGCCAGGGCGGCCATGGCCAGCAGCGCTCCCGACGCAAAAAAGCAAAAGCTCGCAACTTTACAGAAACGATAAAAATGAAAAGAAAAAAAAATTGGGAAGAAGGGCTAGGTTCTTGGCGGCGGCGTCGGTATTTATTCCGGCATTTGCGACGACGAAGAATAGAAGTGTGTACCTGCAGCTGCGAGTGCGCGGTGTTCCAGAGGGGGTGGTGGAGTGGGGCCCACCGGGCAGTCGGCGAGAGAGGGGGGACAGGGAGAGGTAGGGGGAGGAGGGACGTCACTGCGCTGGAAGTTTACACCATGGACTGTTGCTTCCTGCCCGCCGTGGCCGACTGGCCGGCAGCCGGCTGCATGCCTTGATTTTAGTACCTCTAAATCAAGAAATGACTAAATTAACCCTTAATATTTTAGTACCTTTGAAAATGGAGTGGAAACACTGGCCCTTGTTCTTTTTAGCGTATAGTTGCGTTGGCGTAATACTGTAACAAATTTGAGAGCCCCTCAAAAAAAGATCTAAAGATTATAAAAAAAATAATTAAAAATAGTTTTAGAATCTTTGAAAGGACTACTAAAAACCACAAAAAATCGTTACGAATTATCACAACATATAGGCTATATAAAAATAACAAAATTTGCTACAGTAATACGCAACGGCACGATACGCTGAAAAGAAATAGTTTTAGGATCTTTGAAAGGACTACTAAAAGCTACGAAAAAATCGTTACGAATTATCACAACATATAGGCTATATAAAAATAACAAAATTTGCTACAGTAATACGCAACGGTACGATACGCTGAAAAGAACAAGGCCTAGGAGGTACGAAAAGGTATTAGCTCTTGAGAGTTATTGGATCTAAATGGATGGATGGTTGTGACAAAGATACCATAACGTATTGGAGGGGTATCACAAAAGGTAAAATTGATCAATTTGTTACGATTGATTATAGATTGTTTTTAGCTTTTTTTTTAACAAAGGGCGGGAGAGCTGTCTTGTATTGATCAAAAGAAGAGGATATAGTTTGGGGGGAGACACGAGCCCCTCCCCCCATGGGCCGAAAGGGAACTAATTAATTTTTTGCAAAAGGGGCACCTGCAGCCTTCCAAAGGCGCAGGTCGTTTAAGAGATGGTTGAGGAAGGCCGCTCGGTCGAGCGAAAGATTCGGTTGTTCCTCTCCATCCAAATATGCCAAATTGTGCCTACGGTGATTGATAGAATCCCGTGGTCAGGCTTCCTGCACAGTAGGTCGGAAGACCACCAATTTGTGATGCAGTCTGTGCGGGTCCAGCACGCGGGGTCAAGGCTTACTGCCCCTAGCGAGGAGGCTAAGCGCATCCAAACTCTGGCGCTAAAAGGGCATTGCAAGAAATAGGTGTTCCGGCGTTTCTAGGTTGCGTCGGCAGAGATGACAGAAGTAGTCATTCGGTAGTTGTCGTTGTTGTAGGGCGTCTGCTGTCATGACCCGCCTATGGAGTAGCATCCAAAGAAAGAACCTGCATTTAGAGGGGACCCAGAGCTTGTAGACCTTATGGAGGCCAGGCTGGGGCACCCTGCCAATGAATTGTAGAAGGTAGGCCGATTTGACAGAAAATTCCATCCCCTAAGAATCGCCAGCGATGAAGGTCCGGTTCACCGGGAACTAACTGTATCGGGCTGATCTGGCGAAAGCAGGGAGACAAGCTCGGGGATGAGTTGATGGGAGAAATTTCGCGTTAGGTCCGCTAGCCGGTTGTTGGCTGTCAAGGCCAAGCTTACCGAGCGGCCCTTTCTGGTGGAAGCCTTGAAGAGGTTTGGGGCAATATCACGCTGGGCGCGACCATGTGCCCATGGGTCATCCCAGAAGGAGGTGGAGGCGCCGTTGCCCAAAGTGGTCTCGGTTCCCACTTGCAGCAGGGCCGCATCGGTTTTGGGGATGACAAAGTGGTTTATGGCCTATGTCGGGGGTGGGAACTGACTTGCTTAACCAAAGCCATCGGAGTATTAGGGCTCGGGCGAAGTGGTTAAAGTCGAGTAATCCCAGCCCCCCGAGCAAGGCTGGGGAGCAAATCACGCTCCAGTTGATTCGCCCGCCAGCCCTTGAGGAGTCAGAGCCCTTTCAAAGCCAGCTTCTCCTGATGCTGTCGATTTTCCTGATGGCTGAAGAGGGCGGTTGAATTGTGGAGAGAACATGTGTTGGCAGAGCGGAGGGGACCGCCTTGAGGAGGGTCAGACGCCCCCCTTTTGACATAAACGGACCGCGCCATCCGGCTAGTCGAGAGGCAACCTTGTCTATGAATGGTTGGAAGTGGACGTGGCTAAGCTTCCTGACCGACAAGGGCATTGTATATAGTACAAGTCAATATGGAACCATATTAGATATTAACGATCCTAAGAGTTGAATTCTTGAAGCAATATCATAGCAGTAATTGGGATTTTTTTTTTATGACAATCCCGTTCATCAGAAATAGGTGCTTACAAGACAATTTCCTCTTCACCAAAGCTACATTGAGGAAGCTGCACAAATCTAGGCAACATAGTCTATTCATAAAGATCGATTTTGAAAAAGCCTTCGACTTGATCAGCTGGGAATATCTATTCACAGTGTTGGAGCACCTTGGTTTTGATAAAATTTGGAGGAACTGGGCAGCGATCATTCTCAACTCGGCCTCTTTGCGAATAGCTTTAAATGGTTCGGTGGGAAATTGTTTCATCCATCGTAGAGGGTTGAAGCAGGAGATCCCCTCTCCTCGATGTTGTTCATATTGGCTTTGGGGCCTCCGCAACACCTTTTTGAGAAAGCTAGAGGTATGGGTATAATTTTAATTCAGTGGATGAGAGGGGTGTGCAAATCCCTTTTAGTTTAGTTTTCCTGGTCGTGGCAAAAGTTTAGCCCAGCCGAGCTTAATCGGAGAGTTTTGAGTAGGAGTAATTTTAACACAATTCAGAAAGGGTTTTGAGGAATCGATGTACCGTATCTAGCCGTCTTGATCAGAAATCAAATGCATCTAGTTCGAGAGGTCAGGTTTTCTTCGGTTGACGTCCACGTTGTTGATTCTGAAACGGACGGGAGCAATGTGTCTTGAACAAGCTCGGTCGATGAATGGTCCAGCGATGTCATGCGTCACGGTCTCACGGATGGACCGGAGATCAGAGCTACGAGCGCAGCAGAGAGGTAAGGCCAGCTTCCCGGTTAAGATATTCCCGCTTTGGTTTGTTGCTTCGGAAATAATCGATCTGCTGGGATATGGAAGAGGATCATCATGCAGTTTATGCATTGCCGCGGTTTCTACATTGACGATACCGGGATTAAAACACAGTACTATATTTTTATGTTTATGTAAAACTAATTTAAATATGGACATTCCTAGTAAAAATATAGATGGGAGCCTTAAATCAGACTTTCGATGAATCGGACGGTTGACGTCATAGTTAGAATTTGGAAAAACGTTTGCTAAAACTCAAAAAAAAATATTGAAATTCAAACAACCTATTGCTGAAACATGAAATACCTACTGTTGAAACTTAACAATCCAAAAATTTCACATGTAAAAATCCAAATCTCGGCAAATCAAAAACCAAGTTTGAACAGGCAAAAATACGAATTTCAAAAGACAAACCCGAATTTTCAGCGGGCAAAAATCTAGACTTTCAGTAGTCAAGACATCATCACCGTCATCACAAGAACTTGGAAAAACACTTGATGAAGCTTGGAAAAATACCTGTTACAACTCGAAAAACTTACTTTTAAAACTTAACAATACGATAAATTTGGCGAGTACAAGACCCACGTTTCAGCATGCAAAACCCTAAGTTTCACCATACAAAACACCAAGTTTCACGTGTACATCGATGAGGTTCCAAACAAAAATAGGGATGAACCTCTCGGTGCAAATAAGAAAGTTATCACGAGAACAAACATAATGTTCAATGGAAAAAAAAAAAATTGACAGATACATTTTTCAGGTTCTATGTGAAAAATCTGGACTCGTCTTTTTCTAAACCCCCTTCTTCTCGCGGTTTCTGTGTTGCTCATAGCGAGATTGTAACAATAGTATTTTGTAGTATAAAAATATTTTAGATACCTAGAGTGTATTCTTGTGAAGGTTTAAAAATTCGCTAATCACTTGAACGACAAGACGAGGGTTAGTAACTTGTCTAGATTAAGGGCCTATCCTTTTGAGCTGAACTGAACGGCTGAAATGACTGAACTTTGAAAGCTTCTCGATGTAGTCTCGAGATTCGGATCCATTTTGTTTGACTTGTTTTTTGAAGCGTTAGGACCCACCTTCAAAACAGCGAAAAACGGGCTCAAAAAACTCAAAGAATATGTATTTTTAAAACGTAGATAAGCCGTTAAGCTGTTAAGCTTAAAAAACAGGGCCTAATCCATGGATTACTTGAACCAATTTGAATTAATATAGTTGGTGCTAGTCCGTGGACTATAGATTAAACATGGATTAATCGAGATTTTTAGAACATTGATCCTCATAAAAATATATTATGTTTGTAGTATACAAACTATTCTGATATGGTACAAAACTATTTTTAGTGATTATAAATAATGGCAATTTTATGATGAGAAATTTTACGGTGGAGATTTCATCATTTGTCACTTTCAAAGATGTGCAATAGCGACAAAACATATGATTTCTTTTATGATGGCATTTCCCTCATTTCACAACTTTACCATGGCACATATCTAATTAACCACTTATATCAAGAGAATTGCACATCTTGTCCATAAATTTTCACAACGACGTGCAAAGTTAGACCATTCCCAAGGAATTCCCTTAGAACAAAGTCACAAATTGAAATCTCACTCTATTGCTCCATCAAATTCTCTTCACTGTCCTATTCGATCCATAAGGGGATCCTCGCTTCCGTTCTCTTTATGAAATAAATTATGTCTTCTTTTTTATGTTATTTTTGTTAAGAAGGATGTTGTTTGAGATGGTAAAAATATAGAGATAATATCGTACATAGGAGATATAAGAGAACAACACGAAAGAATTAGACCAGAAAGAAGAACGTCGCGCCTCCTACACTCGCCCACGACGCTGCGCGTGGCCCTCACCGTCGCCAGCATATATGTGCTACGTGGCAGGTAGCCATGCACGATACTCGCGTGATGTGACCTCCAGGTTTCAACACGGCAGGGCATGGCCGTGATTGACTCGGAAAGCGTCTGCTTCTGGACCAAACACGGTCGCGTCCGCCACAAGGCAGGATGGCACGACGAGTGCCGGCCAAATTAAGTTCCCCGGAAGTTGGACTGTTGACCTCGGTCATGGGTTCAAACTGGCCTGTCCACCGTGACCTCTGCCATCGGACGTGCATCCTCTTCAGTTGGGGCAGTTGTGCAGTTCGTCCCCAGGGCCTACATGTCAGGGACGAACTGTACAACTGGAGAGGATCTCATTCCTCTGCCATCTGGGAGGTGTAGGTACCTACCGATTCACTAAAAATAGAAGAGCAAGGCTACAATGTATGACCGGAAAAAAAAAGACCTATAATGCAATTGCAGGAAACCATTGTCGTCCATGAGAAGGTTGTAGCGTAACCAAGACCGCACGGGGAGGTGCCGCCAAGGTTCGTGGCAACCAGACGAAGCTTGGGAGGTGCCATCGGGACGTCGACACACACAATGGCCGGGCAGAGCTCAGGGAGATGCGGGCGGAGATCTTAGTGACCGGGCGAGCGTTGGCAAGGTGCGGGCGGAGCTTGAGAGGTGCGGGTGGCGCTCGCGGCGGCCATATGAGTAGCTTAATTTTTTTATATATTTTAAATTTGTATATTTATATATTAAAGCTCCATTTATAACATAAATTTGTATATTTAATACTTTGTCCTAAAATTTACATTTTTCAGTAGTGTTTTATATTAATGGATGCTAACATTTTATAAGCTTTAATATTCATTGTAATAATAGTTTAAAATTAAATTAAAGTACTACGTATCATGTTTCATCCGTTTTTTCTTTTTGGATTGTTTATAAACTTTTATACGATCGGATTTGTGTTTTCAATGCCTATGGTAAGCTACAAAGAATTCATCTCAAATTGCATTGACCATTATGGTAAGCTCCAACAGAATTTATCTCTAGTCTTTAATATCGCTGTGGATATATATGGTCATGTTGTATTGGCCATAAGGGCATCTCCAATGGTATAGCCAACTATTAGATATAAGAAAGCTCCATGTCATCTATAGATAGCTTGTAGACAACATCTCCAATGGATTAACTATAGCATTGGCTATTAAATTTAATATGGGCCATGTGTAATAGATGCAATGCACCTTGTAATCCGTTATAGACTAGCTATTAGTTAACAGCCAGCTTTTATCTCTCTTCTCTTCGTCTCTCCTCCACAGAGGCAAAAAGATGAGGTGGACTTCTTATAGCCAGTTGACATGGCACTATTGGAGATGCCCTAACAAGTCCTAATAAAACTCATCAATAGTCTTGCTTGTTGGAAATATTAGGAATTTCCTCAAGTTCTTAATCCACAAAATTAGGTAAATCATAATTAACCAATTGAATATTTCAAGTTCATAACCAAAGGTACTAGATAATAACGAATTATCTATCTCATACACAAAGGCTAATGAACAAGAAACAAGCCAAATAAAGGCACGGTATAAACAAATATACCCTTGAGCCGGAGCCGCAGCCACTACTGGTAGCGAGCACGGTATTAGTGAGGAATGACTTGCACATTCTCAGCCGCCATGACGGTTGATGTAGTCGATCACAAGTTGGTGCAGAGATGCCGTTGATCTGATGGAGAGGTCGGTGCGATCGAGCGTCGATCTTTGTGTAGATGAAGTGAACCAGCGAGGAAACTTGAGCGATCGCGTGGTCGCTCCCCAAAAACCTTATCGGCCTTCTATCCCGGCGGGATCTCAAGAAGGACGAGGCTCGAGGCCTGCTCCTCCGCTCCTTGTCTTGCGCAAGGAAGCAGAGGCGGGAATGCAAAAGCAATGGCCTTCTGAGATGGAAGTATGAAATGTGTGGGAGAGAGCTTTTTTTTAGCTATTTTTTCACAGGGCGAGGAGCTCATGCTTTTATAGGCGCCGGAAAGAAGGTTTGTCGAACACGGACGCCATCAAGCACTAGTAACGGACGGCATTACACTGGCCATTAAGTAAATGCATTACGTAGCTGACGTCATTACACCACCATTAAGTAAATCGATTCTACGGGAGAGGTCGCCGTGCTCGAGGAGAGCTCGCCCGAGGAGAGGTCGCCCGGCTCGGGGAGAGCTCGCCCATGCTCAGGGTGAGGTCGCCCGGCTCGGGGAGAGCTCGCCCAGCTCGGGGAGAGCTCGCCCGTCTCGGGGAGAGCTCGCCCAGGCTCAGGGAGAGCTCGCCCACGCCTTTCTCTTTTCTCTCTTTTCTTAATTGGGAGAACCACAGTCAACTATTTAAGTTGAGATATTCTCCTCCCAATTTCCCGAACGGTTTAGTATTAAATGGGCCTCTTGGAATTTCTATTAAAATAATTAAATGGGCCAACCCCATAATTATTCTAACAATCCCCACCAAATTTCATAGGCACATTTGAAATACTCTCAGTTCCACTGTAGTTTGATATACCAGTGTTTCGATGGAGACTGTTAAGTTGAACTTCCACCTAGAACAAAGGTTACACTCATCCACAACTGAACAATGGACTAAGCCTTGAATTGACAGTCTTGTGCGAACGAGTTTCACCAAAGTCCTTTACTGATACCAGGCTGCTAAATGCATCCCCTCGGTTTGGAGCGTATAAGTCATACTCCTTTGCCTTTCATGAGCCTCTAGAGATCACCCAATTTCATAGGCTGTGACTAGCGATGAGCTCATATAGGTGTATTCCTCATAAGATGTTACGTAGGATAACATCTACGCTTTATTAAAAGCCACTCGGAACACATTAAGGTATAACCAACCCGCCATACGAATAGGAGAGTAGTGCATCTCAAAGCGGAGTGGGTTAAGTACAAAAGTACTCTCCTCTCACCCGATCACTAGCTTGTATCAACATCCTAATTCACGGGATCTTGATCAAATAGGATGAGTTACCACTAAGACATGACTTTCATGTGGGTCTCAAGCCCATCTCCTTGATGCTTCATCTATCACATTTCGTGATAGTCCCTTTGTAAAGGATCGCGGGTTTTTAGCCGTCGGACATAGTCCAATGCTATAACTCCGGAGTTTCTCATCTTCTGACAGACTTCAATCGCCTCTTAACGTGCCTTGATGACTTCATGTTATCCTTTGAACTATTCACTTTGGCAATCACCGTCGATTGTCACAGTTCACAAGGATAGCGAGCACCGATTTTCAACCACCGGTAAGTCCATCACAAGCTCACGCACCAATCGGTTTCCATAGTGGCGGTGTCTAATCTTTGTGAGTTCTGCTTCCATTGTAGACCTCGTTAAGATGGTGCGCTTGCAAGACTTCAGAAACAGCTCCACCACCCAATGTGAATACAAATCCACTTGTGGCTTTTATCTCATCGAGATCGGATATCCGGTTTGAATCACTATAACCCTCTAGTACCCTTGGGTACCGGTGTAGTGAATACCATAACTTGATGTCCCTTTAGATAGCGCATCACTCTCTCAAGAGCATGCCAATGATCATCTCCGGATTTGAAACAAACGGCTAAGTTTGCTCACGACAAGCGAGATATCAGGTCTTGTTGCACTAGCTAACTACATCAGTGAACCAATGATTTGGGAATATCTCAATTGATCCTTTGCTATACGTTGATTCTTTCGTAATAGCACATTTGGATCATATGGCGTTGGAGCAGGTTTACAATCGCTAAAGCCAAAGCGACTCAACACCTTTTCCACATAATGGGACTGCTCAAGAGTTATCCCACCATCATCTTCTCTTAACAACTTAATGTTTAAGATGACATCCGCTACTCCCAAATCTTTCATTTCAAAATTCGCGGACAGAAAGTCCTTGACTTCCTTAATCACATTAAGGTTCGTCCCGAAGATCAATATGTCATCAACATACAAACACAGAATCACTCCTTCACCCCCACCATAGCGGTAATACACACATTTGTCAGCTTCATTTACAACAAAGCCGGCAGATGTTAAAGTTCTGTCGAACTTCTCGTACATCGCTTAGGTGCTTGTTTAAGGCCATACAAAGACTTCAACAACCTACACACTTTTCCTTCATGACCCTTTACTACAAATCCATCTGGCTGATCCATATAGATTTCCTCTTTCAACTCTCCATTAAGGAAAGCCGTCTTCACGTCCATCGATGAGCGATCGGACCGTAGGAGGCGACCATGGATAGTAGTACTCTAATAGTGATCAATCCGCAACGGTGAGTAAGTGTCAAAAAATCCTCGCCTTCTTTCGGGTATAACCCTTGGCCACAAGTCTTGCCTTGTACTTTTCAATTGTACCATCAGGCCTCGGCTTCTTCTTGAACACCCACTTACATCCTCTGAGGTTTACATCCATATGGACGATCAATAACTTCCCAAGTTCCATTGCTCGGGATGGAATCCATCTCTCTGGACCGCTTCCTTCCAATAGTCGTCGTCCGAGATGAATAAGCCTCCTCAATGGTTTTGGAGTATCATCCATTAGATATACAATGAAATCATTATCAAAAGACTTTGCGGTCTTTTGTCTCTTACTCTTTCGAGTTACTTCATTGTCTTCATCTATTGGATTTTCCTCAAAAGTGGGTTCAATTTGTATAGGAGTGGAAGGTTTAGGAGAGAAGATAGATTCTTGGCCGGATGAGCTAAGTGTCTCTTTCATAGGGAATATGTCCTCAAAGAATGTGGCATCATTGGACTCTAAGATTGTACCTTCATACATATCAGGTACTCCAGATTTCACTATTAAGAACCTATATCCAACACTGTGAAAAGCATAACCAATGAAGACACAATCAACGGTTTTTTGTCCAAGTTTACGCTTCTTTGGGACAGCACATTAACCTTAGCCAAAGCAGCCCCAAGTCCGTAAATAAGTGAGATTTAATCTTTTCTCTCCCATTCCTCGAATGGTGTGATTTCTTTATTCTTTGTAGGAACCCTATTTAGGACATGACAAGCGATCAATATAGCCTCACCCCACCATTCCTTGGAAAGTCCGATGTTTCTAACATGGCGTTAACCATATCAGTTAGAGTACGGTTCTTTCTTTCGGCAACCCCGTTTGACTGGGGAGAATAGGGAGGCGTCCTCTCATGGATTATTCCAAGTTCCTCGCAGAATATATTAAAATCACTAGAAAAATATTCTCCACCACGATCTGACCTAACCCGTTTGATTTTCCTATCAAGTTGGTTCTCAGCTTCAGCTTTATAGATCTTAAAATAGTGAAAAGCCTCATCTTTAGACTTTAATAAATACACGTAGCAAAATCTAGTAGAATCATCAATCAAAGTCATGAAATACCTCTTACCACCCTTAGTCAACTCCCCGTTCATCTCGCACAAATCGGTATGAACTAGTTCTAATGGTGACAAGTTTCTCGCCTCTGCTGTCTTGTGAGGCTTGCGAGTTTGCTTAGATTGCACACACACTTGACACTTAGAACTTTTGACTTGGGTAAATTTTAGGATTAAATCCATACCGGCCATCCGCATCATACAACCAAGATTAACATGACAAAGTCGTGAATGCCAAACATTAGTCTCATGATCACAAACATGATTAATCTCATTATTCATGTCCATCAAAGATAAGCGGAACAAGCCTCCGCTCTCATAGCCTTTTCCAATAAAATTTTCAAACTTGGAAATAACACATTTATTGGATTCAAAAACTAGCTTAAAACCATCTCTACACAATAGAGATCCGCTGACAAGGTTCTTATTTATCGCGGGCACATGTTGTACGTTCCTCGATCATACGACCTTGCTCGAAGTAAACTTCAAGTCAACAAGTGCCGACTCCACGTACAAATGCTGCGACCCATTCCCCATCAACACGGAGGCAGCCCTGCGACCGGTAAGAAGAAAATAGGGATCTATCGGACAAACATGTATATTGGCCCTGTGTCAATCCACCAATCAGTGAACGACATCTTGAAAGAACAAGAGGTCTTGTTACATACCAGATGTTCCTTCCTCAAGATTGCCAATAACAACGTTAGCGGACTTTTACGCTTGTCTTTACGATCGGGCAATTCTTAGCCCAATGATCGGTACCATTCTGAACAAAGCGTTTCTTCCCTTTATTCTTCTTCTTCTTGAAGCTAGTAGTTTGATTGGCTTTGTTCTTGTTGTCGGGCTTTTCGGACTTGTTTTTATTTTTGTTGAATTGAAAGATTTTCTTTTGTACCACATTGGCACTAGAACTTCCTTTCCACGTGTATCTTTTACCTCGCCTTCTCCTCAACATCTAGAGACCCAATGAGACCAAAGAACGCTGAACTCTTGTCTCTTGTGTTTTAGAGTAGTGGCAAAATCCCTCCAAGAAGGTGGCGACTTAGCAATAATGCACCCCGCCACAAACTTGTCGGGCAATGCACATTTAAAATTCTCAAGTTCTTTTGTAAAGCTTGCACCTCATGAGCTTGTTCTACTACAGATGGTCATCGACCATCTTGTAGTCATGAAGCTGCTCCATGACATAGAGCTCGCTACCCGCATCGAAACTCCAAATTTTGCCTCAAGTGCATCCCACATTTCTTTACCACTAGGCAAAATCATATACACATCAACAAGATTTTCTCCCAAAACGCTAATCACGGCGCCTCTAAACAAGTTATCCATGCAGCGAAGGCACTCTCCTGCTCAGGAGAGAGCCCTCCTTCCGGCTGTGGCTTGCCTTGCGCAACGTGATACACGTTCATGGCGGTCAACCATAAAATCATCTTGGCGCGGCAACGCTTGTAATTTGCACCGTCAAATACCGTTGGCTTAAGTGCGGCAGCGAAACCAGTAGTTGTAAAATTCCTAGGATAAGGTTTTTGGATTGTTATAAATATTAGGAATTTCCTCAAGTTCTTAATCCACAAAATTAGGTAAATCATAATTAACCAATTGAATATTTCAAGTTCATAACCAAAGGTACTAGATAATAACGAATTATCTATCTCATACACAAAGGCTAATGAACAAGAAACAAGCCAAATAAAGGCACGGTATAAACAAATATACCCTTGAGCCGGAGCCGCAGCCACTACAAAGTAGCGAGAACACAGTATTGGCGGAGGAATGACTTGCACATTCTCAGCCGCCATGACGATTGATGTAGTCGATCACAAGTTGGTGCAGAGATGCCGTTGATCTGATGGAGAGGTCGGTGCGATCGAGCGTCGATCTTTGTGTAGATGAAGTTGAACCAACCGAGGAAACTTGAGCGATCGCGTGGTCGCTCCCAAAAACCTTATCGGCCTTCTATCCCGAGCGGGATCTCAAGAAGGACGAGGCTCGGAGGCTGCTCCTCCGCTCCTTGTGCGCGCAAGGAAGCAGAGCGGGAATGCAAAGCAATGGCCTTCTGAGATGGAAGTATGAAATGTGTGGGAGAGAGCTCTTTTTTTAGCTATTTTTTCACAGGCGAGGAGCTCATGCTTTTATAAGCGCCGGAAGAGAAGGTTTGTCGAACACGGACGCCATCAAGCACTAGTAACTGACGGCATTACACAGCCATTAAGTAAATCATTACGTAACAGACGTCATTACACCTGACCATTAAGTCGTCGATTCACGGGAGAGGTCGCCGTGCTCGGGGAGAGCTCGCCTTGAGGAGAGGTCGCCCGACTCGGGAGAGCTCGCCCATGCTCGAGGCGAGGTCGCCCGGCTCGGGAGAGCTCGCCTGTCTCGAGAGAGCTCGCCTGAGCTCGAGGAGAGCTCGCCCACGCCTTTCTCTTTTCTCTCTTTCTTAATTGGGAGAACCAGGTCAACTATTTAAGTTGAGATATTCTCCTCCCAATTTCCCGAACGGTTTAGTATTAAATGGGCCTCTTGGAATTTCTATTAAAATAATTAAATGGGCCAACCCCATAATTATTCTAACATTGCTTATGTATATATAGTTTTTTTTTTTATCATAGTTATGCGTATGTATATAATTACATATATAGTCACACCGTTGCATCTGCCATCATAAAGTTCTTATGCAATTCATTTCTAATATGTCTAATTTGATCCCACCGTTGTGCCAGTCTAACCGCTTTTTATCTATCCTCGAGTGGTTAGGCGCAGGTCCGTTCACGCGATCTCACCAGGATTTGCTGATCGAATCAGAGCGAGCCCGCACTCTTGCTGTAAGAGACAAGACACGGAGCAAGCCGATCCCCCATTCCACAGATTAGGTGGCGAGCAGATTAGTGCAGGGGTTCTGCACTTGATAGGGTAATGAGCTCGGCGATAGTGATCGTCCACCAAACCGAGCCCCAGACTCCAGTGAACTTGACGTTTATCAACAGAAACGGAACTCGAAGCTCATGTAGCAACAGGCCAACAGCAGCACACTCTGCTCGGATCAAAGATTACATGGGAGGAAAGCAGAAGGCTTTCATATTTCATCTTGAAATAGAAACTCAGGGCCCAGCCGTATCGGAATTTTCACTCGAAAATGGATCAGATTCAATTTACAGTCTTTAAAGTTCGACTCCAGAATTGAACGACCTTTTGGAAGCAAATTTCAACTGTTAATAGCAAACTGCCGCTATGTTTTAACGGAAATTTGATGTGCGTAAGAAATTTCAGAATTGATTTTTTTGTTGTTGTAAATTTACACTTCTAGTGAAAGTATTCATCTAGAACGCAATTTTAAAAATGAAGAATTTTGTAACAAATTTTTTAACAACTTTCAGTAAAAATAATGCTAGGTGTTATGAAATTTCAATAGTTCGAATTCAGTTTCACAACTGAACTGTTTTTGTTGCAATTTTTTTAGTGTGTCATTTAGTGAAAACCTTTTTTTTTTTGGTATGAAATTTTGCTTCAAAATCGGGGATGCGGGGATAACCTAAAAGCCTGCTCTCTAGAAAATATACCAAATGCTTCATATACATCAATACTTTTCTAAAGATTTTCTAGATTTTTTTTCCAACTGAATTTGATGTATAATTTTTAAATTTGGCTTGAAATCACCTAGCGGTTTTTCATGCTGCACCCCACAAAACGGCAAATTTTCAAGGATTTCACTTGAATTTCATCGAAAAGGTGAACCCCTGCATGTAATCAGGAAACAGATTGAAGGTTCAGACATAGAACCCAACTAGTGTGACTTCCAGCAGTTCAGCTGGATGTTCTTCTGATGGCGAAACAGATAAAAAAAACAGGAGGGCACGTTTCAACGCAAAGATAACCAGACCAACTCGCTGGATGAAAAAATTACTAGTTACTGCCTAAGCAAGATCTTCTTTGTCTTAACGCTGGGTATTGCCAAACAAACAATACAGGAGCAAACGTGAGGTCAATGCTTTTTATTGATCAGCACAAAGCTTATACACAACAGCTGTTAGTACATTAGCCAAGCACCAATGTCCTTCACAAGATACTTCAACTGCCTACATAGAAGTAAACATCTCGATTCTTTCACCATGCTGTGCAACGAGGGGTTCCAGGATGCTGACCCATGAGCTGTAGTCAATAGGCGAGCCACCTCCAGGCTGAAGGAAGCCATTCACAAAGAAGAATGGCGCACCAGCTACCCCTCTCGTGCACCCGTACTAAAGAATAAAGAATCCACAATTCAGGTACATTTTTGTAAACAATGAAAGAAGTCAAGAAGCATTTTCAACAAAAAAAAAAAGAAATGATACTTAGAACTTCTAACAATGTACTTCATGCAATAAGTAAAGCTGACCTTGAAGGAAACCCTCGCTGCCAAATCAGTCCTCCTATCACTAAATCCAGACTGGAAATCGGACGCTGAATTACCAACAGCCTGAGCTGCCACCTTGGACATCTCACCAGTTATAACAGTGCTCGACATTGATGATGTTGCAGAGTTGGAGAATTTATTCTGCTCATGTTCAATCCAAAATATATTACCAAACATTTATGAACAAGCACTGGAAAAAAGGACCACACCAGATGAATTGTTTAAAATAAGAAAATTTCGTGGATCATTTAAGCAACCAAAGTGTTCCTTATTATGATACTGAAAGAAAAAGGGGGGATACAAGGATGCCAAAAACAGGAAAAAAAAATCTAGTTAAATGGCTACCTACCAAATAAACTTGGGAAATCATGATGGAAATATTTAGTCACACCAGTACACCACTCAAGGAACAACAATAACCAATGATAACTGATAAGAAAGGATACCATAACTTGCATGTGTAATAAATCAACAAATGGACTGAAATGGTCCCAGAAACATCAAAACCAGTTTATTGTTTTTTTTTAAAAAAAAAAAAAAGTTGCAGACCTGGTTCTTGAAGAACAGCTCCAGTAATGGATAGGTTGATGACGAGTTGAACTTATTAGCTATATAAAGCGCACGGCAGGCATGGAATGCGTTGTTGTGGTATCTGCAGTTTTGTAGTACAGTAAAATGAACAAGTGAGGTGCACAGCTCCTTCTAATATGAAGATCATGGAATGCGTTGTTGTGGTATCTGCAGTTTTGTAGTACAGTAAAATGAACAAGTGAGGTGCACAGCTCCTTCTAATATGAAGATCATAGCTAATGCCATTGCAGTTTATACAACTGAAAGTGCAGGCCAATGCTGAATTTACTTTAGGTCAACTAGAAATAATGCCTTAATGTCTATTATAGATAAACACACTGAAAAGTGTCTTTAAAAAGCCTGGCACATATAACTATAAGCAACTCTGGTAGCCAGAGGCCAGAACCATGCAGGGCTCACGTGTTACCTAAATCGAAAATAACCAACATGAACAGATAAGAGATGTACAACTAATGGTTTGAAAAAGCCTTGATTAACCGCAGATCATAGAAAAACAAATAATGGTTCAAAATAGCCCTTGACTGAGAGTTAACAAATTCACCTGACCTGTTCCTCCAAGAACTAGTTTCTGTCCTAGCAAATAGCAAGTTTGAATATGAACCTCGTTCTGCATCACTGTTTTGTGCTGGGAAATGTCCTCAAATAAACCTTTAGCTTCAATAGTTGCTTTAATGTTCATTAAAAGGCAGTCACAGATTTAACAAGTCAACCTGACTGTCATTGCAGTGAGAGACTACTAACTACCTGCCAATTTACACTGATGTAGGATGTAACAACAGCAAGTCATTTCATTTGAAAATTTAGGATCAATTCGCTACTCGTAAGGCACTCCTATGTAACTGTGCAGCTGGGTAGTGCTCCAAAACCACTCCAAATCTCAAAAAGTTGACATTTTATAACTGGAGCACAATCAATACGATCCCGAGACCCTGGAAGACAGATCACTATAACTACGGGGATGGATCAGACATCCAGGTCAAGAAAGCTGTAGGAGAGAGGACAAGAGCCAAGGAATCGGCGGTGGCGGCCGCGGTCTTACGGGAGCGGGAAGGGGTGGACGATGAGGGAGACGCGGGGGGCGTAGCGCTCGACGGCGAGCTTGAGTGGCTGCCAGGCGTCGCGGCTGTCGGGGCAGAGCGGGTCGAGGAAGGCCTCGACGAGTACGGCGTCCTTCCACGCGGCGGCGGCGCCGCCCCCGTAGGCGAAGCCGTCGTAGCGCGGGGGCACGGAGGCCTGCGCCTGGAGGGCGAGGAGGTAGTAGGAGCAGGTGGCGGCGAGCGCCCCCAGGAGGAGGATCCGCCGCAGCAGCGGCGCGCGCGGCGGCCTCGCCATGGCTCGCTCTCGCTGGTGGCTGCCACTTCCTGCTCTCCCGAGTGGTCTCGAAGCCAATCGCGCTGTCCTACGAACCTACGACTACGATGGGGAACTGCGAGAGGACGAGCCGAGGACACGATGCAATCATCGTCGACTCACCGTGGGATTAATCACGGCCCATCTGAAAAAAATAACGAAGGCCCATATCAGTACAGCATCTTGAGGCTGTCTCCAACAGGCTCCCCTAAAAAGCCCCTACCCAAAAAAAGGAGACGGATTCTTCCCTATTCCATTCCATAAAATAGAGAATTGCTCTTTATTGGCTCTCTACAACAGAAATCCCTAAATTTAATCCCCTATAGCCTCATATACAGGTTCCCGTTTAAAAAAATCTCTCCCTATATTTCTCCCATCTACAACAGCGTTCCCTATATGGAGAATTGTATAGGGTAGAGGACGCTTTAGGAAAGCCTGTTGGAGACAGGCTTATATGTAGAGATTCTATTTTCTTCCCCTATACAATTCTCCATATAGAGATGCTGTTGGAAATGAGAAAAATATAGGAAGAGATTTTTTTTTAGAGGAAGCCAATATATGAGGCTATAGGGGGTCAGATTTAGAGATTATTGCTAGAGTTAGCCTGATAGGCCGTCGCTCTAGGCTTTTCTTTAGGCCAGGATGGGAAGGCTGCACAATTGGCGAATTTTTTTATTTTATATTAATTTTATTTATCTCTATCTCTACTACTTTAAACCAGCTTATGGCGGTGGTGGTGTCGGTGATAACAGTGTCAACTAAGAATCTGAGCCATTCGATCAAATACCGGCCCCCAACTTTTGCAAATCTAACTGCACTTGGCAAGGAGCAATCGCCCGAGTAACATACGACGGGCTTCTCGATCGACATGGTGTGCTGCCGTCGTCCATCCCTCCTCCTCCAACTTTGGTTTTGTCGTTAAGCTCCTTTTCTCCTCCCCCTCGAGCCATGGGTGGACATGACGGAGGCGTATCGGATCCGAGCGTAGTGTGGTGACGGCAGGGGACACCGGCCTTCTTGGGAAGCGCGGGCTCCATGCTGGTGCCAACGGTGGCAGGGATTGGGAGGATGGCGACGCATACCGTGGTCACTGCTCAATCTCCGCCGCCATGGATCTAGGGATAGAGATAGATAGGAGATGCCATCGGCGGCGGATAGGGAGGACGGCGGCACGCATGGCGGACAGAGCGGTGGAAGATGAGATTGAGAGATGCTGAATTTCTTCGGATGGAAACAGTAGCAAGGTCAACTCTCAACTCTCAGGTTATGTTTTTTTGTGCTGATCTGTAGCTGAAATGACTAAATTTCGAGAGCTTCTCAAGGTAATATCGATATTCATATTCATTTCGTTTAACTTGCTATTCAAAGCGTTAGAATCCATCTTTGAGACAGCAAAAAAGAACTCAAAAAAGCTAAACCATATTCTTTTTAAAACGTACATACACTGTTAAGCCGTCACGCCGAAAGAACGTAGCCTCGAGCTCTCGACCACGCATGGTGCTGTGGGATTGTAGTCACAGAAAGCGGCATAGTACTGCACTAGTTTCATAGCCTACCTCTCTTAGGGCCCGTTTCGGAACCACATTCCCGATCGAGATCCTGGCCCAATCCCAAGGTGGGAATCCCGGCGTGGTAAAATTCCCAGGGAATTATTTGGGTCCATTTGGAAGTCTCTTTTGACAGGGATTATTGGTCCTCTTCCCCACTCTTTCCCGGTGGAAACCTGTTGACACCCAAACTTGGCACAAAAATACGGTTATTTTAGTGGCTAAAAGAGGGTGAAAAACAGCATATTCGGCCAAAAAAGGAGCTAGATCGGCATATACTCGGATGTCATTATTAGTTGATTGGCTAATATTTAGAAAAAAATCATGATCGGCTTTTATACATGCATATATACACGGAAGGATTAGATAGCTAATTAAAGGGGATATATGGTACACATGATTACGCATGGATATACTACAATCGGCTTCTATACGTGTATATGTGGCCGGGGCATGAACATGGTTTAATGACTAGCTAAAACTACGTGAGATGATCATATGGAATATTTATGACCGATCATGTTTTTATGGCATATGAAATTGGCTATATTTGGAAGGTGCATGATTGGTTTGTTTTTGGGAAGGCCTGAAGCATGCTACGTGATCAAGATCAAGATGGAAGGCCAATCGGTAATTAACCCGTACGTGGTTTGTATGCACGTGAAGATCAAGCAAGGAAGGTTCAAGCTCACGTCGGCTACAAGATTAATAAAATTAGTAATAGTATTATAGTCGGTTTGTATCTAGTTCGTGACTTGCACGATAAGTCTAGTCGGTTAGTTATTTTAGGTAACTAAGAGATAGAGTCCATGTCAAGTTATCGGATTAGCCGGTACATCGTCCGTATAAATAAGAACCGTGGTGCGGTGTGTAAAGGACCCCCTCTTTTTTTCAGCATATCAATATAATCTACTATTTTGTCTACTTTCACCTTTGTGCCATGAACCCGATCAATCCGTTCGTATCGGTGTTCTAAGTACAAATGCCGGCGTCTACTGTCTCGGTTTAGTTCGATCTCTTCGAGGGACTGTATCGGTTCAGTCCGATCTTCTCGCCGTCGGCATCGGAATACTATATCTCGGCGGCATTGCTGCGCATCGCCGTCTGCCGGAGGCGTTAGATTCCATCCCGTTCTATCGGCTCGATGTTTCATCGTTAAGCCGATCATCGGTTTATTTCCCAAGCTATCGGTAAATCGTCATTGATTAGACGGTAGTTTGTCTATCTGAAATCTTGCCGATTGCAAATAGTCAAATCGGCTGGCACGTCCTCGCAAAGCCCGATCCCCTGAGTTCGGCTGTAGTTGGCGCCGAGAAACCACTTTTCTGCGTCAACAAAACCCACCCCTCCTCCCGAGGCCTGGTTTTTCTCCCCGTCTCTCCCTCGCGTCGTGCCCACAGACTCGTCTCCTTGCTGCACCGCCTCCGCCTCTGACCCCTCCGGCTATAGATGGCTAGATGGGCCGGGCCAAATGGGCCGGCCCGAAAGCCCGTTGATTTGGCTCGGCACGAGCACGGCCCAAGACGATAGTAGCGGGCCGTCTTGCGGCCCGCCCGACGAACTGCCGTCGTCGGGCCGCCACTGAGCTGGTGGCACGCACGCACGACCGTTTATTTTTTGTTTCTATTTATTATCTGTAGGTATATTTGGAACCATTGCCCTATATAAACACAAAGGCAGCTGCGGTCATTTGGCTAGCTAGCGCGGCGCTAGTCCTCCCAGGTGCGACCGCGAGCCGCGAGTTCGTGGGATCGAGTCCTGCGCTCGCCCATTTTTTTCCTCCTCCCGGCGCTTGCTGCCTCGCTCGGTCGCTCCCGGCGCTTGCTGCCTCGCTCGGTCGCTCCCGCCTCGGTTCCCCCCTCTGCGAGGCCTGCTAGCGGCCCACGAGGCTTGCCGTGCTAACCCGCAGGCTGCGTGCCGTGCCTGGGCCGCCACCCCCGCCCGTGGGCCGGCACGGCACGGCACGACACGATTAGTGACATGGGCCGTGCCGGGCCGTGCCGCCCGTTTGGCCATCTATACCTCCGGCTCCCTGCCACCGCGGAACGAGATCGTCTGCAGTCAAGCGTCGTGACTTGCCTCTGTAGTCGCACATCTGCAGCCGTCTGCTGCTGATCCAGCGGTGATACATAGAGATGGGCTTGCAAGTGCTCCACCCCTCCAAGCGCTGGGTTTCGGCCCAACAAGAGCACAGACTGCTCGCTTTTTTTTGGCGCCGCGGCTTGCTTTTTTGGTGCCGTGCTTTTTTGGCACGAGGGCAAGCAGAGAGGCGGCGATCGTTCAGTGCTCGTGCTCGGTCGCCATTGATCGATGAGGACCAGATCACAAGGATTGGTGGATTTGCTGAATGCTTGATATCTTCTGCACATGATGTTTGAAAGGATCTAGCTGGATGCATGCGAGCAGCAGGTATATTCAGTACCTTTGAATCAATTTGGTTCTATAGGAAATCAGAGTGGTTAACTTGTTAACAATCAATATTAACTAGGTCTTGCTATCCTACTTACCAGAGAAATTAAACTTCTCCCTTCCTCATTAAGATTGTGTTGGAATTGAAAGCTGCATATTTGAGATGGAAGAAAATAGGTGCGTAACACCATGGTTGTTCCTTTTTCTCCAAGAGATTGGGTAGATTTTTGTTCAGTACATCACCAAATCAATTTTTTTTCTTGCAGGGAGGGTTTGCTGCCTAGTTTGTTACCTCAAGTTGGGATGGAGTTCAGTACAATAGAAGAGGCTTGGATGTTTTGGGTTAGCTATGGAGGTCTAAAAGGCTTTGAGGTTAGAAAAATGTACACAAACAAAAGAAAGTCAGATGGGAAGGTTAGGTCCTGCAGATATGTTTGTGCAAATGAGGGTCATAGATTGAAAGATAAAAGGGATCATCTAACAAAGTGTCCAAGAGCTGAAACTAGAACCGATTGTCAAGTTCGCATGGGTGTTGTAATGGACCGGGAGAAGGGAAATTATAAAGTGTCCGATTTGATTTTGGAGCGCAATCACATCCTTCACTTGCCACAAACCTCGCACTTGATGGTGTCTCAAAGGAAAATTTCAGAGTTACAAAGTTTTGAAATTGAGACAGCTGACGATGCAGGAATTAGGCCTAAAGATGCACATGGGTTGGCGAGTCTCCAGGTTGGTGGCTCACATAACCTCAGTTACACACTTCGTGACCACAAGAACTATTTACGGGGCAAGCGCCAACGGGAAATGGCATATGGCCAAGCAGGAAGCATGCTTATGTATTTTCAAGACAAAATTGCAGAGAACCCGTCTTTCCAATATGCATTGCAGATGGACCGGGAAGAACAAATAGCAAACATATTCTGGGTTGATGCTAAAATGCTCACTGACTATGCATATTTTGGTGATGTAGTCAGTTTTGACACTACTTTTGGAACAAACAAGGAGAGTAGGCCTTTTGGTGTATTTGTTGGGTTCAATCATTTTAGGGAAACAGTGGTTTTTGGTGCCGTTTTCATGTATGATGAGACATTTGAGTCCTTTGAGTGGCTATTTGAGACCTTCCTGAAAGCACATAATGGGAAGCAACCTAAAACAATCTATACTGATCAAGATTCTGCAATGGGAAAAGCAGTTAAGGAAGTGTTTTCGGAAGCATGGCATGGTTTATGCACTTTTCACATTATGCAGAATGCCGTCAAACATCTAGCTGAACCCAACATTGAAGAATCAAGTACTTCTCCCAAACATGCAGCTGAAGGCAGGGAGAAAGAACCAAGTATTCTCTCAGATTTTAGTGCATGTATGTATGAGTACGAGGATGGGGCCACATTTGAACATGCATTTAACATCATGAGGACAAAGGTGAGAAAGCAAACTTGGTTGGATAGTATATACAAGGTGAAAGAAAAATGGGCTGAATGCTATATGCAGGATGTGTTCACATTAGGGATGAGGAGTACACAATTAAGTGAGAGTCTGAATAGTGACTTAAAGAGACATTTCAAATCTGATTTTGATATCATTCGGTTCCTTAAGCATTTCGAAAGGCTTGTGCAAGATAAAAGAAATAATGAGCTAAATGCTGAATTTGAATCAAGGAAAAAATTACCTAGAATCAAAATGAGGATACCTATGCTAATCCAAGCTAGCAAGCTGTACACACCATCTATATTCAAAGCTTTTCAAGGTGAGTATGAAAGGTCAATGGCAGCATGTACCACGGCATTGGAAGGAAATAATGAATATCTCGTAGCAATTGGGAGTCTTGATGAAAATTTTACCTTTGAGAAGGAGTATAAAGTTATTGGTGATCCTTTAGAGCAAACTACTACATGCAGTTGTGGGCAGTTCAACAGAATTGGAATATTGTGTGGTCATGCTCTAAAAGTCCTTGATTTGATGAACATCAAATCACTCCCAGCACAATATGTATTGAAGCGATGGACACGGGAAGCACGTAGTGGAACAATACAAGACAACCAAGGTCGAAACATAATAGAGGATCCAAGATTAGATGATATGCTTCGCTACAAATATATGACTCGCAAATTTCTCAATTTGGCACATCGAGCCGCCAGCCATCCAAGGTGCACCTTGTTAGTAAACAACACACTTGACATCCTTAGCAAGCAAGTTGAAGACGAAATCAATGGTTGTACTAGTACTACGGATACATCCGCTGCTCCCACGAATGTTACTCCCATAGGTGATTTGGTGAGTACAGCCCGCCTAAAGAAAAAAGGAGGTAGAAACAAAAACCTCGAAGCGCAAAAGAACTTGGCTCGATAAAAAGCACAAAGGTACAAAGAAGGGACATAAAAAAAAGGAGAAAGGTTCAATGGTATGCAGCAACACAAAATATATTTTATTCTCTTTAATTGTATTCAATGGAAACATGTCTAATTATATTTTCAAAATATGATTCTCTTTTATTAGAAGGAACAAGAAACTATAAAAGTGACATTGGATGAAGGTGCATCAGTACAAAATATTCCCCCTAGTACTTCTTGGCCCAAGGAAGGGATTTCTGAACCATATTCCTCCATCAATACCTTCTCTCAATTACTGACGGTAATATTTTAAAATTATGATCATTCTATTGATGATACATACAAAGAGTTCAATTATTGTTCTTTTATTTTGCAGAGAGGAATCACCGATGATCTTGATGCTGAATTCTAGTAATAGAGCTTGTGAAATCAGCAAGGAGTTGCACCAAAACATAATGGGGAAGCACAATGAGCAGCAGCAAAATAGAACTGGACTTTTGTATGTAGTAGTATAATATGAAAATGGGGGCACCCTCGGCATATTTTATCTTTTGTATGTAAAATGCAGCAGGTTCTCTGAAAATGGGACCTCCTCAACATATTTTGTCTTTTGTATGTATTATATAGCAGGTTATGTGAAAATAGGACCTTTTGAGGACTCAATTTAGTTTCAGGATATACTCGGACTCAATTCAGCATATCCTTTCAGCAACATTTTGTGGTTAATTTCTTTGTTGATCATTGAATCCATTTCTGAATTTGTGATTTACAGTGAAAGGGGGCTGCACCAAAACAGGATGGGAGTAGTAGAAGAAATGTCCTTTAGGACTTCCTTTAGGACTTCTCTTTTGGAACTGAATGTATGAGCACTCCTTTAGGTCCATAACTTCTCTTTTCACTTAATGTATGAGAAGAGCAGTCCAGGTTCAGTCCTGGTCTAGGCCAGCAGGGAGGGCAATCCAGGTTCAATGTTTTGTAACTAAAGAAGCAAGACATCACTTATATTTGCCCCTTCTGTATGGACAATTGCACAAACTAAAAGAGCTTTACAATCTGAAACACGCCCAAATTGGAAGTGCTTTACAAACTCAAATTACATTCTATGCTTTACCAAGAAAGGAATACATTCTGTGCTTTACAAACTCAAATTGAAAGTGCTTTACAAACCAACTTTGTACAGAGTTACCCATTTTACAATTGCATTCTGCAGCCAATCCACTGAGTAATAACATTCATTCTGTAACACAATCCACAGCTCTGTAACACAATCCACAACAAGAGTATGACCAAAACTAGAAATCACTGAAACTGGACCACCACAGCGTTGGTTGATCCTCAGTGCGACGGCGGGGCTCAACCAGCGCGGCGGCGACGATGCGGCTCCTCCCAGCGCGGCGGCTACGGCGCGGCTCCCCAGCACAGCAGCGACACGGAGGCGGCGACGGGCCGACGACACGGCTCCCCAGCGCGGTGGCGACACGGGAGGGGGGCGACGGCGGCGGGAGCAGGTGGCTAGGGTTGTGGAGAACGCAAGGAATGGGAAAAGACAACAGAGAGCGAGTGGGCTGCGTTTGTGCTTGTTGGGCCGAACCTAGAAACGCGTGGGAGCCTGGTAGGAGCCGGTGGCCGCTGGATCAGCAGCAGACGGCGTAGATGAGCGACTGCAGAGGCAAGTTGATTCGCCTGACTGCAGACGATCTTGTTCCGCCACCGCAGCCTCCCCCTTCGCTTCCCTACCGTCGCCTCCCCTTTTGCTCCCTTGCTGCCGCCGCCTCCGACTCCGACCCCTCCGCCTCCGCCTCACCGTCGCCGCCGCCGCCTTCGACTTCGCCTCCGCCTCCCTTTCTCCTCATCTCCCTCTCATCCCTTCAGGTACGCCCCCCCTCTTGCACATCTCGATCTGATTTACTGCTTCCAACTCATGACGGATGATTCACAGTTGCTTCCAGTTAGATTGTTGGGTTGATTTGATGTGGGATCTCAAGAGGGATGTGGTTTTGGCTTGTATGTTTCATATAATCTTTGGATAAAAAGGGTCAGATCCACTAATTGTACATTGATTTATAGTATCTAGTTAGGCCCGTTTGATTTATGTGAATCTTGTTCATGAGAATGCTCTGTGAGAGTTTCGATTTATAGCCATCGTGTTTCTTGGTTAATTGGTGACCATATTATCAAGAAACGGCAGAGTTGCATCAAACTTTGTCAAGTAATCTGTTTGCATGACTGCTAGTGTGCATCCCTGTTTTGTTTCTTTGGCTTGTAGTCTTGCTGATGATTGGATATACATATACGTATATGTATATGTGCATGTGCAGGTTTATTCTTCCTCCATGGCGGCCTTCAACAAGCTTGGCAGCCTTCTAAGGCACAATGCTTTGGTGAGCAGTGCCTCGACTGGCTCAACTCCTGTTCAATGCTGCTCGGCTCATGTCCCCCAAGGTTTTAGTGGGTGCTGAGTTTTTCCTGTTTTGCTTCTGATGCATGTACACAGTAAATCTAGCCGGTCAGGACTTAAGTCCGTTCTCGTTTGTCAGGTCTTTCCTAGAATACTAATGACCAAGGGCTGAAAGACGCATTTTCTGGCTTTGGGGAAGTCACTGATGCTCAGTGTATAATTGCTAACCTTGTTATGTGTAGCAGTATGAACATTTTGCCACAGAAATGTTTGGTCAGTTGTTTGCCATAGAAAACTGATAATGACTTTGGACAAGCCAATAGTACATTACCGTCAGACCTCCGAAACTATGAAAAATAAGTCCACATTGCTTAGAAAATCTTCCTCCTTGGTTTTTCCTTGCTTGGTAGGAAGGCATGTGCATGCGTAAGAATGTAGGAAATTTCAGTATGGTAATATGGTTTGAACATGTGCTAGTCTTGCCAAATTTTTTTCCAAATTGACTGAGTACTAGGCCAAGTGAAAATACTCTCTCGGTATGTTAACAACTCACAAAAATGTTGCCTTGCCAATCAATATGAGACATTGCCTAATTTGCCTTGTAATTATTGCCTTTCTGATCAATACTTGTTTAAGCAGACATTGCCTAGCCTGCTTAATTGTTGCCTTTTAATTATTTGCTCCGAAATAAGTTCCAGTAGGTTCATGTCAATCTTTGTTCCCTTCCTTACAGGGAGCGAGTTGGAAGATAAGAGAAAATCTTTTAATACTTACTGTCATTCATTTTAACAATTTAGGCTATCTGTTTCGGTAGGAAACGACATTGGCCATTGCTTGGTATGAGGTGTTGTCGGTTCTACACATGATGGCTATGATGCATGTATCTCAAGCCAATTCTTTGCTTCTTCCAAAGACATCTATACCATGCTGAAGTTTCTGAAGGTATGTATCATAAGCTAAGCTAGCTCTATTCCTCACTGTTAACATATTGTGAATCACTTCTGAATGTTCTGCTGGTGCTGCACTTAGCCCATCAAAGCACAGTATTAAAACTAAATATTATAACTTGGATTTAGTATATTTAGTCATAAATATATAACTTGCTGAAGTTTGTGATCATGTAGGTTCAAGAAAGGGATAACATTCCCCAAAATCACAAGCTGGTGCATAGAGGATATTCTTTTGAAGTAGTGATCGCTAGTTCATCTCCAAAATCAACAGTCGCACCTGTACCATGTCATGGGAACCTGTTTTATGTACAATGCGATCGAGCGAATTTTCTTTCATTGTACTTTGCCTATGTAATGTTGATATGGAAATTTGAATTTGAAGTCCAATTATTACGTGTAGTTGATTTATGGCAAAGTTTAGATTTGCATCGTAGTACAGAACATTGACATTTTTTGCAGCAGCTTTGTGTTTTTTTCTTAATTCTCTGGATTTCCCCTTAATTTTCTGGTTTTTTATTTTTTAAACCCTGACATTTATTTTGCAATATTTGTTTTTCTATATTTTCTCAATTTCAAAAGTTTTTTGCATTCCTAATGTACGTGCTAGGGATGGGATACTACTGAGGAACAGTGCTAGGGAATATTGGGCAGAGAAGAGCGGGTGGGGAGGGGATCCACCCTGGGATTGTAAAATGCCCATAAAATCCCCTTCAGTGATTTCCATCCCTGGTTTTTTTTTTTCCCTGCGTTGCCAAATGAGACGGTGAGTACTTACCGCTGCCTTTTTATCAGCACCAAATCGGAAATCCCGGCCACATTTCTTCAATTTTTCCGGGCCTTAACCACATGTCCAGAAAAGCCGGACAAAAAAAACAAAACCATACGCGCAGTGCGTTCGCGTCCGCCCGTGCACAGCTAGCTAGGCACGCGCGGTGGAGTTGCCCGGCCCGCGAACACCGCAATTCGTGTCGATCTGCTACCTCCTAGATAGCACAAAACAAAAAACGCTCGTAAATTCTAGTAACTAGGCTCATCAGAGTGTCGAATGTCGATTGTTTATAGTACTACAGGCTACAGCCCTAGCATCCTATAAAACCTTTTTTCTTCTTTATGGCACAAACCACTCACACGCCCACACGCAAAGCGCAGCCGATACATGCTAGGACCATCTCTAAGACCATCTCCAACCATATTCCCTTCATTTCATTCCATTCCCTATTTTTTTCTCCACATTCGTTCCCTTCATTTCATATCATCTCCAACAGCATCCCTTTAAATAAATTTACGAAGAAAACGGATAGAGAATCTCGTTCTAAAGAGAATGCGGGAAGAAATTTTTTCTGACGAGAACCACGATGAGATTCTGTTGGAGCATCAGAATTTCTTCGCGAAGAGATCTTGACCCCTGAAGGGACTCCCTTGGAGATGGTCTAAGGGAAATTCCCTTCAGAGGCCAAATTCCCTTCGTGAAGAAATTCTGATGCTCCAACAGAATCTTATTGTGGTTCTCGTCAGAAAAAATTTCTTCGTGCATTCCCTTTAGAACGAGATTCTCTCTTCGTTTTCTTTGCAAATTTCTTCGAAGTGATGCTGTTGGAGATGATAGGGAATGAATTTGAGGAAGAGAATGGGAGAAGGAAGTATGGTTGGAGATGGTCTAAGTAGGGGTGAAAACGGATCGGACAGTGCCTTTACCATATTCGTATCCATATTTCTTAAGCAAACACGAATACGGATTCGGATAATCTCATATTCGAATACGGATATATACCCAAATACAAATCCGGATATCTGTTGTAGGAAGGGCTTCCCCTTTTACCTGAAGATCGGGGCGAAAATCCCGAAGATGGTGATCACCAAGGCAGGAGGATCCGAAGATAGTCTTCGAGAGACCTTAGGAGTATACAAGCAAAGGGATAGCGAGAAAGGGGATTCCCGAAGATAGTGGCCGCCAAGTTCATGGATCCCGAGGATTGTAAAGGCCTTCGGGAAAAGCCAGGAAGTGCAGAAGCAGCGGTGGTACAGGTTTTACCCGAAAGTACCCGAGGATACCCAAGGATAACTAGGTAGCGGAAGAGGATCGGATAACTATGGGCCAAGTGCTTGTAAAAGACCAATAGTTGAGAGATGGGCCTGAAGTGGCCCGGCCCAGTGATTCAATAAGGGCCCAATTGTAATAGGGGTATTTGAGGTTTTTTGCCTGGGTAGAAAAGAGGGTAGGTATTGTAAAAGGCCATCGATTTAGCCATCGACGGTCAAGGTCCAAGGGCGAATTCGTCCTCTAGTATCTCCCTTGTAAACCCTACTCACCAGTACCCCTATAAATATATGAGCACCCCACCGATAGGGGGGCAGAGCATTTATTCCTACCTAACAAGTGTGTCTCCTGTTCCAAACCCCAAACTACTTTTAGTGATCTCTCTTTTCTGGAGGGACACTTCGTACTGTCTGAGACACTTCGACGAAGATATCCTCGAATACGAATACGGTTCGGATACCACCTTTTCCGAGGATTTTTGTCTCATCCTAGATATAAATCAAGACTTCATCGGATACGGATAGGATTAATGCGAATACGGATATCATTGGATACAAATAGTGTTTGTATTCGAATACGGATAACATCGTATACGAATAGTGTTTTTTCAAATACGGATGCCGGATAATACGGATTTTTCGTTTCCATTTTCCACCCCTAATGATAAGAGCATCCCCAATAGCCTCTCCATCGCATCCCATAAAACACTATTTATACAGACTGTGCTATAGAGGGGCTGTTGAGAATGCTCTAAGATATTGACTAAAAACAACCACGTCTCAATATTATTCATCAACATTTCGATTGTTATCGTATTTCTTTCTATATGCTCCCTATATTTTTCTCTTTTATATTTTATTTCAACCCTACTGATACAGTATCGGGCCAAAATTTATGAAAGAGATGTGGCTAGCAATTAAACATGACCTTGGGGCATCGCCTATAGGACCTAACTTGGGCCTTGTTTGTTTCAGCTTAAATTAAATTAAATTATTTTTTTTATTTTTGTATATGCCAAATGATGTAATACTTGTCTTTCTTTGGGATTTTAAATAGTTTTTCTTAGAGTTGGTAAAACATTTTCCCATAATTTTTTGAACTCTTAAGACTGAAAGACATCACAACTTTTCTGATTAAAAATTTCAGCAACTTTCAGCTCAAACGAACAAGGCCTTAAGCAACATGCCCTTAGGGCATCACTAATAGGGTATAACTTAGGTCGTCCAACCTAATAATGTAGCAAATAAAATAGAAGAGAGAAATATTGATAAATAGTGAAAAGAGTTGTTAATGATGGTTGAACGGTGATTGAGCCGTCATAAATTGGACCCATTGAAGATGGCCTTAGAAATGTCCATTCCACCCGTCATAGATGGCACCCTTGCCTCTAATCTCCCTTCTTCTTGCCACCACATCCTACAACGCCTATTAATCCAGGAATAACCGAATAAGGGTACGTAAACCCCAATTTAAACGTTGAACTCTTGGGCCTAACCCTATTAGCAGCGTGGCTAGAGAATAAGCAACATCATGGAGGAGAGCGAACAACATGGAAGGGCGGCTAGCAAAAACATGTTTTGAACTAATGACAAGGGTACTGTCAATTTATTCAAAGAGAGGAGAAAGAGTTCAATTACAAGCAGGCAGAAACCAAAAAAAAAAGGGCCAGCAGGAGCTAACCCAGGGGAACAAAGAACACAGAAACAGCACCAGGTTAGCAGAAACACTCGAAGGAAAGAGATTTTACGGTAGAGGCTAGCGACACGACATACAACACCTTCGCGTTGCACGCCATTTTCCATATATGACTAGACAATTACTGTAATCTGTAAAAGAGAACTAAACCAAAACTCAACCGGAAAGAGTTCAGATGAGATCTGAATAAGTCCACCAAAAGTAGCTGGAAATTTTAATTCTGAGCAAGTTATGATCAGTGATGTTTTTAAATTTGGGTGTGTGAAGACAAAAAAAATACAATCATAAAAAAATTGCAATGTCAACATAAAAATACAAACAGTAGAGTTTAAACCTTAGGAGGAGGAGATCACCAAAGAGTGTCAAGCCAGAGTGGCGGTATATGGGCATAGGGCTCAGACAACACCCGACGAGCGGTCGATGACTTCGCAGCACCGTGGCACCGGCGGCTCAGGCGTTTGGCGCTAGCGTCTGGGCGGGATCGCTGGTCACGGGAGTTGGAAGGCGGTGTGTCGGGATACCATCACAGCCCATTGCTATGGCCTACTCCCTGACGGTCCACTCGAACAGCCTACCAGGGTCCAGCTCCCTGGAAGGTTCTATCTGACCCGTATGCATCCTGCCGGGCAGCTACCTGGCTGGCACGGTGCGTAACGGCCAAAGGAATCGTGTTTGAGTTCGTCTCGAACAGGAGTTCTGCACGGCTACGTGAAGACCCGGACGTGGTTTCCTGGATTGGAGTAGAAACCGTGATCCCCAAGAATTGGAGTATGCCTTATCTATCTCGGGATGTATTTGGCACGTCGAGTTCGTTACGATCTCGTGGTTAGTCCGGCCCGATTATCCCTTGATAGATCGGTTTGCTCAGCACTATATAAATAAGGCCCCTACAGCGTGTTGAGGGGTCAAGCCATCATCTGATAGCGCACCTGATCCTTGCATTGTCGCATATTACTTCCTGCACGCCATAATCTCGCTGAGACCTGTTCGTCTCGCCGAGTCTCACCTTGTAATCATCTTGATATATAAGAAAGGCTGGACGTAGGGCTATTATCTCTCCTGAGATGCCTGAACCAGGATAAAAACCCCTGTCTCTCTGTTGCTCGCTGGTTGCTGTTCGGCGTGTCTCCTATCTCCCTTTTTCAAGAACCTTAGTTGACTTGAGATCGATATCTCAACCGTCGACAGTTGGCGCCGTCCGTGGGGATCACAGTAGATCGAGCATGTCGAACTCCATCAGCGACCAGGGATCTCTTTTTGAGGACTACGACTCAGAAGGATAGGATGTCTCATCCCCTGTCAGATCGGATCGATCTGTTCGATCTCGATCGCTTTCCATATCTGGGACAGAAATCTCTGGATACGTTTCAGAGATGGTCTTAGATCAAGCTCCCGTCATCGACGATGAATACGGAACCGACGATCTTCACGATGGTTTAGATCTTTCGGATCCCAAGGCTATGTCGGTCGATTCCTCCTATGGCGACACAGTGATGACACCGTCCAGCGCATCAACGCACGGCCACCGCAGTATCAACATGGCCGGTGCAAGAACCTCAGAGGATCCTGCACGGGTCATGGCGGCCGAAGAGACCGAGCGGATTAATTCTGCTCGGCAACAAGATGGGACTACGTCAGCTGCTCGCGAGCAAGAAATTGTTCGCCGTAGCCTAGATGCCTCAATCAATCAAACCTTGACGCAGATTCGCGATCAGCGCAAACGTCAGTTACGCGATCCGCCTCGCGCAACTACGCCAAGTCCCCCGGCAGACGTTCTACCTGCTCGGGTTGAATCCCCGCGTAACCAGACTCCGGTCGGGCAAAACGCGGACGCCTCAGGGATCCCAGGACCCCTTGAGCAGAGTCGGGAACGACCTCAAACCCTGGCAACGGTGGTCAGATCCACTAACCAGGCTAATCTCGCCCTCATGAGAAATGCTGTTGCTTCTCACGTAGAGCGGCTGGCTGAAGACCTTAAGTCCATAGGTGAAGTTAACACTTCCTCCGGGCAACGCAGTCAACCTGCCTTGATCACCGATAACGGTCCCCAGTTCAGAAGCGAGCTATTTCAGGAATACTGTGAAACAGCTGGGCACCAAGGTCTGCTTCGCCTCTGTGGCACATTCACAGAGCAATGAAGCAGTCAAGCGAGCTAACGGACAGATGGTCCAGGGTATTAAACGGCGCGTGTTCGCGGCACTCCGCGAGCACAACAAAGCCTGAGTTGACGAAGTTCCTTCCGTTCTCTGTGCCGTTCGCACCACAGCCGGCCGGGCAACCGGAAAAACTCCTTTCCAATTGGTCTACGATGCAGAAATCATCTTGCCCGCCGAAATAGTACTCGGCTCGCCCCGCATGAGCTCGGTCAACTTGGTTGACTCAGAGTAAGAGCGCTTGCTCGAACTCGATCTCCTCAAAGGCACACGCGACCGGGCACAAGTCAGAATGACACGCTACCAGCAAGATTTTCGCCGGCACGCTGCCAAATCAGTTCGACCAAGGGCATTGAAGACGGGCGACCTCGTTCTGCGCAGTGTCCAGAACCTGTCCAATGCCAACAAGTTAACTCCCCGTTGGGAGGGCCCGTTCACGATCGTTTCTACTGCTCGTCCGGGCATTTCGTCGAGCAATGGAGGGCGGGAGAGTGACCAAGACTTGGAGCGTCGACCCGACCGTAAGTTCTTTGTGTAGGTCCCTTATTTTCTTAGCTCCGCGCCTTTTTCTCAAACTTCACGCCTTAGTTCGTCCAAATCTCTCGGGCTGCCATGCAAAGTTCAATCCAATAAACGGTGAATGTTCGCGGCCCCCTGCGGTCCTTTCTCACCACTCGTCTTCTCAGACTATCTCTCTCTCTCTCTGGTAACACTTGATGGCTGTCCGGTCTTGCGAACTCTTGGCTCTGCGATCTTCAGGGTTTTCCTGCCCGTATCTAGTTTCAACGAGTTCCTAAACTCAGAGTTGCGTAACACGGCATCCAGCCTCGCTGTTAAGCCTGCTCTTGTAAGCCCTCCGCGGCAGAGGCACTTACCGCTCACGGCACGACCACTTGGCAAAGCCTGCTCTCGTAAGCCCTCCGCGGCAGAGGCACTTTTCTTGTTCGGTTACCTTTGGAATTGCCTAACTTACGTTAACGAGCAGTTCATGGACCAAGTCGATCAGAATACGGGTGTCACTCTATCTCTTTGCGCACGTGCTTGAATTCGCAAACTCAGGTCATCATGCATCGTCCATACCCGGGGTTAGGGTGTGGCTCTTTGGCTTGTGCACCTGTTTGAGTTCGCAATCTCAGGTTTTCGAGCAGATGCACAACAGGGGCTGGGAGTTAGGCTAAGCGTTCTACCGGTTTTTCTTAAAACTTTCTAGCGTTGTTCGCCTTACTCTTGGTTTCCTGTTCGTCCTTATCTTTTGCTTCTCTTTTTTACAGGGAAAATCTGTTCGGTCAGACTCTCGCTCTGATTCAGGCGCTCGGCGGTCTTGAGCTGCTCGGCCAGTTCCTTAACCCTTCCTTCCGCGATGCTAGTCCTCGCGGACAGCGCGTGAAGCTCCTCGGCTTCTTCCCGAAGAGTCTTGGAGGACTGCCTCTCCTCGGTCAGTTGGGACTTGAGTTGAATTTCGCAACCTTGATGCGTTTCGGTTTTCGGTTCCTTTTCTTAGCGTTGGTTTTTCAAAACCTCGTTGGTCTTTCGCTCCCGTAACGCTTCCTGCGTTTGAGCATGTCTTTTTATCTGGCGACGACCTGTACAGCTCCGGTTAACCTAAGCGGTGCACCACCGATGAAGTTCTGCCCACCGTAAGCCGATTCTCATCGCAACGGGCACTCCTGGCGCTGGTTCCGCGCCCGCCGAGGCGACACCAACGCTGCTCGGGTCCATGCCCGGATAAGATTTCGTCTCACACGTTTTGCTTGCGGCTAAGGTCCCGATCGCCTTCCCTGATTAGCGGTCTTAGCCACAGCGGGGCTGCACTTGCCCGCACACGTCTTTTTTATCCGTGCTACGTCCTTCCTTGTACGGTAATCCGAAGCAATGCACCACCAACGGAGTCCTGCCCACCGTAGGCCGATTCTCATCGCAACGGGCACTCCTAGCATCGGTTCCGCATTCGCCGAGGTGACACTAGCGCTATCGGAGGGCGTGCCCGAAAAAAATTATGTCTTGTGCGGGTAGGTCGTCCTTGTCGTGTTTTTTCTAAAACTCGCTTTGCTCTTCTTAGAGCCTGTTCTTGCTCTTTTTTTTTCTTACTGGCTCGTTTCTTGTTTGTCTTCTGCAGGAAGTACAGGAACGGGGAATGTCAGACTCCGGTGATGGTTGCGGCAAGGTTCCGAGCTTCCCCACCAAAACCGATCTCTGCATCCCTCTCTTCCTGGGTACGCTCTGCGCATGCCCGGAGACTGATTCACTTCACCCGCGTGTGATTTCTTACCTTTAACCGGCACTGACCTTCACAGTTCGGCTAAGTCAAGGTAGTGCGCCACCAATGGAGTCCTGTCCATCGTAAGCCGATTCTCATCGCAACGGGCACTCCAAGCGTCGGTTCTGCACTTGCTAAGACAACGCATACGCTGTCGCAAAGAATACGTCATGGGTAAAGCGTTGATTTCACGCGTTCTCTTGCGGCTCTGACTGCATTGGGTTGTGATTCACTTCGCACCGGGCAGCTCTTCGCCCGGAGCGCGCGTTTGGTCCCCGCGACGAGCTCTGTGCTCAGGGACTGGATCACCTCGCACCGGGTAGCTCTTCGCCCGGAGCGCGCGTCTGGTCGTCACGACGAGCTCCGTGCTCGGGGACTGGATCACCTCGCACCGGGCAGCTCTTCTCCAGGGTCGCGCATCTGGTTCCCGCGACGAGCTCCGTGCTCGGGGACTGGATGGTCTTTGACCGGGTACGTCTTCACCTCGTCGCACTTTCTGGTCCCTTCGACGGGCTTCGTGCTCGGGGACTAGATCTCTATACCTGGTTCCTTTGACGAGCTCTACGCTCGAGGACTGGGTCACCTTCCATCTCGTATGCATTGTCTGCTCCTAGCACACGATCTACGTCTGGGGGCACATCACCTTCGCTCCTGAGCACACATTTGTTCGAGAGCGCAATTTCTATTTCCTCGGGCAAGCTCTAGCCCGAGAGGTGGTTCCTCTATTTTCGTTCATACTTTCCTAGGTATCTTCATACCTAGCTGCAGCAGCACGAGTCCGTCTCGCGACTTGCTATGTTCATTCTCCCGGAAGATCTAATCTTACCGGATGCGGTGGTACGTTCTTCACTACCAAGAATCCAATCCCTCCTTGATGACATTCGGCTTTAAGGAGATGACTCATCTCACTTAAGACTGAGTACTCTTCTCGGACAGATGTCGTTCCCTGCTCAACGCAACAGAGTTGCTTGGTACTTGAAAGAGGATTCTAAGGCCTAAAGGGGGGTGAATAGGCAATTTTTAAATTCTTTTTCGATTATTTTTAATTAAGCATCATATTAAGAATTACCCAATCCTAGTTGCAATTATCAAGAAAGCAGAAGCAATAAACAATTACAAGGCAATTAAGACAAGGTAAACAATTTATCACAAGCGATGCAAGGAAAGTAAGTGCGGGAATTAAATAAGAGAGTGACACGGTATTTGTTTGACCGAAGTTCGGAGCCGCAACTCCTACTCTCCGTTGAGGCTACCCCTTGCGCACAAGGACCGGCTCGCTCTCGAGCCTAACGCCTCACTTACTCCCGGTAGTCGTTCCGCCACTCCGGCGAGGTGGACTCCGTCACCCGTACTCTCTCGCCCGGTCACGCACTTGAAACCTTGGAGTAGCTCGCAAATTTGTCGTCGCTTCAAATTAGGGATTTTACAAAAACGCCGAGTCTTCGCTAGGGTTCCGAGAAGTCCAAAAACCCCCTAGCACTTTATATTAATTAATTTTGACATCAATGCCACTAATAAAAATTAGGGCTCAACGATGCTCACAGTACTGATCAGGTTTGTTCGGTCCCGAACAAGTCTTGTTCGGTTGAACCATAACCTGTTCGGTCGTCTGTTGCACGTCTTTGTAGCAGGAAATATACCCTCTTTGTGACTTAGAGTCTCAAGAGGAAGACCCCACTCTAGTGAGTTATCCACTTGAGTCTCGGGGGCTAGCTGTCAGGAATAAAATCACTACCAATTGCCATGGCCCACTCCCTGACGGCCCACTCGAATAGCCTACCAGGGCCTAGCTCCCTGGAAGGTTCTATCTGGCCCGTATGCATCCTGCCGGACAGCTTCCTGGCTGGCACGGTGCGTAACGGACAAAGGAATCGTGTTTGAGTCCGTCTCGAACAGGAGTTCTGCACGGCTACGTGAAGACCCGGACGTGGTTTTCCTGATTGAAGTAGAAGTCGTGATCCCCAAGAATTGGAGTATGCCTTATCTATCTCGGGATGTATTTGGTACGTCGAGTTCGTTACGATCTCGTGGTTAGCACGGCCCGATTATCCATTGATAGGTCGGTTTGCTCAGCACTATATAAACAAGGCCCCTACGGCGTGTTGAGGGGTCAAACCATCATCTGATAGCGCACCTAATCTTTGCATTATCGCATATTGCTTCCTGCATGCCATAATCTCACTGAGACCTGTTCGTCTCGCCGAGTCTCACCTTGTAATCATCTTGATATATAAGAAAGGCTGGACGTAGGGCTATTATCTCTACCGAGAGGCCTGAACCAGGATAAAAACCCCTGTCTCTCTGTTGCTCGCTGGTTGCTGTTCGGCGTGTCTCCTATCTCCCTTTCTCAAGAACCTTAGTTGATTTGAGATCGATATCTCAACCGTCGACATGGTGGGCGTGTAGGGGTTGTGCGCGGGTCGCGGAAGGCGGCGGCACGGGCATAAGCTAGGAGGCGGAACCACGGGCAAAAGCCAGGAGGCGGCGGCCACGGAGCAGCCATGCGGAGACGGTGGGCTGCCGGGCAAAGCCACGTGACCAGTTGCCAGTGGCATGGACATGCTTTTCAAGGTGAAGGCCAATGTTGGCGACGAGCGACAACATCGTTGTTGGCGGCGCGCCACGGCGGCTTCTAGGGTTAGGTTTAGGTCAGGGTGCATGGGTGTGTCAGGAGAGTAGGGCGGATTTGAGCCCTTGTGGGAGGAGACGTCCGACGCTGTGATGATGGTCTGGTCGAGCCTTTACAGAATATATAGTGCTGACAACGGAGCGGAAAGAGGGTATATACATACAAGAAATATTTTCACAAAAAAATTGGGCGTACGGATGTACACCCTTGGGCTTTCTTTGTCCCGTCCCTGGTTGTGAGCTCGTGAGAGAGGCTTTGAAGACCAAACTAACATAAAAAGTTGTTTTAAAACTCTAAGAAAACCATTTTAAACTACATAAAAATAATGGGAAACACTCGCATGCATACGTCCCATTGGTCGGGACTCATGGGCGTCTTGAGTTCCATGAGTGGGCGAATTTGCCTTTGTGCGGCATGCAGGTGGGGCCCACAATATTTTTTTTCTTTCGGCGACCATAATTTTTGACTGGGTGCTCTAATCCAAAAACCATTTGCACCAACGTGTTCCTCGTATTTTTACGAACAAAACAAGATATAAGTTGCCATATAACTCTTCAAACTTATCCCGTGAAACTTGGGTTTCACGTACTGAAATTTGGATTTCATATTCGTTAAACTTGCCGAACTGCCAAGTTTCATCAGGTTTAATGCAAGTTTCATCAAGTTTCAACAGGTCTCATACAAGTTTCTTCAAGTTTCATCAGGTAAATTCAATTTTCAATAGGTTTCATCCAAGTTTCATTAGGTTACATACTAGTCTTGTTGGTCTTGATCCATATCGTCGCCTCCGTCATCTCCTTGGCCGCCGGAAGAGGAGCCCTGACCCTTGGGACGCTTGAACAAAGGCATATGAGCTGCAGAGGGTACCGACCGAGGTGAGGATGGATCATCAAATAGCTGGGTCGGTTGAGGATTTGGCAAATAAAAGTTGAGATGGCGACAGATTTATCCACCAGTAAAATGAATCTTACCAGGAGGAGGATATGACTGTGGTGGAGGCACAAAGGAAGGAGCAGGCCCTGAGGGAGGATATACCCAAGGATGAACCGGTGGTGGGTAGGCAGGTTGACGAGGAAAACCCTGATTCTGCTGGTAGGCCTGGTAGCTGTTATGAGCATGAGAGTACCATGAGTAAGGATTGGCCCCTTCTGGAACTGGCATGAACATAGCACCCATGTACTGTACAGCTGACTTGAACTCTGTAAATTCATCATTTAAATACGTCTGCTGCCCTGCCAGATCTGTCATCTCCCTGCGGGTGGCTGCTAGCTCTTCTTTCACCTCAGTGTGACAACTTCTCATTTCCGTGCGCAGCCCCCTCATCTCACCTATCAAAGCGTCATACCAAGGAGGAGGGGCAGCCTCAGAAGGACCTGCACTAGGCGCTGGCACAAACGGTACCTTTGACCGGAGCGGGCAGGAGAGTCTTGGAGGAGGAGCATCATCTCCAGGACGATCCAATTTGGGCTTGCTCCCAAGAGAGTTCAAGAAATTTTTCATCTGATGCTTCTTAACCTTGCAATCCCAACTCCTTATTTCAGCCTCTGATACGCGCTGAGTCCTGGAAAGCAATAGGCCAATATAGGGAGCTCGAGGTAGTGCCCTATTGACCTCTCTGAAGATGGAGTCATCGAATTCTCCCATGAGGGTGGCTCCAATATTGATAGTCCTGCTTGTCAGAAGGTATAGCATGAACCAACTGCAGATGGGAAGGATTACTCTCGGTTGCGCTCAGAACAAGCAGGTACTTCGAGAATAAGGTTGATTAGGGGGGCTCTGTCAGAATCGATTTGCCTTATCAATACTGATTTCTTCATCATCAAGATCTAGATACATAAATCTGATTTCATCCAACTGAGGGTATTTTCCCCTCCAGAGGGCATCTTCATAGGCCATTTCATTTAAATCGGTACCAGAATCTAGAGTACCCAAAGCATAGTTCATGTCTGCCACTGTGATCCCTTGAACCTGTCCATCCACTGAGTGATAGTAATTTGACTCTGACTCATCTTCGGCAACTAGTAGAGTGGCATAGAATTCACATATCCTTTCTTTACTCCAAGTCAACCTTTTGTTGGAGATTAGTTCTGCCAGGTCTGGAGTGGAGCTGAATATGGTATGAATTGCAGAACCTGCCACTGCGGTGATCTCGCTCCAGTCAATACAATGGGGGTCCCTCAGACCACCCTTGGGTGCAAGGAAGCACATGTATAGCTGCTTCTGAAACTTGGTGTAAAACCTAAAATCCTTGGTATCCTCTCGCCGCTGAGGGAACCACTTTGCATATGTGACAGACCTCTTCTTTCTCAATGTTTCCATGGACAATTTTAGGATCTGATCATCCACGGGGTCGTCCTCAGCGACCACGGTCTCAGTGACGTCCTCATCAATTGGATCTTCAGCATATGTGTCATCATCAGCGTCCTCGGTGGTTGCAAAAGAAGACCCCGCAACCCGAGTCCAATGATATCCTGGATCATGCTACTGTTGTAAATCCCCTCTAGTAGCTTTTCTTGGGCGAGGAGGAGCGGCACTGCTAGCCGTCTCATCAATATAATCAGGATCACCCCGGCTGCCACTGTCACGACGACCACTAAGGGTCCTGCTCAGAGCCTTCCCAAACTTCTTCAATGAACGCGACATCTCGAATCACTCCCTCTGACCAAGTGCCCACTAACGAGACAATCCCACTGCCAAGTGCCACTGACCAAGACCCAACCACAAGTGCCAGCCACAAGTGCCAACCACACCATGAGCCAACCCTGAATACAAGCGCGGGAAAAACCTATTCAAACCCTAGAACTCCGTAATTAAAAGAATTTGCCGGGAAAGGAGGCGGGAAGCTGTTACCGAGCCCTAAAAGGGAAGGGGAAGCCGCCGTGCGCGAGGGGATCGTCCCCTAGGCCCTTCCCGGTAGGGGAAAGGAGGGGAGCTCGACGGAGACGAGGCGCATGAACGGGGCCGTCCACCTTCAGTCCCCGCGGTGGGAATCGAAGAGGAGGACGAGGAGAGCCCGCCGGTGGCGGTGGATGTCGCCGGAGATCGCCGGAGAGTCCTCCCCGGAGAGGAGGAAGAGCAGGGGCGGCGCCGGTTTGGAGAGAGGAGAGAGATGGAATGAGGAAAGAGGGAGGCGGAGAGGTAAGTTATCAAATGATCTGCAGTTGGGCCCTGTCGGACGGCGTCAAGCGGTTATCGACGGCGTCCGACAAGATGGGGTCTTGGCGCGGAGGAGACCTCGTCGGACGCGGTCTGGGAAATCAAGACGGCGTCCGACAGAAGGATCGCGGCGCGAATTGAACTTGGCCGGACGGCGTCCGACAGTACGAATTCAGCACACGCAAACCCCTATCGGACGGCGTCCGAGAGTTTCCGGACGGCGTCCGAGGAAGGCAGATTTCGCAGTAGCTTGCACTTCTGACCAGTGGGCCCCACCAATACAAGAATTTTTAATAAAAATAGTATTTTGAAGAGATATTCTCCATCTTTGCTCAAAATTTAAAGGAAGATTCAAATGTGAGCAATTTTGAAGTAATTTTTAAATTTTTAATTTTGAAGGGGTAAGATTCTAAATTGACAAATGAAACCATTTCAAATTCAAAAAACCCAAATTTTGATCTTAGAGACCAAGAAAATGTGTGAACCCAAACTTTGCCTTGATTTCTCATATGGGCATGAAAATCGAGCATAGGGGTTCACTTTAGAGTTTAAGCACATGTTTTTAAATTTTGGCTGCTTTTCAAATATTTTGAACAATTTTGATGCCATATGATTTTCAAGAGAACAAATATGCATATGGAGCGAATTTTTCAAAGGGGATAAGATTTTTCAAATTGAGAGGTTTGAAATGGTAAGAGAATAAGGATAGTCCATTAATTTCAAATTTGTTTTGGCTTGAAATATAGGACAAGAATGTGCTAACCCAAAATCAAATTTATCTTTTCACCACTAGAGAGAGTTTTGAGATCATGAGTTGAAATTAAACTCCCCCTAAATGTGACAAGAGTCAAAAGCAAATGGAAAAATTCAAATAAGACCCAAAAATCACAAAAAACAATCAACACGCATTTGATCTATCTAGAATGTTGAGTTCATTCCTTAATTTGTAAAACCGTGCCTCATCTAAAGGTTTGGTGAAAATATCCGTCAATTGGTCTTCCGTTCGCACGTAGGTAAGCACAACGTCACCCTTTGCAACATGGTCACGAATAAAGTGATGTCGGATGTCGATGTGCTTTGTACGGGAATGTTGGGCCGGATTGTTGACTATTTTCACCGCACTTTCATTATCGCATAGAAGTGACACTTTTTCAAATTTTAGCCCAAAGTCACTAAGCATCCGTGTCATGTATAAGAGTTGAGCACAACAACTCCCCGCCGCTACATATTCCGCTTCCACGGTAGATAGCGCCACGGAGTTTTGCTTCCTCGAAGTCCATGACACGAGTGAGCGTCCTAGCAAGTGACAACCCCCGAGGTGCTTTTGCGATCAATTTTGCAACCGGCATAATCCGAGTCGGAATAGCCAAGAAGCTCAACGCGCGCTCGCTTGGGGTACCAAAGACCTAGACTAGTAGTGATTTTTAGATATCTCAAAATACGTTTTACGGCAATAAGATGCATTTCTTTAGGGAATGCTTGAAAGCGAGCACACATGCACACACTAAACATAATATCGGGTCGAGAAGCAGTGAGATAGAGTAGCGAACCGATCATGGAGCGATAAAGCTTTTGGTCCACGGGCTTTCCATCTACATTTAGGTCAACATGCCCATTTGTGGCCATTGGTGTTTTGATCGATTTGCAATCATCCATAGAAAACCGCTTGAGGAGGTCCTTTGTGTATTTCTCTTGACAAATGAAGGTCCCTTCCCGATGTTGCTTGATTTGAAATCCAAGGAAGAAAGTGAGTTCTCCAATCATCGATATTTCAAATTCCTTGGACATCATTTCTCCAAAATCCTTACATTTAGATTTGTTAGTGCATCCAAATATAATATCATCCACATAAATTTGACAAATAAATAAGTCATTTTCAATTGGCTTTAGAAACAATGTGGAATCAATCGCACCGGTTTTAAATCCCTTTTCTAAGAGGAAGTCCCTAAGACGCTCATACCATGCTCTAGGAGCTTGCTTGAGACCGTATAGCGCCTTAGGGAGCTTATAGACATGGTTTGGGTGTTTGAGGTTTTCAAAACCGGGCGGTTGCTCGACATAAACAAGTTCATCAATAAAACCATTTAGAAAAGCACTCTTAACATCCATTTGAAAGAGAGTTATGTTATAGAGAGAAGCGAAAGCCAAGAGTAACCGTATAGCTTCAAGTCGAGCAACGAGGGCGTAGGTTTCTCCATAGTCAAGTCCTTCGATTTGTGTGAAACCTTGCGCCACCAATCTTGTTTTGTTTCGCACCACTTCACCATTCTCATCTTATTTGTTGCGGAAGACCCATTTGGTTCCAATGACATTGTGGTCCTTCGGTCTTTCCACAAGCTCCCAAACTTCATTGCGGGTGAAGTTGTTTAGTTCTTCATGCATGACGTTCACCCAATCCTCATCCGCCAATGCCTCATCAATGGTCCTAGACTCAACAATAGACACGAAGGCGTGATGCTCACAATAATTAGCGGTATGAGAACGGGTTCTTACGTCTTGATTGAGATTGCCAATGACTTGATCTAGGGGATGATCCTTGGAGAGAGAGCGGTGTTGTTGGACGGGTACTTGTAGATCAATGCCTCCCCCTTGAGCTTTATCAACTTCAAAGTTTGCATCTCCGTCCACCGCTTGATCTTGAGTTGTAGGAGAGGTGTCTTGAGCTTGATTATCGATGGAGGTGGTGGGAGAGACAACTTCATCTTTTGGCACCTCCAGTGAGGGTCGAATTTCCCCCAACTCCATGGCTTCGTGTGGTAGCTCATCACCTACATTTCTTGTCAAATCTTGCTTATTTTGTAAGCCATTAGTTTCATCAAACTTGACATCATAGGCTTTCTCAACTAGCCCGGTAGAATTATTAAAAACTCGAAAAGCTTTTGAGCGAGAGGGGTACCCTAACGTGATACCAATGTCGCACCTCTTTTGGAACTTACCCAAATGAGTCATTTTCTTATAGATGTATACCTTGCAACCGAAGACTCGAAAGTAAGAGATGTTGGGCCTTCGTCCCACTAGTAGTTCATATGAGGTCTTGTGAAGGAGTCGGTGGAGATAGAGGCGGTTGATGGCATGGCACGCCGTATTGATGGCTTCCGCCCAAAAAGCATGCGGCGTGTTGTACTCGTCAAGCATTGATCTTGCCATCTCTATCAAAGTACGGTTCTTCCTCTCCACCACTCCATTTTGTTGAGGAGTGTATACCGCCGAGAATTCGTGCTTGACACCTAACTCATCACAAAATTCCTTAACATTTGTATTAGTAAACTCGGTGCCATTATCACTCCTCACCTTTTTGATAAAAGAGTCAAATTCCTTTTGAGCTTTCAAAACAAATCTTTTAAACACATCACCGGTAAGTGATTTATTTGCAAGAAAAAATACCCAAGTGAAGCGCGAGAAATCATCGACAATCACATAACAATAAGAATTACCGCATATGCTTGCATAGGTGGTTGGGCCAAATAAATACATATGCAAAAGTTCAACTGATCGGGATGTAGACATGAATGTCTTAGTCGGATGAGAATTAGCCACTTGCTTGCCGGCTTGGCATGAGCTACATAAACGATTTTTCTCGAATTTGACATCCTTCACTCCAACAACCAAGTTGCCTTTAAAAGCTTTTTTCAAAGTGCTCATTCCAATATGTCCAAGACGTATATGCCACAACCAACCAAGAGTGGTTTGAGCAATAAGACAAGTCTTGATTTGAGAAGTTTCACGGTTTGAAAAATCAACCAAATACTAATTTTGAAACTGGGTGCCTTCAAATGCAACACTTTGATCCTCGGTGGAAACAACACGAACTCTGTTGACCGAAAAGAAGCAATCAAAGCCTAAATCGCACACTTGAGCAACGGAGAGGAGATTAAAGTTGCAAGCTTCCACCAAGAGAACATTAGAGATGGATAGGTCATTAGATATTGCAATTTTACCTATACCCTTTACCTTTCGCTTGGAGTTATCCCCAAATGTGATCCTGTGCTCGGGGTCCTTCTCCTCCTCTAGTGAGGTGAACATACTTGAGCTACCGGTCATGTGTTGAGTGCAACCGCTATCAAATATCCAATGCCGGCCACCGCTCTTGTAGTTCACCTACACACACAAAATCAAGTTTGGGTTTTAGGTACCCAAGACTTCTTCTTGAGTCCTTTTGAGTTAGTCATCAAATATTTGGGCACCCAAATAGCCTTCACATCTTTCTTTTCATTGGGTGCACTAAACTATTTTGCATAAGTAGAGCCATTTTTCCTTATAAGCATGTAACTAGTATTAAGCACTTGAGTTTTAGACATGAATTGAGACGATTTTGCAAGAGGGCAAGCAATGGCTTTGTGTTTATCATTTTTGCAAATATGACAACGGGCCCCTCCCTTAACAAAAGTTAGCTTGGGCTTACCCCAACCGCCCTTGAGCAAATCCTCGGGATGAAATCCCAAACCATGCTTGCCCAAGTTATACCTTTGCTCCCGAAGCACCTTGTTAAGAGAGTTGTTCCCCACAAGCAATTTAGCCAAGCTAAAATCTAGTTGCTCAATTCTATCCTTTAGAAGCAAATTTTCCTTAACTAGCTCATTAGCACATTTGGCAACACCACAAGTACCAATAGAACAAGCATTTTCATTTAAAGTACTAGCACTAGTGGGTGAAGATGAACTAGCATTATGTGTGATAGTGGGTGACAAGTCAAAGATGTGTCATGAGATAAGCTAAGTGAACCATTAACGGTGTCAATCAAGTCACAAGTCACACCAACATTGCATTTTTCAATCGAGCAATCAAGAGGAGTTTCATCAACAATTGAGCTAGCAAGTTTGTTTTCTAGAATTTCAACTTGCGAATTTAGAGCTTCATAATCATCTTCTAGAGTTTCATGTTTTTCGAGCAAATTCTCAAATTCATTCGCAAGCTCTTTATGTACTTTCATTAACTTTTTTCTCTTAGACCTTTTCTTCTCTAGAGCATTATTCAAATCATCAATCAAAAGCTTAAGCTCACTTTTAGAGAGGTACTCATTAATTACCTTCTCCTCTAGTGCCATGAGACACATGGGAGGTGTAGGGTTGTCGATGGCGACTCCGGACACCTTGATGCTTTCATTGTCGGAGGAGTCCGCCCAATAGCCTTCATCGTCGGTGATCCATTTCCCAATCACCTCTTCTTGTATGTTGGCGGTGAGACAAAGCTTTTGCTTGGGAAGAGCCGGAGGAGCATTTTCCTTGATCGCAAGTCCGGCTAGCCCATGAGCTCTAGTGTCTTCTTCGGAGGAGGAGGATTGGGAGGATGATGAACTCGAGCTATCTTCCTTTTTGGTCTTTTGACCGGCAAGAGCTTTCTTCTTATCCTTTGATTTGTGATTGCTCTTGCGGTAGTGACGGTACTTCTTCTTGTCGTCATCCTTTTTTTCCTCTTGATTTCTTGTTTTGTGCTTGCCCTTTTTGTTTCTTGGGCAATCCGCCGCCAAGTGACCCTTGTCTCCGCATTCATAGCAACACATTTCGGAGATGGGTCTTCGCCTTGAAGAGGATGATCCACCGCGGAAGCTCATCTTCTTGATCAACTTTCTTGATCGCTTGACAAGAAGGACCAATTCTTCAATCTCCGAAATTGCATCATCGTAGTCATCATCATCTTCTTCAATTTCAACCTTTTTCTTTCCACTTTTGGCTTTGGCGGGAAGAGCAATTGACTTCTTGTTGAGCGGAGACTCTTCACTTTCAAGAAGCCGCATCTCATAAGAGTTGAGTTGCCCGAGAAGTTTTGTCGGTGTCATTTTCTTGAGTTTTGACTTGGATGCTCGAATTAAGGTCACAAGTGGATTGAAACTAAATGGCACAACATCGAGCATCTTCCGACAAATGTCAATGTCCTCTAAGACCTTCTTCTCCGAGCATCCGGTAATTTTATTGACAATTGGATTCAACCTAAGAAACATTTCATTAACACTTTCATTAGGGAGCATCTTAAATTGATCAAATCTTTTTCTAACTCGAGATAGCTTCTCCTCAAGCATCTCGGCACTACCAACATGAATTTCTTTAAGAAGCTTTCAAATGTCATAAGCTTTAGAGAGATTGCCAATGCTATCAAAAACTTCGGAAGACACACTAGAAAGTAAAGCATTTCTAGCAATGGCATTAAAGCGTTTGTACTTAGCATGAACTTCATCAAGAGCAATTGTTCCGGCCGGAAGGTCCGGATAGCCGGTCTCACAAGCAACCCCCACATCATAGCTAAGTGCTTCTAAATAACATTGCATCCTAATTCTTCAATGGTTGTAATTTGTTCCATCAAAGATAGGAGCTTTTCCAATTTCTATCCTAGGCCCCTCTTGAGCCATCTCCTAGCGGTGAAGCTAAAACCGGAGAACCTAGAGGCTCTGATACCACTTGAAAGAGGATCCTAAGGCCTAGAGGGGGGGTGAATAGGCAATTTTTAAATTCTTTTTCGATTATTTTTAATTAAGCATCATATTAAGAATTACCCAATCCTAGTTGCAATTATTAAGAAAGCGGAAGCAATAAACAATTACAAGACAATTAAGACAAGGCAAACAATTTATCACAAGCGATGCAAGAAAAGTAAGTGCGGGAATGAAATGAGAGAGTGACACGGTATTTGTTTGACCGAAGTTCGGAGCCGCAACTCGTACTCTCCGTTGAGGCTACCCCTTGCCCACAAGGACCGACTCGTTCTTGAGCCTAACGCCTCACTTACTCCCGGTAGTCGTTCCGCCACTCCGGCGAGGTGGACTCCGTCACCCGTACACCGACTCGAGAGTAGCCACACGTCAAGGCCTACTCCCAAGCCCTCGCCTCCACGAAGGATGTCTTCAAAAGTAACAAGCCCGAAATGCCCCGATCATGCCAGATCGAAGGACTTCCATGAAGCTCGGTGTTGGGGTTTAATGCTTTGTGGCTTTGGATGATTTGTGGGTGGAGGAATGGCTCTAGAACACCTAATTGATGAGCTATAAATGTGGTAGGTGAAGTGGAGCAGCAAACCTCAAAATAGCCAGCCACTAGATAGGTATTTATAGCCCCTAGAGCAAAACTAGCCGTTGCCCCTCGGAAGAGGACAAAAAGACTAGCCGTTAGCCTCTACCGGACGCCGTCCGACGGGCACCGGACGCCGTCCGACAGAGGCGACTGCTCACAAAAAAATGGTTTATCGGACACCGTCCGGTCCCCACCGGACGCCGTCCGACAGCAAGAAAAATTCACTCGTCAAGACTATCGGACGCTCGCCACCTACGCCCAGACACCGTCCGACAGTGGAAATTGCACAAATTTCAACCTGACCGGACGCCGTCCGGTAACGACCGGACGCCGTCCGACAGTGAGCATTGCAAATAGTTTTGGCTAGTCGGACGTTGTCCGGCTGCGCCCAGACGCCGTCCGACAGAGGGTGTTTTCGTGAGAAAAGGCTTGAGTGTGTGTGGGAGAGTTTATGGTATTTCTTTTCTCTCTAGATGTCTCACAAAGGAATATTTGGGTATTTTTAGAAGTAGTGGACTACGGAAACCGAGTTTTCGAGAATTCGTAAAGATCCGGCAAGATCCGAGATATTCAAACCCCTTTTGAAATCCGACGAAAAACAGAAAATAAATCCTAGCTACTCCTAATCTATACGTGACCTCCTCTCTCGCCCGGTCACGCACTTGAAACCTTGGAGTACCTCGCAAATTTGTCGTCTCTTCAAATTAGGTTTTTACAAAAACGCCGAGTCTTCGTTAGGGTTCCGAGAAGTCCAAAAACCCCCTAACACTTTATATTAATTAATTTTGACATCAATGGCACTAATAAAAATTAGGGCTCAATGATGCTCACAGTACTGATCGGGTTTATTCGGTTCCGAACAAGTCTTGTTCGGTTGAACCATAACCTGTTCGGTCGTCTGTTGCACGTCTTTATAGCTGGAAATATACCCTCTTTGTGACTTAGAGTCTCAAGAGGAAGACCCCACTCTAGTGAGTTATTCCACTTGAGTCTTGGGGGCTAGCTGTCAGGAATAAAATCACGGCCAATTGCCATGGCCCACTCCCTGACGGCCCACTCGAACAGCCTACCAGGGCCTAACTCCCTAGAAGGTTCTATCTGGCCCGTATGCATCCTGCCGGACAGCTTCCTGGCTGGCACGGTGCGTAACGGCCAAAGGAATCGTGTTTGAGTCCGTCTCGAACAGGAGTTCTGCACGGCTACGTGAAGACCCGGGCGTGGTTTCCCAGATTGGAGTAGAAGTCGTGATCCCCAAGAATTGGAGTATGCCTTATCTATCTCGGGATGTATTTGGTACGTCGAGTTCGTTACGATCTCGTGGTTAGCCCGGCCCGATTATCCCTTGATAGGTCGGTTTGCTCAGCACTATATAAACAAGGCCCCTACGGCGTGTTGAGGGGTCAAACCATCATCTGATAGCGCACCTGATCTTTGCATTGTCACATATTGCTTCCTGCACGCCATAATCTCGCTGAGACCTGTTCGTCTCGCCGAGTCTCACCTTGTAATCATCTTGATATATAAGAAAGGCTGGACGTAGGGCTATTATCTCTCCCGAGAGGCCTGAACCAGGATAAAAACCCCTGTCTCTCTATTGCTCGCTGGTTGCTGTTCGGCGTGTCTCCTATCTCCCTTTCTCAAGAACCTTAGTTGATTTGAGATGAATATCTCAACTGTCGACATGGTGGGCGTGTAGGGGTTGTGCGCGGGTCGCGGAAGGCGGCGGCACGGGCAGAAGCTAGGAGGCGGAACCACGGGCAAAAGCCAGGAGGCGGCGGCCACAGAGCAGCCATGCGGAGACGGTGGGCTGCCGGGCAAAGCCACGTGACCAGTCGCCAGTGGCATGGACATGCTTTTCAAGGTGAAGGCCAATGTCGGCGACGAGCGACAACATCGTTGTTGGCGGCGCGCCACGGCGGCTTCTAGGGTTAGGTTTAGGTCAGGGTGCATGGGTGTGTCAGGAGAGTAGGGCGGATTTGAGCCCTTGTGGGAGGAGGCGTCCGTATTTGTGATGATGGTGCAGTCGAGCCTTTCTGAGAATATATAGTCTTGACAACGGAGCGGAAAGAGGGTATATACATACAAGAAATATTTTCACAAAAAAATTGCGCGTACGGATGTACACCCTTGGGCTTTCTTTGTCCCGTCCCTGGTTGTGACCTCGTGAGAGAGGCTTTGAAGACCAAACTAACATAAAAAGTTGTTTTAAAACTCTAAGAAAACCATTTTAAACTACATAAAAATAATAGGAAACACTTGCATGCATATGTCCGGCTGGTCCGGACTCGCGGCGCCTGCGAGTTCCGCGAGTGGACAGGCACTGTGCCGGCATGCAGGTGGGGCCCACGATATTTTTTTTTCTTTCGGCGACCATAATTTTTGACTGGGTGCTCTAATCCAAAAACCGTTTGCACCAACGTGTTCCTCGTATTTTTACGAACAAAACAAGATATAATTTGCCATATAACTCTTCAAACTTATCCGGTGAAACTTGGGTTTCACTTACTGAAATTTGGATTTCATATTCGTTAAACTTGCCGAACTGCCAAGTTTCATCAGGTTTAATGCAAGTTTCATAAAGTTTCAACAGGTCTCATACAAGTTTCTTCAAGTTTCATCAGGTCAATTCAATTTTCAATAGGTTTCATCCAAGTTTCATTAGGTTACATCGAAGTTTCATCCAAGTTTCATCAGATTTCATCAGCACTTGGCCAAGTTTCACCAGCACACGGCCAAGTTTCGCTAGTATATATGTAAGTTTTATAAGTGCCTTCTTCTAGTTTCACATCAATTTTTTTTGAAAAAGTGAAAAAATCAAAAAAATTTAAAAGCATTTAAAATGGGTTGCTATCGATTTTAGAAGAATTATGAAATTTATTACACGCATTTTGAACACTGTTTGAATTTTATACAAAAATCAGAAGTTTAAATGAAAAACGTGGTCAACTACGTATGGCTAACTAGTCGTCCTGGGCGTATGCACGCAGAGCGCGGGGGGTGCGTTAGATTGGCGCGGCGCCAGTGATCGAACGGCCCAGGCAGGTCCGGACCGCGCGCCAGGCGTCGAACGTCCGACGCTTGGCCCTCGCCAAAAATAATTACAAAATTCTATGTCGTCTAACTTTTAGAAATGATAAATTTCCAACGTTAGTTTTTTTAATTTAAATAAATAAGAATAAGGCTTTAGAGATAAACCTATAATTACAGTGAAGATACTGAAACGCCTCTTTCAAAGGAACAAAAAGATTTAAATCAAACTAAAACCACTCATCAAAGAAGACTTTAATCAAAACATAACACCGGTTTACCCACGCTGAATGTGCTGTAGAACAGCCACGTAGAAACAATAGGTGGAAAAAAATTTGAGTAGGCCCACGCTACAGGGGAGAGAATACTGCTGGGGGCGCTCGATCTCTGCTCGTCCGTGACGAGCAGCGCGGGCGCGGCAGCGAACGCAGCATCAAAAGGATGGACGAGCGCAACGCAATGATGGATTGGAGCTAGCGGCAGGCTGCAGCGCTACACACACACGCACGATGATCTGCGGCCGGCGCCTGGAAGGCTGGAGAAACGAAACGCGCACGCTACGTGCATCCGACTGACCGACGGGTTCTTTCCTTCATCAGTTTGCCTTCAAGAAGGTTGGGGTGTGGGCGTGTGGCGACAAGGGGGCTCGGCGACCGCCGTGCCATTTGCCACCATCGGCTCTGCGGTCTGCACCTCCGTGCCCTCTGGTCTGGCGTAATAATATATCATGGATTGGTTTTAGAAGTACTTCTATCTTTATTATAGTAAAAAAAAGCCTGATAAATCGTTAGAACTCACCTTCAAAACAGCGAAAAAACAGACTCAAAAAACTCAAAACATATTCTTTTCACAACATAGATAAATCGTTAAGCTGTTAAGGCTCCGTTTTTTTTTCAGCTTAACAGCTTAACAACTTATCTACATTTTGAAAATAAATATGTTTTGAGTTTTTCGAGCCCGTTTTTTTAGCCGTTCAGATCAGCTCAAAAGAATAGGACCTAAGTCCTTGTTTTTTGTCAGTGTTGAGTAAAGTTGAGTTTTACTGTAGCAAAAGTCGAGAGTTCTCGAAAAAGGGTATAAAGAGGCTGAGAAAATAATTTTAAAATAGTTTTAAAATTTTTGATGTGAACACTAAAAGACTCGAAAAAATCATTACAAATTACTACAATACGTAGGATATCTAAAAAAAATAAAATTTACTACAGTAAAACTCAACTCTACGCTAAAAAGAACAAGTCCTAAAACTGGCTAATGTGTCCATGCAAAGCGCATCAACTTTTTTTGACTATTAACAACTAAAGTGAAGAAAGAATGCGAGAATGTGTCCTAGCGCTAAAAGGAGAGTAATATTTTAAGAAAGTATATATTGTTCTTAATTACGACACTTAATTATGACATGTGAATCAATTTGGTTACTGATATAAAATGTTGGGCAAGTGTGGTAATCTAATTTACAAAACTAGACCAAAATGATCCCTTAAACGCAGGGGCGGACCTAGCACCGGGTCTGGTGGGGCTCTAGCCCCACCTACGCGGTGTATGACAGTGGAGCCCCACCTTAGACCCACCTATAGATTTTAGTATAATATAGAAGAGAAGAAGAGGCTAAACTTTAAACTTGACCCTTGAGCTAAACTTTAGCCCCTCCTATTTTTTTGGCTGCATCCAGCCCTGCTTAAACGGATCTATGGCTAGTAGTTTGGGGGTGGTTTCTGCTGACGTATTTACACACGCACTTGGTTTTCCCTTAATTATGACATGCGAATCAATTTGGTTACTGATATAAAATGTTGGGCAAGTGTGGTAGTCTAATTTACAAATAGACCAAAATGATCCCTTAAACGGATCGGCGGCTAGCAGTTTGGGGTGGTTTTTGCTGACGTATTTACACATGTGCATGGTTTTGTTGAAGTGGCGTACATAAGATGACTAAATTTGAGAGAGAGATAGACCCATGTGTAATGTCACGTCAGCACAATCAACCACGTATGTCACCACGTCAACGAAAACCACCCTAAACAATCATTTGACCGATCAACAAACATGTTGGTCCGATTTGGCTAATTGGAGAACTACTCTTACTTTGTATTCCATATCAGTGACTTAATAGGTTTGTATGACATAGTTATGGAACCAAATAAATACATTTCTAATTATGTTGGATTTCTCTTACATGATAGTAGGGTTTTTCGTACATGACCTTATATTTCTCCCTTATCAACTACCATAATCGATAGTTGCATTTTTAGCTAACCCCGCTGGTATGACAGATATTTCTGAGGGTTAGAGTTTAGGCTTAGATCCTAAATCGAGGATTATTAAATGTTACTTTTTAGAAAATACTAAATTCTGAAAAATGACAACAAATGGTAAACAAAGAACTGATAAATGCCAAGAGCTGAAGCACGGTGCGTCGAGCTAGGTATTCCATGGCGTTGGCAATGTAGTGTTTTAACTGAGCTTAAGAATCAGTGTAACCTAGTGATGTCCAAACACTTATTAGCAGCTCGTTTGTGTCTGACTATACTAAACAACCCCTTCATGTCAAATGCTATATAGTATCACTTGAACGATGGAGGATGGTTTTTTTGATGGCCCGTGTTCTATGCCCATGCAGGAGGAAAAAGGGGAAAAGGAGAAATGAAAAACCACGAATGTACCTACTACAATTTAGCCATCTCCACGACTACTCCATCTGTCTCACAGTATCTGCGTATAGACTAATCTGACTTTCACATGATATTTTTATAAAAAAACCTAAAAGTAGATTTTAAAAATCATATCATTTTTCTTCTCCCTCCCTCTTCCCCTCTCTGCCAAGCCAGCCTCGACCGGTTGTTGTCGACCACGGTGAGGCTTGGGTGTGGGCCAGGCGTGGTCACTAACGTCAGTGACGCCGGGTGGGGCCTGGTTTAAAAGTGAAGGAAGGTTTTGGTTGTCTGGAATCCGATTTTTGCAAAAGAATCGTACAACGGAGGAATCACAATTGCTCGAATGAAGGTCAGGTCACCTGGGAAATCTACTATGGGGGAATAAAATACCATGTGGGTATATACTTGCCTGTTTAGTTATGTCAGTCACACATCGACCGGTTGCTGCACGCAGATGGCCCCTGCTCTGCGTCATCATTGCATGCGCGAATCTGCAAAGCTGACAGAATCTCCTTTTCACTAAATCCGGTTTTAAGGCAGACAGGATGTTTTCTCGGCCTATCTAGGGACGCGAATGGGAGAAAATTTCAGTTCCATTTGAGACCGATTCTTTAAAGATTCGATTTGATTTGTAAAAATAATATTTGGTTATATCCGATCCATCAAGAAGAAAATGTATTGGTTGAAATATAAGAAAACGATTTTCGATTTGTATTCTATTAGTACCCGTATATTTGAGATATCCAAAAGACATTTGTGTAATTAGAAATATAGATATACCCAAACTAAAATATTTTGTATAAAATATGTTTACTTGGGACATGTAGGTTGTAACTAATGTTTATTTCAATATTAACATATCATTATCTTTTGTATTAAACATAAGTTCAATTGGTATTGCTACAACAATTAATAATTATGTCATAACCTATTTTATTTGTATGTGAAATATCCGATTATTTATCATGCTCGATCTATATTCGTCATGTATTTGAATTCCAAATAATTTGGATTCAAATCCGTATCTAGTTTATTTGTGTTATAAAATTACTATAGATTATAACATGGGACAACCAACATCCATTACGACTCGTTTGAACCTCTAAAGCGTATCAAGTGGTTGATAACCAACCAGTAAAAAACCCACCAGGCTCAGGAGATTTGCACGGTTAAAACATCAAGTACTCATCGATAGCCATCGAGTAAAATTATTATTACGCGCCAAGCTTTTCGGACAGCCGCAAAACTCCAGTCTCCCGTACCATCCAGTGTTAAACGTACTGCTGTCAATGGTACAGTCAGTGCTGTGCCACACGTCGACGTCGACCGAATAATTTCTGAAGTTTTCCGACGTCGTCTGTGCCGGTGCTGGCCATTTCAAGGCTGATCCGAGGCTCAAAGGAGTTCATTCAACGTGTGTTTGTTCGGTGCGCGCGATGATGGCATGCTGCCATGCAAAATTTGGCTCTATATTTAGCTGTGTATGGGCAATGGCTAATGTGAATTCAGTTGTTCTCTGTAAAGTTCATCGTTCAGCTAATGCACAAAGTAGTAACGCAAGCAGTAAGCGCATCTTAAAAGCGGGCAGCTAAGTGACCACTCATTCTCTTAGCATATCTATCTATTATTATATATATAAAGGATAAACGATGGGAAAAAAAAGCCATCACGTTCGTCCACATCATCCAAATTATTTCAGCCGGTCGATCAACGGTGGGATCAAATTATAATGGCCAGGATCAATTAAAGAAATTCTCACACAAATCAAGAAAAAAATAAAAGATCTATGCCCGTTGATTTTGTGGGGCCAAATTATAACGGCTTAGATTAAAAGAAGAATATTAGATATTCGGATTAAATACTAAAGATGATATAATATGATTATTTTATCCGTTCAATCAACTGTGGGACCACATTATAACGGGATAGATTAATCAAAGAAAAAAGGATCTATGTGGCTTAAATTAAAAGAAAATATTAGAAATTCATATTAAATACTAAAGTTGATATAATATATTAGAGATAAACTCTAAATCCGATTTGATATGTTAGAGATAAATTATGAGTTAGAGATAAATATTACATACTAAAATAAATCTAGCCGCGCAAACGCGTGGGCCACCTCGCTCGTTTTTATTAGATGAACGGGTGCGCATCCCTACCTCAGCGCTACAGTGCATAAGCACAGTAGCAAATACAATATAAAAAATATAAATACAAATAAATAGCAAAAAGAATATACAAACAATGAATAAACAGTAATACAACTTTTAATTTAGAGACATCGCTGGAGACGATCTTTAACTTTAGGCCATGTGTTCACATGGTTAAAAGCATCCACAATGTCTGTCCTATCTCAATATAGTATTATTCATCAACTTTTTAATCATTATCCTATTTTTCCTATACAATTGTTACTACATTCTTTATCTTATATTTTACTCCAATCCTATTGTTACAGTTAGGGGTGCAATTGGTTGGATACGGTCGGATATTGCTGGATATGAATATGGATCAATATTTTTTTGTTGGATTTAGATATGGATACGAATAGTGTTGGGCACGGATATGAACACGGAGATTGCTGGATACAGAGACGAGTGGTGTCAAATACGGATACATATCATATAATATCAATATTATCGGATATAGTTCATAACAGATATGACTCAAATGATTTGCATATTTGAAATATTATAAATAAAATAGATTTGGTTGGATGTTGTGCGGTGTAGAGTAGTGTCGTTTGTCAATGAGTTAAATAGTATCCATTCCATATTTTGTTTAGAAAGAATCCGTCTAAATTATTCGCATATGTTTAAATAGTAAAATATTCGTAAAACTGTTTAAATCACTGTCCGATTGATTCGGTAGGTCGAAAATTATCGCTACCATTTGCACCCAAACATGTTCGTCTTATCCGGGACAGTGTTCTTCCTTGTTGTCCTTGCTATTTGCACCCGCCATGATGGCCCATCACTTCTCCTAACCCCACAACCCCAAATCCTCAGCCCCAGATAAACAAATCACACAAAGATTCCCTGGTCATCATCATCACCAGAATTTAGGAGGACCTTGGCCTCCCTCTCTGCCTTCTCTTCCCCACTTCTGATAAACCACACCCACACCCACACCCAACAAAATTTCGCCCCCCTCCAGCAGTGCACCACCACCTGACAGCTGACACCAACCAACACCACCGCTCTCTCCTCACCCTCTTCTTCTCCTCTGTTTTTCTCCCCTCTCTCTCTCCCCTGCCGTCACGGTCTCACATACCCCAGCTTTGACTTTGACTCCTCCCCTCCCTCTTCCTCTCCTCGCTCCCACCCCACTGCTCCACTCTAAACCCTGCTCTAAACCCTGACTAACTAGGTAGGGTAGGGTAGGGTAGCCTGCGATGGGGAACTGCGCCGCCTCCCGCCTCGCCGGCGGCGGCGGCGCGGGTGGAGACCCCGTGGCGGTGTGCCGCGACCGGAAGCGCCTCATCAAAGCGGCGGCCGAGCGGAGGTTCGCGCTTGCGGGGGCGCACGAGGCGTACGCCGCGGCACTGCGCGCCGTCGCCGACGCCCTCGACGTCTTCGTCGCGCGCCACACCGCGCCGGCGCCGATACTCATCACGCTCCCCACGCCGACGGCGTCGCCTCCCGGGTCACCCAAGCCGGCGCCGCCTCTCCCATCGCCGCCCGTGACGCCTCCGCCGCCGCAGCGGCAGGCGGAGGGGCCAGGGAGTGCCGCTCTGTCGGCGGAAGAGGGCGGCGCTGGGGCGCCGGAGATGGGGTGCCCTTACTACTACCCGCCGCCCGTGACGCCGCCGCCACCACCTCCCGCGGCGCCGGTCGGCGGGTGGGACTTCTTTAACCCTTTCTACGGAGCCGAGGAGGTGACGGCGGCCGCCGCCATCAGCGACGAAGAGATGCGCGCGGTGAGGGAGCGGGAGGGGATCCCGGAGCTGGAGGAGGCGGAGGAGGAAGACGAGGAGGCGGCGAAGGTGGCGGAGGCCAAGACCCCAAAAGCGGAGGCTTCGCTTGGAGGGGCCAAGCAAGAAGAGGCGAAAGATTTGGGTGAGGTGATGGGGAATAATGGCGGATTGGAGGTGGCCGCCGCGCAGCCGGGGCGCGAGCTGCTCGCGGCGCTGAAGAATGTCGAGGAGCTCTTCGGCCGCGCCGCCGAGGCCGGCAAGGAGCTGTCCGGCATGCTCGAGGCGGCGCCGCGTGTTCCAGAGCTCAAAGGTCCAGCCTTTACTGCGTTTCATAACCTTTCTTGCCTCGATCTCTCTATCTCTATCCGGCAAGGAGCTGGCTCGATCTTTGTCACGAATGTAGTACGAGAGATGGTCAAATCCTTTCCTGTTTGGGGAAATTGCAAGATTTGGGTGTAAAGCTGCGAGTTTTGATTGGTTTGTATAAATCTTTTATCCAATAAAGGTCTTTTGTTACAAGTTGGATACCTTTTTTATACTCAGGGTGGTATGGAATTTAGATGGTGCTGTTCTTTGTTTAGGACCGCCTGTACCTCTGGAGATTAGACAGAGTATGCCTTAAAAAAGTGCCTTTAAATATTCTTGGCTGATGCAATAGCCGCCCACTGTCAAATTGTTATCAACTTTTCTACTTTGCAGTCATTTCATGGACCATTTTTGTAGCCCTTTTGATGCTACCATCTCTGGTGCTTGATTGTCAATGTGATCCTTTTGAGCTGCAAAAGGCTAAAGGCGTCTGCTTGATGATTAGTTTCATGAATCTGCACTTTCAGTTCTGTTAGAACATAGTAATTACTAAAAAGAGTTTGTTCTGTTTGGTATTGACACACACTGTGTCTTTTGTTGATGATATTAACCCGTTATTTCTTTCTTTGCGCAGAAAATTCATCAAAAATAATTCATGCCATTACATGGCATCGGTCTCCATCATCCATCTCCTCATCCTATAGGAGTGAGCTTGGAGCAAGCTCGAATAGTTTGTCATGGACAGATAAGAGTGAAACTAAGAGTGATATATTCGATGACTATGGTGGGATGAAGTCAGGAAGCCACTCGCAGACTTTGGGGAGATTGTATGCCTGGGAGAAGAAACTTTATGAAGAAGTTAAGGTGAGTTTTGTATGGTGTTCTTGAATCTTTCTGAAGTTTAAGCCTGCATATGTAGTGTATCTGGTGGATTTATTTGATGTTTCACACGGTTGCATAAATATAATTCATATCATTGCAAGCACGCACCATTGTTTGATCTACAGTTAAAACCAACTTAATATTTGGTGAAAAATGGCGCCATGTTGTATTAAAAGGTCTTACTGATGTCTTACTGATAGTACTTTCTATGTTTTAAAAACTGAGAGCGATGTGCTTATTACCATGCATAATGTCAATTTGTGTTGCTTCTTGTTCCATGAGCTACTCCATTTCAAGTCTCTTGACATGTTCAAATAAGATTGTTATCTCAGGCATTGCATATTTGTACATTATGTTAAAAAACAATTCGGTTCTGTGCAGGTTATAGATCAAATCCGACAAACTTATGAGAAGAAATGTGTGCAGCTGAGGAACCAAGACGCCAAAGGTTCAGAGCTGCGTTGCGCTGAAAAAACCAGGACTACTGTTAGAGATTTGTACACAAGGATCTGGGTTTCTCTACGGGCTGCCGAATCAATATCAGATAGAATACAAAAATTGCGGGATGAGGAACTACAACCACAGCTTGTTGAGCTGTTGCAGGGGTAAGTTGGCCTTACATTCTGTGTATAGGATTGCTGTATTCTCATTTCAGCAAGTATTGATGCTTTGCCTGCTCCTTGGCAGCTTTACTAGAACTTGGAAAATAATGGTGGACTCACATGAAACCCAGAGACAGATAATGTTTGAGGTGAATTCCTTCACCTGTCCTGCTTATGGTAAATTCTGTAATGATGCCCAGCGGCATGCTACTCTGAAGCTAGAGGCTGAATTGAGGAATTGGAGGTCCTGCTTTGTGAGCTATGTCAACACTCAGAAAGCATACATTGAAGCTCTTGATGGTTGGTTGTCCAAGTTTATTCTAACGGATACCATCCGTTACTCTCGCGGGATATCATCAATTGCACCTGATAGGGCTAGTGCACCACCTTTAGTTGTGATTTGCCATGATTGGTACACTACACTGTCGAAGTTTCCAAACAAGAGGGTTGCTTTCACCATGAGAAATTTTATCAGAAGTGTGAGAGTGTTATGGCTCAAGCAAGGGGAAGAGCAACAGCAGAAAAGAAAGGTGGATATCCTAGCAAAAGAAATGGACAAAAAGATCACTGCTTACAAGAGAGCCGAGAACAAGGTCATTGAGACCAAGCTTCTGGAGCACAAACCAGAGCAAGATGCGAAGCAGCGCATGGAGCACCTGTCGGAGAAGAAAGAGATGCTGAACGCTCTGAGGAAGAGAGTTGAAGTAGAGAAAGCAAAGCACCACTCCTGTATGCGTGACACCCATGACGTCACCCTCAACGGATTCAAGATTGGTTTGGCCAGTATATTCGAGTCGCTGACCGAGTTCTCCAAAGATTCTGTCAAGCTCTACGAAGACCTCCTAACGTACGCCGATCAGAAAGATTCAGAGAACGCTACTGAGAAGCGGCCCTGCGTCGAGGGGCCATACTCGCACATAGCGGTGGATGCTACATGACTGTCAGTTTGCCCCCATTTTAGGACCATGTCTCATTGCCCCAGTTTTTGGACCCCTAGAATCTGTGTCTAATGTTAACCTGTAGATCAAGTGTCGTGCAGGTTGCCCGTCGTGGTGGGGGGGTCATTCTTGTGGGCATCTACTGCTTGTAATTATTCTTTTAGTCTGATGTCTGGGAGGATTCGCTTCAGTGGCTGTGTAACTGTGTTGCCGTTTTCTTGTACCGTGTGGTTGTAGCAGCAACCATCCGGCCATGTTTATGTTGGAGACGGCGACAGCGGCGCCCCTCGAGCACGGCGGCCCGGCGTTCGTGACCCCTCAGCCATCCACGGCGCCATGTTTACCGGAGCACAGGGGAAGGCGAAGGCGTTGGCGGCGTGGTGGCGTGGAGAGGAGGGAGGCTAGCGGCGGTGTCGGCGGCGCGGCAGCCAGCGGTGAGGGAGAGGGAGGTGAGCGGCGTCGGCGGCGGGCGCACGGGTGCGAAATGCAGGTGCATGCATAGCTACTCGGCTGCGGCGGATATCAAAGCTACGCGTCGTGTGTGGTTGCGGCTGTTGCTGAAATTGCATGCGCGAGTTTCATTTTGCAGGCGAATGTGAAGAGGCAAGACCGTTAAAAAATAGGGGAGTCCCTCGGTACACCCAGTAAGACACTCTCCCCCCCTAGAGGGTGAGATTGATAGCAGTCCTATATCTCTGATCTAACGGACCATCATAGTCACGTGTATGTTTTAAGTCAAATCCTATAGGTTTGTTTTCCAATCGGATTTTAATCCTACTGCTTGTCAAATCCCACCGCCTCCTTCATCCTCTTTGTTCCCTGCCGACTCCTCCTTCCCTAATCTCTCGTTCGCTCGAAGCCCGACATGGAGGGGGAGTCACTGCCCTGCAGGGTAGCGCATGGAGACGTCCCCATCTTCCTCTTCCCCTCTCCCTCGAACCATGGAACATGGAAGACCGGCATGGAGACGCCGCCCTCTCTCCCGCCGGCATTGGAGGCGCTGCCCTGCAGCAAAGAGTAAGAATGGAGCCTCGTGCCGCCGGCGAGGCCGACCCCTATTCCGCCCTGGAAGGCCGGGGCCATCGTTCCCCTAAGGGCTCGTTTGGCATCTCGTGTGTCTGGGCCACGTGAGAACTGACCCACGTGGGGGTTGGGTTGATCCACTTGCACCACCCAATCCACGGCTTGCACTGGTGTTCTGATCCCTTGCGCGTTTTTGGAATGCTTGCGTGGATAGGCATGGATGGCGTGGATTGCTCTTTGCAACACATACATTCACGCATCTTGTCTCAATGGTTAAAAATATATATAAAACAAATTGCAAACCGAGCATATATCGGGTTGGAAAATTAAATAGCATGGTTCCTTCCTTGCAATCATATTCTCAAACAGGCTCAAGATCATCGTAATGATATCCTAAAATTATCTGAAAATCCAAAATTTCACAAACTTAAAATAGAAGCATTCTGAACATAGGAACCAAGCTCATTGGTATGACATTTCAAAATGCTAGATAGATACTGAGAACAAACTTTTGTCTCATCTTTAATTTAACAAAGCTTCCATACAGTAATTGAACATCCATCATTATATATAGAAAACTTGCAAAAATATTATTTTTGCACTTCAAAAGTTATTGGTAAAGCTTGTCCTATTCTTTGGTGCACTTGCACAGTGGTCTTCCATAGCTTCAGCTCCTTAGATCTATTCCAAAAGAAACAGCATGAAAGGAGATATTACTATCAGACCAAAGCATGATCGGAGAAAAATCGACTTTCACTCAAACTTTGACACCATAAACCAAGATGCTTAAACTGTGAAACCAAGATAATCATATCATCTTTGAATCTACACTGCAACATGCAGGTCCTGTCCTATCTATCTACTTGCACTTACTAAACATGACATGACTTGCATTTGCCTTTGCAGAAAATGTAGGACTCCACAAGGCCACAAAATATTCTAGTTAGGCATAAACAAGTCGGTTTACCTCATAAGCATTGATGTCCGAGAAGAGAACACGCAAAATGACAAAGCAGAGCCAAGTTAGAAGTGTTATGCATGATGGACATTTTACTTGGGTAAAAGTACTATGCCAACCGTAAGAGCTGACCGCCAAAATATAGACAAGGACGGAGAGAAATAAAGCATTAATATTTCAGATTTTTGCGGTACTATGCCAACTTTAAGAGCTATGGTCGTAAGGCGAGGCAGCACAAAGGAGATGGTTGCTCCTGTAAAATAACATTGATCCCTTCCTTACATTCGTTTTTCTGTGCTTTCTTTGAGAGCTCCTTGCCAATCATCAACGATACAAGATACATTAGTGGATCACTTCCGTTTCTCCCTGCCAATCATCAATCTCTGTTCATATATTTGGTAACTTAAAAATAGTGCTTAAAAAAATACAACAAAGCACACTCCAAAATCTTTGCAAGAGATTCAAACTCTGTGGCGGGCAGTGCAAATGCACAATTCCTAATTGACTTGTTCACTCTTAGAAATCTGAATGTAAAAAAATCATGCTTTGAAAAAATGAAACTAAAAACCGACATACTGTCAATGTATTTCAATAAAAATATGGAGATGTTCCTTATTATCCCTCTCCATCAAAGGATGTTAAAGGTATTGGCCCTGAAAAATGTACACGATAACTAATTTATGACAGAACCATCTAAGTACTTAATCATGCAAGAAAATACTTGAGCAACAGTTTGAACATAACTCTGCTATTCTTGTCGGGATCAAGGGTCATTAGTCTTCTAAAAAATCACAAGAGTTTCTAATGCATGATGTCACCGGTGGCCAATGGAGCTCGAAAATTAGTGGATGAACATCTTGTCATGGAAGTTAAGATAAACACTAATTATCGGCACAAGCGTACATAGCTAATAATCCTTCTGAATTTGATACTCATTAAATAATCTTTCAATTTTTATCTTTTGTGTACTCTATCGTGGGGGTGACCCTAAAAATCTTAAAATTATGTTCGACAAGAATACAGATCATGTGTATCAGCACAAGTTATACATTACAAGTGCACAATTATGCTTCTCCAAAGGTTCTCAATTAATTAAAAGAACAGATAGCCAATACTTGAAACCACAGAACACAGGAGGTACGGAGGATAAAATCACCGGAATGCCGGAACTATGAGAAGATTATTGCGACTAACAAGTGAATTCAAACCAGAGGAGCCTAGCAATCGGAGCACGGTCAAGAAGCCACCTCCACGATTCAAAGATCTACATGACGTGAGAGAGAAAAGAAAATTAAAATCGAAACCCTAGAGAAAGAAGAAGTGAGCTATCAACCCTAGTGAGCGGAGGAGATGAGGAAGATGAACCGTAGAAGGCAGAGAAGCAGGAGGATGAGGAGAGGTCACGGATCCATGGATTAGACGAAGCCGCCGGAGTATAGGGCACACTGCGTTGCGGTGGCGCAGGAGTGGGCGACGGCAAAGAGGCGACGAAGAGCGTCGGGGCGAGACGGGTAGGAGGCGGTGCGCGAGGCGGGGATGGTCGCCACAGGGCTGGTCTCCAAGGCGGCGGCGGAAGGTGGGAGGAGCGCCGCCCGCACGGTCACGCGACGTTGCGAGTCGCCAGCACCGTTCCATGCCTCGGAGGAGATTTTTCTCACCCCCGTGGGTCGACGTGGATCGTGCCACGATACCGTGCAATACTCGGTCTGCCAAATACAGTTTTGGACGGAGCGTGGAAGCTCACCCCGGTGTGGGCTGAAAGCCACGGGAGGCGGGGTTTAGGGGCCGATACACCCCAAACCACGTGTTGCCAAATGAGGCCTAAGCGGCGTGCAGGCAACGAGGCACTCGGCCGTCCTCCAGTCGAAGTCCGGGGCCGTCCCCCATGTGCAGCACGCCGGCGACAAGGCCCTGATGTCTCCGTCCCATAGAAGCCCGGCGTCCTCCCTCCTGTGGGCATCTCGGGCTTACGATTCAGGTGCGTCCCCGATTCATTACCAGAGCCCAGCCCAGCTGCGGTTTCCCCCATTCCCAGAGCCCAAGTCAGGCTTTTATGGTTACGGAAAATCCGCATCCACCAATTCTAGAGTTCCTTTTGCGTGAGATTTTGTTACGCATCATTCCCGCCCATGATTCCCAATTTTATCGCAATTTAGTTTGGGGCGGTGATTGAAAAAGGGCTGATTCCTGATTTTATCGTAATTTAGATCGGGGCGGTGATTGTAAAAGGGCTGCTCATCGAAGACTGTTGTGGTTGCATCTCAGGACATCTAGGTGAGCCAACTCTCATATCTCTACTGTCAAATGTAAATTCTTTTCTGAAATGAAATGCAAAACTACTCTTGGGTTAACGTTCTGTATGATGTTGATGGCTGTTTTGCCTGCGTGGTTTGGTGTTCGAACGGTTTCTCTTGTCTGTTTCGTGGGTGAGCCAACTCTCATATCTGTACTGTCATATGTCCTTTTTTATGGTCGTGGACTTAATCTGGTACAGTACGCTGTTGTTTTTGTTTTGAATCACGGAAATAGGAACCATGTCCAATATGCAAAGAAATGTAAGTAGGATCTGAGGCCCTTTCAATTCTTGGTGCTCTCTTAGTCATGAATTTTGAAGGCATTTGAGGAATAGCATCAATGTTCAGCCTTAAAAAATGTTAATCTTTTGTAATTTTTACACAGAGTAGCTATCCTGATTTAGATCAAGATTTATACACGGACTAACTATTTGAGAACAGCTCAAAAAAGATTATAACCATTTGTTTATTCTGTAGTTCCTTGTCAACCTCGTTTCTAATATTAATTTGTAATTTAATTGAATGCTTTGTCAACAAATAGTATAGTTATTTCCATTTTGTATGATTCTCATACCCTATAAGATTATAGTTGCTCTTTTGTTTTACATATATAATTATTTTTTTTCTTGCAGACTCTCATTCTCTAGAAGATTGTGTGTGGTGCCAAATACAGTAAAGATGGTTTGTATTTTATTTCATAACATCATTTAGCAACGGGTATGAATAAAAAGTTGGAAATTAATTTTTTTCCCACATGTTTATACTAGCAGGTGACATCATCTGTACGCTCTGCAGTTAAATTTGCAACCATGTGTGATGCACTTAGTGATGGGCAAATAAAAGGTGCTCATGAGATGGGTCTAGGACCTTTGTTGAATATAAAAGATATGTTTATATATTCTTCCATCTTAGAGAACCTTGCGGAAAGCTTCAACCCTGATGACAGGAGTTTTCGAATTAGAGAGCATGTCATTTCAATCACAACGAGGGACATACATTGCATTTTCGGTCTGGCGGACCAAGGAGATAAGATAGTGGTTAGCAAGAAAAAACCAGATCCACACTTGTTTGATGCATGTAAGGGTGATGAATCTAAAATCACCTTTAAGGATCTTCTTTCATGTATTAGGGGTGGTGATGATGACCTTCTCTTTCGAGTGATGTTCATGTTGTACACTGTTGGATCAATCTTGGCTCCAAAGGATCCAAAGTATGTTAGCAGCCATTATCTAAATCTAGTCGATGAAAATTGGTCGATGAAGAAATACAATTGGGCACAGTACACGCTGGATTTTTTGTGTGACAGCTTGGAAAAGTTCAAGAAGGACAGGAGGAAGGGTTTGACTGGTAGCTTGTTGCTGTTGCAGGTATTTTTCGCAATATGTGAAAAATTACATGATGTCCTTTTAAGTTTACTTTGACTCTCATCTATTTACATATATTTTGAAAACAGATATGGTACTTCGAGCATGTGCAGCTCGGTGGTGAATGCTTTAAGTACGAGCTCCACCAGATTCCATTAATTGCAAATTGGGATCTGAATACATGCAAGAAAAGGGCTGCGCTGGAGTCTAAAAGTAATTTAGTTGAGCGAAAGGTAACTCCAATTGTTATTAAGCAAAAGTAAGTTACATTTATTGACTTTATTTTGATTCAGTAGTAATGATCGTTATGGTTTAGGTTGTGATACACCTGTGTTACACCAACAATGATGGTACAAAAAGTGATGATGTAAATAATGAGAAAAGCAGAGATGGCGGTAAATCCAGCAATAACAATGAGAATGAGATGTTTGAGGCAACACCGGGAGGCGATAAATCTGTTGGTGACAACGATGACATAACTTTTGAGGTGATGCATTATACAAACTGCATGGCATTAATATTTTTTTTGTAATTTACATTAACATATGAGTAATTGTATAATTAATATATACTCTTCATATTTGTTAGAATAAAGTGGATAATACGGGGAACCTTCAGCTTGCGCTTTTGAACAAGATCTATGAAACGGTGGCCTCGATAAATGAGAGGTCACTTTTAACGAGTGAAGCAGTGGCCGCGATAAATGAGAGGTCACTTTTAATGAATGCAAGACTAGAGTCAATAGAGAGAATTGTCTTTACGAAACAGGTTTGTATTTTTAGTAATTTTATTATTATATATATGACTAAGTCTGTTAAAACAATATTGTCCTTTTCTTAGGAGAATTTGGAACACACTAAGGCAGAAGGAGAAGATGAAAGAATGAGGCCAGCTAGCGATGGGCATATGAGTGGGAATGTCTCTCCCATCAAGAAAGAGGTTCTTTCATCTGAAGTTGGAAGAACAAGGAAGGCAAGCGGCAATGACACAATGGATGGTACCGCATCTCCTCGTAAGAAAGAAAATTTGGGTTTCCCATCATCCGTTGTTGAGGGGGTGAAAAGTAGGAGGGATCGAACCCCAAGCCTTATTATGCTATCCGACTCATTTGATTGGACAAGAAAAAGAAAAAAAGCACAATCATCTGACTTAAAGTTTAGTCCAGCCAACTCGAATTTTTTTTTCCCTTCTGGGTACCATGAAGGAAATAGTAAGGAAAATGAAGAAGTGTGCAGTCCACCAGCTAATGAGAGGAAGTTCAAGACAAGTGGGCCAAAAAGGAACAATTTCACTTCAAAGCCGAATGTTCTAGGAAAAGCACATGATGTGCACATAGGTATGTATAAATGGTTGTATTATTTGTTTTCATTAATACTCGAAAACATACTAATAATATTTGAACTTTGAAAAATGGTAGGTGATATCATAAGAGGGTTGAGATTAGATGATCTGGAGGTTGCAGCAATTTCTTATGTTGTCCAACAGATTAAGGTAGATGGTGATTGTACCCTCGTGTCCGTAAACCAACTTGATCTTAGAGCATCTTCGATGGGGCGCTTAATAAGACATGTGGATGAGGACGGACGAGACAAATGGGTTTACGATGACGTAAGTATGATGCTATGTTGTTGGTTTTTACTCTTTTGACATGTACACAAATTCTTACATTTATCCACCATGTAGATAATAAACACATATACACATATGTTGAACAATCTTTGGGCAAATGAAGATACAGAGATGTTGAAGCACGCAATTACATCTTTCCAGTATAGAACCCTAAAGAATATAGGTATAGAATGGGAGAAGAAAGGTGCGTACGGGAAGAAAAGATATACGCCTGAAATCATTGAATTGTTCCATTCATTACTTCAACATGACATGGTATGTATACTTTACTCCTAATTGCATAAATATATTTAGTCCGGTACATTCAAAGTGATTTGTTTGTTATTTAGGTATTTGTACCAATCAATAGTGACGACGTGCACTGGTCCCTTGTTGTCATTAACGCTCGCAAGAAGGAATTCCAAGTTCTTGATTCGTTCAAGAAGAGAAAGGAATATCACCAGGGAGAAACCAATCATTTGGTAGGTTTTTGAAATTTCTTTAAGTGCATACACTCGGTTTTGTTGAAAATTCTATTTATGCTTAATAATGTTATTTTGAAGCGGACCGGCATACATGCATTGGTGAGTAAACTTCCGGTTAGTGTAACATCGAAATGGGATAGCTACGACGTGCTACACTGGGATGTCGTTGTAGTTGAAAATATTCCAAGACAAACTGACATGTGAGTACATGATTGCTCGTTAAACATATGTTTAGTGCATGTTTATACATTATTTTTTGGTGCAGGATGTCGTGCGGAATCTTCACCATATTCTATATGAAGCATTGGAACGGGGCGGAACTAACAAAAAACTTGTGTCAAGACGATATGGAAACCATAAGGAAGAAAATGCCATATGAGCTAATGTCTTCACACTTGAATGACATTACCTTATCCAAGGAAGGTTTTCTTCACCACGTCAAAGAATAGTTGTATGTTAGCTGAAGCCATACATTCATAATATTCTCTGGACACTTGGCTCGGTTACATATAGGTGATTTTGTGAAGAATGAGCCCACCAAGACCCCCATCGAGCTGCTGGACGGATTTTTTGTTACCTGAAGCCATACATTTATATGCAATTTTTTGTTTAGCTAGACGGATCTTTCTATTGCGAGCATATTTGTTCTGGTGCTTTGCACACCAACTATGGAGTAGATTACATGGTTTACATGGATAGCCTCATTTTAGCATATCAAAATGCAACCACTGGAGAGATGCCAAGCAATTGTATGATATACGGAGTACTAAATAATGTGTTGGTATGGTTTAGAAGAAGCATGAATTGCATGCTGTAGCTGCTGCCACTAGTATAAACAATAATTAATTCTCATGTATAAAGAGGTTCATCACACAAACACAATTACAAAATCCAGAATCAAGGCACTGATAATCCTAACAGCCTGGTGCATATAAATTTCAGCCTAGCAACTGGAATTGCAGCAAGACAGTACCAAATTGACGGCACAAATGAACATGCCGGATCTCCAGGTAACCAAATTTCATCCTGTCTGCATATAAAAAAAATGAGAACTTCAGATATGTACAAAAAAAAATACAATATCAATGCAATAATAGAATAAGGACCTAACCTTATTTGGACAGTTCCTCCTGTCATGCCCAACTTGTCCGCATAATCCACACTTTCTTGTACGAACATCTTGAAAACCTTTAATTTGTTTACACGGTGCTCCTTTGCTGATCATTTGCATGGCATCTGAAACATTTTCATATGTTTCCTCATCCTGGTGGATTTGACCAGCACAATCAGCCTCACCTGTTACACCGCTTGAACGTCTTCTTTTGTTGCGCTCATCCATGAGCATTTCCTTCCACCTAACACAATCCTCAGGCGAATCTGCTAAGTCATGGAAAACCTGTCTTGCTAAAGACACCAGCTCAACAAAGCGTTCTTGTTTGGTTGAACTATCACCAAGATAGTCTTCTACACCCCCAATTCTACTAGACTTAGCATTTAGTGTCCATCTACTTAACACACGGCTACGTGGGATGAATGTTCCAAGTGTGGTTAGTACTAGCATAATATGACAACAAGGAATCCCTTCAGTCTCGAATTTCATGCAGCTGCATTTAATGTTGTCCACTGTACCCTCAGTGTCATACTCAACATTGAAGGAAGTTGTGCCGTTTTTAATGCCAATGGAGCATATGATGGAAACCCCATCATCACGTACTTGCATGATGTCATACTTAGATATCCCTCCAATTTCCTTCTGGATCAAGTAAAAATTTGTTGGAGTGAAGACCTTCGCAGCATCCATTTCCAAAAGTTGGTGCTCTGTTATAGCAACAGGGACTGACTGCGAAGCAATAGAATCCAACTCATACTCTTTTCTTCTAATGCGCTTCAAACAGTGGAAATAATGTTCCACCATATCCAATAAAGACATTGTCCTATCGAGGTGCTTGTGCAATCGGGAGTTTAGGCCTTCACTTCTCTGATTGCTTTGCATACCCAAAAAAAACTTCCTCTTCAGATAACTCGCTGCCCACCATCTCCTAATCCTATACATCTTTGTAACCCACTTATACTGTTTGTTACCCTCAACAATTTTGTGTTTCTCCATGAATTCTTTCCACCTTAAAACAAATTCAGTAGGAGTGACTTTCATATATATGAGTTTCCTAAAATCGGCCATCACAGAATGATGAAGAAAACGGCCAACATTCCTCTCAACGTGCCAACTACACAATTTGTGTGCACTATTGGGGAACACGAGCCTTATGGCCTTTCGCATTGCGTGGTCTCCATCAGTTATTACAGATTTGGGTTCTTTATTGTACATAGCCATTAGTAGAGTACGTAAGAGCCACTCGAACGATGCAACAGTCTCATGAGAAACAATACTGCAAGCAAAAATGGTAGTACTTCTATGATGGTTAACCCCGACAAAAGGAACAAAAGGCATGCTGTACCTATTTGTTCTATATGTACTATCAAAAATAAGAACATCCCCGAAAGCCTGATAGTCTAATCGGGACTGGCCATCACACCAAAACAAGTTAACCAAACGATCTTCATCATCAGTCTCATGGTGAAAGAAGAAATCAGGGTCTTCCATCTGCTTTTGACTCATACTTTGCAAAACTGCCGTTGCATCACCTTTAGAAATCTTCCCTGCCTTATTCTTTTGTGAGAAGTTATACAGGTCGGTTGTGATAAAACCTACCTTTTCATACCCTCCATTTTGCTGCTCCATTACATCCATGATATGATGCTTCATAAGGCCAGCATTCTGGTATCGTAATATTTCATTTTTCTGTAATTCTGTCATGTTTCTATGTGACGGAAGGAAGGGAACTTCATAAGGTTTAGCAAATTCATGGTTGTGTGCACCATTATACTTTTTCACAAACCATTGATTCGTCTCAACGTTAAGTCTAACGACCAGCTCAAAAGGACAACTACAACGTGTAACGGCACGGTGTCTCCTTTGTCTATTTGCCATGTTTAAATACTTTTGTTGCCTCAACCCAGCTTTAAAGCAAATAAACTGCCGCTGCACTACCTCATGACCAGTACCACCATACTTGACCTTTCCCTTCCTTACGCTAAATCCTTTCTCATATGCAAATTTATTATAAAACTCATACCATTCTTCTTCAGAACCAAGTAGCTTCTGACAGATACTCTCATGCTCATCCTTTTCTTCAAGAGTTTCGAAGCTATCATTGCCATCCTCACAGTGTATTGACATGTTACCTACTTCAGGCAGACCATTCATCAAATGAGTGCATCGGTGAATGTTTCCTCATGTATAACCCCGACAAAATGAAATATGAATGTATGAAAAAGCACATGTGCAGTTTTGACCGAGTGCGACCGAGTAATCGAATGACCCGATTAATTAACCGCATTAGCTAAAATCGGATCGGCCTGCCGAGTATATCCGAGTTTTAGAACAATGTTCATATGTTTATTCCATCTCAGGCTCCAAAATCATTGTTTACTGATCTAGTACAGAGAATAAGAGAATAATTCGCGCTCTGGAAAATGGCTTCAATCGTTCTGTCGTCATGACATATGGACAGCTAACCGGTTAGGCTACTTTCTCCACAATCCAAGACGATCAGGGAGGAACTGACCTTGACGAGGAGGTTGACCGCTTGAGGTACACCTCCGCCTAGCCGCACCTACTCCCGCCCGCCGCTGGTCTCGCCGTAGTCGCGACGTTGGCCGCCGCCGCCCCCGGCACTCCCCTCCCCGTTTCCCCGTCTCGGCCTTCTGCCCCCCGCCGCCTTGTAGGGGCTGGGAGGGACGGTTTCGAGGGATTGAGAGGGAGGCGGCTAGGGTTGCTGTCGGGAGTCGGGACTGGGAGGGGAGGCTCGAACTTGCGACGAGCTGGGCAGGACTGTGGCGGCTAGGGCACGCCCACATCGGTGCTTGTGGCCTCGTGGGGGATGAGAGGAACAAGTGCGGGTGGGCCTGATGTGGGCTGCTAATTGATCCAACAAAACGGGCCTTCAAACGATTTTCTCAAAAAATAAATCGAAACCATAAAAAAAATTAAATATTCAAATTGAGCAAATATGAATATTTTTCACACCTATCCAAATATTAAATTTAAAGTTGGATTAAATTTTAAATTTTAACATGATACGATTGAATAAAGTTCAATGAAACCTTATCAAATTTTAAATGCATTTTTTGCTATAAAAAATGCATAATGCCCAAATATTCTCATCAAATCATGAAATTTGAAAGGGGTGCTACATACATCGACACAACACCGCAAAAAAGATGTCATCAAGATAATCGAATTTTGGTAGTCATAGCCTTCATTTGGCCCTCGTTCTAGAGCACAACTCTAGGTTTATCTCTCATCGGTGACATGATCCAAGGTGATCGATAGCTAACATTTTCTTTTCTACCTGAAACTTTGGCAAAACCTTTGTGCCACATGTTTTTGTGTTTACGTAATTTAATATCATTTTTTCATCAATAGTATGCTTTTATAAGAATTTAAATGCTTTTTTGCTATAAAAAAATTAATAATACCCAAATCTTCTCGACAAATCCTGAAATTTGACAGGGGTGCTACATACATCGACACAACACCGCAAAAAAAAAATTCGTCAAGAAAGTCCAACTTTGCTAGTCATATCCATCATTTGGCCCTCGTTCTAGAACACAACTCTAGGTTTACCTATCATCGATGACATGATCCAAGGTGATCGATAGCTAACATTTCCTTTTCTACCTGAAACTTTGGCAAAACCTTTGTGCCACATGTTTTCGTGTTTACGTAATTTAATATCATTTTTTCATCAATAGTATGCTTTTATAAGAATTTAAATGCTTTTTTGCTATAAAAAACTTAATAATACCCAAATCTTCTCAACAAATCCTGAAATTTGACAGGGGTGCTACATACATCGACACAACACCGCAAAAAAAAATTCGTCAAGAAAGTCCAACTTTGCTAGTCATATCCTTCATTTGACCCTCGTTCTAGAACACAACTCTAGGTTTACCTGTCATCGATGACATGATCCAAGGTGATCGATAGCTAACATTTCCTTTTCTACCTGAAACTTTGGCAAAACCTTTGTGCCACATGTTTTCGTGTTTACGTAATTTAATATCATTTTTTCATCAATAGTATGCTTTTATAAGAATTTAAATGCTTTTTTGCTATAAAAAAATTAATAATACCCAAATCTTCTTGACAAATCCTGAAATTTGAAAGGGGTGCTTCATACATCGACACAACACCTCAAAAAAAAACAATCGTCAAGAAAATCGAACTTTGCTAGTCATATCCTTCATTTGGCCCTCGTTCTAGAACACAACTCTGGGTTTACCTGTCATCGATGACATGATCCAAGGTGATCGATAGCTAACATTTCCTTTTCTACCTGAAACTTTGGCAAAACCTTTGTGCCACATGTTTTCGTGTTTACGTAATTTAATATCATTTTTTCATCAATAGTATGCTTTTATAAGAATTTAAATGCTTTTTTGCTATAAAAAAATTAGTCATATCATGCATACACAAAGGTGTTCACATACATAACAGGTGTTCACATACACAAACGATAGCACCATCATGAGCTGTTCAAATACAAAAGAGTACACAACACGCCATCAGAATGTATTCAGATACATAAGAGGGGACCACCAACACAAGGTGGTTACATATATAATAGGTCAACTCTTTTTAATTACTGAACACCAATTAGCAATTTGAGTTTTTATTTTAGAGAATAAAAAATGAAGTGGCACATGAGCTTCTGACATCTCAAATTTGAACAAAAACCAGTCTTACACAATGCTTGCACATCATTACATGTATTTTGGACGAAAAGAAATTTCACTTTTGCTGTTTCGAACTGCTCATACACAATGGTTGCACATCAGTTCTCTATCACACAATGCCCAACTAAGATTCAGATTATTGATCTGAATACATTCTATTACACAAATTTACAAAAAAAAAATACAACCAAGACAAGGTCTTTAGTTCAGCAAATGAAAACATTTCAAAAAATTTATCCTTCAATTCCTGACACAGCGCCAAAGCAATTGCTCAGGTATCTTCTGCACACGTGGCCGCTATGGATATCCTTCAGGTCCCCTGTCAACCTTAGCCAAAACAACATCGAGAATGTACTTCACAAGCTCATGTTTCTTGACAAATGGTTGTGCCACAAATTCTTCCACTGGCATCCACTGCATTTGAGAACTGGAGTGTCAAACAACATTCACACAATAGTTCATATTTTGAATAAGAAACCTATTTTAAAATGGTCCTTTAGCTCAAACAAATTAAACAAATTGATGCTGAAGTGTAAGTTCCAAATACCTGAGCTGCCTCAATTTCTGCTTCTTGGTTAGTAGTGACAAATTAAAATGGCTCGATGCTGAAAGCTACATATTTAAAAGTTTATATAGAAAATAATCATCAGGCAACTAGATGAATTTGGGCTTTTATTTCTCTCTGAAGGTTGATGCATCAAAAGTGATGCACTTTCTACTTCAGCCACATTGAGAAACTGGTACGAGAAACTGAAAAGCTCAAAATGTTGCTGCTGTCCCAGCAGTACATGCTTGCACAGCCAGCCCGCTACAGAATCACCCAGAAGCTTCTAGAGCGCCGTCACCGAAGGAATGGTAGTGCCCCCATCACCCATCAGCCCTTGCCTACCCAAGGTCTGATTTACCGATTTGGTTTCTAGGGTTCACACGCGGATTGGGAAAAAAGAGCCAATTTAGGGATTTGAGATGCCACACACCTCATTTGAAGAAGCTGCGTGCCGACATCCACTGCGCGCCTGCTCCTTTCCTCCTTTCCTCCCAACGCGGCAGCACGGCAGTGCCACAACCCTCACCTCGCCAATGCTGGTCGCCTCAGGAGGGATTGGATGCGGCGGCGACTGAGGATGGGGTCAGCCGAGGTCGACGCAAGTGGAGGAGAGAGAGAGGAATTGGAACAAGCCAGCCGCCACAGCCCACAGGGATGCAGGCGGCCGAGGTCGTCGTCGTCGTCGGCGTCAGCGCAAGAAGGAGGCGGCCGAGGTCCTCGCTGGATTCCACTAGGAACGCGGAGGAGGGGATTCCACTGGGATTGGAATGGAGGAGGGGATTCCACTGGGATTGGGAACAGCAAGGGTTTGGTAGTGATGCAGGGATAAAAATGGCTTGGGAATGATATCTCCCCCAAGAGGGGGAGACCTGATGAGAGACGTTCGATTATTGGGGATCAGCGGTCTCAGTTCATTGGGGTGTACGGTAAGAATCTCCTAAAAAATATTACTAGTTTTTTTTTACTATCATTAAGAAAAATATCATAAAATTTTTAAAAAATGTTACAAAATGGTACATTGAATGGTCAAAACATGATAAATTTTGGGCCAAATCAAACCAAAGGCCTGAATGTAACCTGCTACGGATGAGCACAAATGTAAAATTCAGACAAGAGAAGAAACGCCGGGCTAGACGGCACACCTGCACAACGGGCAGGAGGCTCGCCGGAGTAGCCATCCGTCGATGCACGGCAGGTGGAACGTGTGGCTGCACGCCGTCAGTCTCCTCGCGCTCTCGCCGGCTTCAAAATCCTGCGAAACGCGATTCATCCAAAAGAGCTTAGAGCTAGTCATAAACGTCGTCATTTACTTTGAAACACAATACTGTACTCTGTAGTTTGTACTTGGTAGACTGTAGTAGCACTCAATACTCGCAGACGCTGCACAGTGGACGCGGCATCATCGAGCACGTACAGATACAGTAGCAAGCAACAGAGGCAGTCAGGCAGACAGCCGGACGGTGCTGCTTCCCGGAGTACTACTACTAGAGTACTAGTGTGCAGTGCAGGCACGTACCTGAAGGCAAACAGAGCAGCTGGGCTGGCCGCCGCCGCGCGCCGCCACCTTGACGACGGGGAGCATGGCGATGGCGGCCCTCGGCATGCCGCCGCCGCCGCCGCCCGTCTCGAAGATGTCGGCGGCATCCCCGCGCCCGACGGGCGATTCCACTGCACTCATCTGCGAGTGCCAGTACATCGATGCGCAGGGATGAGGCTGACTTGCTGAGTGAGATCAATCGGGCAGTATCGCCATGAGTGCCCGTACCTGGCTCTCGACGGCGTTCAGCACGGCGGGGTCCACCTTCTCGCGCACGAGGCGGCCGGTCAGGAGGCTCCAGATCACGTCCAGCTGAAGCATAGCAACCAAGAAATCAACGACGCCCTTGCTCCATATTGACACGGCAGTTGCTAGGCCTAGTTGCATTAATATTACGCGGGAATGCTAGTTGCATTTGACTTGGGCACGGACGATGATGAATGATGCTGCGAGGTGCGTGTACCGACCACGTAGACGACGCTCCAGATGGCGTGCTCGTCGGAGCGCCAGATGGCGAGGGACGACTCGACGACCTCCATGGAGACGAGCGCGCCGGTGATGCCGCCGACGCCGGTGCCGCGGACGATGCCGGTCTCCGTCGCCAGGCCGATCAGCCCGCCGGTGACGGCGCCCAGCGCCGTGCCCACTGCAAGCGCGGCCATGGCCGGCGCCGCCCGATCACGTCACCCATCGGATCGAGGAAAGAAATTAAAAGAAAAGCTCTCAAAGCGACCGCCGCCTCTCGCACGCGCTCACCTGCGGCGAAGACGCACGCGACGAGGCCGCGGACGAGCGCTCCGGCGAGCCGAGCGGGCAGCGACCGCGAGCCGATGCCTTCCGCCGGCGCGTTGGAGGCACGAGGGGACGCGGAGACGGCGGCGTCCATGCCCGGGCGGCGCGCGGGTCCGGTCAGGGCATGGGGGAGTATTGAATTGGTGCGGGGGGAATTATGGGAATGGGAGGGAGCATCGTGTGTACGAGCCATGGACAGGGACTCTTATGTTATGGTATGGTGGGTTGGAAAATGCGCATGCTTGACACAGACGTGGGCATGGTGGAGTTTTGACTCAAGAGGGAGTTTTTTTTTTTTTGAGTGGAAATAGATCTTCCATTACTGGATCATGCAACTTAAAGAGTCAATTACAATAGTAGGAATAGAAGAGTACGAACTATTACACGTGCGTGCCCAAATTGGAAAAAGCGAACACCAGGCAGCAGGCTTCTGCAGATTTTTTCCCCATTGGGCTAGACCATGGGCTGCCCCATTCAACAGCCGAGGAAGGAAGCCCAGTCTCAAGCCTTTCCTGCACTCCACCTGAATTTGTTCGATGATGTCACTCCACTTTCCCCTATCTTCCCCGTCCTCGCCTACCTTCTTCACCAGTGAGCGGCAATCCGTTTCCACCGTCAGGTAAGCAAGTCCCAGCTCTCTTCTCAGATCCACCCCTAGGCACACCGCGAGCGCTTCCGCCTCCTCCGCAGCTGAGATCCCCGAGGCTAGCTTCACTTCCGCCGCCAGGATTCACCCACCGCCACCACAAGCCACCGCTGCAATCGACGCGGAATCTTCGTTCATCCCCCAAGCTGCGTCAACCATGATTCTAATCTCTTCCCGAGCCGGTAAGCCCAACTGCCGAACCAAAGGCGCTGAAGTCGGGTTGTCATTCATGTTCGTCTTCTCATCTTCCTCTTCTTTTTCTCTTGCCTTAATCCAGGCCTTGATCTGCTCTTCTGCTCTAGCCTTGCTATGCCTGCCATCCACCTGGATCCCTGTGAAGCGAGCATCATTGCGGGCTCTCCACAACTCATCCAGCGCAGCTACTACAGCTATTACCGCCATGGCGTCCAGATCTAGCAGGAGAGGTACCACCATGTCCCCAAGGTATTTGTATTGCCCCTTCGACCCCCAGACTGGTAAGTCTAGATCTTTCCATAGCTGTTTCACTACATAGCAGTTCTTGAAAATATGCCACTCCTCTTCCTCTGCGCCACAGTGGACACGCCTTGGGTTTAAATCAATTTTACGAACAACTAGGTTCATTCCTAAGGGGAGACTTCTTTGTATCAAGCGCCATAGGAAAATTCGTTGTCTTGGGGGGCTCGGTAATTGCCAAAGTTTTCCCCATTTCTTCCTGCTCCCTCTTTGTCCTTCGCTTGAAGTGCTTAGCTTCGAGGTGGCTTGTTCTTGCAGATTTTCATGTATAAGGTAGTAGGCGGACTTCACTGAGTACTGACCTTTGTTAGTGCACTGCCAAGCTGGAACATCTTCAGCTACTGCTTTGCGGATTCTAGTCTTCAGGATATCAATTGCGTCGCAATCATAGAAATTTGCTCGAATTAGCTGTTCATCCCATTCTCTTCTTTCCTTCTTCATTAGGTCACTCACCCAAACCAGATTGTTTGCTCCCGGTCTTCCAAGTGGTTTCTGAATTGACTCGCGAGGAATCCAATTGTCTTCCCAAATCTTTATTGAAGCTCCATTCACTATCCTCCAAATGAAACCCTTTTTCACCGCTTCCCTGCCCGCACAAATGCTTCTCCAAGTCAGTGAGGCATTTGTTGGGATGGCCGCCTCCAAGAGAGAGCAATTTGGGAAGTATTTCGCTTTTAGTACTCTCGCACAGAGAGATCTTGGCTTAGTAAGAGGTCTCTACACTTGCCTTCCCAACATTGCAAGATTAAAAGCATGTAAATTTATGAAGCCCATTCCACCATCTCCCTTTGACTTAGCGAGATTGTTCCAAGCACTCCAGGCTGTCCATTTATTTCTTTTTGCGTCACTCCACCAAAATCTAGCAATCTTGCTTTCAATTTTTTCACATAGCCCCTTTGGGATCTGGAAGACACTCATGGCATATGTGGGCAGTGCTTGGACTCCTGCTTTGATTAGCACCTCTTTTCCTGCTTTTGAAAGTACTTTTTCAGTCCATCCATTCAGCTTTTTTTCCACCCTTTCTAGTATAGGCTTGAACACTTCCTGTTTCTTATGCCCAATTATTGATGGTAGTCCAAGATACACAGCATCTTTTGCTTCCTGAGAAATTCCAAGGCCATTCATAACAATATCCTTGCTTGTTTGTGAGCACTTGTTACTGAAAAAGATGCTCGATTTACTGCTATTCACCTTTTGACCCGATCCCTGTTCATAAGTGTTAATAGCATCCTTGATAGATTTCATCCCCTCCTCATCACCTTCAAAGAAAACAATCGAATCGTCCACAAACAGTAAGTGGGAGATGCATTGTTCCCCGAATCTGAGTCCCTTCATGGCCCCTTCGCGTTCTTTCCTCTTAAGCAGGGCAGTGAAACCCTCTGAACATAGCACAAAAAGGTATGGAGATATGGGGTCCCCTTGTCTTATCCCACGCGAGGGCTTGAAACTCTCAGTTAGTTCACCATTAACCTTCACTTTACACACTGCACTACTAATACACCACACAATCATCCTTCTCCATTGCTCACCAAAACCCATTTTCAGCATAATTTCATCCAGATACTCCCATTCAACTCTATCATAAGCTTTTTCCATGTCGAGCTTCACCGCACACGGTGGGTATCTTTTCCTTCTACACTGCTTGATATTCTGGATGCACTCATAAGCTATAATAACATTGTCGGTGATTAGGCGTCCAGGTACGAAAGCACTCTGTTCTTCAGCAATTATGTCCGGCAGGAGTTTCTTTAGCCTATTAGCGAGCACCTTAGTACAGATCTTGTAGAGCACATTACACAGGCCAATTGGTCTAAAGTCTTTCAAATTCTCTGCTCCTTTCTTCTGAGGAATGAGAGTATAGGTTGTTTCATTCATCCCTGCTAGCAATTCACCATCCAGGAAGGCTTTAACTGTGTTTACCACCCCAACCTTGAGAACTTCCCAGTTCTTCTGAAAGAATATTGCCGGGAGGCCATCCGGTCCCGGAGCCTTGAGAGGGGCCATACTGAACAGGGCCCGCCTAACCTCTTCTTCAGATACTTCCTTCTCCAGCGTTCTATTATCTTCCTCCTTGATCACTGAAGCAATATTTTCAGGGATCCTCGACGAGTTCATTATGCCCTGCGAGGAAAACAGATTAGTATAAAAATTCCTAGCCTCTTCCTTCAACTCCTCTATCTTCTCCACTAAGCTTCCATCCTCCCTCCTCAACTTTCTTATATGATTTTTCCCTCTCCTACCCGAGGCCTTTTTGTGTAAAAATTTGGTATTTCTATCTCCCTCCTTCAGCCAGAGTTGTTTTGCCCTCTGCCTCCACATAACTTCCTCTTTCTCCATCCAACCGACTAACTCCTATTCCATTGAACGCGTCTCAGGGGATGTATGATCCTCCCCCTGCTCGAGCTTCTTCTGAATCTGGTCCCTTAGATGCCTTATATTTCTTCGCACGGACCCAAAAGTGGAGCTCCCCCAAATCTGCATGTCTCTTTTTGCATCTTGCAGACCTTCCAAGAAGGCGACTGCATTGTCCTTGGGGATGTTTTCTAGCTTGCTCCTCAAAAAAGGGATGAACTGGTCATCCTTAAGCCACATGGCTTCAAAACAAAATTGACGCTTAACTGCGCCCGCAGCAGTAACCATGCTGTCACCAAAACACACCTTGAGGGCTACATGATCAGATGTAGCCATCCACAGATGATCTACTTCTACTACTTGTCTACTGGAAATAAGGGAACTAGACACTACTACTCTATCTAACCTAGCCTTCACAATTCCCTCCTTCTGCTGTTTATTGCTCCAAGTCCACAGGACTCCCCTACAGCCGACGTCCACCAAGCCACAGTCCGCCAGGCAAAGCTCAAAATTTCGCATTTGCCCCACAATTCTCTTCCTCTTGCTCCAGTGCTCCTCTTGGACCAGAACCTCATTCCAGTCACCCACACACATCCACGGCTTATCATTTTGGGCAGCTAAGAATCTCATCAGCGCCCAAGTCTTGTGCCGTCGATCAGCTCTTGGCTCGCCATAGACTCCTGTGAGTCTCCATTCTTTCTCACTCTCCTCCATCTTGATGCGCCCATCAATGTGGTATTGGGAGAAAGAACTCAAGGTGAAACTGCCTGCCCTCCACGCCATGGCCAGGCCTCCACTCCTCCCTTCACTCCCCACAGCCACACAACCATCAAAGCCCAGCCCTCTCATCAAGCACCTCATATCCCCTTCGCTTTTCTTCGTTTCGCAGGGGAAAACCACCTGTGGGGCAACAGTCCCAATTAGGGACCAAAGCTCATGAACTGCCGAGGCTGCCCCAATCCCTCGACAGTTCCAACTTAGGAGAATCATGGTGCCCCGCGGGGCTGCTCTGTAGCCCCGACCAGGGGATTCAAATCCGGCTTAGAGATTGCCTTGGCCTTCTTCGCCGCCTTTGGTGAGCTTTCTTCCACCATCACCACATCGAAAGTTCTCTTGTGTCCTCTCCCCTTGGGCTCGGATGACACTGATCTCTTCACACCCGTAGATAAACTCTTCTCTCCTTTTCCTTCCCTTCTCTCCCTCCTTTCATCCATCTCCCTTCTATTCCCACCTGTTTTCCTGCAAAGTGCCCCTTTATCGCCTCCCTCTTTCCCCCCTTGCAGATTTTGGAGTTTCTCCTTGCCACCTACTCTATCCCACTCCCCTCCACTTCCTTCTGCCTCCCCCATCGCATCCTTCCTCAGCCTCATCTTAGTTTCCTCAAAGTTCAGTTTGCAGCTCACCCTCTCTAGGGGCTCACAGTCCATTAAGGTCGTCTGTTTGAGTGGGGAAGTAACCTCTTGCTCCACATTACTGCACCTTTGCCTGTTTTTGTCGCCCTCTTCCTCCGAGTATGAATGTGATTGCTTCTCTTGGGTCTTGGACTTACAGGTGCTTGTGCTGTCTTTGTCGGTTGAGAAATTACTCACACTTCTTCTTTGCAGGCGGTTGGTGCGATTTACTGTTGCCCGAAGCCACATCCCATACGGCAGTTCCTCCTCCTTATTCAAGCAAGCGGTGCATTCTTTCAAGTCATGCCCCACTTTACCACACCCGAAACAAATGTATGGTAGGTGCTCATACCTGACCGGCATTACTTCATCCTCCACACATCCTTCTCTCAGACCCACACAGGCCCGACTTAATGGTTGGGTGACATTTATAGCAACTCGAACTCTAAGATATTCACCCCAGCATACTCCATCATAATTTGTCTCCACCTCCAGGACATCCCCCAGCTGCTCTCCCAATTGTATCCCCCCTTTACGATTCATAAGCTGCAAAGGTACTTTGTATATTTGTGCCCAGATTGGCATCTTGTCAAATATATGCTCAGCTGGTTGGAGCTCTTTGTTCAGGGGTTGCAAGAACAAGGCTTGATTACTGATATTCCACGGACCCAAACGCAGCACCCGCTTCCTCTCAGCTTCAGATTGCACATCGATCAAGAAGATGTTGCTCCCCATGGCAGTGACCGAGAGCCCACTTCTACCTCCCCAGGCTACCTGCAGGGCTTCCAAGACCGAGCGAGCGGAGACAAATCTAGAAGACAGGAGCTTACCCACCAGCCCCCATTCTAGGAGCTCTTTACTGTTGCTCGGATTCGCTTTGTAACGCACCACTTGTTTGTTCCTCTCCCGCGATAAATCCAGATTCTGGAGTCTCCCTAGGATGGAATCAGCATTTTCCTTCTCCCCTCCACCGCTCTTCCCTCCAGCCGGTGTTCTATTCAAATCGAGCAAGAGCCCCCGCCCGCCAGGCTGCTCCTTTGGCGTCGAATGAGTGCCGCCCCCCAAATCCGCCACCCTCTCCACATCTCTCAGATCCAGATCTAGCTTCTCCTTCTCCCTTTCACCCCTCCTTCCCTCACTCCCTCCCTCCATTACCTCCTCCGGTAACCCTCGACCAGCCCTGCTGTCGAGAAAAAACTCTCGCCCAATCCCAGCGGGATTGACGGAATCTACTCTGCCCCCCTTTAGAACCCTAGTTCGCCCCAGCAAGTCGCCATGCGAGTCGCAGGAGCAGACCAAGGGTAAAGTGGGAACTTCCGGCCGTACCTCAAGAGGGAGTTAATATACCCTGTCATGAAGGCATCTGCCTATGTGTCTCTAGCATGTAGGACCCATGATCCCATATATGATGGGTCCACGCGTCAGAGACATAAAGACCGATATTTCAAATGTAAAGGGTACCAACTAGACACATGGAGATGGGCGTATACTGTCATAGACGCCATTGTTCCTTTGTTCCAATCATTTTAGCCGCCTCTAGCTTTTACACGATACTCTCTCTTTTTTCTATATAAGTTGTATTTTTAATTAGCACAAGAATTAAAAAAAAGTTGTGAGATAAAAAAAGGTAAAAAAAAATGGATCATGCTAGCGGCTACCGGCTAGCCATGTTATATCTTAAAAATATGAAAGAGGATATCATGTGATAAAAGTGATTTATAAATGCGTGAGAGTGGAGTGTGTGTTAGAATAATTATGGGGTTGGCCCATTTAATTATTTTAATAGAAATTCCAAGAGGCCCATTTAATACTAAACCGTTCGGGAAATTGGGAGGAGAATATCTCAACTTAAATAGTTGGATTGTGGTTCTCCCAATTAAGAAAAGAGAGAAAAGAGAAAGACGTGGGCGTGAGCGTGACGTGTCGAGCACGGGCGAGCTCTCTCCGAGCCGGGCGAGCTCTCCTCGAGCACGGGTGACCTCTCCTCGGGCACGGGCGAGCTCTCTCCGAGCCGGGCGAGCTCTCCTCGAGCACGGGCGATCTCTCCTCGAGCACGGGCGACCTCACCCTGAGCACGGGCGACCTCTCCAGAAAGCGACTTAATGGTGGTGTAATGGCGTCCGATTACGTAACGGACGACTTAATGGCCAGATGTAATGACGTCCGTTACTAGTGCTTGATGGTGTCCAGGTTCGACGAACTTCTCTTCCTGGCGCCTATAAAAGCATGAGCTCCTCGCCCTGTGAAAAAGTCTCTCGCACTCAAGAGCTCTCTCTCTCCCGCACATTCCATTCTTCCATCTGTAGCGCTGCCTTTTTGCGTTCCCGCCTCTGTTTCCTTGCGCGCACAAGGAGCTGAGGGAGCAGGCCTCCGGAGCCTCGTCCTTCTCGAGATCCTGCTCGGGATAGAAGGCCGATAAGGTTTTTGGGGAGCGACCACGATCGCTCAAGTTTCCTATTTGGTTCGACTTCATCTACACAAAGATCGACGCTCGATTGCACCGACCTCTCCATCTGCATCAACGGCATCTCTCGCACCAACTTGTGATCGTCTACACCGACCGTCATGGCGGACAACAATGAACAAGTCATTGTTCCGCCTGCGCCTGTGCCAGTGGTGGCACCGGCTCAAGGATATATTTGTTTATACCGTGCCTTTATTTGGCTTGTTTCTTGTTCATTAGCCTTTGTGTATGAGATAGATAATTCGTTATTATCTAGTACCTTTGGTTATGAACTTGAAATATTCAATTGGTTAATTATGATTTACCTAATTTTGTGGATTAAGAGCTTGAGAAAATTGCTAATATTTCCAACAATCCAAAAACCTTATCCTAGGAATTTTACAACTCATTGGTTTTTTGCCGCGCACTTAAGCCAACGGTATTTTGGCGCAAAATTACAAGCGTTAGCCGCCAAGATGATTTTATGGTTGTCGCCATGAACGTGTATTACGTTGCGCAAGGCAAGCCACACGGTGAGGAGGGGCTCTCTCGAAAGCGGGAGAGTGTCTTCGCAGTGCGGATAACTTGTTTAGACGCTACCGTGATTAGCGTTTTGGGAGAAAATCTTGTTGATGTGTATATGATTTTGCCTAGTGGTAAAGAAATGTGGGATGCACTTGAGGCAAAATTTGGAGTTTCTGACGCGGGTAGCGAGCTCTATGTCATAGAGCAGTTTCATGACTACAAGATGGTCGATGACCATTCTATAGTAGAACAAGCTCATGAGGTGCAAGCTCTCGCAAAAGAACTTGAGAATTTTAAATGTGCATTGCCCGACAAGTTTGTGGTGGGATGCATTATTGCAAAGCTGCCACCTTCTTGGAGGGATTTTGCCACTACTCTAAAACACAAGAGACAAGAGTTCAGCGTTGCTGGCCTCATTGGGTCTCTAGATGTTGAGGAGAAGGCGAGGGCAAAAGATACACGTGGGAAAGGAAGTTCTAGTGCCAATGTGGTACAAAAGAAAACCTTTCAATTCAACAAGAATAAAAACAAGTCTGAAAAGCCTGACAACAAGAACAAAGCCAATCAAACTACTAGCTTCAAGAAGAAGAAGAATAAAGGAAGGGAAGCGCTTTGTTCAGAATGGTGCGATCATCGGGCTAAGGATTGCCCTGATCGTAAAGACAAGCAGAAAAAGTCCGCCAACGTTGTTATTGGCAATACTGAGGCAGGAACATCTGGGTATGTAACAGTACCTACTGTTCTTTCAGTATGTCGTTCACCTGTTTGGTGGATTGACACAGGGGCCAATATACACGTTTGTGCTGATAGATCCCTATTTTCTTCTTACCAGGTCGCAGGGGCTGCCTCCGTGTTGATGGGGAATGGGTCGCAGGCAGTTGTACATGGAGTCGGCACTGTTGACTTGAAGTTTACTTCAGGCAAGGTCGTGCGACTGAGGAACGTACAACATGTGCCCGCGATAAACAAGAACCTTGTCAGCGGATCTCTATTATGTAGAGATGGTTTTAAGCTAGTTTTTGAATCCAATAAATGTGTTATTTTCAAGTTTGGAAATTTTATTGAAAAAGGCTATGAGAGCGGAGGTTTGTTCCGCTTATTTTTTATGGACATGAATAATGAGATTAATCATGTTTGTGATCATGAGACTAATGTTTGACATTCACGACTTTGTCATGTTAATCTTGGTTGTATGATGCGGATGGCCGGTATGAATTTAATCTCAAAATTTACCCAAGTCAAAGGTTCTAAGTGTCAAGTGTGTGCAATCTAAGCAACCTCGCAAACCTCACAAGGCAGCAGAGGCGAGAAACTTGTCACCATTAGAACTAGTTCATACCGATTTGTGCGAGATGAACGGGGAGTTGACGAAGGGTGGTAAGAGGTATTTTATGAATTTGATTGATGATTCTGCTAGATTTTGCTACGTGTATTTATTAAAGTCTAAAGATGAGGCTTTTCACTATTTTAAGATCTATAAAGCTGAAGCTGAGAACCAACTTGATAGGAAAATCAAACGGGTTAGGTCAGATCGTGGTGGAGAATATTTTTCTAGTGATTTTAATAAATTCTGCGAGGAACTTGGAATAATCCATGAGAGGACGCCTCCCTATTCTTCTCATCAAGCGGGTTGCGAAAGAAAGAACCGTACTCTAAGCGATATGGTTAACGCCATGTTAGAAACATCGGGACTTTCAAGGAATGGTGGGGTGAGGCTATATTGATTGCTTGTCATGTCCTAAATAGGGTTCCTACAAAGAATAAAGAAATCACACCATTCGAGGAATGGGAGAGAAAAGATTAAATCTCACTTATTTACGTGCTTGGGGCTGTTTGGCTAAGGCTAATGTGCTGTCCCAAAGAAGCGTAAACTTGGACCAAAAACCGTTGATTGTGTCTTCATTGGTTATGCTTTTCACAGTGTTGGATATAGGTTCTTAATAGTGAAATCTGGAGTACCTGATATGTATGAAGGTACAATCTTAGAGTCCAATGATGCCACATTCTTTGAGGATATATTTCCTATGAAAGAGACACTTAGCTCATCTGGCCAAGAATCTATCTTCTCTCCTAAACCTTCCACTCCTATACAAATTGAATCCACTTTTGAGGAAAATCCAATAGATGAAGATAATGAAGTAACTCGAAAGAGTAAGAGACAAAAGACCGCAAAGTCTTTTGGTGATGACTTCATTGTATATCTAGTGGATGATACTCCAAGAACTATTGAGGAGGCTTATTCATCTCAGGACGCTGACTATTGGAAGGAAGCGGTCCAGAGTGAGATGGATTCCATCCTGAGCAATGGAACTTGGGAAGTTATTGATCGTCCATATGGGTGTAAACCTGTAGGATGTAAGTGGGTGTGACATCCTAATAAATATTAGAATGTCCCAAGTTTCTTTTAAAAGAAAAGGACAAGAATTTAAGTTGAGTTATTAAGATTCTTATATGAAAAGCCCTAAATTTTCAAACAATTATTTACATATAAGAATTTATCTTACTAATTATTTTCATTTCAATTTACAAAATTACAAATTTACATACAAAAGCTCACTCCTCGCTTTTATTCGTTCCTCGGTCGTAACCTTGACTTTGTCTTTCAATTGAAACCTAGCTCGACTGAAACCACGATCTTCCGATCGAGCCAACCTTTGTCTCTCTCTCTCGGTTGAGTCGACCAAGTCGCTAAACCCCGATCGACATTCCTTGTAAAGCGGGCCGACCAAACATAAATCCTCTCGCCGAGCCAAAACCCCTGGTCGAGTCTCCTTTGAAAACTTCCTCTCGGTTGAAATCCTAGCTCGACTCTCGGTGAAACCCTAAAATCCTGGTTGAGCCGATCGTCTATTCCCTTCATTGACCAAAACCCTAATTCGTCTTGTGGAGCGATCCATCGTCTCTTGACCAAACCCTAATCGACCGACGTCCTCCAAGACCCTAATTCCACCCGACTTCCTTGAAAACTCTTTCGACACGGATCTTTAACTCCAATCGACCTATGTCATAACCCTTGCGGTCGAATGTCCGCTCCTCTCGATCGACAAACCCGAAACCCTAATCTTCCTCGGCCATGTCCAAACTTGTGTTTCGATTAAAACACTAGCATCCTCCAAGTCGATTCATCTCCTCCTCTCCTCGACTTAAACCCGAATCAATCAACCTCTCCCGTAGCTTGGCGAGCCTTGCCCTTTGTCGGTGACCATCGTCTAACAACACGAAACCCTATTTTCAACTAATCTCCATCGAAACCCCGATGGGTCAATTGTCGTTTCACTCGTGGGACCAATCCATGGTCGAACCTCTTTCCTTGCACCTAAGTCGACCGCAAGCAAACCACTCCTTCATCTTTCCACTACCTTTTCCCTTTTCTCCATCGATCGAACCTAAACCCAATCGACCTCCTTTGTATCATAGGCGGTCAGTTCTCTTTCGCTTTTAGCCGAGCTGTACCTCACCGGCCTCTCTATCTAAACCAACAACAATCTCGTCACATCGACCCTCGTCACATTGACCCGAACCCCTACTCAGTTGACTCTCCTCTCTCTCAATCCGATCCCTGGCTCCACTCCCGTACGATGTAACCCGAACCCGACTGACCCTCCCTTATAACCCTGGCCGTCTAAACATCTATCTTTCTCTATCGTGACGACGTCTCTTGAAACACTTCACTAACTCTCACTTGCCGAGCCAGTCATCCATCTATGTTCGATTGGACTCATGACCGATCCAAACCCCTTCCCCTTCCTTTTCCGATTTGGTGTCCAAGAACCAAACTAGGCTTAACTCCAGTATCGGAATCGTTGACGACTCCTTAAGCCGTCCCCGACCCTAATCCGGTCTAAACCTAACCACACCAATGGAGACCGATTATGGGCCCAAATCCTGGGCCGTATTTCCTTAGTCTCCCTGCCAAATTGTCCCCAACCATCTCCACCATATAAACCCAGCAAAACCCTAGCAATCTCTCCCAATTCCACAAACCCATCCACAGCCGCCGCCCTTGGCCTGCTCCCTCACCAAGCCATCGTCGCCGCCCTGCCCCGTGAAGGTGCTGCCGCCGCCAAGCTTGATGTCGCCGCCAGCTAGGCCGCCGCCAGCCAGTCGGCGACGCCGCTGGTTGCCTCGCGTCGCGCCGCCCCATCCTCAGTCACTGCAGTTCGCCGTCGCCGTGCCCTGCCTGCCCCCGCGCCGCTGGCTGCGCCCGAGAGTGCACGCCGCCGCGCCGGCCACAGCCTAACAACCCGCCGCCGCCCGGAGCGCTTTGCCCTCGCCTGCGTCCAGCGTCGCCGCTGACGTCAAGGTGCCGTCGCCGAGCCGCCCCAGCCATGCCCTCATTGGAGCACCCACGGCATTGCTGGCAAGAAGCCGTCTTTGTCTTGCCGCCCAGCGCGCCTTGCCGTCGGCCTTGCCAGACCCCACCGCCGCCGCCCAGGTGCCCCGAGCCACCCGCCGCCAAAACCGCTGCAGATCCGCCATTGTCGCCTCCTTGTGCCGGCAGCTGCCGCCCCATCCATCCTTCCCTGCCGCCGCCTTGTGCCGCCACCCTTGCCGGAGCCGAAGTCGCGCCGTCATGAAAGGTGTTGACAGCGGCCTTGCTTTGTGCTTGGCCGCGGCCGCCACCACCACCGCCGCCGCCTCGCTGGAGCCATGGCCGCTGCCATCTCCTCCTCGTGGATCTCTCTCTCCCTGCCCCTCTCCTTTCTCTCTCTTCATTGTGGCTGTGGGGGATGAGGAAGGATTGTGGATTTTACCCCCTTTTGATGCTACGGTGGACCAAAACCCCCCTTTTACCATCTAGTATGAGCAAGTGCACCTTCACCATTTTATTTCTCCTCGATCGTAAGTCGGATTCCCTCCAAACCAATTTTGTTGATCCTCGTTTGATCCCTATTACCTCGTGTATTAATCTCATATTTTTCGGAACTCTCTTTGCAGCCGCCTATTCGCGAGCGCCTCGTTTTGCGTGACGTCATCGCCGACTCTGCCGAGCGAGCGTTCACCGACGCTATCAAAGAGAAAAATATTCCGGAGTGAGTTTGCTAAAATTCGATGCATGATTGAAAGATCGAGGCATCATCGGCCATAGCTTTTTCAATATTTTTTATTAAAATATATTGTCTATTGTTTATTTGTTTGCATCCCGATTTACGCGTAGATCGTCCGTGTTATTATTGTTTGAAAGGTTTCGTGAGTCGTTCAAGAAGGATTCCAAGACCGGAGTGCTACCAAGGCAAGATAGTCGCATCTTGTTTTCCCAATTTACAAAACTCACCCGTTTATTGTTTCTATTTATTTCCTCATGCATAAATTGATGGGAAGGGTAGAAACCTATTATATTCACACTGCGTCATTTACCCCGTGAATTAGCCATTTATTCTTTGCCTTATTTGTTATTCCTAGCCTATCATTGTGCATAGATGCTAGTGCTCGTGGGTTGGTAGTTGTTTAGGTTATTCGTCATTTAATTATTCTTGTGACTTGGTATGATTGGAGATCTTTGAGTTACTTTAACCTAATCAACTAAAACCTACGTGGCGTGTGTTGACTAAAGGTGGCATAGTCGGGTGGTTTTGTGGAATGTGGATTGTTGGAGGTAGTCACCTTGGTCTAAGGACTTTGGGCGTGTGCTTATCCGCCAAACCATACAAGCGCAACCATAAGTGCTAAGCGTCAAGATGTACGGAGCATGTGCTAGTCTGGCTTAGTAGTTAGGGAAGGCTGTTAACACACTTTACTTTGAAAAGATCGAGTTGCGGTCCGTTGGCTCAAGAGGGGCCCGAGTGCTAAACCTTAGAGGGGTATCGGTGTTACAGAGGAACTAATGAATCGCCTTGTATTGTTACTTGGTGCAGGCTCCTAAGGAAGAGCTAAGACACAAAAGTTTCACTCGGCTTATGGATAAAGTGTGCTACACTCTGCAGAGTTAAAACTATCATGATAGCTGTTCCCACGGTTATGGGAGGGAGGAAGGTCGTACATGGTAGTCTCATGTGTTTAATAATAACTTTGATGGGATGGTTTTGGTTTTGAGTATTCGAGGCTTGTGCGTTTTGCGAGGGGCTTTCGAAGCCGAGCTCTGTTGTTATCTTGGGAGTCTATTCATGTTTATTAATTGTTCAACAAATATTTTCACAACACTTTAATTAATATTGACTAGTGTAGATGTTTATGCAAAATAGCCACCCTATTCTTGTTGTTATCCTTGCATCATTTATAAGGACTCTTCTTTGGGTAGCCGTGTACTCATTATACAAAACCACGGATAAATTTGTATTCGGAGAAGGATTAGGTTCGGTCTATCTTGAGGATCGGGAGGATCTTGTCCGGACTTCAATGAGGATTAGGCGACGACAAGGGTCGGATTGGAGCATCATCATACTATTTCATTGCATAATTGGGTTTCGTGACTGATATACCATTGATGATATTATGTCATCTTTAATTAAACAATTGTAATAAGTAGTTGTGTAACAATTACTTTTGCATAATATATAATTTCTCTTAGTTATTTGTGATTGTGTGATGATGTTCAACAAACTGTCGCTCGCAAGTTGCTAGCATTGATCTCTGGGACTAGCAATAGATTGTGAGTGGATCCCGGTGAAGCCGGGGTTGCGACAGTGGGTGTTCAAGAAGAAGCTGAGGCCTGATGGTACAATTGAAAAGTACAAGGCAAGGCTTGTGGCCAAGGGTTATACCAAAAAAGAAGGCGAGGACTTCTTTGATACTTACTCACCTGTTGCCAGATTGATCACTATTAGAGTACTACTATCCATGGCTGCCTCCTATGGTCTGATCGTTCATCAGATGGACGTAAAGACGGCTTTCCTTAATGGAGAGTTGGAAGAGGAAATCTATATGGATCAGCCAGATGGATTTGTAGTAAAAGGTCATGAAGGAAAAGTGTATAGGTTGTTGAAGTCTCAGATGGCCTTAAGCAAGCACCTAGCGATGTACGAGAAGTTCGACAGAACTTTAACATCTGCCGCTTTGTTGTGAATGAAGTCGACAAATGTGTGTATTACCGCTATGGTGGGGGTGAAGGAGTGATTACGTATACGTATGTTGATGACATATTGATCTTGGGACGAACCTTAATGTGATTAAGGAAGTCAAGGACTTTCTGTCATGAATTTTGAAATAAAAGATTTGGGAGTAGCGGATGTCATCTTAAACATTAAGTTGTTAAGAGAAGATGATGGTGGGATAACTCTTGAGCGGTCCCATTATGTGGAAAAGGTGTTGAGTCGCTTTGGTTTTAGCGATTGTAAACCCGCTCCAACGCCATATGATCCAAGTGTGCTATTACGAAAGAACCAATGTATAGCAAAGGATCAAGCGAGATATTCCCAAATCATTGGTTCATCGATGTATTTAGCTAGTGCAACAAGACACGATATCTCGCTTTCGTGAGCAATCTTAGCCGGTTTGTTTCAAATCCGGAGATGATCATTGGCATGCTCTTGAGAGAGTGATCGCTATCTAAAGGGACATCAAGTTATGATATTCACTACACCGGTACCCAAGGGTACTAGAGGGTTATAGTGATTCAAACGGATATCCGATGTTGATGAGATAAAAGCCACAAGTGGATTTGTATTCACATTGGGTGGTGGAGCATTTCTCGAAGTCTTGCAAGCGAGACCATCTTAACGAGGTCTACAATGGAAGCGAACTCACAAGATTAGACACCGCCACTATGGAAGCCGATTGGCTGCGTGAACTTGTGATGGACTTACCGGTGGTTGAAAAACCGGTGTCTGCTATCCTTTTGAACTGTGACAATCAGACGGTGATTGCCAAGGTGAACAGTTCAAAGGATAACATGAAGTCATCAAGACACGTTAAGAGGCGGTTGAAGTCTGTCGGGAAGATGAGAAACTCCGGAGTTATAGCATTGGACTATGTCGGACGGCTAAAAACAGCGAGATCCTTTACAAAGAGACTATCACGGAATGTGATAGATGAAGCATCAAGGGAGATGGCCTTAAGACCCACATGAAAGTCATGTCTTAGTGGTAACTCATCCTATTTGATCGGAGATCCCGTGAATTAGGATGTTGAGACAAGCTAGTGACTGGCTGAGAGGAGAGTACTTTTGTACTTAACCCACTCCGTTTGAGATGCACTATTCTCCTATTCTGTATGGCAGGTTGGTTATACCTTAATGTGTTTCAAGTGGCTTTTAATAAAGCAGAGATGTTGTCCTACAGAACATCTTATGAGGAATACACCTATATGAGCTCGACTGCTAGTCACACTCTATGAGATTGGGTGATCTCTAGAGGCTCATGAAAGGCACAGGAGTATGACTTATACGCTCCAAATCGAGGGGATGCATTTAGCAGCCTAGTATCAGTAAAAGACCTTAGTGAAACTCGTTCGCACAAAACTGTCAATTCAAGGCTTAGTCCATTGTTCAGTTGTGGATGAGTGTAACCTTTGTTCTAGGTGGAAGTTCAACTTAACAGTCTCCATCGAAACACTGGTATATCAAACTACAGTGGAACTGAGAGTATTTCAAATGTGCCTATGAAATTTGGTGGGGATTGTTAGAATAATTATGGGGTTGGCCCATTTAATTATTTTAGTAGAAATTCCAAGAGGCCCATTTAATACTAAACCGTTCGGGAAATTGGGAGGAGAATATCTCAACTTAAATAGTTGGATTGTGGTTCTCCCAATTAAGAAAAGAGAGAAAAGAGAAAGGCGTGGGCGTGAGCGTGACGTGTCGAGCACGGGCGAGCTCTCTCCGAGCCGGGCGAGCTCTCCTCGAGCACGGGCGACCTCTCCTCAGGCACGGGCGAGCTCTCCTCAAGCACAGGCGATCTCTCCTCGAGCACGGGCGACCTCACCCTGAGCACGGGCGACCTCTCCCTGTAACCGACGACTTAATGGCTGGTGTAATGACGTCCGTTACGTAACGGACGACTTAATGGCCAGATGTAATGACGTCCGTTACTAGTGCTTGATGGTGTCCAGGTTCGACGAACTTCTCTTCCTGGCGCCTATAAAAACATGAGCTCCTCGCCACGTGAAAAAGTCTCGACTCAAGAGCTCTCTCTCCGCACATTCCATTCTTCCATCTCAGAAGGCCGCCTTTTTGCGTTGCTCTCTCTGTTTCCTTGCGCGCACAAGGAGCCGAGGAGCAGCATCCGAGCCTCGTCCTTCTCGAGATCCCGCTCGGGATAGAAGGCCGATAAGGTTTTGGGGAGCGACCACGCGATCGCTCAAGTTTCCTCTTTGGTTGACTTCATCTACACAAAGATCGACGCTCGATTGCACCGATCTCTCCATCGCATCAACGGCATCTCGCACTAACTTGTGATCGTCTACACCGATCGTCATGGCGAACAACAATGAACAAGTCATTGTTCAGATATCGCTTTAATGCCGATGGTGGCACCGCTCAAGGGTATATTTGTTTATACCGTGCCTTTATTTGGCTTGTTTCTTGTTCATTAGCCTTTGTGTATGAGATATATAATTCGTTATTATCTAGTACCTTTGGTTATGAACTTGAAATATTCAATTGGTTAATTATGATTTACCTAATTTTGTGGATTAAGAGCTTGAGAAAATTCCTAATATTTCCATAAGTGTGCAGTAAATATTCAAAACATGATCGTGCATTCAAACCATATACTCAAGCGCCCGATTTTTGAACGCCATTTATCTATTAGTCCTTGGTGAGCGTTTAGTCGACATCGATTCCATCCGGAGTCTGTTGGTCCGGCCTCCATTGGTGGACGATGACTAGTCAGTACATCACGACGCAGTCCCTCCAGTGACGCAAACCAAACAAAAGCTCTCAAAAGTCCAGCCAAATCAAGCGTGAGGGAGCATGGCGATTGGGAAGAGAGGACGCGCGTTCGTGAAGAAGCTGAGCGCAGCCTCCGTTTCAACGGAGAGCCATGCATGCATGCATGAGCCTGCCCATGACGCGGCGGCGGCCGGCGGATGGAAAGCGAAGCCAAGGTGGTTGGGTTGGGTGCCGCGAGCGACGGCGCGCCTCGTTTTCTTCGTCCACTGGCTCTCCAACGACTTTGGAGTTTGCGATGAACCCGCGCGAGGCGCCTCCTCGCGGCCTGATTGGTTCGCTCCGGCGGCCGGCGATGCGTGGCTCTGTACGTGTGGGCTACCGGCTCTCCACGGGCACGCCACCCATAACGAAACGAAAGCGTGGTCTAGAACAAGAAGGCAGGCGCGACCGACCACACTTGCAGGCTGCCACGTGCGCACGGACTCATCGGTTTCGCGGTGGTCAGAACTCAGAACGGGATCGTCGCTCACAGGATCAAACGCAAAAGCGACAGAGAACAATGGACACATACAAGTAGAGAGAGAGTTTGGCGCCGACATTTTATTAATTAATTTATCATCTTGACAATGGGGTCTCTCTCTTCTATATAGGCTATGTTTCTTTCGGTGGTTAAGATTATAATATGAAAAGGTTGTGGTGTTTTATAGAAGATTTAAAGGGCCAAAAAAATTATGAAAAAAATATTTTTGAGATCTTTGAGACAAATTGTGCAAAGTTTCGAAAAAATAACTATCAAAAATTTCAAAATATAACAATTACAAAAATGACAAATTTTAAGCTGCAGCTTATAAGCTGAAAGAAACAGAGCCTATAGTCTATTCTAAATTTGGGTTTTTCCACAATACTTTTACAAAAAAAAAAACCAGGCATGAACCGGTTATATCTTTTGTCGTTGGCTTACAACAATTCGGTCCCAAATTACTCACTTCTTTTCTTCCTCTTTCGGTTTGGATATGTGTGTTCTTGGGGTGCAATGATTGCCAGATATATTAACGTGGGCAATGGTCATTTCTTGTAACTCATCAACCCGCTAAGCTTCGGCCCATTAGACACCGGAATCGCGCGTAGGGCTGTATGTGGATGTGGACACTCGCGGATCCACTTTGTCTGTCCGCCACAAAATTTGTCCCTTTTTGCATCAAGATTGACTGCATGTGATCTTTTAATGAGCAAAGGTTAGCCTTGCGTGATGTGTTCGAAAACCACAATGGTAGGGGTTTCCATAACCACATACATGTTCTCCAATCAAATGTTGGGATACTTATGCATGTTCTAGCATTTCATTGATAATGAGTGGATGATTCACCAACAATTCATCAGGTTCTGTGTATTGCAAACATCTCATGATGCAAGAAAAATGTTTAATGTTATGTTGAAAAGCATGCAAGAATAGAACGTAGAGGATAAAATCTTCAATATAACATTAGATAATGCATCTGCAAATTCTACCAATCAATCTCTTAAAAAGAAATCTTCTTAGGAAGGGCTTGCTGTCACGCCACTTGGCGCGCCGGCCCGAACTCTATCTTTTGGATTCATCTTTTCCTCAGGTTGTACCTGCTTCTTTATACTCTATCTTAATGGAAACGGCATCGCCACTGCCTTTGTTTCAAAAAAACTTTAGAGAACATGTTGATGATGCTCTTAATTAAATAGTGGCGCTCTGCAGTGAATCTTCATAGGTTTTCTATTGGTTTTCTTCAGTTACATACATGTATAATATTTGTTGAAAAAAAAATAAGGAAACTTCATGTCATAGGTCACTGCTTCGCTACTACCATTACCTCTCCACCTCTAGCCGGTATTGTTAGAACACATGGCCTTGACCCATATGTATCTAATTTTCAGTAATTCTGAAAGACCTATAAGACCCACTTTGTGAAGTTGGAGGTAGCACGTTTACTACCACCTATGCAGGTGTAGGTGGAGCGACCTCCTCTAAACTCCTATATAAGTAGAAAGAGGCCAACACCCAAGAGCGTCTCACAACAAACGAGAAAACACTTAGCTCCAAAGTAAGGGTACGTTGTGCCTCTTTCTAAGTTATTTCTCTCTTTCTCTGTGTTTGTCTCCTATAGGATGTCCCATCCCGCTATGCCGGTGTGCACCGGTGATCGAGAGAGAAGGTCTTCGGAACTCGTTGTTGTTGAGATCCTGCCTCGGGAAACAGGGAATAAGGTTTTTGGTAAACGCTCTACGGGACTGCTCGCGTGCTTCTTTCTCTATGTTTACGTCGATATGCCACAGAGTCGTCTTCATCCTTTCTCGGTTGCGAGCACAAGGAGAACCGGTATGTATTGCACGTTCACTTCTCTAACCAGCAGTTCTTTGCCCTTTGGACTTACGAGTATATATATTAAAGAAACATATGATTGCTCCTCTTTATCTATGTCTATAATACTCCATAAGTATTTGTGTTGTACGGTGCTCATATTTAATCTATTAGTGTTCATGATTATCTGTTAATTAAAATAAACATAAAACCGATGATTTTCCAACAAGTGAAACCACGTACTCCTGATTCTTGCTGCTAGTAGACAGCGCGCCGGCACACTGGACAGTCAGCATGCCACACGAGCCAGCTATCGATGCACCCCAAGTGGAAGACGTGGCAGCATTCAGGTAATCTCCTGCCGCTCTCATCGGCCTCGAAATCCTGGAGGAAAAGATGGAGCAGCATCGATCTTGTCAGTGTCACTGTGCGTCTCCATTTACAGACAGAAAGAAATGAAATTAAGCTAAGGTTAATTAACTGAACCGCTGGCATACATGGAGGCAGATGGGGCAGGTGGTCAGGCCTGCGGCGGCGGCGGCGGCGTCCTCCGCGCTGAACTTCATCTCCGGGAGTTTCTCGATGGCCGCCCTCGGCATGCCCATCACCGGGTAGCTGGCCGGCTCGAACATGTCGCCGCCGCCCTCTCCGGCGGCGACGACGCGCGACTGCATCGCATTCGCGCTCATCTCAATGGCACAAGTAAGAGGTGTAATTAACCTTCGTCAGCGTATTCCAATTCAAAAACAGAGCGATAAATGCTAGGAGAGAGAATCGTCAGGTCTCAGAATATTTGCATTTAGTTAGGGCCTGTTTGGCAACAAAGTATTTTCATAGTTTCAAGACAAAACCATTGTTTTGAAGAATACCACGCTATTTTTGGCAATGAGGTGTTTGGAAACAACCTCAAAAACTCTGTTTTGAAAACCATGGTATTGACAATACCATGATATTTTTAGAGTATTGTAGACTCCACTCCAACCCAAAGTTTTCTCACTTATGCTAGCAAACCATGGTAAAAACTTTGCTACCAAACAGTTTGTAGTTTCTAGGAATACCATGGTTTCAAGGGGGTTAAGTAAAACCATGATATTTATGTTAACTACACTCAAATACCATGGTACGACAAAACCATAATTTTAGAAAACTTTGCTTTCAAACAGGGCCTTAGTGTTGTGTCCAAATCGGAATAATATCGATGAAAAATCGTTTGATATGGTAGAAATTCTAAAGGAGGAGAAAAAATTTTGAATCTTTAGAGAGCTTAGAATGAAGTACCTGGCTATCCACCACTCTGCTTATGGTAGGGAACACGGAGGCGCAGGCGATGCGGTTCACCACGAGGGTCCGGAACACAAGAACCTGAGGAGAGGTGGGTTAATTTTGCTTACACGTACGTAAACGTACGTGCATGGTGAATTAACCGGCAAGGAAGAAAAAAAACGAGTGCATGCAGATCGAGTGCTCTCTGACCATGCGTTGGATCCGCGCCGCTGTGGAGTACACCTCGCAGCTCCATATCTTGAGGAGCATCTCGCTGACCTCCATGGAGATGAGAGCGCCGGAGATGGCGCCGACCACCGTCCCCTGGACAACGCCGTTATCGTTGACAAAGCCCGACATGAAGCCGACCACGGTTCCTATGATCGTCCCAGCTGCACGTGTGAAAGGAAGAACACGCTTGAGCAAGTGGAGACGCTGGTTAGTTAGCTATATATAGCAAGCAGCGACTCGGTGAGCATATATATATGCTGCACTTCACCTATGCCGAAGACACCGCCTACGAGGCAGCGTATCAGCTTGCCGGCGACACCGATGGTCTCGAAGCACATCTTGCTTCTACGCCGGAGTTGGCAGGGATGAAGGGATCGGCAATAATGGAGCAGCAGCGAGCTTGAGCTTGATGTTCTCGGTCACAGCTCGGAGTTCGCGCCCCCGTGTGCGTGCCAACTAAATACTGGTACTATGCATTTGCTGGGATGCGGATTCGGCATGCAGCTCATGATAACTGTGAAGCGTCGACGGCGCGGCAGCCACGTGACATGACAAGAAATCGATCCAATGGACAAGCAATGTCGCAGTCCGATTAGGAGGCGGGCGGGTGGAAAGCGGGCGGGCCTTTCTGTAATCATGTAAGATAAGTCCAGTTCGACAGGTTTATTCGAATGTTATCGACAAAATCAAATTAGGATGATTACGGGATTTTTTTGAGTTATCTTGATGCTCAAGTAACTCTCCGCATAATATGAGAGATACCACTTTGTAATCTGTAACAGCTAGATTGAGATTAATAAAGATTTTCACCTCTCTAATATTCATCTGTGATTGAATATTGTGATCGATAATTGACAACATCTTGTGATTCCTCATATTATGACACGTTGTCTGCACGAATCACTCTTCTTCCTGGTGAATTGATACATCATTTCTTGTATCAATGTACTAACTACATACAATGTGTAGTATATCTTTTCCCCTTCGCACCTAAACCCTAGCCCCGAAATCGTTGACGGCCTTGCCAGTCGGTGTGTGTGGTGCGATCCCCAACGTGGGGCGTGGCCGGTGCATCGCACCCCTAGTATGGAGCGGCCGTTGGCACGCACACACGCACGCACGGGCGTGACATGCCCCGGTAAGCTATAGATGATGGGCAGGGGTGCCAACACGGCCGACGCACGACGTTATGGCAACGACTTGCCCAACCACGGGCTCACACATGACACGGCCAGCGAGACAAGACTGGACTTCGGTCTAGGTGCGATAAAGAGGTGGAATGAGTAGCCCGGCCAATGATAGTCACTACAGGAATCGCAGTTTATGTGGACGGCCAAAAAATTAATGTCGGCGGTAACCAACACCGCCGAGAAAGCCATCCTCTATGTCGGCGGTATAGTCAAGGCCGCCGACATAGAAACTCGATGCCCGCCCGGGAGGGATTGGAGGTGTTTTCGCCTTACTCTATATTGGCGGCTTAACTAGACCGCCGACATAGCCCCCCAAATACCCCGCCTAGCCGAGACATTTGAAAATTTTCCACTCCCGCCACTTCATCTTTGTCGGCGGCCTAAATCTCCCCGTCGACATTAGTCCTTTCCGGTCACGGCAACTTCACGGCCTTAACGGCGACATCCCAAGGTGGTCCCACATGGCATAGGAGGCACGTCTATGCCATGTGGGCCCACAGCAAATGGCGGGGGGCTGGAGAGGCACTTATGTCGGCGGCACTTCACATGGCCGCCGACATAGAGGAATAAAAAAAAACAGGGGGCGAGGCGGGGCTCGAACCCGCGCCGCAGGGAGCCCGCGCCTCGCCGCGCGCTGTTAACCAAGTGAGACGAAAATTTTATACGACTTGAAGAGGGACTTAATTTCTTTATGCACTTAGGAAAACATATGTCGGCGGCCACATTTATACCATCCACATTGCTGCACCTATGTCGGCGGCTTTTGAAATGCCGCCGACACAGAGCCTTCCACCCTCCTGTACAAACCTCCCTCGCCTCCGCCGATAGGGTTAATTGGCCCACCCAAGTTCGTAGGGCATGAACTACACCTATTATCTTTTGGCACACCGCCAATTTGATGTAATTTGCATTTTTTTGCACGTTGCTTTGAAAATCACATACCTTTTGAATTAATTAATATATTAATATGATTTCATACTGGCCTTCTTGCACGCCAGAGGTGGTTAAAAATTTGAGATGGTATTAGGGCATTTAGTGTTTAGGAGAAGTGGTTGTATTGATATTAGCCACCATTGAAAAAGACGTACGTCGAAACGTTTTTCGGTTTAACCACCCCTTCGTAGTGGCTAAGGTAATCGATACATGTAAACTAGTAGTCGGTCTATGAAGCAACATTGCGCGAAATTGGCACTATGCGGATATGACCATGTAGGATGTGTTAGTAGGTGTAGTGCAAGCTCTACAACATTGGTTTGCCCTATTGAACCGCTCAGGAGAGCCGGTTTTTGGCTTGAAAAGGTCGTTAGTGGAGCCTCTATGTCGGCGGCCAAGTGGATCGGCCGCCGACATAGATTTTGGCGGGTCATCATTGTCGGCGGCCTCCCTAGTGCCGCCGACATAGGTGCAGTTATGTCGGCGGCCTCCCTACTGCCGCCGACATTGAATAGTTTCACTGGTGTGTCGGCGGTTTTTATAATGCAGGATGTGTCGGCGGTTTTTATAATGCCGCCGACACTGATACCTACAGGGGATGCAGCTGGTCCTCCTGGAGCTTGACCTATGTCGGCGGCAACCTATATGTCGCCGACATAGATAGTGACACGCGCCATGTTTCTATTGTTTGGCGGACCCCACCGGTCAGGGCGCCGTTAAACGGGGAGAGCCGTGAGGGCAGGGTTACGTCGACGGCTAGTAATGCCGCTGACACTGATGGCATCCAGGGAGGGTTGCCTAGGGTCCTGCTTTGTCGGCGGGTCCGTCGACAAAATCTGGCTATGTCGACGAGGAGGCATTGTCGGCGGCTAGCCGCCGACATCAGGGGCGGAGCCAGGATTGAAGTATGGGGGGGGGGGGCAAGTTGAACTAGAAAATGACATATCGAATATAATTGTGTATAGACTTAAACATGATGTAGCTAATAAAAAAATTACATCTCTATTAGCTTAAATTTAGCCCTACGGCTTCCTTGAAGCTCATATGCATCAATAATTTCATCTGAGGTGATCTTTGATGCTATTTCCTTCTCAATATAGAGTATCATGCAAGACCGAAGAAATTCATCTCCCATCTTACTTCGAAGACGTTCTTGACTAGTTTCATAGCTGAAAATGCCCGTTCAGTAGTCGCCGTTGACACCGAAAGAGTTATCACTAGTCGCAACAATCTGTCAACCATCGGATACATGGACCGTTGTGCTGTACAGCTGGGCCCAAGCTAATTATACAATTAGCTAGCTAATTAGTCATATATTTAATTGAGATATATATAGGGGTAATTGCACGTTCGCTTTTTCGTTGGGGGGGGGGGGTTTCGCCCCTGCTCGTCCCCCCCTCTGGCCGACATTGACCTATGTGGACGGCATTATGGGCTATGTAGTCGGTTTTTGCCAACCACACATAGACTGATTCCTGTAGTGAGTTAGAGAAAACCCGATATGCCCGATCCAGCTTGGCCCAGTTGTGGAAACCAACGCGACCGGCTCGGCTAGCGGACCCAACACGACCTGATGCTCGATGATCAGCAAGCGGCCGATGAGACCAGCATTGTTGACGGCCGATGGCCATCGCGTCGTGGCCTGGTGTGGTCGGCGTCCATTGCGGCGCAGCCGACCGCTGACCCTGCGTGACCAGCAGACGGTGCTGAGCCCAACCGACGCATCCCGGCACAGCCACCAAAAGTATACTCCAGCATGGGCATGGCCGGCGTTACCCAATGCGGGCACGACCTAGTGTACACACGCACAGCACGGCCTCGGCGTGGGCGTACGTACCTGACGTTACCTAGCACGTACGGTCACAGGAATGGCCAACACAGCTAGCCTCACCGCGCGAGCACATGCGCCACGACCCCGATGTGGGTGTGGCCGACGATGCTCGATGTTGGTGTGGCTGTGGCTGATTCAATCGTCATGGGCGCGATGCATAGCCAGCATGGTGCGCTACGTGTGGCACGACCCCTGTGTGGATGTCGCCGTTGCAACATGTAATTCCCAAAATATAGGATATGGTCTGATGGATTATATGATCCTAAATGATCATGTTGTTGTTGATACTATGTTTTCAATGGCACTGAAAGCTGCCACCACATGCCCGAAACCATGGATTACTGTGGCACATACCGGAAGCATTCACCACTAGCACTTTATTTCACGAACACTAGAGCCCTAGTCGTCCATATCGGGTCTATTGTACTCTTGCCTGAAATCAATCATCGCGACACTTGTGATAGTCACAAGAAGCTAACTGCATGTATCATCATGTATATTAGGTGTACATAAAGAAGTTATTTTGCTATAGAAGAACAATAGTATATATTCCTTGCAGATTATGAAAACATGTCACATCCATCTATCTATCTATCTATCTATCTACCTATCTATCTACCTATCTACTATCTATATAAAGCAGAGTTAAACGGAGCAACCACATTAATCCTAAAATCCTGGAAATTCCCACATTAATCAAAAAATAGTAGAAATTCCCACATTAATCGAAAAATAGTAGAAATTCTCACGTTAATCATATAAAAAGGAAAAAATCTACATCGTCGAATATGGATATTATTATGTAAATCTAGCGATCAATATTAACCTCTATAACAAACTACTGAAGCTGATCTATATATTAGAGATAAACTCTAAATCTAATCTGATATATTATCTATATCTTAACATAAATCTAACCACGCAAACGCGCAGGTCACCTTGCTCGTTATATTTTAATGCAGAGTTCAATGACTCACGATATTTTAGTATGGTTTATGAGTAATTGGGTCAGACGTTGGACCCAATGATGCTACACTACAGGAATCGCGCGAAATCTCGACGGCCAAAATCATTCTCGACGGCCAAAGACCAGCCGTCGACACAGACATGTTAATCTCGACGGCCGAGTATATGCCGTCGACAGAGTTAAAGTAATCTCGACGGCCAAACAAAAGCCGTCGAGATAAGGTCCGGGAGGCCCGCGCGCTCTTTTTCATCGTTTTTTCGCGAAGGGGGGAAGACTCTATCTCGACGGCTGACACTCAGCCGTCGTGAATAGATTATGGGCCGGTCCATCAAAGTGAATCAATCTAGACGGCTTGTGTTTGGCCGTCGAGACTAGTTCATGCTCCACTGGTGGGCTGGCCCATTGATTTTTTTCGTTTTGTAAATATTTTTCATAATTTGTAGAGTTGTTTATTTAGCAATTTAATTAAAAATGAACTTAATTTAAAAATAAAATATGTTGCAGTCCCAAATTTTGGCAAAAATATATTATGGCACAAGATGTTATTTTTTTACATACTAATTTTTTAAATAATTTTTATTTATAATTAATGTTTGGTAAAATATATGTATATATATTTAAAACAAAAAAAATTGTATTTAAATTGTTTCATTACGGAAGAGACCGCGCAGCAAATGAGGTGGCACAAGGAGGGTAAACGTGCAAGACCCGGTATGATGGTTCATCCGGCTGATGGAGAAGCGTGGCAACACTTTGATAGGGTGTATCCGGAGTTCGCAATGATTCCGTAAACGCGCAACATTTCGACTTGCCATCGATGGCTTTACGCTTTCAATATGATGGCTGCATCATACTCATGTTGGCTAGTTTTTAGCATCCCTCTGAACCTCCCGCCGTCAATTTTGATGAAAGAAGGGTTCATGTTTCTTTCTTTAATCGTGCCTGAGCCAAAAAATCTTGGAAAAAATCTAGATTTGTTTATGAGTGCATTGATTGACGAGCTGAAGGAGTTATGGGAAGAGGGTGCCCCGACATACGATAGAAAAACAAACAGATCTTTTTGTATGAGGGCTGCCTACATGTACTCAATACATGATTTTTTCGCTTACGGTATGTTCTCCGGATGGAGAACACATGGACGGCTTAATTGTCCTGTGTGTTTGGATGATACAGAGGCATTCCAGTTACGATTTGGTGGCAAACCGAGTTGGTTCGACTGTCATCGAGCATTTTTGAAACCGGGACATCCTTTTCGAAAGCAGAAAAATGCATTCCGTAAGAACACCACAGTATACAGGAGAAAACGTAGTCGTGTGGGTATTGCGTTCATAAAGGAATGGCATGTCAAATTGAATCATAGCCAGAATGGAGCCTATGAAGATTACGGTATCTCGCATAATTGGACACACAAGTGTTGCATATACTCTCTGCCATATGCAAATGATCTTCTTTTGCCGCACAACATTGATGTGATGCATCAAGAGAAAAACGTAGCAGAGGCCATCTATGGTACAAACTTTAATATAGCTAAAAAAAGTAAAGATAATACGAAAGCACGGCGAGATTGTTAGGAAATATGTGATCGACCGACAATTAATATGGCGGAGGGGGAAAAGAAGACCCGGATGTCGTGGGATCGTTAAACGAAGATATTATGGATGTCGACGATAATTACTGCTAGATATTATAAATATCCGAGGTTACATGTGCGTACTAAAATATCTTAATTTTAATTATTTATCAAGATTTACATTATTTATTTGACTAACTATTCTTTAATTTTCAAATGCGGATATCTTTGCGCTGTGAGAAATCAACCCTCCGCTGCATGCGGAGGAGGAGGAGGCTCTCGAGCCCGGGCAGAGCTCGCCTCGACTCAGAGAGTGGAGCTAGTGCGTCCGGGTGGAGATAGCCAGGAGGGTCGTCCTCTCGGGGAGTAGGAGGAAAAGGGCCCAAACAGGTGAGGGCCGCGACCGCTCAAGCAGTCTGGACGACCAGCGATCCAGATTGATTCGGTGCATGTACATATTTTTATAGCAAATTACTTCTGTACCATTTTCGATTTTAATTATATAAACATGTCACATTTATTGTTTAATTAATGTGTAGCAACATGTCCACGGTGGATGTCAACGAGAGGCATCACCGGATAGCGCCGGCACCACGGCACGGCAGAAGATTATCTCGGCTAATAACCCAGATGGGATCGCAAGACCAACAGACAAATGGGATGACTACAGGCTAGCCCCGCATGGGGATATCACTGCCGCGGATCAGGTTATCCGCGAGTTTGGGGTAAGATACACAATAACTCAGGTTCAATTATTTATTTTAACTGCTAACTATATCTGTTGTTATATCCTACTTACTTCAAAGTTCGCCCTCAGAGAGGACTTCAAGAGACCGACTTCGCTCCTCGCCATCGAGAGGATGGCGGCAGAGGGTACTGAGACATGATGTCCAATGCCCGTGTCTCGGCTGCTCAGAGTATCACAGTGAGTAGCCTAACCTCACAATACATTTAAGTTTTATGTGTTCGTTTCTAATTTTCACATTTTTCTGTTTTTGTAGGAGACAGGAGCAGCAAAACCTCACCGCCAAAGTCGCTTGTCGCTTGTACTTGATCGCCAACAAGACAACTGTGTCCGTCCTGAGTGGTGTCAGGAGGACGCCTGGGAGGCTATAGGTAGGAAGTGGGACAGCCCCGAGTGGAAGGGAAAGTCCGAGAAGGCAAAGAAGAACAGGGGTGTGAAGGACTACAAATCAAACACTGGGAGGTGATCCATCGCACAGTTGGGGAAGAAACTGGTAATAAAAAGTTTTACCTATCTTCACTTTAGATTTTCGAACTAACACATGTCGGTCATATTACAATTTAGTTAGCGAAGACGGGTGTTAGACCCAGCCCGATGGACGTGTGGAAGCAGGCCCACACGAAAAAGGCACCGTCTGGTGGACAACCAACCTTGGATCCCCATGCTTATCTCCGTTTGGTAAGTGTCGATAGCATTAGTCAACACAACTATCTTCGTTTGGTTATTTGATTGGTTTTGAATATCACAACGACATGCAGGAGCGTTATAAGGACGCTTACAGAGAGGAGCACGGGGAGGAGAGCAATCCAGAGGAGGCTCTCGATCCTCATGTGATTTATAAGCACATGGGGGTCAAGGCTCACGGGCGCCTGGCGATCGGTGGCGACCACCTACGGTATAATCTCTTTCGTACACTCGTATATTATGATTGCAAAACTAACTGTTATATTATGCATGTTGCAGGTCTTCAGAGTATATGCCCGATGTACGGGCTAGCCAGAGCGGCGGTGAGACCCGTCGCCAGTTCGAGGAGCGCCTGCAGAGGGAGAGGGAGCAGCAGGAGAAGAGGCACGAGGAGGAGCGGGCTCATGATAGAGAAATGCTAAGGGCAATGCAGGAGAGTCTAAGAGCCGCGCAGGAGGACTACGACAGAAGGCTTCGACAGCTCGAGGCGTTCGTCGCTGGGGTAACGCATTCGCACTTCAATTCTTTTTTATAGATGCATATCTTATCATTTGTACTAACGAAATCAAATATATGTGTAGGCCGGTCCAAGTGGTCACGCGGGCTTGCGGGCAGCTCCTCGAGCCAGGCGGGGGCTGCGGGTCCCTACACAGGTGGGCCGGCCGTGTACGGTAGCCACCCAACCCCTCCAGGCTCCTATGTTGGGCAGGGCGGCTACCCTGTACAGACGGCACCACTGGGGACCTACGGGACCCAGCCGGCCTATGTCCCCACGCCCAACTACCCGAACGTCGAGCGTCCCTGGTTCCGTGATCCAGCGGTAAGTCTTATGTGCAAAAGCAATACACTATCACATAGTACATATATATCAACTTACTAATTGAAAAATCTCGAAGGGTTCGGGTTCTGCGATGTCTACGCCTCCGTCTTTTGTGCCACCTCCTCCGGACGACGCGCAGCAGGGCGACGACGGCTCAGGGAACATGGCTGCAAACCTCGCGGAGCAGCTCTTCGGGACGCCACCATGACAGCCATGATCAATGTTTGTTTTATTGTGTTCATGGTGTTGATACTGTCATTACATGCTTGAGAATGTTTATTAGATGTTTCTGATTGTCGATTTGATGTTTGTGATCTATGTGATATGATACATGTGATGCGATGTTTTTGATCTATGTGATGCGATGTTTCTGGTATATGTGTATTTGTGAAATTGTGAAAAATTTGAATGCGGGGACTATTTTGGGTTTGTAGTTGCAAAGAATTCTTCTTCTTTGAGTGCGCAGAGCGGTACGCAAAATTATTGTGATTTTTACAAATTTTTTTTAAAAAAAATTGCTTTTTTTTACTTGTCTCGACGGCTATGTCCTGGCCGTCGAGATAGATTTCATGGCCCACCTGCCAGATCAAGCACTGCAGGGACCACAGGAGAATCTATCTCGACGGCCATCAGCCGTCGTGAATAACATTCATGGCCCCACCGGACAGCGCCGTCCTTTCCTGCGGAGAGTCTATCTCGACGGCTGTTGGCCGTCGTGATTAACTAGTGGGCTAGGCCGGCATACGGCCTGCTCAAGAATAATCTCGTCGTGCCTGTCCGTTGCATGTATCTCGACGGCTTTCGTGCTGCCGTCGAGACAAACTCATCACGATGGCCGAGCCGTTGAGAAAGGCTTTCTCTCTCGACCGTGCTTTATCGACGGCCAAATCTCGACGGCCAGCCGTCGAGACTAATCTGTCTCGACGGTTTTTGTATCTGTCTCGAAGCCGTCGAGAATGTCGGCGATTCGCGTGGTGCTAGCTACTGTTGAAAAGACATGCTTAATCGGTGTTAAATATAAAGACGCCGCATTATTTAGCGGTAGGGAAGGAAGTTTCTCCTCTTTACGCTCGGTTGTACTAGTTTCGTGACTGTCTTTATGAATTTGGATGTCCTGTGCTGATGTGAACATGAAATGTCACGTCGACGCAACGTGATGAATATTTAATAATTCCGGCATCTCGCAAGAGCGAGAGGTTATTAACGTACGGATGCCCGGGTTCAACGTATTCGAACTTCGTTTAGTGTATAAATTAGCGTACACGGATAAAACGATTTACCATGATATACTTTTCATTCAGATTCAGTTCCCTCATTCATTTTCCATACCGTATTTATTTTTTACGTTCCCGCCATCTAAAATAGAGAAATAATATATGAAAATAATAATATCCATCTAGAAAAGAACACAAAGAGAATCAGTTGGAGCATAGAACCAAACGAGATTCTCCGTGCAAGCGACTAAGAGAGGAATGAAATTTGACAATTTATTTGTTGATAAAACTTTTGATTTATATCTATGGGTCGCGGCGGGGAAGGCGGCGTCGTGGCGGGGAGACGACGAAGCAAGCCCCATCTGCCCATGCATGGCGAGAGACGAAGATCGAGCGAGCGCGGGGGTTGGGCGGGGACACCGCCGCGTGGATCGAGGAACCCACGGGCGATGGCGCGCCGCGGCCGCGCGGGGGCAAGCGGCGATCCGAGTCCAACCGACGATTCGACGTACGGTGCGAGAGCGAGGATATTGCCGCCCGGCGCCCGATCGCCGGTGTACGGATCGATCGGTGCCATTGCCACATGCGCGAGCACGTGCTAGTCCGAGACTCGGCGCTTGCCTTGATTAGACGATGGGTAGGGCTAGGGTTCGGACGTTCGAATCTTGCTTAAGGCCTAGTTTTCTATGGATTATTTACCTTATGCCCTTATCTACTTATTTGTTTATATATTTTTATTTAAAATATAAATAATTTATTTTTTTCAATATATCATTTTTTCTAATTTGAATGTGTCTTAAATTTATCTAAAAACAAGTCAAATGGTGGGGATCTGGCTCTCGAGTCCATCTCTAAAAAGATCTCAAAGTTAAGAGATAAGTCAGATAAATAAATAAGCTAAAAATAAGATAAGCTACAAAAAAAAAACTGGGCCTAAAACATGAAACACTGTTGTAGTTAGTTAAAACAAATATTGTAGTAAGATAAACAAAATATTGTAATATATAAAAATTAAAATGTTGCAAATTTAGAATTAAAAGTTGTACCAATGGTTAAAGTGTTACGGTAATCAAATTGTTGCACTAAATCGGATAATGTTGTATAGGTTTACCAAAATGTTGCAATGTTTAAAATGTAAAACAAAAAAATTAGCACCACAACATTTTAGGACAACATAAAAATAAAAAATATTGCACCAAATTAAACAATTGTTGCACGAAAAAGTAAAACATAAATAAGAGGGGGGGGGAGTGCAGAAGAGATGTGGCCATAGGGAGGCCACGCGTATCGAGTTGCAGGTGAAGTTGTAAAATAAAATGTGTAGAGATAGAGTGTTTACGGAATGGAAGAAATCATTTTAGAATGTGCTGTCAATAATGCTATAGAGCGTGTATTTAGAGTTATAGATCCGTAGCAGTTTGGGTCTAAGGCATTGTTCTTTTCAGCGTATCGTTGCGTTGGCATATCACTGTAATAAATTTGAGAGCCCTAAAAAAAGAGGTCTAAAAATTATAAAAAATGATTACAAATAGTTTTAAGATCTTTGAAAGGACTGATAAAAGGCATGAAAAAATCGTTACAAATTATTATAACATATAGGTTATATAAAAATAACAAAATTTGTTACAGTAATACGCAACTGTAAGTGTCGCCAAAAAAAAAAAATCAGGCATGTGACGCTAGAAAAGAACAAGGCATAAGACGGCAGGACCTGCACTGTCAGCAATCCTATCGACTTCCTGGGCCATTCATTCTTCAAAGCAAAAAGAGGACATGCGACTGACCTGACACCTGCCCGGCCTACAAATGAAAATTGAGCAAGCGGCGGACGGCCCAAAGGCCTAAACTGAGGGCGGTCAAACACGTACGTACGCGCGGCACGTGACCCGGACCTCGGCGTCGCACTCGCGTCCGTGACATGCACTGGTGCACACCCATCGCACTCGCGCTGCCTCTCTGTTTGCTTGTCTGCCTCCTCCTCCCCAGTGAAAGTGTGAGTGTGACACACTGACACACCCTGGCTAAGCCAAATCCTCGCGTTAAACCCCAGCGCTCGCATCGCACGGATGATCACTCGAAGCCTCTCCCCATTTACATCAACACTCGAATGAATCGGATCGCTGCGTCGTCGCGAGCGCAAGATGACACCAACGCGGCAACGCCGTGCCATTAGCTGTGGCGTCGCGGCGCGCCCACAAAGCCACCGGCGCACATACATCGCATGTGCAACCCAGCCCACACTAGCATCGCATCGAGCATTAGCGGTGTAGTGGCCGGGGGCGCTCGCTACTTGGCGGCGCTCGGCGAGGCGGCGGCGGCGATCTCCAGCCTGCGCCACCGCGCTGCGCGCACGGCGGCGGCCATCTCCGCCTCCGACCGGCGCGAGGCGAGGTCGGCGGCGCAGCGGGCGTAGAGCTCCGGCGCAACCTGCTCCAGCAGGGCCTTCACGCTGGCCGTCACCTGCTGCACGCACTTGCTCCAGTGCATCTCCAGGTTGCTCTCCATGCTCGCCACGAACGCCGGCAGGATCTTCTCTATCACGCCCGCCCCGCCCAGCGCCATCTCCAGGAACCGCTCGTTGTTCCACACGTACAGCGCCCTCTCCGCCACCTGAAAACCACATTTCTCAGCGTGAGCTGATGCACGAATCAACCTGCTCAGGTGTGGTGTTTTTATCAGACATTTTTCAGTGTGATATAGTTGCAGAGCTCGTGGAGTTTTGATCCATCAAGGACACTAATATGATTACTGCTACTAGTAGAGTATTATTAAGAAACAAAAAGATGGCGTCTCTAAGACTAGATTACACGACAAGGAAAGTGCAAGTGGAAATGGAATCATCACTTCATTGGGCAGCTTTACTGGAAGCCTGCATCGGCTGGTATATTCAGATGCAGTTATGCAGAGCAGCAGGCAGAGGAAAGTTTTCTCCGGCTCAAGCTCACCGGCCGCCTCATTTTCATTTACAGTGGCAATTCGAGGTCATGCCCGGGAGTCACATTTCTAAAAGGGAATGCTTTGGAATTGCAATGGTAAATGGCTCGCAGAAAATTGGAGTTTTCAAACTGAAGTTACACTGAACCCACTGCATGAATGAAGTCGACAGACCAAAGTGACAGCACTTTATAAAGCCACTTTACTAACGTTTAGATCAACCGCTGTTCACTGACAGGGGAAAAAAACTCTTTCCCCCCACATGTACCCAACCATGGGGCAGAAGTGGATCACTGATAAAACTCAAAAAGTTCAGTAAAGAAATGTGCTTAACGGTATGTTCGGTGACCACACATGTAAAAGTGAATTGTCTCTAGCCTTGAAATCAAAGTTACCTCAGGTGAAGAGAATTAACTTGGATTCTGAAACTGAACTGAACTACACAAGGGAAAGAGAGCAACACATATGTACCGGAATTGTACGCGACTAAGTAAGAAGAATTGCTGCAAAGAAAAGAGAAGAAAAGAGCAGGTTGTCCTGGGACGAAGTACAGACCTGAGAGCTGCAGCTGCTGACGCATCGGGCAATCCGCGAGCAGATGGGGACGGCGAGCTTGTCGAACAGCTTCTGGTCGAGGATCTCGAGGACCTCCTCGAGCTCCTCGATGAGCAGGACCTCCTTCTGGCAGTTGGTCGCCGGCCAGTGGCGGAGGATGCCCCCGACGACGGCGCCTGCGAGGCCGGGGTCCTTGTGCAGGAACTGCAGCACGCAGTAGTCGAGTTGGCGGTGGTAGGTGTGAAGCCACCGCGTCCGGTGCAGCGGAAGCAGCACACGCAGCAGGAACGTCCGGTGCTCCTCCTTGAGCGGCACGGCAAAGCCGTTGATGATGCTGCCGCAGATCTCCAGCAGCTCGCCGACTCCGCAGTGCCGCTCCGCCGGCGAAGTCTCGTGGGCGAACCGGAGGAGCACGGCGGCCATGGACCGCCGCATGAAGGCTCGCTCGCCGGTGAGCTTGGAGTAGAGCTGGTGGTACACGGTCTTGAGCCGGTCGCGCTCCCGGGGGTCCTCGGAGCCGAACAGCGCCACGAGGCCGGAGAGGAAGCCGCGGTCGGCGTGGTGGCGGAGGGTCCTGGCGTCGGCGGCGGCGACCACGGCGAGGAGGACATCGTAGACCAGCTGCAGGTGCGGCCACGACGGGAGCAGCACCGTCGCCGGCGTCTCCTCGTCGACCACGCCGGTGGGCAACGGCGGGTAGGCGGACGGCGGCATTGCCCGGAACAGGTTGCCGGCGACCATCTTCACCAGCGCTACCATGACCCGGTGGTCCAGCCCCAGCGGCTGCGTCCCGCTGGACCGGACAGCAGCGAGCACCTCCGCGAGCCGCTCCCGCTTGGCATCCCTCTCCTCGGCGCCCTCGCCGGCGGCGAACGTGAAGAGCCGGTTGCACGACTCGATCTTCACGATGAGGCTGTCCGCCTCCGGCTCCGGCGACGGCGGCGGCAGCTTGGCTGCGCCTGGGAGCGCGCCGTCGGGCTTCTCGAGCTGGAAGAGGTGCCTCAGCGTGGTCGACCTCCTCTTCGCTGCCGGCGCCCTCTGCACCTCCTCCTCCGTCGCCGCCGCCGCCCCCATGAAGCTTCTGCTTCCCCCTCGCCTCCGACTCACAGACAGCGGACGCACTCCACTCCACCGCACTGCACTCGGGGAGGTGGCTAGCTAGGTAGGGGCCGGTCACGGGGGCACGGGGCGCGAAACTTAAGAGGAGGCGACGAGCGAGGAAGACGCCAAGCGCGGGCGGTGGCTTCGCTGCGCGCGGCGCGATGGGCGCTTGGAAACGCCGAGACGCGGCGTTGGAGGCGTCGTCGTGCCTTACGTATGGGCGTTCGTCGCGCAGCTGCCCCGCACGGACACGGCGCGCCCAATCTGGAAGCTTGGCTCGTCTCGTCACCTTTGCATTGCACCGCGGCTGGGCTCGGGGCCAGTCTGGGACGCAGAGTCTTTATAGGCGAGGGGGACAAAACCAATGTGCATGGTTGGAGCCTTGCGCTTGGACCTGGACCCCTCCAGCTTTAGGGTTTTCGGGGCGCTGGAAAGCAACCCCAAGATTTTGGTGCCCAGAAATCCAAATCCAGAGAGGAATCACAGTCACACTCTCATTGGATTTGGCTGGAGCCATGCTACTACGTACGACGTACGTACTACTGTTTTTTACAGCATGCGTCAAGCTGCGTGGTCCTTGGGTTATAACAAAAGCAAGCTGCAGAAAGGCAGGTGCTAACGCGATCATTAGGACACCTAGCAAGGCACCTAAGCTCCACGCTAGCTCGATCCTAATCAAACAGAAGTGTTGGGGGATGGTCGCAAACATAAAAGATGATGGTGCCAACCGACTCCAAAATTTGTTAATCTAATGGGGGGCAGTGAGCCAATCAGGCCATGGGATCTGAGAAGCAGCTGCCTGATCTCCTCCTCTCTCACACAAGACACGCTCCCAAAGCCTCACAGGAGCGAGTAAAACAAGAGCTGGAAAAAACGGGGAGAGCCGGAGAGGCTCACATGTTGCCCATACGTGCACGACACACAGACAGGCAAGGATTCTGACCGGTTTGCTGCCATTTCATTTCATGCAGAAACGTCTCCCGGTGTCTGGTTGCGGCTCATGCCAAGACAGTATCCCCGGGGTGCTTCCAAGCCAAAGATGCCCTTCTGCCATGTGCTGCTCGCGAGCCAGGAAGGAAGCTTGAGCAGAGCTAGGAATGGGGAGCGAATCAAAGCAGAGGGGAGAGAGAGAGAGGACATACCGATGCATGCACCGGACGAACGAAATGCACCGACCATTTGGTGAGGCAGCTAGATAGCAGCGACGACGGACAGCAACACAAGAGCTCATCGTCCGGCATCTGATAGAAAATAAAGAACCTAAAGCAAAAGGGGCAAAAGATGGAACCAAACCATGCGGTTTCAAAAGGGTGATGCTGTAGCATGAATGATTTATGCGTTTGTCCTTTGTATAGATGGTACTACCACCGCTCAAAAATAGTAGTTGTTTTATACTAGTTTTAAAACAATTTTTTAAAACTTATCCATAAAATTTTTAAACTATTTGGATTGACCACATATGATCATATAGATAAATTCGTCTTGAAAAAATTCCTTAATATTAATTTGATTACAGTTTATAAAAAATATAAGAATTTTTAGTGGTCAAAGTTACGTTCCAGAGACCATGCCAATGTCCAATCAAATACGATTTTAGAATAATGGAAGTGGTTAATTATCTGTTTGCTTGTTGTTTGTGTATATTTTTGACACATTGCTTCTTGGCAGTCGATGTAGATACAACCGACTACTAGGTTCTTCTGTCACGCTAAAGTTGGATAATAGCCCAGATAAGCATCACTTGTATGTGAATAATTCATGGCAGCAAGGATGAGTATGATCAGGTCGTGAGTGACCAGTGACAAAATCCATTACAGTACTTTGATTCTGCGCCAGACATTCTGCCAAATCAGCAGGTATTCCAGGTGCAAATGCCTTTCCAGAAGACGGACACAAAACATGTTACGCCTAGTTAATTTTGCAAGGAGAAAAGCTAAACTAGAAATCACTTCTATAAATAACTGGCTATGCAGGCAAATGCACTGCACTGGATATTGCCACAAACTTTTCAAGATGGATAAGACTGCTGCTAGGAGTACATGCAGTTACAAACTTACAGTAAGAAACTGGTTTGCACGACAAACCCATAATCATTGGACACAGATAATAATGTAATATCCCTATGCTATTGAATAAGGCATTGACTTTAAGGCAGTTCAGATTATGTGAAGCAAGGACTAGAGTTTTCTGAATGGTACGCTTCTGCACATCAGTTTACATGAAAGCCGAACCGTGAATCCTCTAAGATACTAACTACTAAAAGATTGATGAATTCTAACCTAAAATCTTGCGTAAAGCTCAAACAATTTGGCTGGTACAAGGTACTGTTTCATTGACCTAATTAGTGCAGTACAACTTTCTGATAGATGACTGAAGAAAGAAGGATACAGTCAATCAGACAGAGTGATTAAAACATTTTTCAGAAGTCTGCAGTATCAGAACTGAAATGTTAGTGTGGTCAACAAAATCTGAAAGAGACAACATTTTACCATAAAAGATTATCAGATCCAACTTTTCTTGCCCAGATCTGTACCACTGATGGACAATTACAAAGGACAGCAATCTACTATCCGACCTACCCCTTAAGGAAGGATCATAGCCACATTAGCTGAACAACAGAGCTCTTACCACTAAAATCAAAAGCATTTCGGACACTTGGAAAAAAAATTCACCCTGGCCATCTGTCATCCCCATCAATTTTATCCAGGAAGTATTATTCCTTCATGAAATAGAAAACAACGGATCAAAACAAGTACTTTGCTTATGAGATTGCACATAAACAATACCTAACATAATAAAAAACGATCAGCAAGTAGAAAGTACCATCCACAAGGCGTCATTTGCTGGACGGCTGATGAAACCCCGGTCAACCATCAATTCCACAAGCTCCTCATGCTTCTTGAGCTGGCCGGCCTTCCTCAACAGGACCAAAACCATGTCATATACTGGTTTTGTGGGTTTAAGGGCTTTCTCCTCAACCATATTCCTCAGCGTTGTGTGCGCGCGTTTCCAGTTTCCCCTCCCACAGAATGACTCAATTAGAGCAGCATAGGTGTTCACATTTGGCTCAACACCTTGTGCATCCATGTCCTTCTTTATCCTCAGCACCATGTCCATTGACTTCTCTTTGTTGAACAATCTCATAAGTAAATTATATGTCACGACATTGGGCTTGCACTGCAGCTCCTGCATCCGTTCATACAACTTCCGTGCAGCACTTACATTGCCAAGCACCAGCACCAGCTTCAGCATGGGGTTGAAAGTGTGGCAGTCAGGAATACACCCCTTGGCAATCATCTTTGTGAGCAGTTTCATTGCTGCATCAAGGTTGCTCTGTCCCTTCCCACAATGTGTTTCCATCAAGAAGTTGTATGTGATTACATCAGGCTCGCAGCCAAGCTGCAGCATCTGATTATGCACCTGCAGCACCTGCTCAGAATGGCCAGCCTTGACATGAGCGCGCATAATGGCATTGAACGTCGCCGTGCTTGGCGGGCATCCAGAATCAATCATTTGGCACAGAAGCTCCTGCGCTCGAGGCACCTGTCCCGCACGGTACATTGCGTCAATCACAGCAGTGTAGGTATACACGTTCGGTGTGATCCCTGACTGCTGCATCTCAGCGAACACCCGCTCCGCCTCATCGAGCCGCCCAGCACGGCACCAGCTGTGCACAAGGGCCGTGTAGATCACAACATCCGGAGTGAAGACAGCCTTGTAACTATCAAACAGTGCCTGGGCCTCACTGGCAAGGCGCTTCTTAGAGAGCATGGCAAGGAGAGAAGCGAGGGTGGAGGGGTCAGGAGCCCCGGTGCCGTACTCCTCCATGCGGCGGAACAGCTCGGTAGCCTCCGATGACATCCTCGCGCGGACGTACCGACGGATCAAGGCAAGGATGACCTGCGCCGAGATGGGGATGGAGCGCTCGCGCATTTCATCGAGCAGGTGCCGGGCGAGCGGGAACTGGTGGTGCTTCGCCAGCAAGTCTATCATAGAAGCGAAGAATTCGGGGAGCGAGTCGGGGGGAAGCGACGGAAGGATGTGCTTGAAGAAGGCGAGAGACTCGGGGAGTGGGACGCCGCGCCGGAGGGCAAGGAGGCGGCGGAGGTGGTGGAGCGGGAGGTGCGGGGAAGGCGGGGACGGGAGCAGGCTGGAGAGTGTGGAGGAGAGTGTGGGCAGGGGCTCGAAGGGCAGGGAGGAGGGAAGCGGCGTGGATGGGTGGGCGCGGTGGTGATCGAGGAGGGCCGCGTGGAGGTCGTACAGGAGCTTGGTTTCGGCGGGCGTCAGGGGCGGAGGCGAGGCGGGCGCCGCTGTTGCCTCGGTGGCGCACAGGCCGCGGAGGAGGACGAAGGAGGTTGGGGGCAGGTGGCGCCTGGGCTTCAGGAGGAGAGCCATGGCGGGGGTGGCAGCTTGCTTGCGGTTGCCGGCGACGGCGATGAACGTTGGAGCGCGGGTAGGGTTTTGGGTTTGGGTTGGAAGCGTATACGCCGGAACTGCCGCGGGAGAACAAGCTGTTTGACACCCAATTCCACAGCTTCGTTTCAAATAGAGAGCCTATACAGCACGGACCACCGTTCCATTCAAATGCAACGGATGAGCAAGAGGACAAAATAGATGACATCATCATGAACCAACCTGAAACTACATAACCCAACATAAACCTATATGAACCAAGCTGAACCAACCTGAACCTACATGAACCAAGCTGAACCTACCTGAACCTATATGAACCAAACTGAACCTACCTGAACCAAGTTGAAACAACCTGAACCAAGCTGAATTTTTTCATGAAGCTATCTGCATGAACCAACCTGGACCGACATCAACCAACCTGAAACTGTCTGAACCTATATGAACCAACCTGAATCTACATGTTTTTCTTTAAACTAACTGAAACAACCTAAACCAAGCTGAATTTTCCATGAAGCTATCTTCTTTTTTTACCAGAAAAATTCTGAACCAACATGAATTTTCTATGGAACTATCTGAATCAACCTGAATTTCATATGAACCTAGCTGTTTTTTACCTACACCAACATGAACCTATCTGAATTTTCTATGAAACTACTTGAAACAATCCAAACCAAATTGAATTTTCTATGAAGCTATCTGTTTTTTTTTAACAGAAAAATATTGAATCAACATGAATTTTCACATGAACCTATCTGAACCTACCTGAATTTCACATGAACCTATCTGAACCTACCTGAATTTCACATGAATTTTCACATGAACCTATCTGAACCTACCTGAAAAATATTGAATAAACATGAACCTATCTGAATGTAACATCCCAAATTTTAAAAACCAATTTGGCACGTTAATAATTTCCTAAATTGCATAATTTTAAAATCACAAAATAACCATGTCATATTGCATCATGGCATTATCATTGCGTGCATTGTATTTAAATTGAAAAATTGATTTAAACCTTTTCTAGCATGCACCCTTGGTGGAAAAATTCAATAATTTGTTTAATGCATTTATTATATTTCATTAAAGCCAAATCCCTTTTTGAATTAATTAGAATTTTGGGAAAGCAAATTATATTTTTCCTAAGAGTATTAATAGGATTCAAAAGGCTATTTGGAAAATAAAAGTCCATTGAAATCAGATATTCAAAAGTGTTTTATTCTCCCTCGGCCCGAGTCTCGGCCCACCTCTTCTTTCTTTTTTCCCACCTCACCTCTCTTCCTTTGTTGGGCCGACGCAGTCGCTTGCCAAATTTCACTCATGGCGCTTAGCTTAGCTCATGCGGCCGCTGCCTCCTCGCCAACAAGGCCGTGGTCTCACCGCCATGTGGGCCCACCTTGTTAGCCCCTCCTCTTCTTCTTCCCTGTTCTCCTCTCCTCTGTTCGCCGGCCGTCGCCGTGCGGTTCGTGAGTCGCCGCCTCCGTTCGCCTCTATTTCGCAGCCTCGTGGGCTCATCCCTCCAGGCGGTCGTTCATCTCTATCTCCTCCGTACTCTCTTTACTTCCTCTGCCTCTTCCGTCTTGTCGCCGGCCGATCCCGAGGCACGCGTCGTCGGTCTTGGCAGCGCCGAGACGCCAAGTCGCCGCCGCTCTGCACCGCGAGACTTTGCGTCCTCTCTTCGCCCTGTGCCAGCTGCCAACCCCCTCCATTGAAGCCGCCTTGCCACGACGCCTATAAATACCCCGCCACGGCATCTCTCCCGCCGGAGCCAAGCACGACGACCCACTGTTTCGCCAAATCCACCGCCCTCAAGTCTCGGGAGTTTCCCACTAGCACCGCCTGCTCACCACCGGTTTTTCCTCCATCAATTGAACCTCCCGCCATTGGGAACCTCTCGCCGGTGACACCGATTTCCTTCCACCGCCAATCGCGCCGCCACATCTCCTCGGTAATCCCTTGGCGACCCTACCAACCAACTCCTCTCCTCACTACCTTCCTCCCGAGCCGCCTCACGGTTAGCTCATGAGCCATTGGCGCTGTCGCCGAGCCGGGCCAGCTCTCGCCAGATGGCCGACAAAGGGACCCGCGGTCAGGCAGCTGCGCCTCATCATCCGCATGCATGATGCCGAAAGCCACCTCGGTCATTGTGCCGAGCCGCCCATCATTTGGCCTCCTCCCTCATTTTCATTTCTCAATTTCTGCTTAAATCCTTTTTGGTACCCTAAGGATCTTGTTAAAAATAGTTAATGCATGGTAAAAAAAAATTCTGTAAAAATTATTGAAATTACTTTAAACATTTCTGAACCCAATAAAATTATATATATGCATGTCATACATATAGAATTCATTTTTGATTAATTAGTTAACCTAGGGGTGTCATCATTTCATGTAAGCATATTCTTGTTCTTTTGCATTTTCTTAAAAAGCATTTGCATCAAAAATAATTTATTGATGTATGTTGTATTGCTTTGCATGTGCGTGCAGCGCTTAGAAGGTCAAGGTCCCAAGACCCGATCGTCGACGCCCCTTCGTTTTCCGGAACCGATCAAGGCAAGTCCCTTTGATCATATTGTGAAGCCTTTTCAGTTATTTAGAAAATGTTTATTAGATTTGAAAACATGCATGCTAGTTTAAAAGATAAATGCCGTATTTGCTAGAATTAGTTATTATGCCAATTAGAAAGGTAAGAAATATGATAGGTGAAACCTAAGGCTAAAAATATGGATTGCTCATAATTAAATTCCTTGTTGAGGTAGGATAACCGCTTAAAAATCATTTATGCGAATGATTCAATCATTTGTGTGAAATGAGACATTGTTGAGAAATGTTTGGGAAGGATGATTTAAAGATAGCGCATCAAGGGTGATGCTTGTCGGAAAAGATTTTCCTCTTACCCCAAAATCTTTCCGACTAGGAGATTTTGTATCGCTTGGTGCAAGATGACACCGTGTTTTCTTGGGCTAAAATATAAACTCTCCCTAGTCTAAGGATCGCCATCCTATAACCCCACTGAACGGAGCTATTACTGAAGACGACCTCGAGCGCCGGAATGGGACGGACCCGATCGTTGGCCCTCGTGGTTGATGGTCTTGTGGCGAAACATCGAATGGGTGCGTAGCCTCTCGAGGGTAAAGCGTACTCCACTCGCAGAGTTAAAACTGTCATGATAGCCGTGTTTCATGTTATGAGCGCGATGGGACGGGTTATATGGTAGATTCTTCATTTAAAACCATTTTGAAAAAGGGTTTTGAGAAAGGATTTGAGTTGAGTAAAGGATTTGAGAAAGGTTTTGAGAAGGATTTAACGTGAGCTGGCAGCCACCGGTGATATTCCGAAATGGGCGACGGCCTATCGGAAAGTGTCATGCGGAAAACCGGAACCAGCAAATTTGAGAAGAGAAGAGAAAAGAAAAGAAGAAAGAATTTTGAGCTAGGGGTCACCGGCGATATTCCGAATTGGGCGACGGCCTATTGGAAAGTATTGCGCGGAATGGACCTAGCCGGTTTGAGAAAAGAAAAGAAGAAAGAATTTTGTTCTCGCTATGGCACTGAGGCCAAGTGGTGAGAACCATTTGAGAAGAGCCTAAAGAAAATATTGAGAATTATTGTTTCGAAATTGCTTTGTCAAAACTAGGTTAAATAAATGCATTTCCGCAAATAACCTAAGTTTTCCTTGTACTAAACCTCATTTGCATAAATTCGGACTTCATGGAGTACAATTTGTACTCACTCTCCTTTTCTCCTCTCCTTTTCAAAATTTCTGCAACGGTCCATCCGAGTATGGCCCGCCTTCCGAGGAGGAGGACCCGGATTACGCCGAGGCGGCGCTTCCGATGAAGAGTTTGAAGACTAGGGTTTGCTGCTCCTCACCCTCGTGCTCGTGGGATGGATAAGTATTTAGATATTGTATTAGGCCCAGATCTCCGTGTTCTCTGATGTGCGGCCTGCGAGCCGTTGTATGTGTTTGTACTGGACTATGTTCCGTTTGTAATAATAATATCGCTGGCACTGTTCGCTTTCAGATATCTGTGTACTAGCCATGATCCTTGGGACTAGTACAGGTTTACGCAGGTGGAATCCGATATTGTAAATCGGGTGCTGACACTGAACCTACCAGAATTTCACATGAACCTAGCTGCATTTTTACCTGAAACAACCTGAACCAATATGAATTTCACATTAAACTAGTTGAAACACTAAACCAATCTGAATTTTCTATGAATCTAGCTGAAACAACTTGAACCAAGTTGAATTTCCCATGAAGACAAAAATAGATGATGTCATTATGAAACAAGCTGAACCTACATGAACCAATATGAACCTATATGAACCAATCTGAAACTACATGATACAAGCTGAAACTATATGTCACAATTTGAACCTATATGAAACTATATAGCCTGAAACTATCTGAAACAACCTGAACCAATATGAATTATAATTTAAACAATATAGCCTAAAACTATCTAAAACAACCTGAACCAAGATGAATTTTAGTAGAAAACAATATAACCTGAGCCTATATGAAACAATCTGAACCTACATAAAATAACCCTACATGAAACAATCTGAACCTATGAAACTACATGAATTTTCTGAAACTACATGTTTTTTTTTTCTAAAACTACATGAATTTTTCCTGAAAAGGTGAAGTGGCCTACCAGTTGGGACTCTCTGAGTACCTGGCAGGTGTGCATGATGTGTTCCAGGGGGCAATGCCTCGGTCTTCAAAACTCGCTTCAGATATATGCAAACTCGGGCCGGAATATTTTTTTCCTTCCACAATATGAACCAACCTGAGTTTCACATGAACCTACCTATTTTTTTCACCTAAAACAATATGAACCAACATGAACCTATCTGAATTTCTAATGAAACTAGCTGAAACAACTTGAACCAACCTGAAACGACCTGAATTTTTCATCCCTGAGATCGTCGGGCCGGGGGGCAGACGCAGGCTTACTTGAGCACGCAATGACGAAAGAAGCAGTGAGGCCGACTCACGAAGCGCCTTCCAGGGCGCACTGTCAGAAGCACACGCAGGAGCATAAGCAGTGAAATGTGAGGGGAGGACGTCCGTCGCAAACCGTTAGGACGGACATCCGTCCTCTAAATATTTCTGTAAAACTAAACCCAACCACGAATCAAAGAAGACCTCATGGTTTGGACGAGAGAATACACGCGTGGATTCTCAACCCACAACGAATGGCATGGATGGAGCAAGGAAATATAGTATCGTCCAAACAAAATCCAAGCTCTCATGCTCCGATGAACACGCACATCCCGGTGGTAGTGCTAAAGCCAGGTGGTCGGTAACACCAAGGCGCAGGAGGCGCGTGGCGACGAAGCCAAGAGCGAATGTGGTAGGGCACAGTGGATGTGGACGTCGCCAGAGCGGCCGGGGTTAGGCAGGCAGGCCAGGCGTCACCATTGACCGCCTCCGCTCTTCTCCACGTGGTGCGTCGCCGCCGCCGCACGCACGCACCGCACCGCACCTCGCCGAGCCGGTATATAGCCATTAGCCACCCACCCCCGCCCTGCTCGTGCTCCTCCTTCGGCTCCGGCTCCGGCCTCCTCCTCTCCTCCAGCTCTCTCTCTCTTCCTTGCCGCGCATCGTCGATGGGTCTGCATGGCGACGTGAGGAGGCCGCCGCCGGTGCACGAGGCGGCGCTGAGGGCGGCGCAGAAGCCGCCGGCGAAGCCGTGGCGCGGAGGAGGAGCGGCGCCGGCGCAGCCCGTGCCGGTGCGCGCCGGCAGCGAGGACGCGTGCGCACCGGTCGTAGCACACGCAGGAGCACGAGCAGTGAAATGTGAGGGGAGGACGTCCGTCGCAAAGGATAGGAACGGACATCCGTTTTCTAAGATTCCTGTTTCAAATAACATTAAATTTGATAGGCTTGATTCGTATGACATCTGACACGTGAATTTCTAATCTCAGTGATATTCTTCCTATTTTTTTAATTATACTATTGATTTACCCCTTTTAATTCGCATTACTTTACTGTTTTGCCCATGTAGCACAACCATGAGCCTTGCCGCCACCGCACCGGCCCGGCCGCCACGCCGACCTCGCCTCCGCATCGAGCCGTCGTCGCCTCGGCTTCCTCACCTCCGCACCAGGCTGCCGCTGCACCGGGCCGTCGCCTCCTCGGCTTCCTCGCCTCCCGTCGTCGCCGTCGCGTCCACTGCATCGACACTGTACTGCTCCACGACCAAGGTGGAGACGAAGCGCTAGGCGCAGTGGTCGAGGAGGATTCCATGGCGGAGCTTGAAGTTGGCGGCGGCGGTGGCGAGATTGGCGGCGGGGCAAACCTTCTCGAGGAGGAGGGAAGAAGCTAGGGCAGGGGCAAACTAGGCAAACCACTTGAGTAAAATAGAGAAAATCAATATTAAACTACGGAAAATAGGAAGAATGTCACTGAAATTATAAATTTGCGTGCTCTGTGTCATACGAGTCAAGGCTATCGAACTTAATGTCATTTCTAACGAGACCGTTGAATTGAGCGTCAAACAACTCATTCTCCCAATTGCGCCGCCGCAAAGTATATGATACTTGAGCTATTATAAGAGAGCGAAATCTGCATAAATATCATTACTAGCCATATGTGGAGGATTTTTTATCGAATACAAACTGAAATACGCTAAAAAAAATACGGTCTAACAAAAGGTCCCACGTGTCATACTCTCTCCTCTTTTCTTCGGCTCTTCCTCTCTCTCACCAGCTCACCACCATTGCCCTCCTCCTCCACTTTAAAGATCGCGCCCGTGCGGATCCATCGACGAGGATGGAGTACGTTAATCCGTCGATGAGGGTGGCGGCGATGTTCTGCTCTTGGGATGAGGGTGGTAGCGGCGGCCACCGTTGGGATGAGGGTGGTGGGGATGGAGGAGGGCGGCGGGGAAGAAGGAGGTCGGAGGAGAGAAGGATGGGAAGACTAGAGGAGGGTGACAAGGAAAGAGGAGGAAGGCGGCGCTCTGGCTAGAGGAGGCCGCAGGGGAGGTAGAGAGAGAGGAGGTATAAGATGAAGAGAGGATAACATATGGGACCACCATATGTATATTTACTTTATTTTTATTTCGTATATTGCAACAATTCTCGGGTAATGGAATATATGTAGGTTTTTTCACTTTATAATGGCGTTATCATATAAGACATTTTGTAATGATACTTTTGTTTCAAACTGATTGTGTAATGACATCTATGCAATTTTTACTCTGGGTTTGGTTCTGGGATCATTTGTGCCTCATAGTTTTTCGGCTGGCCTTCGAATAGTTTTCAACCTGTTGAAGCCCATGGCAGAGATATTCGACAAGCTGTATATGCATCGGCCTATGATCTTTATATTGATTTTTTTGAAATTGTATATTTACTTTCTTATAAAATTAATATATGTTTGTAACCCGTTGGTTCGATGATATCGAAAAATTGCGCAACCAACAGGTCAGAAAGTTTTTTTTAAAAAAAAATCAGAGAACTACTATCTTTGCTCTCAATATTTAAAACGCCATAAAAAATAACAAAGGTTTTAAAAAAACTATGGCAGTGTACAATATGGTCTGTGGCACCTTCAAGTTCCAAAAATTAGTATCAAATATTATTTACACAATGATAAATAAAAAAGTGAATTGTGTTGTAGGTACCTAAATTTGTTACGTGTGGTCTGATAGCTACCAAGACGCTGGATTTGAAGATTTATATGCACAAACTTGCATAAGTGGGTCAGGCTAGGTCCAATCCAAGCCGCGCTGTCGACTTTGCAAATAACCCCTAGCACTTCTTCCTATTGCGATTTGAAGGTTTTGAGTGGATTGATGCCAGGCTTGCACATTGCAGCAATGAACTTAAAACAGGTAAGGTTAATACCTAAACTGTTGATCATTCCAAGTTCAGTTAAATGCTAATCTCAGGTATTCCAAGGCTACTTGAGTTGATAAACATAACCAGAATTCTGTGCATGACCTCGATTTCGAGTGTACACATTAACATTCCAAAAACATGAACAGCGCGCGTCGTTGCTCGTTCACGGCTTCATGCACGCATCTTTCAGACACCCTGCAAATAAAAAAGATGCCACCGCTGCAAACTGCAAACACACAATCACCGAATCTTGACTTAGAATTAAGCATCAAGAACACGTATCAGCCTCTCAACATCCGATTTCGGTATGTAACCACACGGCCGTAGCAGCGAGCCAGCGAGCCACACTGTATCGAGCACAACCGGGAGTTCAAGGAAAAGTTACCTTTCCCGCCGCCGGAGCTGCAGGGATCAGCAAACCCCTCGATCCTGTCGTTCGAGGCCTCCACCGCGCCGCCGGAGTCCATGGTGAGCCCTTGTCCAGCGAGTCGTGGCGGGATTGGAGAATAGGTGAGGCGCTGGAGGGAAGAATCCTCGAGACTCGGGAGATGGGGACGGGCGGTTTCTTGCTTCCACGGGGTGGCGGCGGTAGGACAAAGGTCAACACAAGGTCGTTTCATCCCTGTTTAAGAATTAAGAATGAGGGAATTCAGTACAAATCCCACTTGACCGAAGAAATGGGCGCAATAGGGAGGAGTGCAGAGTGATATTTGTAAAAGTCCGCTATATGAATGGGTGACATGGTCCTCCACGTGAACAAAATTGTCAGCGCCGCTCGGATTGGATCTGAATTGACCCAATTATGCATTTTATGCACAAAAATTTTCAGATCCAGCGATTTGGGACCTTTCTGACCGCATAGGACAAGTTTAGATGCCTACAATGAAATAATATTTCGATATAAATTTTATATGGAGCACATAAACCATACCATCCCTAATTAATTAGCCTTATTAAAATATTAATAATGTTGGATCTAAACACTAGAAATTCGTTCGTTAACCTAATAAAAAAGGAAAGGCCTTGTCATACATCTTTGTGGACCTAAATTATAACTTCTTTATATTAATAAAGAGTCCATGCCTAGATTAAAAGAAAACAACTCATTCATTATAATTAGTTTCATACTCAAGTTGTAGTTCTTTATATTAAAAGAAAACTTGCATATTAACTACAATAAGAAAATGGAAAAAATAAAATATTGATTTTACATATGGACACGGGAGTAAACCTAAATTAAAAATTAAATAATCAGTCGGATTGTCCTAACCTAAAACATAATTTAACATCAACACAAATTTTGAATAAATATTAATAGAAAACAACCTTTTATCAAAATAAAATTAGTAGATATAATTTTTCTACATAAATCCTAATAAAAACTTAAATTTAAATTGACCATTTTCATTTCATACTAACCCAAAATTTAAAGTAAAGTTTAAAATAAATTTTAGTTTTTATTTATAAAAAATGAATTGTGATTATTAACAGATGGTGACGAGCGTAGAGGGCGAGCGTGCAACCACCCATATTCTACAAAACAAATATAATATAAAAAGGTAAATGGTGCATAAGTTTTTCGGTCGGCTGCTCCTCCGATCCGATGTGGGCCCATATGGACTATGTCGTCCTATCTTGGTGGAAGATAAGTGAAAAGATTAATATTAATGTCTTTTATATCTTGGTTCTTTTGTATTTGGATGCGGTTATTCAGTACACGCTAAAAAATCATAATCATGAAAGTAATGAATAAAAAATACATAATCAATTATAGTAGGTCTAAATTATAATGGTGTTGAACTTAAATATACTTTTAGTTTAATTTAACAAATGTAAAGAACCTAATTATAAATTAGCAAATCTATCCACACAAATGCAGGGGTTTTCTTGCTAGTTCTATTATCACCTATTATCTCCTAAAGTATTTGAACTGACGAGTTCAAATATAGTAGGCAATACACATAGACTGGATCATGGTGTTTCTCTTTTAAAATTTTTAACATTAAGGCATACACGGTTACCCCCCAATACTAAAGGCACGCACAATTATCCTAGAAATAAATCTTAGAGAAGCGTGAGAACCGTGGGTTGAATCCTAACCTATACCTCCCACAACCGGGTTGCTATGAGTTAAGCTATGCTCAATTCTCTTTTTCTATTTTAAACATGGGTCTCACACGTACGTAGGTCCATCTCTCTCTCGCCTCTTCTACCGTACGTCTCCCCCATCTGTCTGCGTCTCTTCCTCCCTCAAGAGTTCATATCGTCGCAAAAACACAATGCCTAGCGTCACCAACCTGTGTCTTAGCATTATCGTCTCCTTCCAACCTATTTGGTTTTTAAAAGCAGCCCGAGCTGAATTGCCGACATGCACACCTCCAATATGTCCTACGGCATGGTGAAGTGTGAACCAATAGCAAGCAGCAGCAGCAGCGCAGCCGGCCGGTCACTGACACTGCGTGTGTACCAGGCTACCAGCTAGCGCAGCAAGCCGTCAGCCACGGCGAGTCGGTGCCTCCCGCCCGCGCGCGCGCACACACCGCGCACCAACCGCGGCCGTACCACACTGGAGCACCACCTAACCACACGCCCGCGGCGCCGACGACGACGACGGTTGCGCCCTCACCTCGCGCGCGGATTCGGTCGCGGCAAGGCAAAGTCGCGGAAAATTTAATGACCCCCCCGTTCAACGTGCACGCGCCGGATCCGATCCCCGCGCGGAAAAAGAGCCAGCCAGCCATGCGCCCACCGTGGCGCGCGCCCGCGGGCTGTTTCGCCGCGAGTTTCACAGCGAGCACCAGGTCAGCCTCCAGCCACCGTTTCCCTTTGACCACACACGCCATCAGCGCGCGCTCGCCTCTGATCTCCTCCTCCTCGGCCGGCGAGGTATATAAAAAGTCCGGTCTCCCCCAGCTCTGAGAAGTGAGAAGGCGCGAGAGGTAGCTGAAAAGTTGATTGAGCTGCGAGCAAAAGGACTCGTGGTCTTATTTGATGGAGAAGAAGCACCAGAGGCACGCGAGGTCGAGGAGCGGCGGCGGCGGCGTGCTCGCATCCTTCCTCAGGTCGACGGCGGCGTCGTTCTCCTCCGTCCCGTCCAGCGGCGGCAACGGCAAGGCGTCGTCGTCGTCGTTCAACCACCGCAACGCCTTCTCTGGCCCCATCGTGTCGATCGTCCCGCCGGAGGCGCGCGGCGGGAGGAAGGGCGGCGGCGGGCGCTCCGGGTACCGGACGCCCGAGCCGTCGTCGCCCAAGGTGTCGTGCATCGGCCAGATCAAGAAGAACAAGTCCAGGGCGAGGAAAGCGATCCCGTGCGGCAAGAGCGGCGGCGGCGCCTGCCCTCTGCTGCCGCGGCCGCAGCCGGAGGGCCACCAGCCGAAGGGCTCGCTCGTGAAGAGGATGTTCTTCCGGCGAAGCAAGTCGCGGTCGTCCAGGTCGAGGGACGTCTGCAAGCGGAGGGCGAGCACCGCCGTGGCTGCGGCTCCGACGCAGGCGCCGGCGCCTGTGGGGTTGGGGAAGATGAAGCGGTTCACGAGCGGGCGCGCCGCGTTCCAGGACTTTGACTGGAGAAGGGAGGTGGAGGTGGAGGAGGAAGAGGAAGAGGAAGAGGAGATGTTTGTGGCGCATTCGGCACCGTTGGTGCTCGGCGGCGGGGTGGTGGCGTCGGAGCCGAGGAAGGAGGTGAACCTGTGGCGGCGCCGCCCCATGGGCGCTCCCTCTCCGCTGCAACTTCCCTAGCTACGTACTAGCTACACGAAAGCTGCATGATTGCATGCATCTTCATGTCTAGGGATTAGGGAAAGATTGCCATTGCCAATGTCTCTTCACAATTTAGCTTGTACATTCGTAACACTTCTATGCGTGATAATGTTCATACAAGTCTCATATTAATCTCATTAAGGAAAGCCGTTATTGTGTTTTGTAAATGTGGTGCTCATTTTTATCAGTAATTAGATTGAACAAACAATTGTTATTACTGTTTGGTACCCATTAATTCATACTTTGGCCTGGCCATGCATAGAAATTGCCTTATTTGCTGATCACATCCAGATCTTCCTTGTAAATTCGTACGGAGTGGTACTAAGACGGTAGGCACGAGGCACCTGTCAAATCAGAATTCATTAGGGGAATTGCGAGCATTGATCAGCTGATGACAGTGCATATCAGTTTCAAGAGATGCATCGCGTAAAAAATGGAAATGCTGTAACCGTTGTCTGTTTCCACACCAAAATTAATTATGTCGATCGAATTCTTTTTTAAAAGAAAGCGCGAGCTATTTCGCTCCTTAAACATCTACTAACTTGCATCCAGATCCTCGAGCAAACAAAAAAGATTATATTAAAATATCTAAAAATCCAAACACAACATTAACAAAAACGCTCAACCTCTTATCATATTGACAATGAGGTTGGCTTCCACATTTGGCGGCGCTTGCAACCCGTTCTGCTGCAGCTAGGGGTGGGCGCAAAAAACCGATAACCAAAAAACCGAACCGAACCGAACCGAACTAACCGAAATTATCGGTTTTTTCGGTTTTTCGGTTAGTGTTCGGTTATTTTTTTAAACTGTTCGGTTAATATGGTTCGGTTCGGTTTTCACTTCCTAGAAACCAAAATAACCGATTAAACTGAAGTTGGAGAAAATGGATCCAAGTGTTTGTGCAAAGTATGTACTTGATCTACTCTTTGCTTGTTCGATATGTTCTTTCACTCTTTGCTTTATTGATTTGTTGTGCGTTGACCTCTGAGAACGTGAGCATGAGCTGATTGGGAAATAATTTAGTTTATTGTAGTTAGGCTTATTGTTGTGTTCACCTCTCAATTGCCATGAAGTGAACAATTCGGTTATAAACCAAAAACCGAATTAACCGAACCGAAATATTTCGGTTAATATGGTTCGGTTAGTAATATTTTAGAGAAGATTTCGGTTTCTATTTTTTACTAACCGAAATTTTCAAAAACCGAAATAACCGAACCGAAATAACCAAAATAACCGAATGCCCACCCCTAGCTGCAGCACAATGAATTTGATCGCACCATTTGGTGTTTCATCGGTTGTGAAGAGTATTATGTCTCCTCGGCTTACCGACTGCAATTTCTCGGGCAGACAACCTCGGCTTTTCTGTGCTACACAGGGGTATCCCCAACAACTATTTCTGTGCACTTTGCATAAGAAATCTGGAGACGCCCGAGCACCTCTTCCTGACCTGCAGTTTCTCTGGCCAAGTGTGGTCTTTTCTGGCTTCCAAGTTACGTCTGTCCAGGCTCAACCCCGCTTCCTGCACCAACTAGGCTTGCATCTCAACCTGGTGGATTGCTGATTTGCAAGCCTGTCCTGTCAATGGCTCGGCCTCCATCGCTCTCGCCATGCGCCCTCTGACACTTGTGGATAGAGCGCAACAACCGTATCTTCAAGGATGTCGAGCAACCTCTTTCGATCTTTTTAGACCCTCTCATCGATGACTCGCGCCTTTGGGAGGTTGCAGAAGCCAATTTTGTAATTGCGTAGCTTTTCTTGCACGCTTAGGGGTGGGCGTCCTTTTGTTTATTTTCACCATGTTTTCTTTCTCTTTTTGTTGTTTTTCGCTTTTGTTCTGAGGCTTCTGCCTTTTCATTCCTACTATAATTAACACAAGGCAACTCTCCCGCCTTTCCGTAAAAAAAATATTGACAATGAGGAGACGGTCATTGCAGACGACAGTGGTCTTTGGATCAACTCCTCCGGCTAAAAGAAGAGACATATTGAAAGGCCTAGCGCAGCATAGTCTTTAATGGAACAAAAATCTATCACACCCTACAACAAAGAGTTGAAATCCAAAAAACCACCTTCGCTAGCCATCGTCGTGAACCCCATCGCCAGCATCCAAGTCTCCACCTGCTAAACTCCACTTACACTATACCAACAATGAAGAATCGTCACTGGAAGTCGCTTCTCCATTGATGAGGACTGGCATACTAACCTTTATTGCCGGCAAAGCAGATGGCATACATGGAAGATGAGGCTGGTACTAATTACAAACGGACACAAATTACAAACTATTTATGGCCCTCCGGCCTCTCCGATGATGACAACTGGATATAGGTTATAGCTAGATATCTATGTAGAATGTAGTATAGATAGCCTAACTTTGGTGGGTTTAGCTAATTAAAAAAATTAAAATATATTTGTGATGGTTCTAACCATAAGTTGGTATAGAAAATGGGTCATCGATGTACCTAGTATTTTGTGCTGGTTAAAAACCGACGCTGATGATTGTTTGGAACCAACATCCATGAAGTGCTTTTTGTAGTAGTATGTGCCACTATGCTCCTTCCCTGTTCACTCGTACCACCGCCTTGACCAGTTAAGTTTAGGTTTCTTGGTGCAAAAGTTCACGTTTAAGGTTCATTATGCTCCCCAAGATTAGAGGAAGGTGGAGGCCCAAAAGGTGAGAGGCGGTGGGCTGTAGGATGGTTGACAAAAGGGTGGTGCCCTTGTGGGGGCTTCACACGCAATCGAAATAGGTTGGGTGACGCCACGTAGTACTAGGAGGAAAGGAGTGGAGTGATAAGGTGATAAGGATGTTGTGGATGTGAGAAGGAAGTTGGCGGAGGCGGAGATATGTCGAGCTGCTTTGGTCAAATAGAAAGGAATATCGTAGGAAAAACGAAGCTAGAGGTGGCAACGATAGAATGACGACCGACAACTAAAATTGCCATGAATCGATTTCACTGAGAGCATAGTATTTGGCAATGATAAAGTTGGAGAAAGAAAAAAGAAAAAAAAGAGACATCATTTACTTGAATCCACCTAAGTTTTTTTATTATTTAAGTTAGAAAATCATGATTTCTTCTCTGTATCCCTCCAAAGGCTATCTCCAACAGGCTTCGCTAAAAGGTCCTCTACCCTAAAATAGGAGGACAAATTCTTCCCCTATTTGCTTCAACAGTGTTCCCTATTTAGTTCCCTAAGATAGAGAATTTCTCTCTATTCCCTTATATATAGGGATTCTCTTACCTCCTCCTATACAATTCTCTATATAGGGAACGTTGTCGGAGATGACAGAAATACAGGGAGAGATTTTTTTAAAGGAAATCTGTGTATATGAGTCTGGATAAAATTTAGAGATTTATGTTGAAGAGAGACAAACAATAAAGAAGTTCATTTCCCTTATATTTTAATTTTCTTACCTTTGTTTCGATTCGCTTCAACGTAACCAAGCAAGTCGGTCGCAGAGGAAACCAGGTTTTTATGGTAGTCTCCCTCCACGTCAGAGCCTGGGACTTAATTAGCTGCCGCCGTTTTTCTTCCCGCACGATCATAATTCATTATTATATTTCCAAACGCACATTCAGAATTAGCCTCCCCTCTTGTTCTTATCGCCGGAATTGTCAAGGGATGACGCCACGCCATGACGGCGTTGCTAGATCTATGATCTCCTTGTGCTTCCGTGCTGCCCATTTTTATCTGGAAGCAGGCGTACATGAAATTCCGTGAAGTTTGGTCAGCACAAGTTAGCACTGAAAACTAGGTACAGAAGGGCCCAGAAATCGCCGTCGTGGATCGACATGAGGCGTTAAAATATATACTCTGCGATTAAATCATCTGCAAAAAGAATTTAGAAAGATATCAAGTGCTCTTCCACACCCTTCCCATGCAATGGTCGTCTAGCCGTCGAGGTTTTCAACAGAAACCGGGCTGATTCGTCAATAAGGCTCAAAGCTTTCGATGCATGAACATGTACGGCGTGCATGCGCCTGAATAAACTCTGTGATCTCAATTTGTACCGTCTTTCTGCTCCTGTTTTAACTGAGCGTTTCAAAATCGACCTAACTTCTTAATTCTGAGTCATTTCTGACGATGAGATGGAGGGAATGTTTTTAACAAAATATTGTCATTGGAAAAAAGGCGTTATACATTGGTCGGTGGTTTATATTTTTTTGAAAAATAGATAGATTTTTTTGGACTGACCAAAATTTCAGCTTTGTTGATGAAAATATGGAAATTAAATTCTTGATGAAAACATTCGAAGAAGGATGTTGGTTTTCTCTTAGTTTTTCTATCTAGTTTGACGTGTGCGATGCTTCCATTATGACTGTAATGATGTTAGAATATATGATATGAACCGAAAGGATAAAAGCATTATGGTGTGATGAGATGTATTATGATTGTTTTCTAATTCCGACATGATTCTATTCTTATCTTTAAAATTGCTGATGTTCCCTATATAAATTACCGCATTATACAATCTCTTGCCCTTGTCTTATATTCATCCTCTTACAAAAAATCATTGTAAGGATCCTAACCGTCAATTATCGATATAATTAAATCACTGTCTTTAGATAAAGGCCTTGTTTGTTTCATCTTAAAGTTGAGTTGAGTTTTACTGTAGTAAATTTATGACCCCCTCGAAAGATGTTTTAAAGAATTCAAAAAAAATGAAAAATCATTTTACAAGCTCTAAGAAAAACTATTTAAAACCCCACAAAAATGACTACAAAATATTATATCATTTCGTCTATACAAATAACAAATTTTCATTTAATTTAATTTAATTTAATCTGAAACAAACAAGGCCAAAATTTGTGTAACCAACATTTTTCCCATCCATGTGCCGAGTATATACTAATGGTCGCCTTTAATTGTTACGAGCTTGCACGCAAACTTCTAAAGTCACTCGATTGGATGCTGCCCTAGGTGCATTTCCCCCCAAAGAATGTCCTAAATTTCCGCCCTCAAACTGTAATACGCAGAGATATATTTCGATTGGAGAAGAAGGCATATGCCAGACATGAATCCCCCTAAGACACCAACAAAATTTGTCTGACAAAAAATTTTCCCATCTGTTGAGACTTGAGAGTATATACTAACGTCATGCTTAGCATAGATACCCCTGTAAAGTAGTAAGTTTAATTATTTGTCACTCCATATGTGAATAGAATATAAACTAGCAAATATAGGATTTTGTAACTTTAAAGTGATATATGTCTTATTAATTAACTACATATAAGTCGCGGTGGACAGAAAGAAAGGTTTTGATTGTTGCCACTGGTGTCTTCGTGGTCGTCACATCTCAACACCTTGCATTGCACGCATGGCATGACCAACACATGAACGAACAGGAAAAAAATGCAACGCACGCGCAGAAAAAAAAAACCGTGGGCCAGTGCCGCTGGAAAGCACATGGAAACCATGGGCCGCGAGCGTTCGGTCGAGCCCATCTAGAATAAAAACACACACCCCCCCCTAAACGGCGGGCTGAACGCCCGAACCTCGAACCGAGCTGTGGATAAGGCTCAAACACGCAGTAGGGAAGGACCCGCGCGCGTGTCACCGTGCCGCGATGGGGACGGGCCACCTCGCAGTCGCGTGGAGCTCGTCGGATCCCGAGGGAACGGGCCCGTGGAGTCCCCAGGGTCCAGGGAGCGGGGAGCAACTTGGCGGCCGATTGTGAAGGCGGATGGCGCCGTTTTTGGCCCGGCGTGTGCGCTGGGGACAAGCGCCGACGCTGACGCGGCGACGGCCGACGGCCGGCGCGGCCACGGGATGTTGTTGCCGGCGAAGGCGCGGTGACGAGTGGTGCGATGGGATATATATCTATCTATCTGGGATCCTGATTCCTGAACCAGATAGGAGAGATGGGGGCATAGTTTTTCCCGTTTAAATTAAAATTGAAGTCTATTGGCGTAAATTAGTTGTTTTTCGCAGACCAATTGTTGCAACATTTTGTAGCCTTTTTTAAAAACATTTTGGATTTCTTCGTTAAAGCTTTCGAAACCATTTCAAACAATTTTTCAACTCTTTGAACCCTTTATCCATAGTTCACAGCTTTTCTGGATTATATGAATTGCTGACCTGCTCCTAGATTGATCCATCCGGTACCGTCGTGGGATGCAGTATTCGCATCATCGGCACTCAACTCCACGGTCACTGGCATGTAAGCCTTAGAAGTATGTGGGGTCTGCATTACTGCATGGCAACAGTGATACAATCAACTACAAAGCTTCAGGCCTTCCCTGGACTCTTGCCTCCTGAAGGAAATTCATCTTTCGGGTCGTTGCTTCACTTGGAGTAACAAGCAAGTCAACCCCACCTTGGTTAAGCTGGATCGTGCATTCTCTAACACCTCCTGGGAGCTGCTATTCCCCTCCAGCTCACTAATACCCCTATCATCTGCCGCCTCGGATCATTGTCCTTTACTCCTTACAGCTGAAAACCTCCCGCACCCTCGCAGGTGCTTCAGGTTCGAGAGCTTTTGGGCCAAGATGCCAATTTTCCTCGATGTTGCTAAGCAAGCCTGGTATGACCCCTCCCCTGGCTTGCCCTTGCATCCCCTCCTGCGCTTTAAGGCTAAGCTTTCTCGTACCACTTCGGTTCTCAAGACATGGAACCGCTCCTTGATCGGAAACACCAGATTATAGCTTGCCATGGCAGCGGAAGTCCTTCGTCTCTTTGATGTTGCCATGGAATCACGCGCCCTTTCCCCGAATGAGCTACTGTTGCGCAAAACCCTAAAGCTGAAGATCCTTGGCCTCAGCGTGATTGAGAAAATGAAGTAGAGACAGAGATCACGGCCCAACTGGCTCAAACTCGGGGACGCCAACACAAAATACTTTCACCTACGAGCCAACGGGCGCCGTAGGAAAAACTTCATCCACTCCCTTCAGACCGCTATCGGCACACACACCGAACTCTCTGAAATGTCCTCCGCCTTCCACCACCACTTCGACTCCATCTTTGAGGACGAGGCCCAATCCGCCCCAATCAGTCGAGTCGCTCGTTCAACTAGGGTTTCCTTGACCTGCCGGTGCCAAACCTCTCCTCCCTGGAAGATCCACTCACCCTGGAGGAGCTCAAATGCATTATCGATGGCCTCCCGTCCGAGAAGTCCTCGGGTCTGGATGGCTTCTCTTGGGACTTCTACAAGGCTTGTTGGGATTTCATCGCCACCGACCTCTTCAAGGCACACAGATGTCCCTTCCACCTTGATGCCACCGGCCTGGAATCTATGAACTGCGCCCACATTGTTCTCCTTCCCAAAAAAGACTGCCCCACTACCGCTTCCGATTACAGACCAATTAGCCTCATTCACAGCTTGGGGAAGCTTTTTACCAAAATTCTTTCATCCCGCCTAGCTCCTTTCATGGATGACCTCGTGTCGTCTTGCCAGAGCGCCTTCATTAAAAAGCGGCACATCTAAGATAACTTCCTCTTCGTCCAAGGGAAGGCGAAAACCCTACACAGATCTCGCACCCCGGCTCTCCTCTTCAAGCTTGATCTCGAGAAAGCTTTCGACTCGGTCTCTTGGCCATACCTTCTTGACAATCTCAGAGCACGGGGCTTCGGCACCGCTGGTGCAACTGGATCACTATGTCGCTGGCCTCTTCCTCCTCACGAGTCCTCCTCAATGGCCAATCGACGGACCCTATTTACCATTGAAAGGGCCTGCGACAAGGGGATTCCCTCTCCCCTATGTTGTTCAACATTGCCATCGAACCCCTCATTACACTTGTTCAACGCGCCACCGTTGTAGGGGCTCTCTCCCCTGTTTGTGGAATTCATAGCAGCCTTCGTGTCTCGCTTTTTGCGGATGACGCCGCTATCTTTGTCAGGCCAACAGAAGAGGATGTTTCTGCTCTAGCTCTCATTCTAAAAGAGTTCAGGGACATCACCGGCCTCCGCACCAACTTCTCCAAGAGCCAAGTGGTATCCATCCACTGTGACAACATGGACCTCGACCACATCCTTCAAGATCTGCCAGCCAGAAGGGCCTCCTTCCCTCTAAAATACTTGGGCCTCCCGCTCTCCATCAAGCGGCTGAAAATGGTTCATTTCCAGCCACTTCTGGACAAGATCTCCAACTGTCTGGCAGGATGGCGCGGCCCTCTAATGTCTAAAGGTGGATGACTAACTTTGCTCAAAGCAGTCCTCTCAGCATTGCCATCCTACATCCTGTCTGTCATCAAACCGCCAGCGGCAGTTTTCAAGAAAATTGACAAGATCAGAAGGCTCGGCTTTGAGGCGGCATGCCTCCCCCAACGTGGGCATTGCCGGATCAACTGGAGCACGGTCTGCTCCCCAATACACCTCGGGGGCCTTGGGGTCCTCGATCTCCAACGCTTTGCTTTCACAGACTCAGTTTATTTGGTGGTGGTGAAACAGATCCCCTTCCGCCATGGGTCAATCCTGGACCCCTCCGGCTCAGACTCCGACCTCCTTCGTGCCGGGACGTTGCCATCACTTCGTGACGGCTCGATCCTTTCCTTCTGGAATGATGCTTGGCTGTCCGGCTCGACCCCGAGTTTGCTAGCTCCAGTGCTTTTTGCGGCCTCCTCTAGGAGAGACAGATCGGTTAGAGATGCCCTTTTAAACAACAACTGGCTTGTTGACCTCGGTCAAAATTTTGCTGCTCACATGGTACCCGAGCTTGTGCAACTCCTTCACCTGATCTCTCAGATGAACCTTATTATCAGAGAGGTGGATCAGATCACCTGGTGATTCTCCAATGATGGCTCCTTCTCGGTCCGGTCCGCCTACAAGATTCAGTTTGTTGGACGCTGCTCTACCCCCTCGCTTCAACGTGTGTGGCAGCACTGGGCCCCCTCAAAGTGCAAATTCTTCTTGTGGCTCCTACTTCACAGACGAGTCATGACAACAGACGCCTTGTTACGCAGACACATCCCCAACGCCTACTTTTGCCCTCTATGCTGTCGCAACCTTGAGACCTCGGAACGCTTGTTCCTACACTGTAATTTCAGCACCTCTATCTGAACGCAAGTAGCCATCCGTCCGAACATCGGCCTTCTGAACCCTGTAAGATGGCTTCACTCTTCCTCCATGGTATCCTGGTGGGAAGACGACGTCCTGCGGGCCGCTCCTCCTCGTGGCACCTTGTCCGTCATCTCGGCCACTATCTGGTCTCTTTGGATCGAGCGCAACAACCGCATCTTCCGTGGTACAGAAAAAACGAGATCCGTTCTCATTCAGTTACTTTTAGACGACCTGCGTCTCTGGGCGGGCGCAGGAGCCCATTTTGTAATAAGTTAATAACTTGTAAGCCCCATTGAGGGGAGGGGCGCATATTCCCCCTTGTAACCCTCTTTCTTTTTTATCAATAGATAGCAGTTCTCCTGCCCTTTGTTCAAAAACTACAAAGAATCCAATTCGCCAACTTGCACTCATCAATCTTGTAGCGGGTTGCTAACTTTTTTTAAAACATATTTTATCATTATTTTACTTTATTAATTGATCATCTAATAGTTCAATGTGATTGTATCTAGACCATATGATGACATGACCTCTTACCTTTTTAAACCCTGAAAATTTCAAACTAAAACATTAATTCGACCGAGCTAGAATGAGCTTAAAAAATGACTTCGATAAGTTAAAAATTTAGGTGCAATTAGGTTTGTAAGAGCCATATGAAACAGTATTAATTGAGATGGTTAAGAAACGAATTTAACAAGCCAGCGTGTAGTTGAGGAAATGTGTTTGCTGTTTTCGTCTCGGCCGGCTTAGATCCAACGATGGCACAATATTCGAGCGAGAACGAGATAATAAGGTCTTTGATTTCTAAAAGAGCATAATATGTTCCTCGCGGCATTTTAGAATAGTATTTGTTCTGAACATGGACACGGTTTCTACAATATAAATGTGACCACTAAAAACCACCACAATTTATTTATAAAATTTAATTAAATTGTAATATTAAGGAAGTTCTTTTTGAGACGATCTGTCTATATGATTGTTATGTTCTCAATCTAAATAGTTTGAAAAAATTTTATGAAAAAAGTTTCAAAAGCTTGGCGCAGGATAAGTTTAAAACAACTACAGTTTTAAAATGAAGAAAATATTATACGAGGCATGGATTTAATTTGCACTTGTACACAGATTTCCTCGTATAATTCTTCTTCGCTATTGCGATGTAGACATATGTCAACGAATATAGATGGGTTGATGAGAGGAATAGAAGTGATTGATAGGGGTGTTGCCCTCGGTGTTTCCGTTGATAGAGCTACCCTTGGATGAACTTCCAAATATTTCTGAGGAAACCTATCGAAAATTTAGGAGTCTAGCATTTCTTACCTCTATGTTCGACTTGGTTTCATGCTCTCATTGCTTCTTCAATAAGAATTACATTTCCGTAAAATTCATGCTAATATTGGTATTCTTGGGGCCACATAATCCAAAAGGTGATTAAGTTAATTAGGCCTTGAACTTCCACTTTCGTTTAGAATTTAGGCATTATTTTTTTCTTTGCTTCCGAAAAAATAGTCAAGAAACTAATGACAACCATTCGATATCCTCAGTTCTATTAGTATCAAGGTTCATAAAAAATGGCATAACTCACCTCTCTTTCTCTTTCTTCTCTCCTCCATTATCCTCTTTCGCCTTCCAATCCCTCTAATCTCTCCCTCTCTCTCTCTTTCACACTCTAGTGAACAGGTTTACAGGACAGACGTGATTAATCGGGACACTGGCTACTCCAACAAATATATACTAACTCTACATAAGTCGTATCAGCCTTCGTATCCCGGCCCTGTCCACGTCGTTCCTGCCCTGCGGCAGGGCCACGTCGCCTAAAATCAGGGCCACCCGTTATAGATCCAGCGATCAATCTTGAGCGGTCACTTGCTTGGTCCAGGTTTGGCCACGTCGTCCTTGGGCTTTTTACTTCCATCCCCTCAGCCACTCCTCACCAGCCGCCTCCTTGTCCCCGTCCCTTTTCTCTACGCCTCGCTCTCCCCGCTCTCAGCTCTCCCCCACGCTGCGCTCCCATCGTCGCTCCCGCCGCCGTCTACAGCGCCGTTCCCGCCGCCGCCCCCTACTCTCCCCTCGCCTTTGCCGCGACGGAGGTGTGCCGGGGAGGCCGATGTGGCCACGGCGGCCGTCGGAGAGGGCGGATCCGGCAACGGTGGCCTTCGCCGAGGCCGGCTTCGGTCTGCGCAAACATCTCGCCGGTGCGGCGGACCTCTTCCCTGCCGTCGAGCTCCACGCCGCCGCCGTCGAGCTCCTCCCCACCGCGAAAGGCTTTGCCAGCACAGTTCGAATCTGGCGCGGGACGGTCATTTCTGGCATCTCGGGGCTCTACTCGAGCGGCGGGAGTGTTCGATTCCGGCGGTCGGAGCTAGCCTCCGGCGTGGGATTGGTCGACTCCGGCCGCGGAAACTCGATTCCAGCATCGCCGGTACGGCTCCAGCGTGGGGTTGCTCGGCAGCAGCGGCAGGAGCTCCATACCGACGGGTCTCTCCCTTCTCCTTTTCGTATCTTCGGTGTGTTGCCTCAGAAAAAAGATATGGGTGGGCTGGAGCTGGATCTTCCCATTGGCCTTGCCCCTGTAACCGGTGCTGCCTTTCTCCTCCCCTCTTCCTTCTGTCTTCCTTCCAGCTGAGATATGATTGGAGAACTAATTGTGCTAAAACACTTCTTCCCCGAATAGAGAGTGTGCTAAATCGGTGGATCAATCTGAGCATCTGCAATTTTTTCCTGGTCTTTCTCTAAGCTTTGGTAGTCCCGATCCATGGTTGGGGCCAACTATGGTGGGATCAATCTGAGCATCTACAATTTTTTCCTGGTCTGAGCATCAACATGAACTTTTATACGATCACTCGATTGGTGTTGGCTACATTATGTATGCAGTAAGAATGGAGCTTCGTAACTCCATTACATGTGCATATTACGGTGCCTTCTGTCTACACTTGAGCTTACCAAGACTCGATTGGTGTTGGCTACATTATGTATGCAGTGAGAATGGAGCTTCGTAACTCCATTACATGTGCATATTACGGTGCCTTCTGTCTAACACTTGAGCTTACCAAGCGTTCTATTATTATTTGCTAAGATGGTTCCATATTTTTGCGCCCCTCTGCAAGGTCCTAAGCTTTAATTCCTCTTACTGCATTAGCTGCTCTTGCTGCTGCTGTTTAGCTGTGTATCAGTTTGTTTTTGGCAAGTTTTTGGCAAATGAAATCTCTCATCGCTTTCACTCTTTGCAGGATATTAAATTTTAACATTCTCAGCTGACATAAAAAAGGTAAGCTACCTCTTTTCATAGCACATTTTTTTTAATTGCAGAGATGGTGTTCAGATCCCGCAAAAGTAAAATTTCATAAAAATAGGTTGATGGTGGATATGCTTATACATATTTGCTTTTTTACCTACTCTGTTTTATTACTTTCATTAACTGTATATAGTCATTGTGTATAAAGATTCTTCATACCCCGTAGCTGCCCTGGAAGCTGAGCAAGGCCACGTCACCCTTAAATATAAAGAGCAGAAAAGTTGAGCTTCCCTTTAATCTCATTGGTTATTTTTTACACAATATTACTTTCAAAAAATATAATCTGCCCTTTTCTATGCATAAGAAGTGATAGGTGAACTCCGGAAATACACAATATTATTTTACACAACATCATGGCTGTATTGGATGGGAGTTTAGTACGGTTTCTGATTGCAAGGTGGTTTTCAATCGTTGAGATAGCCTTTACATTTATTCATGTAAAGTGATACTTGAAGGGTAATTGATTCGTTGGGCTCATGAAAAACAGTTCATATGGTTCATCTGAACTTTCTCAGAAAAGTAGTAACCAGTCCTTTACTTTTAGTTCTATGCAGTCATGTTCTATTTTATTTACCTATAAATACATATATGATTCTACTTATTTTTTAGTTCCGTTGCTGTATAATAATGGAATTGGAGTTTTAGCCCATGGTCCAAAATAAGATCTGTGCTTATTTTGTATGCTGCCCAAATTAAAAGGAACTGATAGTATTTTACCTGAGGCTGAGACACTTCGGGGGATGCAACCTGTCGATACTGTGAATACTATGAGCAGAATATGTTCAGAAGTATGTTTGTTCCTGTTTTGGGAATAAATTGTAGCAATGCTTGCACTTGGCTAATCCCTTTAAAAAAGATTTCCTTGGCTTATCATTGATGGATTAGGGTTTAGGGAAGGCATTCGTTTTACAATATGGAGAGCTAGCCTCTGCTTCATAAGGCTATGTATGTGGCATATATTCATTTCAAATCCTCTTCTGGTAGATATGTTCTGCGTATTTTACATCTATCTTTCTGTCACTTCTATTCCTTTTTAGAAGGTTGTTCTCTATTTGTTTAGTTGCTAGATAGTGTGATTTATAATTGTTCACTCAGGTATTGTTTGCTTGCTGTTTCTATGGGTACTCTCATGTGGTTTTGTAATCTTTTTAATTTGGACCATGCATTGTATCTAAATCAGTTTCTTTTCCCTTGCTAATCAGGTATCTGACATCTTTTGCCTGCCAGAACAGAAGGCAACCATATGCCTTTGAACCTGATTTGAACAAGAGACCAAGTGGTGCTTAGTTTACCATGAATATGCTTTATTTTCCCCTGTATCCATTAAGCCACTGAACATGAGACCAAGTGGTGCTTAGTTTGCCATGAATATGCTTTATTTTTCCCTGTATCCATTAAGCCACTGTGAAATTCTATTATATAATATACACTACTACAACATTTTTTTTCAAACGTTCTTTATTTGAGGTACTTCTGGTCATAGTTAATGTATGAACAAATAACACACACACACACACATTCAGTTCTCCATTGGTGTAAAAAATAGCCTAGCGCGCGTAAGCGTGCTTTCACCTCTAGAAGATATACACGTCGTGTGTAGATCCACTGTGCACACCCTCCTGTGCATCTGGCTGCACAGGTAAGGGAGGCGCAGGGCGCAACATCATGATGCGGGTAAATGCAAGGCTTGGTTGTTCGATTTATGGTCTAGGGAGTACAAGTCTGCCTTATAGAGAGGGACGGAGAGAGAGGAAAAGATGAGGGATAGAGATAGAGACATCGGAGCGATGAGAGTAGAAAGAGAACGGGCAGAGTATTTGAGAAGGAAAGTTCAAAATTGATAAATTTTTGACCGCGCACATTGTGCAAGGACTTGGTTGCACGAGGGCAGTATTTTGCGCTGAACGATATCATGCCGACTTGCACCCGAGAAGAAGCCGGCCACGATCCAACGATGACGCCGCAGAACTGGGGACTTTCCGCGAGGACGCACACGCACGTTCTGCAACGAAGTCAGCGGGTGCAGATAGAAACGAGAGGGATCGACGTGGCAATACTAAACAAAGCCACCGCCGGCTTTGGAATTCCAGGGACCGACACACGTACGCACTCCAGGGCTTCAGGATCATCGCTGTCTCCAACATGTGATCATCCGGTCCCCGTCCAAACTGTAGCGTGAGATCCAATCAGACTTCAGAGTCGCCGATCAGCAGGGACAGATAGGCTAGCCTACCTTGCATTCGACAGCTCGAGCTCCTATCCTCGCTTTGAGCCCACCGTATCAGCGCTTCGACAGCGGCTGGAGAAAGCAGCTGAGTAATCTTATTAATTAAAATCGTCTAAAGATTCTAAGTTGAAGCGATCAGAACAGAGAGCATTTTGTTTTTCAAGGGTCAATTTTTTCTGGCCAGGAAAAAGACGATTCTTGTCTTGTCTACAGATGCGCAGCGGCGTCAATGGAAAGGAAGCACGATATATCACCCAATAATCAATAATGGCGGGCCACATCAATAGTCCATAGCGTGGCTAATTGCATCATCATGTGCGCGGCGCTTTGAAGGGAAGCTACCGCATGCTCGGCAGCAGCAGCAAAGGGCGGATCGTGTCTCGCTCCTGGCCAAGCATGCTGTACAATCATGCCTCGATCCTCTGTGGACTTGGAGGGCAGCGTTGAATCGAGTTAAATGAATAATTTATAACGGTTTTGCTCCCTGGCAGTCGTCTGGCGGCACCCGCCCAGACGACTGCCCTGTTCTTCGCGCAGAGGAGGAAGAAGGAGAAGGAAGGAGGGAGCGACTCGCCGCGGCCGAAGCTCCCCGTCGCCCTCGCCGTCGCCGTCCTCGAGCTCACCGCGCACGGTTCGGGTTAGGGTTTAGGGTTGGGGTTCGGGTTAGGGAATATGTAGGTTTCTCCGGGTGTAGAGGAGGTCGGGCGGCGGCGGATCGGCGGTTGGTCGGGATCGCTGCATGGCGGCGGAGGAGGCGACGCCGCCGAGCCGAGGAGATGGCGGTCGGCGGTGGATGGGGATCGGCGCCGGCGAGGTTAGAGGGGGAGGCGGGCGGCTTGGGAGAGAGGTTGGAGGGCGGGTGGCAGGGGCCACGGCCGTGAGGGAATGAAAAGGCGGTGGGGCGTGAGGAGTGGCAGAGAGAAGAAGGATTTGGGCAGGCGGGGGTGGCGGATGCGCTGAAAAAAGGAGGGGCGGCTCGCACGAGCTGCCCGTTGGATCTTGATCCAACGGCCAGAAAATCGCCTGTGCTCCCCCCAAGATCCAGGCGACTGCTGCCAAGACAATCCCAATTTATAATAGTTAAGGTGTGTCTTTAAAAAAGAAATATGATTATGTGTATGCTTTTCATCTTTTATGCTACATATGGTTGCTTATCAATTTTAGTTTGGGTGGTTTGAACTTCCAATCTGGGAATCCGTTGGTGCTCACCAAGCATGGTACGTCACCACTACGTACATGGGGTGCTCTCTGCTGTCAATCCATTTGATTTCTGAGGCCTACCAGCCTACCTCACCAGGTAGTGATCACCCGCTTTACTGAGCCGTCTAACCCGAGCAGAGGGGAGCTCGAATAGGCTGGGGAAGGGCTCTGAAGCGCTAGTTCGAGGAGACCTGTTGCCCGAACCGTGAGCATGATAAGGCTATCTTCAACCATGTTTCCTAAATTTCATCCCCTATATCCTTATATACAGGTCTCCTCTAAAAAGATTCCTTCCCTATAATACATTCATCTCCAACCACATTTTCTAAATCTCATCCCCTATAGGTCAAAAACCTGTATTAGACGCATAATTTGAAATCGATTTTTTATATCCATATTTGTGGTAACCTTAAATGTATTATGCATATTTAAAAATTACTTAATTAACTGTTTAAGAGGACAAATGAGTGATAGGGGGAGGAGAGAGGTTCCCCATATATAAGGATCCTCTCTCCTCTCCCTTACTTTAGGGGATGTTTTAGGGGACTCGGTTGAAGCATATAGGGAATGCTTTATCCTCTAAATATAGGGTAGGGAACCCTTTAGGGTCTCCCATTAGAGATAGCCTAAGATATGTCTTCCTTAGGGGGAAGCCCTTCCACTGAGGATAAGTCTTGATCCCAGACAAGTTCATATCGATTGCAACAAAATAATAATAGAAATACGAAGTAAAAAATTATAGAAACAAGAACATGTCGGTTAAAAGGAAGAGTTAATATCTGCTATATATAATAAATACAATTTGTATAAATTTGAAATATAAAATAATAGGAATAAGAGTCCATATCAAATAAAGGATTAAGACAAATATAGCCGCACAAACGAGCGGCACACCATGCTCATTAAATCAATAAACAAAAAGACAATTAAGTAGGAAGAGTCACGTTGATTAACAACACCTATATCAAGATAATGAAACCAATGGGCTCGCTGTCGTTGAATATGGTTAAAAGGACAAGCTAAGATTTCTCGTGGGATTGACACATCAACACTCTTTTGACAGTCACGGTCATTGCAGGACTTGCCACCATCGTCATCCCCCAGCCATTATTGGAGCCAACACATATGTGTGATTGCCTCTGTTGCTACTGACTTGTTACTACCGATTGCACCTGCATCAGATTTGATGACTTTGACAAAGACGAACAAACGACCATAAAGGATGTAAAGATGTAGCACATCCTCTATGAACAAAACACACTCAAAAGAAAGATTAAAACAAACGAAGTGAAATCACCCAATTTCTTAGGGGTATGTATTTTTGTTGTTTTATGGGCTATTTGGTTGGCGCGTAACAAATGGTGCTTTTAGGGTTGTGTTATACATTCTTTATTCTCAATTCTACATTCTGCCTGTGCTTTTGTGTTATATTGGGCAGGCCTTTATTCAGAAGAAGACAAATCACTCTGAGGATGGGAGGGGATCAAATGAAGAAGGTGCTACAATAGTGTGTTGGGGTCAAGATGGGGGGGTTCTTGTGCTTGATGCTGGGAATCCCGGATAGAGGAGGATGTCTGGACAAGATTAGCTGTGCTGGTGGTTTTTGCTAAATGGGTAGTTTGTTTGGTTTAAAAAAGGTTCAGGTTGCTGTTGATTCTTTGATGTAAGGGAATTAGTTTGATCTATTTTTGGTTGTGGGTTATGCTGGTTTTGGCTGAACATTGAGATGGTTTCCCCTGTCTTTGCTTAGTGAAGGGCTGAGGAGTATTTTAGATCTGATTGACTCGAGACTCCTTTCTTTTGTGGATGTATGAACGATGTAATTCTCTTACGAGGAATGGAATTGGGGTTGGGTCCACTTTTCTTTTTTCTTTTTTTTTTTTTAAAAAAGTGAAATCACCCAAATTATGGAGCTCCCCTTGGACGGCCGACCGGTCGACCTCCCCCTTTGAACTTCTAACCCATACGCCTGTGCCAAATTTGGCTTCGCCGCATTACCAATGGTCCTCAGGTCGCAAGTGGCAATGGATCAACGCACTCAGCCTGCTCTGGATTGGCTCAGCATCACTCTCAGCAACAATCACGCGCACCGCTTCTCCCAACTTGCAACTGACGAACCCCACTGGGTTTCCACTTCCAGAACCCGAGCCAAGATGCGACCCTGAAGCTAGCCCCCACTAAAGATTAGCACAACCAATCAGCCTTACCTCACCGGATTGAGTTTATGCTTTCTCTGCTCCATCCCCCCTTCGCTTTGCAGAGGCTGGCGGTACAGGGGAAAGGGACACCCAACCTGCACAGTTGCACGGACATTGTAGGTTGTTTTGTAGCCATCTTCGTCTCCGGTAAAGGTGTTGCTAGTTTGAGAACGTGAGATGAACGGCCAAGCTTTATCACAGTTGCTCTCTTCGCTTGGCCTCGCAGCGGTTGGCAGTTGGAGGAGAGCGACGCCCGAGCCTAATAAACGGCTAAAAGATCAGCTTTGCTGGAGAAGTTGGCTTTGGGGAGCAGAAAGAGACACCGGAGGTGGCGGCCGGCGCCGAAGCCGACGACCACGCCACCGCGGCCAACACCGGCCGCTTCCCTCGGAAGCCGGGACCACGACGTGCCACGCACCCCACGCCGGCGACGTGTGCTTCCTAAGCACTGCCCACGCCACCAGCGCTGCGAAGGCGCGATGGCAGATAGATCCCGCGGGGAGAGTAGGGACACCGGCGTGTGGGCCCACGAGGAGGGCGCCGTGGCGTGGTGTGCTTGGTTCGGACGAGATCCCTTGACTAGACTGCACCCGCACGCTTCTGACGGCAGGGACCGAGCGCCCGATTCACCTCCTGGGTCCCAAGTGTCAGGGGGAGCGAGTGCGTGCATGGGCGTAGATGGGTACTAGGCACTTGCTCCGTACAGATGCGACCGTTGCGTCCCACCAATCCACCACCGCACAGGAGGCGGGGCGGGGTGGTGAGGTGAAGTCGTTTATTTTACGGTTAGCTCCTCCGCTTCTAATAAATCTGGACTGGGAAGTAAAAACCCATACTATTTTAGGATAAATTGCCAAATCCAAGATCCGCCACCGCTCGGCTCGGCTCGCCCTCCTCTGCTCTGCGGTTTCCGTCCAGTGCTCCGCACGCGCGCCGGCCCGAATCCCCGCCGTGCAGGGCGGGTCGTGGGCTCGTGCAATAAGAGGAGGCCTCCCGGGTTTGGAGGCCCCCGGCCCCCCGCTTTGGTTAGCCGCGCCGCCCGAGGCCTCGCCGCCGCCGCCGATGGCGTCGCCGTCCGGCGGCGAATCCCCGGCGAAGCCCGTGCTGCTGCATGGCGACCTCGACCTGTGGATCATCGAGGCGCGCCTGCTTCCCAACATGGACATGTTCTCCGAGCATGTCCGCCGCTGCTTCGCCGCCTGCCGCCCGCCCACCTCCTGCACGTCCAGCAAGCACCACCACCACCACCACCACCACCACCACCACCGGATCATCACCAGCGACCCGTACGTGACGCTATCGGTGGCAGGGGCGGTGGTGGCGCGCACGGCCGTCATACCCAACACCCAGGACCCGCGCTGGGAGGAGCAGTTCGCCGTGCCGCTCGCGCACCGGGCCGTCGCTCTCGAGTTCCACGTCAAGGACAACGACATGTTCGGCGCGCAGCTCATCGGCACGGCCACCGTCCCCGCCGACACCGTCGCCTCAGGCAGGGAGGTCGAGGACTGGTTCCCCGTCATCGGCACCAACGGCAAGTCGTACAAGCCCGACACCGCGCTCCACCTCCGCCTCAGGTTCCGACCCGTCGTCAGCAACCAGATCTATCAGCGCGGTATTCCAGGCGACCCGGAGCAGCAGGGCATCCCGGATTCCTACTTCCCGCTCCGCCACGGCGGCCGCGTGACGCTGTACCAGGACGCGCACGTCAGGGAAGGGGATCTCCCGGAGATCGAGCTCGAGAAGGGGAAGCTGTTCGAGCACAACCCGTGCTGGGAGGACATCTGCCACGCCATCCTCGAGGCTCACCATATGATATACATTGTGGGTTGGTCGGTGTACGACAAGGTGAGGCTCGTGCGCGAGCCGTCGCCGTCGAGGCCGCTGCCTGAGGGTGGCAACCTCACTCTCGGGGAGCTGCTCAAGTACAAATCGCAGGAGGGTGTGAGAGTGTGCCTGCTCGTGTGGGACGACAAGACGTCGCATGACAAGTTATTCATCAAAACGGTGAGGCATATTAATCAAGTTTTGTGTCTAATTTTGCTACTTCGTTTGTCCAATTGGGAATGTTTTTTTTTGAAAAGCTCCAATTGGGAATGTTGCCTTGTATATTTGATGTTAATCTTGTTGATTTCATAGACATGAATTCAGTATTGCACAGGTTGGTCATTGATGGTTTTGAGTCAATCCATACGTCAAGTCAAGAAGTACTTGTTCATAAATTATTGCCATATTCGTATTAATAAAATTATGAAACGTGCTCATGATGAATGTTTTGACTTAACGATGACTAAACCTTGATGTTTGGCTTATAAGATTTCTCTCTGTTTACAATCTGCCATGAATTGTGACTATTTATCTTACGCAATCTTGCATCTTGGCTGTGTTTTCTGAATCCACAAAATAGAGTGCACAATATGTCACCCACATCGTAATTCAGACATGATATTCGTTATAGTTTATGATTCTGCAAAAGGTTATTTGTGGAATTATCTAATAAACATCATCATTTTTTTTTTAACTTTTGCAGGGTGGTGTGATGGCGACACATGATGAAGAAACTAGAAAATTTTTCAAGCATTCCTCAGTCATCTGTGTCCTTTCACCTCGGTATGCCAGCAATAAGCTGAGCATTTTCAAGCAACAGGCAAGTTTCAGGCAGGATGTTTTGTAGCCATTATTTGTTCGATATGCTGCAAATAATAGTTATCATCATAAACCTTAAGTAAATCAATATTTAATGATGTATTCTCCTTTTAGAAGAATTTGTATGTTCTAAAAAATCATAATGTTTTGGATCATGTGGGTTGCAAATGATAAAATCAATCTGAAATATAACCTTTTCTTAATCAGGATGCCGCCGTCATATTAAGCTTTTTAAAGGCACCATTCCATCTTGTGAACATTTTTTGTGTTCTGCAACTTAGTATGATGATTTTTTCCCATGATTGATAATGTCGAATTTGTAGCTTGCAGGTTGTTGGGACTTTGTTTACGCACCATCAAAAGTGTGTGTTGGTTGATACACAAGCCTGGGGAAACAAGCGGAAAATTACTGCTTTCATTGGGGGGCTAGATCTTTGCGACGGGCGCTATGATACACCTGAACATAGACTTTTTAAAGATCTCAACACAGTATTTAAAAATGATTATCATAACCCTACTTTTCCGGTGAGTTGTTGTTAGCCAGTTTGTTGTACATAACTTCTCTATGCCTCACCAAAATGGAACTGAGGAAGTAAGCTCCTGGCAGGTGGTCCAATGTGAATTACTGACTGCAAGTACTTGAATGCTTCTTGTACAGAAGTAATTACATTTAGCTTTTGATCTATCATCATATATATTCTAATGATGCAGGAAGGCTCAAAAGGACCCAGACAACCATGGCATGATTTGCATTGTAGGATTGATGGTCCGGCGGCCTATGATGTTTTGAAAAATTTTGAGCAACGCTGGAGAAAGGCAACAAAATGGCATGACCGATTTAGAAAAGTATCTCATTGGAAAGACGATGCCCTAATAAAGCTGGATCGCATCTCTTGGATACTTAGCCCTTCATCCACTGTTCCAAATGATCATGTTACTTTGCAAGTGTCAAAAGAAGAAGATCCTGAAAATTGGCACGTTCAGGTTATTGCACTCTGCTTCTTTAAGTTCTGTAACTTTATGTTAAAGTTGTTTTTGAAAAATTCGGCATTGGTTAATATATGTTAACTCTTCAGGTATTTCGTTCAATAGACTCTGGGTCTCTAAAAGGATTTCCTAGCAATGGTAAAGAAGCTTCAAAACAGGTTAGTCCAATGTCTACATCTTCATTTATTGACATCTATAATGGCAGCATTGAGAATATACTTTAGCATTGTTCCATAGATCTACAGCTCTGCTGATGTTGTTGGTGCTATCACCCCCTTTCACTTTGTATAGCATTTGAAAATGTTTATGGTATAACATATCAGCTATTTAATGGACATCTGCAGAATCTTGTGTGTCGAAAGAACCTGGTAATCGACAAGAGCATCCACACTGCATATGTCAGGGCAATCAGATCTGCACAACATTTTATTTATATAGAAAATCAATATTTTCTTGGTTCTTCGTATGGTTGGCCATCCTATGTGAATTCAGGTTTGAGGCTCTCCCTTTTTGTATCTTGTCTGCAACTCGGCATTTTGATGTTAGTTACATCTTAACGACCAAGTCGCCTACACATGTACACATTCATCTGCTACTAAAAGTGGGACAAAAAGGAAAACAGTGCAGTGACAAACAACACAGATATTGTTACTCTTTTCTTCTTTTAGATAGGTCTTTTTTTGTTTCTTTCATGCCACTTTTGCTGATTTGTACCGCTGTGTGGCTTCAGCATCAGTTTTTAATGATACTACATTATTTACACAAACTGGAACCCGTATGCTATTTCAGGTGCTGACAATCTGATACCAATGGAATTGGCCCTCAAAATTGCAAGCAAGATTAGAGCTGGCGAACGATTTGCTGTCTACGTAGTCATACCAATGTGGCCAGAAGGAGTCCCAACCACAGCCTCGGTACAGGAGATTCTTTTCTTTCAGGTAAATTCCTTTTTTTTAAAAAAATACCGCAGCTGCTGGAAACCCAAACCTGAAATTTGCTTCTGTAATTGGCCATGCAACTTTGATCTTTGCCCAACAAATATATTTACCATTTGACTTCAGATTGATATATTGTCCAACATAGGCTGTTTTTCTTTTTCTTTTTAATACAGCTTATGTTTACTATTTCATAGTTCAACGCCATGCTATGCTTATGTATGGCAATTTAAAGATAAATATTAATTTAATTGGAATTTTACTGCTCCTCAGTTGCAGTAAATCATGTAGAGCAATGTAATATTATAATGTGGTTATAGCACTCAAAAGTTGCAGCAACATGATGCTAATTTTATTGGAATAATCATATCCTTGTTCCCTTGATAGATCTTCATGCTCCTTTGCAAACTTTCAAGGTCTTTGCTGCAGAAGGCAGGAAATAATTATTCGAAAATGTGATGAAAAATATTCATTTGTTACAGTGACTTTAATTATTACACTATGGGTATGTAACTGAGATTTGGGGATATATGCATATTTCAAAATACCTGGTGGACTTATCATCGTATTAGGTGTGAAGTTTCCTTGTAAGCTTGAGGCAACTCTTATTCTTTTAAAAAGCAAAAGTACCATGGAGTGTTATTAAAATTGGAGTTTTACAACTAATTATTCATGATTTGTTCTTATGTGCCAGGCCCAGACAATGGAGATGATGTATAGAGTAATTGCACAAGAGCTCAAGGCCATGAATATTGAGAATGCAGACCCTCAAGATTACTTAAACTTCTACTGTCTTGGCAATAGGGAAGAATCATCATCAGATGATAGCCCCGAGTCAGAAAAATCTACTGATAAAAGTTCAGCGGTAGTATAATTTTCGTGTTCTAGTCATTCCTTTTTAAGATAACATTTTCTGCAGCCAATCACCAATATGAGTTTTTTTTAGTGGTCATATTTTCATGGTTCACCGTACACTTTAGTATGCCCAACTTACCCAGGAAAACCAATAAAGTTGGTTAAGGTGTTTGGATTTCCAAACTACAAGGATTGCTTGCTACAAAAATGCTGAAACATTGGTTTTTGAAATTAAGTTCTTGCATAAGGCTATCACACTAGTTTTGTGCTGCTCTTGGCAAAAATGCTCAGGAGTTATGTTTGTTGGAGCAAGTTAATCATCTTGCCATTTTCATTCTATCCATATGCAGATTTCTCTAAAATTTCATTCAACTTTTGTCACTCTAACCTACTTTATTGTCTGAATATACAGTCATGTAGAACTAGCAACATAATCTAATCATCATAAGCATAGTTAATACTCTCCTTTCTAAAAGTTTAATATGAACCCACATACTTATTTTAATGGGTTAATTCATAGGCCCTGGCTAGAAAATATCGGCGATTCATGATATACGTTCATGCAAAAGGGATGATTGTAGATGATGAATATGTTATTTTGGGCTCGGCAAACATCAATCAAAGATCCTTGGCTGGTTCTAGAGATACAGAAATTGCAATGGGCGCCTACCAGCCTCATCATGCATGGTCTACAAAGCGGAGTCATCCTCACGGCCAGGTTTTAATACTGAGCTTCTCCAGCCTATTTTTCCATGACATTAACAGCAAAGGCCTGCTTACAATTATCTTGTAGCTTTTGTTTGCAGCTAAGAACTACATATCCTTCTTTCTTTTTGCAGGTATACGGCTATCGAACGTCCCTATGGGCAGAGCACCTTGGGATGGTTGATGACTGCTTCAAGGATCCTTCGAGTTTGGAGTGTGTAAGACTTGTGAATCGAATAGCTAAAGATAACTGGGACAAATTCATAGACGATGAAATGCAAACATTACAAGGGCACCTTCTCAAATACCCAGTGGCGGTGGAGGCTGATGGTAAGATTGGTCCACTGCAGGATCAGGAATGCTTTCCTGATGTTGGTGGCAAGATTTGCGGAGCACCAACTTCACTTCCTGATACACTGACAATGTAGCATCGCCGCGCGCAAAAAGTGTTAACCTTTTCAGAGTTGAAGCTGGTTTTGCTTCCACGCAAATCTTTGTAATTATCGTAGGCTGGCGTCGGTGGATAATTTGCACCATGTTTTGTAATCATAAATCATCCATAGTGTTTTATAAGATACATTGCTCACGTTGCTGATGGTGTGTGTAGATTGCTTTTGTAATCATAAATCATCCATAGTGTTTTAAAGATACATTCTACCGTTTTTCCCCGCTCAGAGCTACCTCCTTGTTATATACGGATTCTTTGAGGGTTTGCTCTCACGGTCTCACCTAGGCCTCAATAACGCTGCTTCTGTGTGGCTTCTTCAGCCCTCGCCCCTGCATCTGCATGAGCAGCATCTGCATGAGCATGAGCATGAGCATGAATAGCATGACTCTCCTCACCCTCGACGCGTCGTCCCAACTCCCACCTCCCGGTGTCCTCGTACGTCTGAGCCAACGCGGCGTGCGGCCCGCCGCTCCCCGTGCCATCGAGAGCGAGCATCCGCTCGGCGGCGTGCTCGGCGAGCTCCCCGTCGTGCAGCCGGCGAGCGCCGAGTAGCGAGCCCCAGCCCCCAGACGACTCTCCCTGGCGCGAGGGGCATGGCCTCCGCGAGCGCGAACGCCCGCGCGAGCTGCCAGGCCCGGGCGAGCAGGTCGACCACGCAGGCGTAGTGCGCCTGCCCCTTCTCCACGCCGTGGCCGCTCATCGCGCCGAAGACGGCGAGCCCTTCGCCAACGAGCCCCCCGCGCGCGCAGGCCGAGAGCGCCGACACGAAGCAGACGCCGTCGGGCGCGGCGCCGCTCGCCAGCATCGTGTCGAGCACGAGCAGGACCAGCGCCTCGGCGCCGTGGCCGTGACTCCCCTGCGACTGGATTATCGATCACGGTGTAGACTGCTCGCTAAAACATTATTGTGGTAGTTAGGTTTCTGTCAACAGTAGCCCATCGAATGATCTGAATCACTCATTCGAAGTGTTCAACATCGTTAATCGACTCATCGATCGCTGTAATGTTCCAGCTTACATTGAGACTAGTTTCTCGACGGTTGGTCACATCATGTCTTTTGATGGTTCTTTTGTGGCCATCAACAGCGGGTTATTTCATTGATGGTTAGATTCGGACCGTTTATACTAGTAAGTCTTTTGACGATGGCTTCATAGCTGTTGAGAGAGATCGGTGGTCACCAAGATTTGATGCGTTTTTTGTGTACATGCATGCACTAGTAGAGTAGTATTATAATATGATGCATGCGATTAATATGAGGGAGAATTTTAGACTCGACCACAGGAATAGAGTAATGAGACTAGTGGAGCAATTGCCTAATTAATGGACCTTGATTACAAAGGTAACGAGTGGATACCTAGATTACATATATTTTGATTGGAGGCCAAGCATGGCCACGTCCAATCCCCTACTCCCTTAAATCAAGGGGAGACCACAGCAACGAGTGATGGCGCTGGACATGCAGCGGCAAGGAGAGGCAAAGGCTGGACTATAGATGGCCAAACCGGCGGCCCGGCCCGGCACGGCACTGGCCCGTGAGGGCACGGCACGATTAACACGGGCCCGTCACGGCCCGCGTAAGTAATCGTGTTGTGCCGTGCCGTGCCGTGCCGGCCCACGGGCTAGGGTGGCGGCCTAGGCACGGCACGCCTAATTTACAATCGTGCCGTGTCGGCCCGTCAGCCCGGATAGCCCGTAGGGCCGTGCCGGCCCATCAGCCCGTTTACTGAAAACCCTAGTTCAGATGCAGAAAAACGGCAATGACTCAATTTTGATGCCAGAAATTACATTTGACAGAAGCTCAGACTCAAATTTAGGCGCTTATCACTTCATGCTAGAAATACTAACTACTAAGTCAACTAACAACTAAACTGTCCAGAAATAGAAGAACAGAATAGAACTCTACAATTCCACATCAAAAGTAGTTTTATTTGAACTCCACAATTCCACGAGAGGCAAGATCCAGAGCCCTAGACCCGTCTCACACCAACTAGATCCAGATCAAGAGCACAACAGAGGAGTAGAGGACTAGAGGAGACGCTGAGAGGCGAGCGGGGGAGGAGGAGAATTGGAGAGGCAGGCCAGGAAGGAGGAAGGGAGGTGGAGCCGTGGAAGCGTGGAGCTCCGGCGAGCTGAGGCGCTCCGCCACCGCCACCGCGGTCCACGGCTGCGAGAGAGAGAGGAAATGAAGAGGCGCTCTCGTCTCTCGTGGAGAGATGTTAGAGAGAGGCAGAGAGACTGAGAGAGTGAGAGACGTTAGGGTTAGGAATGGCGCGTGGGGGGGCGAGGCGGGGAGCGCAAGGGCGCGGGGCGGGGGAAAGGCGAGCCAGCCGTGCGGCCCGAGCCCAGTTGTCGGGAGAATGAAGGGGGGCCGGCTCTCCCCATTTTATACGGGCCTTAAACAGGCGCCTCTTACATCGGGCCGTCTGCGTGCCGCCCATGGGTCGGGTGGCGGCCTGCATGGCCGCGACTTGGCCGTCTTGCAAGACGGCCTGTAAGATCGTCTTGGTCGTGCCCGTGAAGGGCCAAAATTGCGGGCTCGCGTGCTGGCCCATTAAGCCCGGCCCATCTGGCCATCTATAGGCTGGACGAAGGCACGAAGCGATGATATCTAAGAGACATGGCAAATCTTGCACCCCACGCACGATGATATCTAAGAGGCATGGAAAATCTTGGCCTCGAAGTTGTTGTCCTCTTGTTGGAAGAGAACACTTTGGCCATTCGATGCCTCCTATGATCCCTCTGCTACATCAAGATGGTCATAAATAGACTTGAATAAAACATTGATAATGCTTCTTGCCGGGCACCCGACACCGCTTGGACGCCACGACCCACTACACGTACGCGCGCTACCAACCCAATGTGTCTTATCGAGTGCTATATCCTTGTGCATCCTTGTCTACTCATTCTGCTCTCCCCTCTCTCTACATCAAAGCAATAAACCCAGGTCCCGGTCATCGAGGCCGCTTCTCATTGACCAGTCACCTTAATGTTGCCGCTCACCAAAGCAGCAGCATCCGCCTCCGCCTCCTCCTCCACCTCTCTCTCCCCCTCATCATGTGTGAGTGTTTGTTGGTGCTTTTGAGTGCAGCCATAGTAGATCCCTTTTGGTGAGGGCATGATTGTCGAAAATGAAGGTGCGACTTGGGATTGAGAAAATGAGCATGGGACCAGCAACTCGCCTCTGCATGGTCACATGCCTGGCTGTGGGTTGGTGGATGCCAACCTAGCCACGGTGAACGCCAAGCCAAAGCATGCAAGCGAGCCATCACGAGCCCTAAAAACACACAATGATGCTCATGGACATATCATCCTCCCATCCACTGTCCATAGAGATGGCCGGATTTGGAGAAGAAGATTATCATCAAATTTGTCTAAAACATCATCATGTGAATACTGTAACATATTGTTTGCTTTTGTACAACACCATGTTTGAGTTACTCAGACATTATTCTTTCCCCAAATTTTTGTCCTCAAACATCATAATGTGAGTACTGTAACACTTTGTTTGCTCTTGTGCAACATTTGGTTTTAACATACTGCAACAATTTTAGGTTTACCTGGTGCAACATTTGGTTCTAGTTTATTGAAACTTTTGGGTTTACCTATTGCAACATTCGGTTATACCCAATGAAACATTTTGGATTTGTTTGTTACAACATTTGATTCTAACCTACTAAAAACATTTGGGTTTACTTGGTGCAACATTTGGTTTTACCCGGTTTGTCTGTTGCAACATTCGGTTTCCCCAATTCAATATTTGGTTTTTTTTTTGTAACATTTGGTTTTATGCATTAAAACATTTGGGTTTGCCTGTTACAACATTCGGTTCGACTAAACATTTAGAATTTTCTGTTGCAACATTTTGGTTTTGCCAATTGCAATATTCTATTTAACTTACTGTAATATTGTTTTATTTAGTGTAACATTTTGATTAAAAGTACTGCAACATTTTGATCAAGCACCCTAACATTTTTAGAAGAAGAGCTTCCGATTTTAATTTCCATCCCATAAAACATACTACCTCCGTTTTTTTTTGTTTAACGCCTTTGACTTTTGAGCACGCCTTTGACCATTCATCTTATTCAAAAAATTAATGCAAACATGCAAAAAAATAAGTCATGTTTAAAGTATCTTTATTAATAAAACAAATCACAGCAAATAAATGATATTTGCGTAATTTTTTGAATAAGACGAATGGTTAAAGATGTGTCCAAAAGTCAAAAGCGTCAAACAAAAAAGAACGGAGGGAGTAGGTATGATGGCGCTTTTGAGCTTAATAGGTCGTTTGGTTGGTTAGATTTACAGAGATTTGCATCTCTGATGCGAATCTTGCTTTTTTATTGTGTTTGGTTGCGTGCATCTGGTTTTGAGCCTAGCTCTGTGAATGCAAGATTCTCCATGCAGCCTGGCTCTGAAGAAACGCAGAAAATGAGCGTTTCTCTGGATGCAACGCATAGCGACTTCGTGTTCTGCATATGGGGCCACAGTCAGTCACCATATCAAGCCATGCATGGACTGCTAACGTGGCAGGTAAGTTTTCATTTTTCCATTTTTGTTTGTATCTTTTTATTAGCATATCCGATTACCGAACTGATTTCAAAAATGGATTTCTGACATTTTTTCAAACAAAACTAGACCACACTCGCTATATAAATTTTAAAATAATTAAATTTCAAAATATTCGTCTACTAAACACTCAACCAAATATTGTCTCTCTGCGTCGCGACATCCTCAGATCTTACCAAATTTACTGGAAGTGGACGGACCAGGCTCGTGAGAGAAGACAACCTAACAGCCCCTAGGCCCTTGCTGCAGCTCCCGTGCCTTGCCTCAACGGCTCAACTTTTCTCGGCCAAGTTTGGAATTGGCCCTGCCTGATTTGGACCGGATAGCACCAACACTTCGTTGTATATGGGCCTTATGCTGGAACTGTATGGACCAACAAGGACCCCATTACGCTCTACAAATGGGGCGCATAAACATGCCGTCGTCTAAAGAAGAGAACGACGAGCATGTGTGCATCGTGCGCTGTGAGAATTAAATACTGTTCTGACTTTAATTTAATTCGAAATTAAAAAAATAATTTCCCGTTTAATAAAATTAAAAAAATAGCCTCCGGCGCCACGATCAGCGCTATATATTAATCGCCTGTTCAACGGGCGTTTATAAAACTCAAGATAGTTATTAACGCCGAACCAACGGCGTTTAATAGCTCCAACGGCTCGCGGTACAGAAGCGGCAATAATCGCCCGTTAAATCAGGCGTTTTATTCATCGTCGCATAAAACGCCCGTTAAATCGTCAGCGTTTAAAGTGGCGCGGTATTGATCGCCCGTGGAATGGCGCTAAATCGTCCTTTTTCTCACATGACGGGCCAAGACGCTATTAAAGATTCATTTCCCCCGGTGGCGCAAGATGAGAAAAGAGAGGAGAGGAGAAAGAGAGGGAGGAGAGGAGGAGGAGGAGGAGGAGGAGAGGAAAAAGAGAGGGAGAAGAGGAGAAAAAAGAAAAGGTAATTTTTAAACTCTTTTGTATTATTATTTCGTAATATTTGAAAACAAGATAGGTTAACAATATGCCACATGATAAATTGAATATTTCGTTTAGCGATTAGGTTCCGATAAAAATTAGGATAATATTCGTAATTTCGTAATAGTTTCTGTTATTTTTCTGTACATTTGATTTAGAGGTTTAAATTAGGATAATATTCCGATATGGTTTTTGTATGACATATGTAAATTAGTTTTAGGATTTATTATAGACTATGTGCGGTATATCATAGACTATATTTAGTGTTATGACTAGGGTTATAAGGTAGGGTAATACGTTGATTTAGTGCTTATATTTATTTTTTTACAGTTTACGGTTAGGGTTTATAAATTCTGAGAACATGTGTAGGTCTGTCGTTAGGGTAGTAGCAGGCTCGTTTTATATGAAGTATAATGCACGTAGGTTTAATGCATAGTACAAAGGATTAAAAGCGATAAATGTTTAAGATGTTTTTGTGAGTACGGAAGTAAAGAAAATTTATTAGTAGTTCATGTCTTTTATTTACAGGGTGAATGGCAGACATAAAATATTTTAATGTTTATTACGGACAAGGGGATATCAATTTTGGTCCAAACGGGGTAGACTTATCTTCGTTCCAGTCAGTGATGTTGGGGATATCTAGACCCACGGAGAGAACGTTAGCAGGGCTTGAAAATTGGCTGTTAAGGACGTTCAAAATTAACTCCGAAGAATATGGTCTGGATATCAGCGCTGTTGCTAGCCGTTCAACGGAAAGACTTTATTGTGAGTTGCTACCGATAAAGGCAACCCGAGGATGCAAAGCGTTATGTCGAGATCGCCATCGAACGAGGATCGCCACTAGCACTTCTTGTTCAAAGCGAAATGTAGGGAACAAAATGCGAAGCGTTGCATGAACTCGTCGAAGAGCACCGCAAGAAGAGGTGCAGAAGATGGTGGCGACATCGAGCATGTGGTGCAGGAAGAGGTGGAGGAGCCGAGGAGGCGGGAGAGGGATCAAGTGAGCAACAAACAACAGAGGAACCAACAGTGCCGCAGATGAGGGGAGCATATTGAAGCTATAGTTGCGGAGATGGAGGCCGAGGATGCCGAGCATGAGCAAGTCCCTGAGGAAGATGTGTCAGACGATGAGAGTCCCGGTGGGTTTCAAAATGTCGTGCCGGTCGAGTGGAACTCATCGAACTTTGCAGAGCTATCTATCCGAGAAGGCACTCAAACAGCCTAGGAATACCACCAGAACGAGGTGACACAAGGAGCGACATACCCCTCGAAGGAAGAATTGCTGACAGCCGTGAAGATTTGGGCATTATCACTTATGAGAGAATTCAGGGTTGTGAAGTCTAGCCGAAGTGTGTACGATGTGATGTGTGTTGTCCCTGGTTGTCCTTGGCGTGTGCATGCCTTTAAAGGAAAGTGGGTAGAGTACTGGGTTTGTTCAATAGTGAGGGAGCACAATTGTACGGTGACTGATGTAAGACAGAAGCACAGAAATCTAACATCGACAATGGTTGCGCAGATAATGCTGAATCAAATAGCAGAAAACGTGAATTACGAGCCTCGGTCTATCATTCGAGCTATGGAGGAACAATTTCAGTACACCATTTCGTATGCAACTGCTTGGAGGGCAAAGCAAAAGGCATTAGAGATGAGGTTTAGGACATATGAAGCATCTTATGCAAATATGCCATCCCTGTTGGCGGCCATAGCTAAGAGAAATGTGGGGACATATTATGATTACAAAGAGGTGGAGGCACAGGGCGATGATATTGGAAAGTTCGCTCGCAATGGATTTTCTTTGCTTTGGGGCGATGTATCGAGATTTCAAAATTGTCCTCCGGTTCTATGTGTTGTGGAACATTCCTAACTGGCAAGTATAAGGGTCAAATCCTGACTGCAATTGCCGTTGACGGCAACAACCAGATTCTGCCGGTGGCATTTGCTTTCGTGGAAGGTGAGAATACTGAGAGCTGGTACTGGTTCTTAGAGAGGGTGAAGCATGCGGTTGTTGTTGGTAGACCAGATGTTTGCATCATTCATGATAGGCATCTTGGGTTGTTGGCGGCGATCGAAAAAATTAAGTTTGGGTCAGACTATCGAGCCGCTCAGTGGCCGGACATTCATATCCGGTGGTGCATGAGACACATGGGTGCCAATTTCTTTAGCCTGTTCAAGAGTAAGCACTTAATGAATCTGTTTAAGCGGTTGTGTAAGCAAAATCAGCAGCGTAAGTTCAATCGGCTTTGGCAGACGTTGGACGAGCTGACTACGAAGCATACTAGGGAGGCTGGGAACATGAGAAACAGAAGAATTACAAACTTTTCTGAATGGATTGAAGACTGTCCGAAAGAGAAGTGGGCATTGATGTATGATTCAGAAGGCCGTAGATACGGGATCATGACGACAAACTTGGCGGAGGTATACAACTGGGTCATGAGAGGGACCAGGGCACTGCCGCTCGTAGCAATTGTCGAGGGGATTCTGCACCGAACATGCAAGTATTTCATGAACCGGTATCGAGCAGCCTCAATTGTCATGTCTGACAATCGGTTGTTCTTTTCTGGGGTTGTGACAAAGTACATCATTGAAAAGGTTAAGAAGGCACAGCTACACTCACCTCACGCAATGGGTGCAGACGAGTGAGGTATGAAGTTCATTTGATAGATAGGGCTCATTTGGGCGAAACGCCGAGGAGCAGACAGAGTGCATTCTCATCGATGATCAATGCAAGTGTTTCGCAGTAAGCGAAACTTTTACATAAGCCTTGCTCTCATGTACTTGCAGCAAAGATCGATGACAAATCGATCAACGATACAATTATGTTTCCCAGTATTACAGGAAAGAAGCTATACTGCACACTTGGCATGCTGAGATATATGGGTACGGTATGTATGGGTCATTCACTGATCCACCGACGCCAAACTGTAGGCATGTCCCTAATAGGAACATGCTGAAATGCAACTTAGGACGCCGAGTGCATCGACGTATTCGAAATGACATGGATCAGTCGGAGGCAGGGCGTCCCGTGAAGATATGCAGCAGGTGCAATGAGGTCGGTCACACGTACGTCAACTGTAAGAATCCCAGTGGTGGAATGTATGATTTGGAGGCTGGACCTTCAGGGTCAGGACATGACGGTCGACGTCCTTTCCGTTGACTGGACATGTAATGTAATGCGGCGAAATTTGTAATATTTATATTCGTGGATGTCATGTAATAACGACATAACATTTCGCTTGTACTTCGTACCATGTATTGTAATAATGCTATATTCGTCGCAGACATGTAGTATATACGATGAGGAATCTTTGCTATATTTACTTCGTACCATGTATTGCAATAATGCTATATTCATCGCAGACATGTACTACATAAAATGAGGAATCTTTGCTATTTTGAAGTATGATAATCCGTAATTACTTTTTACATTGATCCGTACATTTGTGTGCTTGAGATGGCGGACGAGGGTGGCGGACAGCAGTCGACGCTTTTTGGATCCCGCTGTGGATCTAAGGCATCGGTCGCGCAGGAGTGCCGTTGAGGGACGTCAGCTCCCAGCCTTTCGTCCTAGAGTACCGAAGGAGCTGCTGACTGTCGACGCCCGCTGGGTTCACAGGTGAGAACATAAAAATTGTATATTCCTCAATGAAAGATTACGACATCTTATTTATTATGGACATGCAGGTTACGCCTTGCCGGCTTGCTCCCAGTGTGCCGGATGCTGGAGGCGACAGCCCTCGAGGAGCGACAGGTCGTTCTGCGTCGGCTTCAGCAGACGCGGTTCTGCTTCGACCGGTCTCTGCTTGCAGCTCTCGTCGACAGGTGGAGACCAGAGACCCACACCTTCCACCTGCCCTGTGGTGAGGTCGCCCCCACCCTACAGGATGTGTCCTATATACTAGGACTTCCCTGTGCGGGTGACCCAGTGGTGGCTGTGGACGTGTCGCCACTTTGGCGGGCTGAGCTGATGGCCCGGTATGCAAATATCCAGCGGCGGCGGGTTCCTTAACTACGTGCCCATTCCAAATTCGGAGACGACGGCCAACGAAGAGGTGGATACTACAGGTTCTGGTAAGAAAATTAAAAATTATATATTTTTAACCAAATAACGTCATGCATAATACATTTTGAAACTTTTTAACAGGCGAAGACCATCCACTCGGAGGCAGACGAGGCTACGGTGTCTAGACACCTCGAGGCTTACCTGCTTTGGCTGTTCGGGTACGTGTTGTTTTGCAACACGTCTGGGAATGCGGTGGACAAGTTTCTTCTTCCGTACGCGCAGGCGATCGCCGACTCGCAGGGAGACCAGGTACCCGCGTACAGTTGGGCCTCTGCGGTGCTTGCAGCTACCTACAGGGGCCTGTGCGACTGCGTCTACAAGACGGAGGAGGCGGAGCCGTTGATCACAGGCTGTCCACTGCTGCTTCAGTTGTGGTCGTATGAGAGGATCGCCGTCGGTCGACCACTCATGGATCACAGTGTGTACGGCGGCGTTTACTACCACGAGACCGAGGAGGATAGGCCTACGATGGGGTTTCTGTGGTTTCGCCGACGGGTAATGAAATAACCACACTTTCGATTTGTCCGAGTAAATCTTATTGAAATGCTGTAATTTCACAATTTTACCAATTTTGCAGCCGACGTGGGCTCACGTCACGCCCCACAGGGACTACCCGGACTACGTCCGGATGCTGGACGAGCTGCAGGACCACGACTTCGAGTGGACGCCCTACCGGCACGACCTCGTCGAGGCTCGTGCACCTCTTGGCCTGTCGTCGCTCTGTACGCGTGACTCCGAGTACTGGCTTACGAGGAAGCCAGTACTCTTCGACATCTTTGTCGAGGAGTACTCACCGCACAGGGTGATGCGTCAGTTCGGGCTCCTACGCTAGATTTTCCCTACCGTCAGGCACACGTTCCTCGCCACGCTCACCAAGACGCTCGATACACATATTTTCTTAACAATTGTTGATTATTTGATAGTGGCATGGTCTAAGGATTTAATAATGATGTAGGGTCACCAGACGAGGCCAGAGTGCCGGCGCTATTTGGGGTCCTACGATGGTCCCATGGGTGGAACAGTGGGAACTAGCACTGGAGGATCTCGTCGATGAGGACCGGGAGTACGACGACAGCACGTACGACGCGTATCTACGGTGGTACGTACCCGCTACACGCACTCGTGTCGGATACACGCCTCCTGAGGAGATCGTGCATGTAGCTAGCGTCTCCGACATCGCACCCTCGGACTTCGACGAGCTGCATATCAAGTGGTAACCTTTCTATCTCGCACGGATAATTATTAGTTTGTCTGTATCATAAAACTTACATTTCTATGGGATATCATGTTTTCGATCATTGTTCAACAGTAAGACCTCGTACGACAGTCCAACATAGAAGCACGGCATGCCATGGAGCGCATTCAGGGGGGTATTCAGATGACGGCGAGCGAGGTCTTTGACACCTTCAGGAGGATTTACGAGAAGACCACGCGAGCTATTTGGCTGACGTCCTGTTGCGCCGATCCAGCGCCGCCGCTCTATTACCTCAGCGCCCCTGCACTTCGTTCTCCGATATAGTAATGCAAAATTATTTTTTCCCTTCAACATGCACATATGAATGATAATAATGAAATATACGTCGTGTGCAATACCGGCGTCCTCGGGCTCCAAAGACCGAAAGTGTCCTGTGGCATCGGTTGCCTTCCAGGGGTCTTTCCGGCTCCCTCAGGACGTGCCCGGGTCGTCCGGAGGGTTTTAGACGTCGTTCCTGCCCCCTCAGGACGTGCCCGGGTCATCCGGAGGGTTTCAGGCGTCTTTTCGGCCCCCTCAGGACGTGCTCGGGTCGTCCGGAGGGTTTCGCGCCGATCCGTCCCATCGCCGACGCGTCGGGTCGTCCACTCAGACGGCCTCTACGCTTCACGGGTCGTTGAGGCCACCTACTGCGCCCTCATTTGATGGTTAGTTGTCCTGTTTTTATTGTTCATAGTCGCATATGTGATGATGCTTACAAACAAATACATTGCAGCTCCTGCGTACAGATCGACTTGGGACAGCCCAGATGCTGGCACAGAGATGCATTACAGCCCTCTCGTCGAGCCACCGGCGTACCAGGAGTACTCGGACTACTTCTTCGGGAGTCACTAGGAGATAGGGCCGTCACAGTTGTCTGAGGCACCCCCTGTCGTCTCGCAGCCGTCGCAGCCAGAGCATGCGACGCCAGACCCACAGCCTCGACCGCAGCGGACGTGGGGGCCCCGGACCGCTTCACTTTTCCGTCTACACAGCTCGAACGTGCGCGCAAGCCTCGAGCTGATGGTTCTGTTGGGGGCGTGAAGCCTAAGAGGGGGCGTGCGTAGGATCTTTGTTAGTCCATACCTTTTGTGTGTTGTTAGCACCGCTACTATGTAACATATACATATCGTGTTGTTATTATGTTGTTTATGTTATTTTGCCCACGCCGACCGTATCGCGCAACGCTTAACGCCGATGACGAGGTTCCGTCAGACACGGTAGCCTTGTAAGAACGTAAAAATGGTGCAACGATGATTTTTTTCACTGTTTGCCTAAACAAATTTCGGAATGCCAAAAATGCCTTCGAAATTTTCTATTATCGAAAAACACATCGCAATTGAACTCATGGAACATTTACGTAATAAGTCGCATCAACACCAATCATACAACAATTGTAGCGTACGGTCGTCACTCCCTGGAATACCTACTATTTTACGTGCATGGCCATGGCTGTGTAAAAGGATTGTGGCATTCACATGAACACCACGTCGCTGAACATTGAGAAGTCGCTTCTCACGTTGTGTCAAAGTACCCTGGATATTGATGCTGCATGACCGATCTTCGCCGGAGAACTTCTGCGTTTCGGTGTGCGGGGGTAATGGCATCCACAGAGGCATGTGGTGTCACTACAAACACGAGTTGGGATGTACTGTTGATCGAGAACCATGCGGTTTGACGGCTCCGCGTTCGCCGGCGGCTGTTGGCGACGCCTTTGAGGGCGCTGATGAATTGTTTGCCGTGCAGATGGCTGTAGTGCATGGAGCCTGCTCTTCAAACGATCTATCTTCGCGTGAAGGCTTGCGATGTAAAAATATGCGGCGCTCGGGTAAGGGTCATCCATCCACATATTCCATCCACAGGTAACATCTGAAATCTGTGAGTTCACTTCATACACTTAGTGGAGCACGAGATCAATGAGAGAAAATAAGGACGATACTTACGTTGTAGTCGTGGCACGGTAGAATTCTGACCGGTGAAGCCTTCATGGACATGGTTGAACCATCGCACTGTGGCGGGGTTACCACACCGCATTTCGCCATAGCCAAATTGAAGCACACCGATCTCCGAGGAGGGTTGGACCATCTCTCCGATCGTCAGAGTCCAAAGACACGCATGTCGGATGCAAAGGACGAGCATGTTCCCCAGGCCAAATGACTCCCACCAAGTATCGTGAATGAAAGGACGTGACGAAGGACCCGACTTGCCATGGTGTAGTTTAGTTTCGCGGTTCAAGCTTACGGAGGCACGATATTTATAGATGGAAGGAGTACCACATCGCAATCGCTCAAGCAATGAATATTAAATAATTTTACGGCAATAATTCACGCCATCGCTCGTGAAATTGACTAGTCACGTCGACATTGTTAATCCCACCTTTCTCTCTCCGTCGGTGGACACCGCGCCGACATCGAAATAACATCACGAGTAGCACCGATTGAATCGCACTATTTCACCAAGCGATGTGACAAAGATAAAGAGGTAAAACTGCTCACACAAAGTGTTTGTACGCAGTGTTTGAAAAGCGCCTCGCCTACACCCTCGCCATTGAATCCGATGTCCTTTAAATAGCGCTTTGGTGCCCACGAATCTCGCAGACCGCACTAACACCCGTAGCACATATCTCGTTTTGAAACACTCGTTACTTGCACAAGAAGCGTATCTTCACCGTGAAATTTTATTGTTTTTCGTAACCGATGCTTAAATATTAAAACAAATTGATTAACGTGATACAAGTCATGGCACGATGATGCATAAAACAACCTTGTTTCTTTCTTCCTCAAGCGCCTCGGCTCCGCTCGCGCCTCGATTCCTTCGCTTTGAAGTGCGTGCTCGCTTGTCTTGAAGTGCGTCTTAGGAATCGGTGGGCTGCATGCGTAAAAGGCCGATTGGTAGGTCATCATCCTTTCATTCGCCGATTACGTCAAATCATGTCATATCATGTCATGTCTCGTTAAACATGCGTTTAATTTACTAACAAAGTAATTAGCTATTAATAAATTACATGCTAATGATGATTTAATCACACACTCGGCTATATAAGGAGGAGTGATCCTCGTTTCTCTGCACACCATTTGCGCTGCACGGTGCTCACCTGCGCTTACACATTCGTGCTGCTCAGTGCTTAGCAACTCTTCTATTCTAAGTACTTCACTTCGCAAACCTCTCAAAGATTAAGACAGGTCATATGGAGTTCCCATCGCCAACAAGGAGTCTCTCCACTAATCATCCGGAAGGTGTTCAACGGCCAATGTGTCTATCTGGCGGTTTTTGCTTTTGAGGAAGTCCCAAGACTTTTTCTATCGTGCACGGGAGAAGATATTAGAAGTCGCGAACTATGCGTCGATCGAACAACCGACATGGAGAGGAGGGCAAAGTACCCTGTAAGTCACTTCTTACTTATTTCTTCCCTAACGAACATATACACGCAGATGCTAACCTCGATCTTTTTAGCCTCCATTATGTCAGTTTATTCAATACTTGGACGCCGAGCAAACTCCCGATATGGAGCGGCAGATGCACCGGGAAGGGGCGGAGCGCAGGGCCAGGGCCGAGGAACGGTGGTAAGATGCCCTCCGTGAAGAAAGAAACAAACAAGCGAGAGAAGAGTTTCAGGCACAGCGCGAGGCTGACCGACAGCGGCAGTTCAATGAGCGTGAGGCAGACCATGCCAGAAAGCGCGAGAGAGCTGCTAGAGCCAGGGAAGCAGGACCTAGTGCGTTTGCGAAGGGAAAATACCCCCGCTGCACCCAGTAGTATTATTATCGTGTATGACAACTATGCTTTTTAATCTCCTAAGGCATGTAGGTTTAGTTATGATGCACTACTATGCTAGATTGTTTTATGCATCATGCGTGTCATTGTTTGTATTATGTAATCCAAATTTTTATTATTTAATCTCCGGTTCTCTAAAACCATAAACCGTTTATTTGCTCAAGCGTAAAAAACTAATCATCATCTCGAATTTTACTATTATTTACTTCTTTTTATTTTTCTACTTAATTGAACGGAGTTAACAAATTAATCAAATAATGATAATGTCGTAACGGTACCGTATTTGATAATGTGAAAAAAGGAGGGAATCAAATAACATAATGGAAAACGCCCTAGATAGGGTATGAAACGACCTAAAACCCTAAGCATTGCGACATACTTTCTCAATCTCCATATTAATCGACCAATTTTTCCCAGGCAATTGATGGCAGTGGTAGGAGGAGGCAAGGAGGGGGGCCACTGGCATATAAAGCGCCCGCTGGACGGGCGCCAATTATTAAGCGCCCACTGGACAGGCGCTCCATATTAAACGCCCGCTGAACGGGCGATATTTAAATAACGCCCGCTGGACGGGCGTTATTTATATGTCGCCTAATTAACGGGCGTGATATAATTAGTCTCCCGTCCATCCGGCGTTTAAAATTTAACGCCCGATCAGCGGGCGCCGGGAGGCTATTTTTTTAATTTTATTAAACGGGAAATTATTTTTTAATTTCGAATTAAATTAAAGCTAGTACAGTAAAAAATTCTGCGCTGTGACCTGGGACGTGAGAATGCTTGGAAACACGACACACTGCAGTAGAGCTGATCATGGGTAGCCGGCCCAACCAACTCAATCCGGCCTGGTCCGAAAAAACCTGATCCGACAATATACCGAGCCGGCTCGGGTACCAATTTGCGACCCGAAACCAAAAAACCCAAAAAAACCCAAGAAACCCGACCCTGCATGTTCAATGTGTAGGCTCAGTCCTCAAGAACAAGCCCACTGACCTGATCATACCCGACCCAAACCTGATCCGACCCGACCCGATGAATGATCAAGTTTACGTGACAGTACCGAAATGGAATGCTCCCTCCGAATCCAAAGGAAAATTGACGTTTTAAACTTGTGATAAATGAAAGTTTTAAAAATTTGTCTATAGAAATATTTATACAATTTGATTGGACACATGAAAAGTATAAAATTATATTTCTATCCAAAATCACTTTCATAATATAGTAATTTCAAAAAGTTTATAAAATAATTTATAATGGTAATTAGTAGTCTCGCCATGTTTTTTAAAACTGACCATGTTTTTTTCTTAACTGGTGGGTTCCAGCGCTGCTGACCGTAGCTGCTGGCAGAGCTAGCTAGGAAACAAATTAAGCGTGTGTAGGTGTTAATTTTAATTTGTCCTTAGCTAGCTGGTGTATTTATCCAGGAAGCATCTTGAGATATGCTTCAAGCCTACTTAACCTAAACCTAACGAATATATTAAAGTTAGACGTACCTTTTCTTTAGTTTGAAACAAAATCCAGAGAATGGTTGGGTGCCACATTTGTGGCTTGCCATATTTTCTTAACTAGCTGACCTATACGTCATGAATTTATTTTTTGCCACACTTTGTCACAAGTGTGGCGCCCAATTTGACCGTCACAAAAAGTGTGGCCCACACTTGACTAAGCTTAGGCATGGTACAGTTAGACACTAATCAAATAGGTCCTACAACTTGCAACAGCTTCAAACATTCTTCTTTCTGATCCTAGCTCAAAACACCAGCCACATTCATACCCTAGATTGGACTGAAAAATATACATATAAAATGGAATTTTCATTCATAGAGAACAAAAGATGTGCATGCGTCGCTGGAAGTATTTTGACGTTTCGGAGACTAGGCTCATCATTGTCAGCAGAAAGCCAGAAATCATCCAACTACCCTTTATATCACAAAAATAGATGTTTTAAATGTCTTCGGTCAAAGTTTTAAAAACTTCATATATACAAATCGTTTGAACTGTTTGACTAGATACATAGAAATTATAGATATAAATTTGTCTTGCAAAAATTTTATAATATATTTTTATGAATTTTATGAAGAAATATATTGTAATTGGTGATCCAAATTGTATTTTGAAGAACGTGTCTGTCGACGGTTGAAATATCGATCTCAAGTCAACTGAGGTTCTTAAGAAAGGGGAGATAAGAGACACGCCGAACAAAGCGAACAGCAATCAACGACGAACAGGGAGACAGTGGTTTTTATCCTGGTTCAGGCCTCTCCGGGGAGATAACAACCCTATGTCCAGCCTTTCTTATATATTAGAGATAATTACAAGAGGATGCTCGACGAGATGAAGAGGTCTCGGCGAGATTATGGGTGTACAAGGAAGCAATACGCGATAATGCGAAGTCTCTTGGCCGTAAACTCGTGCCTATGATCTGGTACTGGATTGACCCCTCAACACGCCGTAGGGGTCCTGTTTATATAGTGTTGAACAAACCGACCTACCGAGGGATAATCGGGCCAGGCTAACTACGAGATCGTAACGAACTCATCATGCCAAATACATTCGTTCTTGGGGATCACGACATTTGTTCCAATCTGGAAAACCACGTCCGAGTCTTCACGTAGCCGTGCAGAACTCTGTTCGAGTCGAACTTAAACACGAATCCTAGGCCGTTACGCACCATGCCAGCCAGGAAGCTGTTCGGCAGGATGCACATGGGCCTGATAGAACCTTCCAGGGAGCTAAACCCTGGTAGGTTGTTCGATTGGGCCGTCAGGGAGTGGGCCATGGCAATGGGCCGTGATTTTATCCCCGACAGCTAGCCCCCGAGACTCAAGTGGAAGGACTCACTAGAGTGGGGTCTTTCTCTTGAGACTCCAAGTCACGAAGAGGGAAATACCGCTGTTACGAGGACGTACAACGAACGACTGAGCAGGTTATTGCTCTCCCGAACAGGACTTGCCTGAGATCGAACAAACCCGACCAATACCGAGCAACTTTGTTGCGTCAAATAGGGAACAACATCTATCCGAGCAGAGCACTCAGTCCTCAGTGCAGATACTGGAAAAAATAGTCGTTGGCAGATTCCAATGGTAACTTCGATGCGCAGTGAAAACAGGCGACCGTTTTTACCTAGCCGTTACAGTAAAAAACTAGCCGTTTTGTGGCAAAAATCCGTTGCAAAGCTGCTCGCCTGGGACTATAAAAGCACCCAAACCGCCCGCGGCTTACCACTTCTGCTCTCATACACCTTTTCTTCCCACCCTAATTCCAACCGCGCTCAGCATCAAATAGCCAAACTCCAATCCCAAATCTGTTCGTCCAACCCTGGGGACTGCTATGGCCAAGTTCTCAGACACTAGCATGACCGAGGAAGACTTGAAGATCTGGGAGGACGAAGGCCACATCGACACCTGCAGCTGGTGGCTGCCCGGGGAGGAGGAAACACCGGAGCCGCTCGAGGACGAGTTTGTCAACTTCGAACAGTTTGCACTATTCAGGTTGAGGTCTCCCGAAAGTGACTTCGTGAAGGCCTTCTTGAACATCAGCGGGTTGGAGGTCGCAAACCTGAACCCCAACTCGATCCCACAGATGGCTGTCTTCGCACACCTGTGCGAGGGCTACCTGAGAGTTGATCCATCGGTGGGGCTGTTTCTCCACTATTATACAGTGACGAGGAGCAGCTCCGCCGCTTCGGCGCTTGGGTGCTACTACCTCAAGCTCCGGACCACCGCCGACGACGCACCGTACCCTCGTCCACCACTGCTCGATTCAATAGGCGCGTGGTGGATGAGGTGGTTCTACACCAAGCGGGGCGACGATAGCAAACTCATCTTCACCGGACAAGCTCCGGCGAAGGGAACACCAATGCCTCGGCCGGAGCTGTCCGACGAGGATTGGTACCTGACGCGGAAGATCGCTTCCCTCGTGGGCCTTGAGCTTACTGGCAGGGAGATCATCCGAGACTTCACAACGAACAGGATCTGTTCGCTGCGGAGAAGATCCTACCCCTTTTACAAGATAGAAGGATGGGAAGATATCACCAGGGAGAGCACGGGTAAGTACCTTTAAGACTCAACCTTTACTTGGTGATTTCATCCGAACAGGGACTGAGGATATCTTCTATTCGGGTTGTGCAACCGACAGACGCGTGGGTGGCCGAGCAGGTCGACTCCATGCTGAAGGCTGCCAAGAAGGACGGCGAGGTCACCGGCGAGGTGGCCTATACGTGTCCGCGCAACGTGTTCGTCGGCACATCCGAGGTAAGTTTAGATCCCCGTTTGCGTCGCCAGACCTGCACTGTTGTAAAATGCTAACATTCGCTTCCCAAACGAACAGGAGGACCAGCTGATCCTTAGAGGGATCGTGGAGGAGCTCTCCGAGACCGAGGGAGCGAGGAAGGGCAAGGCCAAGATGGCCGAGAAGCCCAAAGTGGCCACGGCACCGACGCGGAGCTCTCCGCGTCGCAGCGGCCGCCAACCGTCCCTGAAGCCCCCTGTGGCGAAGAAACGCCCCGGGCAACTTAAGCGCGAGCGCGGCCAGCCGAGGGGAGAACACCCAAGTCCATCCCTCCTCGCCGAGCAAAGCGACGAAGAGGTACGGAACCTGTCCCTTTGGCTGAAGCGCTTTACATAAGCTCATCCGGACCGTGTGGAACGGCTGCAACAGATCGCCGAGCAGAGGAGGCTCGAGGAGGAGGTAACGCGCAAGGAAAAGCTTCTTGCGTTGCGCTAAAAAAGCGCTCAGCTCAGCAAGGAGCTGAGCTTGTCGCCGCAAGCTTCCGGAGGACAAGACGAGGAAGCCAAGGAGCCCCCGAGCAAGAGACGCAAGAAGATCAAGCTCTCCACGGCAGGTACGTACCGGCAAGACTGCTCTCTTTTCATTACAACAAACCGCACAGGGCTTAAGACATCTCTTTATCATCAGCTGCCCCAGAGGAGATTGCTACCGACGATGCAGGCGCGGCGTTTGAGCGATCCTTGCTGCCCGAGCATCTATACGGTGCATCGCGGGCAGTGAGGCTGCTCGCTCTCCAGGACAGGCTGGCAGCGTGGAGCGTGCTGCCGCCGGGCTCCAGCGACCAGCTCAACGCGCTGAAGAGGCACGGTGGAGCTGCTGGAGGCAGAAGAAGCAGCACACGACGCCACGAAGATCGGAGCCAAGGTGTTGGATCTGCCGGCTGTCCGGGACCCAGTCGAACAGACGGCCCCAGGTACTTCGTTGCAGTGGCAAGTCGTCCCTGCTGCGACGGCACATCCTGGCGAGCGGGGTGGGAGCCCCGCCGCCAGGGATCAGGAGGAAGGCCGCTAGCAGAGAGCGTAAGTCGCGCTGTCCGCGGCCCCACCGACGTCTCCAAGAGGAGAGGAGCCGGTCTTGCCCGAGGTTGCCCGGGCGGAAGAAGAGGCAGAGGGGCAAGGTTGTGAGGGCGAGGAGGTCTCGCCCGTCGCCTTTGTCCCAGAGCGGAGGCGCTCTCGCAGGGCGCAGCGAAGGAAACCCCGTGCTGCGGCTGCCCCGAGTATCCAAGATTTTACACCCCACGGGATCGGGGAGCGCCTGCACAAAAACTTGAAGAGCAGGCTCCGAGAGGTAAACTTCAAACGGGAACTTGTCCGTTAAAGCCACCAACAACTTAGCCTAACGGATTTGTTCTTCTCTCACTCAGGTCGTGTGGGTCACAATGGCGGAATTCGAGGAAGGCGTTGCCATCGAGCGCAGCGCTGTCATGGGAGCTTTCCGCGGACAGCGCCGCATGACATGGCTCGAGGAAGAGCTCATGGCTGCGAGCGAAAGCCGGAACCGCTATGCGGCGGAGGTGAAGGAGCTCAAGACTCAGTTGACCGGGGAGAGGGATCCATCCCCACGGCTCTATTTGGAAGGAGCCGAGGAGCCTCGCGAACTGGCAGCGAGGGCGCAAGCCGCGGAAGAAAGGGCCAGAGAGCTGTCCGAGCAGCTCAAGGCCGCTGAGAAGTGCCTAAGTTAGAGAGAATCTTTGACCGTAGATCTGCGGGCCAAGACCGAAGAGGCCGAAGCTGCTCGCGCAGAAGCCAGCGAGCGAGTCGAAGAGGTCAAAGCCCTTCGCGCAGAGGCCAAGGAGCAGGCCAAACGCAGCAAGGAGGAAGCCGAACGTCTCCGAGCTGAAGCCAGAGAAGGGTTCCGAGCCCAAGGGGAGGTCCTGCGCCTCAAGGAAGTGATCGAGGAGCTCAAAGAGCAACTTGCTTCTAAGTAGCAATAGGGCTGCTCCTGAAAGGGCCTTGTTTCTGTAAAACTTTTAGTTATGTGAATAAAGACTTACCTTTTCCCTACAAAAAGGAGCAGCAAAAAGATAAGAACGAGCAGGAAACTAATAGCAAAGGCAACACAGCGCTAGAGAGTTTTCGGAAAAATGGTAGAACGCTTTGCTTAACTCCCAGCCCCCGTTGTGCATCTGCTCGAAAACCTGAGTTTGCGGACTCGAACAGGTGCACAAGAAAAAGAGCGACACCCTATCCCTCGGTACGGACGATGCTCGAAAACCTAAGATTGCGAAGTCGAGCACGTGCGTAGAGAGATAGAGCGACACCCGTATTCTGATCGACTCATCCCATGAACTGCTCGTTTATCGTAAGTTAGGATATTCCGAATGTAACCGAACAAGGAAAGTGCCTCTGCCGCGGGGGGCTTACGAGAGCAGGCTTCGCCAAGTGGTTGTGCCATGAGCGGTAAGTGTCTCTGCCGCGGAGGGCTTACGAGAGCAGACTTAGCCGCGAGGCGGAAAAAGCCGTTTTACGCAACTCTGAGTTTAAGAACTTATTGAAACTAGATACGGGCAGGGGAACCCTGAAGATCACGGAGCCAAGAGTTCGCAAGACCGGGCAGCCATCAAGTGTTACCAGAGAGGAGATAGTCTGAGAAGACAAGAAGTGAAAAGGGCCGCAGGGGGCCACGAAAATTCACTGTTTATTGGATTGAACTTTACATGGCTGCCCGAGAGACTTGGACGAACTAAGGCGTGAAGTTTGACAAAAAAGCGCGGAGCTAAGCAAACACACGACAGACCTACACAAAGAACTTACGGAGCTGGTCGATGTTCCAAGTCTCGGTCGCACTCTCTCCGCCCTCCATTGCCTGCTTAACAGCCCCAGGCGGCGGTAAAGAGAAACGATGAGAACGGGCCCTCCCAACGGGGAGTTAACTTGTTGGCATTGGACAGGTTCTGGACACGGCGCAGAACGAGGTCGCCCACCTTCAAAGCCCTTGGTCGACCTGATTTGGGAGCATGCCGGCGAAGATCTTGCTGGTAGTGCGCCATTCTGACTTGTGCCCGTTCGCGTGTGCCTTCAAGGAGATCAAGTTCGAGTAAGCGCTCTTACTCGTCGTCAACCAAGTTGACCGAGCTCGTACGAGGCGAGCTGAGTACTACTTCGGCGGGCAAGATGGCTTCTGCACCGTAGACCAATTGGAAAGGAGTTTCCCCGGTTGCCCGGCTGGCTGTGGTGCGAACTGCCCAGAGGACGGAAGGAACTTCGTCGACCCAGGCTTTGTTGTGCTCGCGGAGTGCCGCGAACATGCGCCGTTTGATACCTGGACTATCGCTCGTTAGCTCGCCGATCGCTTCCATTGCTCGTGGATGTGCCACGAGGCGGCGAACTTGGTACCCGGTGCTCGCAGATTTCGGAATAGCTCGCTTCTGAACTGGGGACCGTTATCGGTGATCAGCTTGTGGGAAATCCCGAATCGCGTGATCACATTGCATCGTGACCTCTTTGAGCTTAGAGCGAGGAATCTGCATCTCGTGCAAGACTTTAGCAGAAAACAAGTCTAGCGCACTCCCACCGTCGATCAAGACACAGCCAACTCTAGCGTTGCTGATGGTCGTACCGACCACCAGTGGAAGACGCTGTGGCTTGGTCATCCCAGTGGGGCAATCCTCCTTAGACAAGGAGATAGAGACCTCGGTCCACTTCATTGATTCGGGCTAGAGCTTGCCCTTTTCAACGTTGTGGACCTCCCGAGCAGCTTCCTTGAGGCTGCGCCGAGAGGGGTAAGCCGAGGAGCCGCCGAAGATGACGGCGATATGGTTCACGGGCTCCTGATATTCATCATCATCATCTCGATCACCATCGTCGGTTTGGCGCTTGGCCTTGCCGACATCACCTTTTTCGGGCAGGGTGGGCATTGGGCCCTTGCTGTTGTAGAAATCCTCGAACTTTGCAGCCTAGGTCCTGCAATGGCGTGTGTCATGCCCGTAGTTCTGGTGGAACTTGCAATATCGGTCACTCGGACCTTTCTTGCCTTGATTGCCTCCCTAGGCGGGCTTCTTGCCCTTATAGTTATTATTGGGCTTCTTCTGTCCGTCTTTGGGAGGAGGTGTGCGATCTATACCGGCGACGGTATTGTTCGCATCACCTTTGTTCTTCTTCTGGGACTTCTTATCACCAGGATTGTTGCTGCTCTTCTTCTTTTCATCCACACCAGGCTGGGTGGGCAGCTCGCCCTTGTCGAACGTCTTTTTATACTGAACGCGTTTTGCCGCATTGGCATAGCGATCAGCCGCCTTGAACAGGTCGTTGGCGGTCCAGGTCTCATTGATCTAGAGATCCTGGGTGAGCCGCTTGTCGCGGACTCCGTTTTTGAAGGTGCGGGCAACAGATTCGTCAGAGATGTTCGGGTTCGTGTTACGAATCTTGATGAAACGCTTCACGAAGTTGCGGAGAGTCTCTCCGTTCATCTGAATCATCTGGTGCAGATCATCCTCCTTGCCCAGACGTACGTAACAGCTCTGAAAATTAGCGATCAGAGCGTCACAAAGTTGGTCCCATGAGCGGATGGAACCTTCCTGCTGGTTGAACAGCCACGTCCGAGCAGCACCTTCAAGGACAGTCAGAAGGAAATTTGCCATGACTAGCTCGTCACCTCCGGCTGCCATGATGGCTGTAGCATAGATGGAAAGGAATTCTTCTGGGTTTTGAGTCCCATTGTGCCTCTCCATATGACCGGGCTTGAACTTGGAGGGCCATCTGACAGCGCGAAGGTGTCGACGGTTGGGATATCGACCCAAGTCAACTATGTTTCTTGAGAAGGGGAGATAGGAGACACGCCGAACAGCAATCAACGACGAACAGGAAGACACGGGTTTTTATCTTGGTTCAGGCCTCTCGGGAGAGATAATAGCCCTACGTCCAGCCTTTCTTATATATCAAAGATGATTACAAGAGGAAACTCGACGAGACGAACAGGTCTCGGCGAGATTGCGGGTGTACAAGGAAGCAATAAGCGATGATCTGGTGCCCCTCTAAACGCTGTAGGGGCCTCGTTTATATAGTGTTGGACAACCGACCTACCGAGGGATAATCGGGTCGGGCTAACTACGAGATCGTAACGAACTCAACGTGCCAAATACATCCCGAGGTAGATAATGTAAACTCCATGTCTTGGGGATCACGACTCCTATTCCAATCCGGGAAATCATGTCCGGGTCTTCACGTAGCCTTGCAGAACTCCTGTTCGAGACCGACTTAAACACGATTCCTTGGCCGTTACGCATCATGCCAGCCAGGAATCTATTCGGCAGGATGCATATAGGCCAGATAGAACCTTCCAGGGAGCTGAGTCCAATAGGCTGTTCAATTGGGCCGTCAGGGAGTAGGCCATGGCAATGGGCCGCGATTTTATCCCCGACAGCTAGCTCCCGAGACTCAAGTGGAAGGACTCACTAGAGTGGGTCTTCCTCCAAGTCACGAAGAGGGAAATCTTGCTGCTAAAAAGACGTACAATGAATGACCGAGCAGGTTAAGGTTCAACCGAACATGACTTGTTCGGGACCGAACAAACCCGATCAGTACCGAGCAACTCTGTTGCGTCGAACAGAAAATTGCATCTGCCCGAGCAGAGCACCCAGTCCTCAGTACAGACATTGGAAAAAATAGCCGTTGGCAGATCTCAACGGTAACTTACGCTGCGCAGTGAAAACAGACGACCGTTTTTACATAGCCGTTGTAGTAAAAACTAGCCGTTTTGTGGCAAAAATCCGTTGCGAAACTGCTCATTTGGGGCTATAAAAGCTCCCAAGCCGCCCGCGGCTAGCCACTTCTGCTCTCACACCTCTCCTTCCCAAGCCCTAGTTCCAACCGCACTCTGCATCAAACAGCCAAACCCCACCCCCAAATCTGTTCGTCCAGCCCTGAGAACCGCTATGGCCAAGTTTGATAGTGCATCTAGGCCCTAAGTGATTTTGGTGATTAATGAGTAACAATTATAGCGCTAATATTTCTATTGGAGAATTGTACACAGAGGTTATACAGGTTAATTCAATGAGGTACATGTTTACATGTGATGTTGTACCCCTCAAAGGTGGATATATTGCAAGAAGGCATCAAGACTAGTATTTATTTGTAAATCTTAATTTATTGAGTCCTAGGGATGCCGTACTATAAAGAGGGATGCAATGGAGAAGCTTATACAGGTTCCTAAGTGCTCAAAATAGGTATCTCGAAGTTCGTGTGAATTTTCCACTTAAAATACACCCTATACAGAACCTATGCCATCAGAACATCCAACGAGGGTCGGAACATCCGATGGTAATCCAGTCTGCTAGTTTTTCATGCTATCCAGTAAGGGGTCCATCGGAACTTCGGTCGGAACATCCGACGTGGGTCGGAACATCCGACGGAGGTCAGAACATCCGATGCGGGATTAACTGCAGCAACGGCTAGTTTTCGGGATTCCCTATTTAAAGCCGTCTCTAATACCTGCCAAAAGGTTACTCACTTTGATTACAATCTGATTTAAGCCTAATTCATATTCTCCATCATCTTTCTCAAGAACCCTAGCCTTGTCTCTCTCTTGTTCATCTTGTGAGATCTAGATTTAGAGAGATCAAGGCAACCCAAGTGCTCCGTGAATTAGAGATCCAATTTGAGCACTTAGTGATTCCTAAATTTCATCATTGCATTTGTTACTCTTGGAGGCTTGAAGGGCTCCTAGACGGCTAGGTGTCGCCGGTGAGTCGCCGATCTTTGTGTGGCATGCCTCCGGAGTTTGTGAAGGTGCGAATCTACCTCCGAAAGGAAAAGGATTCAACTAGTGATCGCCGGTGAGTGCTTTGTGCTTCGCTGGTAAGGGGATTACGGTCTTGGTGATCCGGGTTTTGTGCCTTCCCTAACGGTGAGTAGGATCTCCCTTCAAAGATCCGAACATCGGTAAACAAAAATCGCTGTGTTTTTGTCTTGGTCTTGATTTGGTTGTTTTTACTATTGCTTTGGATTGTTCTTAGTATTCTTGAGTAGATCTAATCTTGGTTTTGCGATAAATCAGTTTACTGCAGGTTTTAAACAAATCCAGAATACTAGGGATCAGAACATCCGACGCGAACATCCGACGGGGGGTTACTGGACCAGGTCGGAACATCCGATCTGCATCGGAACATCCGACGGGCTGGTCACTGTATTGAGTTTATTAATTCCGCAATTTCATTTTATTCGCCTATTCACCCCCCTCTAGGCGGCATAGCGATCCTTTCAATTGGTATCAGAACCTGACCTCCTGTTTTCAGCTTAACAGTTTGGAGAATCATGCCTAACAACAAAGACTAGATCGAGGCTTCAAGTGAAGGCAACATAAAGGTCACTATTCCTTATGTTTATCCTGATTCAATATCCTCATCTCATGTCTCTGTTCCCACTGGGCGTGCGCCTCACTTCGATGGCACATACTACCCACAATGGAGACATAAGATGAAGATGTATCTAATGTTTATTCATCCTTCTATTTGGAGAATTGTAGAAACAGATTTCAAGCCCAAGGAACCGAAGAATCTCACTGCCGATGTGGAAAGAGACTCCTTCCGTAACTATCAAGCCGTCAATGCATTATTTGGTGCTTTAAACCCAAGTGAATTCAATTGAGTTGACGGACTTGAAGAAGCCAAAACAATTTGGGATACCCTCAAGGTTGTTCACGAAGGCACATCAAGTGTGAGGGAAACTAAGATCGAGCTTATCAATGGCAAGCTAGGAAGGTTCATCCTATAAGAAGGAGAAGACTACAAGATAATGTTTGATCGACTCATGGTGTTGGTAAATGAGGCAAAGGGGATTGGTTGCAAGTCTCTCACTAATCATGAGGTGGTCAAGATTCTACTCCGGGCTATCACTCCAACCAATCGCCACTTGGTGCAAATGATCCGAGATAGAGATAACTATCACTATATTACACCGCATGAAGTGCTTGGAAGAATTCTCAATGATGAGTTGATGGATAAAGAAGCTTCAAATATCAAAGAGATGGCTCAATCATCAAAGAAGAAGAGCATTGCTTTGAAGGCAAGCAAAGTGTTAAAGGCAAAGGATGATAGCTCAAGCAGTGATGAAGACAATGGGCAAATGAACATGAAAGAAATGACGTTCTTTGTGAGAAGATTCAATAAATTTCTCAAGAAGAATGACTACAATAGTAAAGGCAAGAAGGACTCCAGCAAATCAAAATTTTTAAGAAGTTCAAGAAGAAAGTGCTATGAATGTGGAGAAGCCGGACACTTCATTGCCGATTGCCCACACAAGAAGGATAAGGACAAGGAAGATAAGAAGAAAGAAAAGAGTAACAAGAAGGAAAAGAAAAGAGTAAGAGACATAAGAAAAGTTCAAGAGGTGAAGCTCACATTGGTGAGGAATGAGCCTCCGAATCCAATTCCGAATCTGACTCCGAGTCCGATGATGAGAGCATTGCATGCATTGGAATGGCAATTCCAAAAAGGACCTCATCTCTATTTGGTGAATTGACTGATGATGATGATGAACCATCAATGTGCTTTATGGCCAAGGACCCTAAGGTATCATCAAGATCTTTTAAATCTCTAGTCAATTCTTATACTAACAACTCTAGTGATGATGAGGATGATATGAGTCATGCTAGCTTGGTCAAGATGATGAGAAATTTTGATATAGGTAAATTGACCGAGCTCATGGAGAGGGTTGAGCAACAAGAGGACCTTCTTGAGAAAGGAGAAGACTTGCCCATCCTTGAAAAGGAGAGAAACCTTCAACTTGAGAAGGAATTAGCATTGAAAAAGAAGAGGGTTGAGTAGATGACCAAAGATTTCTCTAAGGTCATATCTAAATCAAGCTCTCTTGAGATCAACAATGCTTCACTTAAAGAAGAACTCATTGGTGCAAAGGAAGAACATGAGACTCTTAGGATGAAGTTAGATGATTTTTTGAAGAGCAGCTCTACTCTTTCAAATGCAACTTGTGAGTCACCTCTTTCTACGAGCAATGGTTGTGCAAGGTGCTACAATGTGGATGTGAATGCTTGTACAACAAATTTCGCAACTTTGCAAGATCTTGCTAGTGAGAATGAAAAGTTGAAGGGTATACTTGAAGATGGTATTCAAAGATCTTACAAGTCGAGTAAGGGACTTGATGAGATACTAGACAAGAGAAGAGGAAACTTGAAGAAGGCCGGACTTGGCTATGTTCCACCGAAGGGCAAGAAAACACATGTTGTGGTGACACCGGTCACTAAGCCAATCCATTTCGTGAGAGCAAAGCTCAAAGGCTCACATTTCTCACTCTACTTTTAATGCCTCTTATATTCTTAAAAAAAATAATTTTGGTAGAGTGCTTGCTTATCATGTTGGACCGAAGCGTACTAATGCATCTTTGGTAAGGTCCATTTGGGTCCCGAAGGCTCTTGTGACTAACCTCAAAGGACCCAATCAAATTTGGATACCTAAGACCAAAGCTTGAACTTTGTAGGAATATCTCTCCGGTGGCACTAGTTGGGTACTCGACAGCGGTTGCACTCATCATATGACCGGAGAGAAGAAAATGTTCTCTCAAATTAATTGCTACAATCAACTAAGTGAGAGCATTACTTTTAGAGATGATAGTAAAGGTGATGTACTAGGTCTTGGTAAGATTGCAATTTCTGAAAATCTTTTTCTTACAAATGTCTTACTTGTGGATTTATTGAAATACAATCTATTATCGGTACAACAATTTTGTGCTACCGGTTATGATTGTATCTTTTCTTGTGATGGTGAGAATGTCGTTCGAAGGAGTGATGGTGTAATAGCCTTTAAAGGTCATCGAAAGGGAAAGCTTTATCTTGTGGACTTCTCCACGGATAGACCTAGCCCTGGGATATGCCTACTGGCTAAATCTAGCATGGGTTGGTTTTGGCATCGCCGACTAGCCCATGTTGGTATGATAAACCTTCATAAACTCTCGAAAGGGAATCACATCATTGGACTAACAAATGTGAAGTTTGAGAATGACAGGCCTTGTAGCGCATGTCAAGCGGGAAAGCAAGTTGGAGCACCCCATCCTTCGAAGAACGTGATGACCACAACAAGACCTTTACAGCTACTTCATATGGATCTCTTTGGACCGATTGCATACATAAGTATAGGAGGTAACAAATATGGTTTTGTTATTGTTGATGATTTTTTACGCTTCACGTGGGTATTCTTTTTGCATGATAATACAGAGGCAAAAGGAATTTTAAAGAACTTTATGAGAAGATCTCAAAACGAGTATGAAGTGAAGATCAAGAAGATTCAAAGTGACAATGGGAAGGAATTCAAAAATACCGATGTTGAAGAATATCTTGATGAGGAAGGTATTAAGCACGAGTTCTCGACTCCCTACTCCTCTCAACAAAATGGGGTGGTCGAGAGGAAGAATCGAACCCTCATCGAAATGGCAAGAACCATGTTGAATGAATATAAGGTTTCGGATATATATTGGGCGGAAGCTGTGAACACCGTCTGTCATGCCATCAACCGACTTTATCTACACAAGTTACTAAAGAAAACTTCGTATGAGCTCCTTACCGGTAACAAGCCAAATATTTCGTACTTCAGAGTTTTTGGCAGTAAGTGTTATATTTTGAATAAGAAATCTAGAAGCTCTAAGTTTGCTCCTAAGGTTGATGAAGGTTTTATGCTTAGTTATGGATGAAATTCCTATGCGTACCGAGTTTTCAATAATACCTCTGGTGTGGTTGAAATCTCGCATGACGTGACATTTGATGAGACTAACGGCTCTCAAGTGGAGCAAGTTGATCAATGTGTGTTAGATAAAGAAGAGCCATCTTGTGAAGCTATCAAGAAAATGGCTATCGGAGATGTCAAGCCACAAGAAGGTATTGAAGACGATGATTTATCTCCTTCATCAATTCAAGTCGAACCTCCAACAATTATTCAAGAAGAGGAGGATGACAAGTCAAGTGAATGTGATGATGTTGAAGATCCCAACCCACCAAATGCACATCCAAGAGTTCGTCAAAGTGTTCAACGAGATCATCCCGTCGAAAGCATCATTGGTGATATAAACAAGGGAGTAACTACAGGATCTCGTCTTTCAAATTTTTGTGCATTTTACTCGTTTGTCTCCTCTCTTGAGCCGCTCAATACAGATCAAGCCATCATAGATCCAGATTGAATTATTGCCATACAAGAAGAGTTAAACAACTTCACTAGGAATGAAGTGTGGGAGTTGGTGGAAAAACCGAAGCAAAATATCATTGGTACGAAATGGGTCTTCCGCAACAAACAAGACGAACATGGTATAGTGACAAGAAACAAAACACGATTAGTTGTGACGGCGTGTTCTCCGCTCAACCACTGCGGATCACACCCCTATCAGATTTCTATCCTGCTAGCCGATTAACCCGAGCTCAGTTCGATTCGAGCGTGGGACACGGCGAGGTGCAACACGCAGGGTTTACCCAGGTTCGAACCCCCTCGCGGGTAATAGTCCTACTCCTGCCGAGCCTTAGCTTTTTCCGTGTTGTGGTTGTGTGGAATGCGATTACAGAATGTTTCGATCCCCCTCTCCCTCCTCTCTCCTTCCTTTTTATACAAGCCTTGAACTGGCGGAGAGAGCCGAGGGGGTAGGCAGTACAGTACGCTTAGTACACTGATAAGACGCGAGGGATAGGACAGGAGAGACGAAAACGTGCTGCTACTCCGCCGCACGACGCCGCCCATGCGCGCTTCGGAAGTGGCTTCTGACCCGCAGGAACACGCCAGGAGAGGCTGGCGGGTCCTAGCTCGCTTCTTCGACGCGGGCGGCCACCAAGACCAAAACTCTCTCGCGGTCAATTCTGGCCGCGCCACAAGGATGCTTGATCGACCGCAGAGGTCATCGTGGCGTAATCATCTCTTCATCTGCCTATCCGCCGTAGTGTCGCATTGAATGCGCCGCCCTTCGCAGCAGGGAAGCCTTCGCCCGAAGACTCTTTTCGACGCCTCGCCACGTGGGCCCCGCTGATGCTGGGGGCCCCAGAGGGGCTCGCCACACGCTGGGGCTCTGGTCGTCCTCGCTCGACGTGGGGCCCGCCGGACACGCTGAGGGGCTCGCCACACGCTTAGGGCTCGGTCGCCGCCGACGTGGGGCCCTCGCCGCACTCGAGGGGCTCGCGACGCCATTGGGCCTGGTCGCCCACTCGACGAGGGGGCTCACGACATGCCGAGGGGCTCGCCACACGCTGGGCTCGACGCTCGCCGACGTGTGGGGGCCTCGCCCAAGACTTGAGGGGTTTCGCCACGCGCTGGGCTCGGTCGCCCGCCGACGTGGGGCCCTCGCCGCACTCTGAGGGGCTCGACCACGCCACTGGGGCTGGTCGCCCGCCGACGCGTGGGGCCTGCTGGCACGCCGAGGGGCTCGCCCACACGCCTGGGCTCGACGCTCACCGACGTGTTGGGCCTCGCCAAGACTCTGAGGGGCTCGCCCACGCCATTGGGCTCTGGTCGCCGCTCGACGCGCTGGGCTCACGGACACGCCGAGGGCTTCGCCCACACGCTGGGCTCGTCGCCCCGACGCGTGGGGGCCTCGCCAAGACTCGGAGGGCTTCGCCACGCACTGGGGCTGGTCGCCGCCGACGCGTGGGGCCACGGACACGCCGAGGGGCTCGCCCACACGCTGGGTTCGGTCGCCCACCGACGTGGGGCCCTCGCCGCGCTTCCTAGCCTTCCTTAGGACTCTTCATACCCTAGTATTTATTACACCGACAAGAGCCCCTGTGTCCACCATGATGCGCGAACCGTCGCTACGACACTCCACCGCTTTCTTGCGGCGGAGACGACCGTGGGGCCCACACTCTCGCTGTGGGCGGCCAGACGCCGATTCTCCACCGCCCACGATCTTCCTTGGGGAACTGCTCCGCCATGAAAACCGGCGCAGGGCAATGATGGTGCCACGCGAGCGTGGGCGGCGAATCAAACCGCTGCTGCCGCGCTTTTGCCTATAAATGCTTCGTCCCTTGGCGCGCTGACGAATCCTTCCGAGCGCCAAAGTGCCTTGAGCTGCCTCGCTTCCTTTGCCACCGCCACCAAGTTTTTTGCTCCTTAGCTCCCGCCACCGCACTTCCGCCAACTTCCAATGGCTCCTAAGCGCAGAAGGGTCGCCATGGGACGTTGTTCGGCCGCCGCGGCACTGGTCTAGCTCGCTTGCCTCCGCCGCCGATGAGGATATGGTGGCGCGGCCCGAGTGTTCGTGGCTTTGCCACCTCCGCCCGTTTCGCGCCGACCATTACGCCAAGCCCCGCGATGGGGAGATCATTACCTTCACTGGCGGTCTGGCGGGCCTTGTTCCGCCATACTCAATTCTTCTTGGGGTGCTCGCTTTCACGAGATCCAGCGCACCTTCCCCAACTCCATCGTGATGTCGCCATCTTCGCCACCTCTCGCGAAATGTTCGTGGGGACGATGCCAAGTCTCCCGCTTGGCGCCGGCTTCGCTTCAAGACTCGAGCTCGCGCTCGAGCGCCGTTGGGAGCTGCTACTTCACGCCGCAACGCCGCCTTCATCCCGCCGCGCCAAGTCCAACCGAAGGATCGGGCGCGACAATGGTCAGACGCGAGGATTCTAGTGGTCGCGACGATCTTGTCTTCCCGAGGGTCTCGCAGAATCCTCGCCACCGGGGTCCTTCCCGACGACTCATGAAATGGACGCGATGTCGGGCGCGCGATTGCCGAAGCTCCGCCACAATGGGCTCACCGGAACCCACGTGGCGGCGGACTTTTTGCGGCGCCGCCTCTGCCCGCTTCTCATGAGGGCGCGACCCGCCTGGCAATATTATGGCGACGACGATGGAATCCGCGTTGCCCCTGGAGGTGAGCGTTGTTTCATTCTTTTGGGTCTTCTTGACTTCGTGGAACGTCCTTCGTCTTTTTTGGTTGCTTGCTAACTTGTGGCTTCTTCTTTTTCCCAGCCGCAGGAAACGTGCCGGATGACGTGCTCCGGCAGTGGCTGGTGGGACTATTGTCCGTGCCAGCCGGCGACATTTCTCCGCCGACGAGCATCCTCCCTCTCTGCGATTGGCCCCCACGGGAGCGCAACATGTTCTTGCGCGCGCTGCCTCCCATGGAGGTTTCTGGTCCCGTGGTCCAAGTGGCCCGGGACCCTTGCAAATCGGTGATCCTCCGCCAACGGTCGCCGAAGCCTTTTGGCCGCCGCCTTCCCGTCGTGGCGGCCGACTCCACCAAGGCTCGAAGCGCCCTCATCCTTCCCCAACGATGACGAGGAGGAGGAGAGGTGAGCCCAAAAGGCTCCGCTTCGAGTCCCGAGCCGCCTTCGGCCGCCGACGCCGCCGCCGCCGCCGCCGGGAGAGCGCGGCGACTTTTCCGAACCGGCGCCTCTGCGCCGCTTTTCATGAACTTTATGGCCGCGACAGACGTGATCGCCGAATCGGCAGGCTTCAACCCACTTGGTGAACTTGTGGATGGCGACTTACAGATGCGTAGCCTCCGGCCGCCAAGGAACGGGCCAAGATGTTCAAATTTCTGCATCGCGAACGGCGGGAGAGAGCGTAATAGTTTGCAAGACTGGCCGGTCGGTGGATCTGCTTAGCATGAAATCGGCACGCTTCGTGATCTCCTTACTACTCAAGGCATCCCGAGGGTCAGAGGCAAGAGAAGCCGTGGCGAAGACCTTCCGACCAACGCCCGGCCTCAATGGCTCCCGCGACATGCCTCCATGGATCTCGAGAGGATTGCACTCCCGCTTCGAAAGGACGACTTCAAGAGAACTCCATTTGCGCCTGGCGATACAGTCCCCACCTACCGTATGAAGCGCTTGGCCTTGCGCGCTATCTTCACCGACGCATTATCGCCGGGGACCACTCCGTCCCGCAGTAGGCTAGGATCTGATCCATCCATCGACCTTCCCGGACGAGTGTGACGACGTTAGCATTGTCGCCGACGACCGCCTCGGCTCGGCATTTCCGCCAACCGCCGGCAGCTTCTTCGCGATCCTCCTCCAACCGGAGCTGCTGCGGGGACATCGACGTCTCCCGCAGATGCGGAGCTGCGCCGAGCATCATGCCGCCCCCGCCAGAATCGGGGCTGCGACGACGGCCGCGTGAGTCTTTCTTCAAAGACCCGGCCGACAAAGCCCTTGACGAGGCAATCCGATAGCTCATCCGCCATATAGTTGTCGCGGCGAGGATGTGCGAAAGCCCAAACCCGCGAATGCCGCTTCCAACCGGCGCACCTCCGCCAGTAGGCCGCCATGACGGATCCGAACACGTGAATTCTTCCTCGCCGGGTTGATGACCGGAGAGAGAGTCGCTTTGACTTGTAGCCGCCGGATGCCCAGTGTCCGAGCCACCTCGAGCTCGGCGAGTAGTCCTTCAGACCGCGACGAAAGCAGAAGCGAAACTCCAAAGACCACTCAGTGCCGGACGATGTCGGTGGGAGACACCAGAACGACACGCCTCAAATTTCTCCAAACCGGAACGAGCCATCGAAGAAGAGAGTCCACGGCGAGGGTGCTGGGGTGCCTTCAGCTTCTACGTCCGCCGGAGTCCACTCGTGACGAACTTCGCCAGAGCTTGCCCTTTGATGGCCGTCGGGAGCTTAACTTGAGGTCGAACTCCGCCGGCTCCATGGCCCATTTGGCGATCGCGCCCGTCGCCTCGCGGTTGAAGAGGATCTCCGCAAGGGGTACTTGGTCAAGACTGCGTGATTTTCGCCCGAAGTAGTGATGCAGCTCCGGACGCCACAAGACGGGCGAGAGCATCTTCGTGTGCTGCGAATACCTTTGTTTCGTCGCCGGAGGATCTTGCTGATGTAGTAGACAGGGCGCTGAACTCCTTCTCTTTCCGCCACCAGCACCGCGATGACCACTGGGGTTTACCGCGACATAAAGGATCGGTGGCTCGCCCGGTCAGGGGCGACCAAAGACGGGCGGAAGTGAGGTACTTCTTCAAACCCGCCGAACGCCTCCTGCGCCTCTGCCGCCCATTCAACTGGTTGGTCTTCTTCAGAGCTCGAGTAAAGGAAGACTTTGTCCCCAGCGAGCTATAAAGCGCCCAGAAGTCAGCACCCCACCAAGCACCGTGATCCGCCGGAGTCGCGTCGGGGCTTCATATTCTCGACGCCGTGATCTTGTCGGTTCGCCTCAATCCCCCTCGAGACGAGGAATCCCAGCAGCTTGCCCGACGGAACGGCGAAGACATACTTCTCGTGATTGAGCTTGATGCAAGATTTTCAAAGTTGGCGAAGGTTTCTTCCTGTGTCGCCGATCAACTTCTCCGCTTTCTTGGACTTCACCACTGTGTCGCCGATGTATTAATTTCTAAGTTCCGCCCTATTTGGGGGCGGTGAGCGATGTGCATGGCCCTCGTAGGTTGGGCTGCGTTTTTCAATCCAAACGCCATCCTCGTAAAGAGACGCCCATGGGCGCCACAAAGGCTGTCTTTGTTCAGATTCTTCACCATGCTAACTGGTGGTACCCAGAGTACGATCCGAAGCACATACCGCCGCACTCGCCGTGGAGTCGACGATGAGGTCAATGCGGGGCAGCTGGTACGGATCCTTTGGGCACGCCCTGTTGAGGTCGGTGAAGTCGACGCACATCCTCCGCCCGTTGGATTTCTTGACGAGGACGGGGTTCGCGGGCCACCTGGGATGGGCGACGCCACGAACGACCGCCTCGCCGCAAAGCTTGTCCACCTCCCGGCGGATAATGTACCGACGCTTCCACCGACCGCTCAAGCTTCGTGATAATCGTCACGCCGGGAACGCTGCCAACTTATGCTCAATCACCTCGGGACCCCACCATGTCGGACGGTTGCCAAGCAAACACGCTCTGCGCTAGACTAGAGGAAGGAGACGAGCGCCTTCCTATTTGGCGCTGAGAGAGGCGCCCACCGATCGGTTCGCTGGTCCGACTCACTCAGGAGATCGCTTGACCACCGCGAATCTAACCGGAGAGGCACGGATCTTCACGAGGAGCTCCCAAAGTCGGCTGACCTTCGGCGCCGACCGCCCTTCGCTAAAACGAGAGCATCCTTGTCGCAGCGAGCGCCCGGCGTCCACCACGATGATAGGGCCGGCCGCCCCGAATCTTCACCACCATGTACGCAGAGTGGCAGTCGCCATGAATTTGGTCACGCCGACCCAAGATGGCGCTAGTAAGGGAGGTCAAGTCAGCCACCTCGAACTCGAGCATCTCCGTGCGAAAATTGTCGGAGCCTCCAAATGTCACCGGGAGGCTGATGCGCCCAAGAGGGACGGACTCGGCCCGCTGGCGATGTCAAGAACGGAGCGCCACGAGCTCCCGCCGCTGGATCTCGAGCGCTTTGGCGACACGGGCGGATAGGAGGTTGAGAAAGCTCCCTCCGTCGACCAGCACCCGCCCTAGCTTGACATTCCGGACCGTGGGCGCTACCACTATCGGGAGATGCCCCGGTTGGCGGTGCCGGCGGGTGATCGGCTCGATCAATGTTATCGGCCGCCCGACCACACCCGCTTGCCTTGTCGACCTAACGCCGGCACGGCGGCAAGACACTCTCCTCATCGCACGCTTGAAACTTGTGTGGGACGGATAGGTGGCCGATCCGCCGGATAACGGCGATTTCGCTTCCTCCCGCCGAAAACCAAGCGGCTCGCGCCTTACCCTTGCCGCCGGACGCCGCCGCCAGGACGCCGCTTGTCCACCGCTTTGTCGACGACATGGCAATCAGCCAAGTGGTGAGAGTTGTTGCGGTGGATGGGACAGTAAGTCCCTCCGTTCCACTCGCGGGGACGGCGGTCTCGCCCATCATCGCAACCGCGAGGGCCGCCGTGGCCACGGCGATCGCCATGGCTGCCCCTGCGGGGGCCGCTCCTGCCGCCGCCGCCGTGACCTCCTCCTTTCGGACACGCTTCTGTCGCGCATGTCGGGCCGCCGCCATCATCGTTGTCGTTGTTGCGCGCGGCAGACTCCGCCGGTCTCGCCGCTTTGGCGCTTCTTCTTGTCCTTGCCGCCGGTTTTCGAGGTCCCCGCCCGGTGCTCCCAATGCTTCTCTCGCTTGCAACCGGGCGGAAGCGAGCCTCCACTCAAGGGCGACTTGGGCTGTGGTGAAGAGCTCTTCCGCTGTCTTGATCTTGCGGTGGCTATCTTCTCCTTGACCCTAGGGTCTCGGGCGCCTCAAGGCCGTGGATAACGACGCCGATGGAGATGTCGGGATGATGTTGCGAACCTCGACCGAGCGCTGGATGAAGTCGCAAGCAATGACTTCTTCTTCGCTCCACATTGTGGAGATCGCCTTCAACTCCGGCCGCTCGAACGCGTCTCGAAGTTGGTGATGAAGAGCTCGGAGAGCTCCTTCCACGACCCCACCGACCGGGTAGGTTCATGAGCCACGAGCTGGCTCCGCCGGTGAGGATCATGGGAAGTAGTTCGCCGTAACCTTCCCGACCCTCCGCCGGCTGCATCACCGTAGTGTAGATCTGCAAAAACTCGTCGGGTTGGTAGAACCATCGATTTTCGATGGCGGCGGTCGAACCTCCGGCGCAGCTCCTTCAAAAGGCGCGGCACCGACTCGAGCCTCCTTACCGGATGCGCACTGCCCCGCCGTTTCCGCCGTCCGGACGGCGCCAAGATGCGCCGCCTTTCCGGCGGAGGCAAGATCGCGGAACCTCCTGGTCCCCACGGGCGGCAGCTGGCGCGTCACGCGACTCGTCGCCGTACCGCGGAGCTTGTCGCGGGTCTTCCATTTCGCAGATGGCGGTCCTCTGTGGGACCGGAGATCCCGCCACCAGACGCCGCCCGGCCGAACCCCGTAGGAGTTGCTCGCCTCGTTGCCCCGCCCCGCCTCCAACGCCAGAGGTCCGTGGAGGGATGCGGGAGACTAAAGAGCGGGAGGAGGCGGAAACACCGTTCCCGCCCCCGCGATTTGCACTACGGGCTGGCGCGATCCACGTAGCGGGCCAAACTGGCTACCACGGCGCCGCCGAGAATCCGGAGTTACCAAACCGGCGGTTGTCCAAGCAGGCCCTCGCCGCGATAGAGGTTTTGTGCCGAGTGCATTCTCCAAGGCCAGCGCCGCTTAGCCGATCGGGACGGCTACGCCTCGGCTGATTCCATCGCTATTGCCGCTGCCGACGCCACGTTGCCGCGCTCTAGCGGGCCGCCTCGTCCATCGCGATCGCTGATCCACCATCAACGCTCAAGAGAGGTCAAGAACTCGAACCGACAAGTTAGCGCCTCTACTCGGGCGCGCCATCGACGCG